>JASDDO010000014.1:488568037-489768037 GCA_030015575.1 Agapanthus africanus
CAAAGAGAGAACAAAATAACAAAGAAAAGAAAAGAAAACATTACAAGTAAGTAAATGCAAGGAATTTAAGTGTATGAAAGTAAAGCAAGATAATAAATTGCATGAATGTAAAAGAGCAAGAAAGAAAAGTGCAAGAAAGAAACTACTAAGAACCAAAGATCAAAACACAGGACATGGACTCAATAACCTACACTTAAACTTGCAAGCTCAATTAAGAGGTTGCAAGATCAAGTGATGGCAAAGAGCTCATGGTGAACGAAGGCACAAAAAGAGAACTTTATTAATCTTCAAGAATGATACAACCCTTGAGATCAATAACCAACCCTTAAACTTTCAAGCTCAATAAGGGTTGAAAGATCAAGAGAAGGTTAAGAACTCAAGGGGAAGCTATGTACAAGAACTAAAAAGAAACAAAAATGAGAACTTGTAAAGAATAAAACTTGGCAAAAGTGAGACCCCTCTCCCTTGCTCACAGGTTCTGTATTTATAGGCTCAAAAGGAAATTAAACAAAAAATAAAAATGAGCCGACGTGGAAGCAAGGGAGGGCCTCCAGAAATATGGGAGCATTTGGAGCTAATGGGGCCGGCGACCTCGGTTTTGCTGAGCATGTGCTCGGCCAAAATCCAAGCTCTAGTGCTCGTGCTTGTAGTGTTGTCTTGTGTTGTTCCCAGAAGTCCACTGGTGTTGTTTGCTTGGTCTAAAAAGTTCTGTGTTGCACTCAGGTCTTGGAGGGAAACTTGTAGCTATGAATCGCATCAACACTTTATGCAATAAATGCACATCACACCATACCCACTTGCTCTATTCATCATGAGTGTGCCATGGAAGCCCCCTTGGTCCAGCTGTAAGCTCCATGAGTTAGTGTGTGCACATGTTATGTGTTGGACCAAAATATTGTTCACACAGTTGTTTAGAAAATAAGTATTAGGATATCGGTCAGTTCGCCGTTCTGATTGCAGTGTCGTCTCACAAATGATATATCCGTGATTCTGGATGTATTTCTAGTATTTTGTCATGGATACATGTAATCTGTATTACTGAGCAAACACCGATTAATAGTACCGATATATACAAAAAATAGATAATGAATGAGTGGTATTAAAATGCAATATTCTGGTCTGAACAAATACCCCCAAACTTATCTTTTGCTCGTCCCGAGCAAAACATAAATCCTAGCCTCACTTTCGCACGGAACGCGATTGCACTGAGCGCGTGCAACAAGCCGTTAAACCTATAGGTGTCCCTAGTAGAAGGAGTGTTGTCTCCTGAGGGTTTTCAGCGGATACTACCTACAAAATCCCGTCAAGCTAGTTCACAAGTTAACGTCGATTCTACTTCTACAGTTTAGTATCTAAATTAGAAATTCTATCATCCTAAGTGAGAAATTTTCAACCCTTATATTTCACACCTCCTATTTGTTTAATCCCCAGATCCTATACGTTCCAAAAAAGTTTAGAAAGATGTTTGTTCTCCTGAGTTTTCCTTCTAAAGTGCGGTATCAAATTAGGGATTTTTATCAGTTTTACGGAAAACATAAGTCTTGTTCTTTATTTCTATCTTTCATCCCAACATCGATTGTATATCCTTACGTGTGTGTAAATTATTCACCCCTACACTTAAGAATTCAATTCAAGCTATAGTACATTTGCCCTAATACCTAATATTACTTCTTTTCATTAAATGATGGACGGATTTGCTTACACACCTTTCATGCGACTATTAATGCTTCTTGAGGCACTAACGGCCGATTACTGAATGTGTGAGCTTAAAGCGTAAATAGCAGTTTCCAGGTCTTGATTTTATTTCTTTTTTCTTTTTCTTTTCTTTTTTTTCTTTTTCAAGACCGGATATATTTTTCAATGATTGTCTTTTGGTGTTTATCTTTAAATACCATTTTTTCTTTCATACTAGGCTTTCAGGCAAGAGTATTTCTAAGTATTCTCTACTATCCCTGTAAATCCCCGTTCCCATCTATGAAATTTTTCTTACAGTTCCCAAGTACTCAAATGGTATCCCATTTTTCCCGCATTATTACCTTGTGTGAAGATTAGTTGCTTAAGTTTCAATATTTAAAATTCTCTAAACCATAACAAAATTAATCAAAACCCAAGTTAAAACCAAATACATGATTTCCTACCTTTTAAACTCAAACAACATAAAAAAAACTTATAAACAGTAAAACCCAGCCCAAAACAGTTAAATTAAACCACTAATTTTTCCCCAAATACATAATCCCAATCTCCTCAGCCCAACACTCCCTTATTTCCCAAATTAATTTAAATTCCTAATTTCCTCCAGCCCAACTTCTTAAGCCCGCGCCCGCAACACCAAACCCGACCCGACCGCTTCATTACTTCTCCTTCTTCTCCACATCGATTTTCCCGCTCGAATTCTGGTTCTTCTTTCCCACGTCGCCCTCAACCGCGCCGTGCCCCGCGAACCTGACCACGTCCGCGCACCGCCTCAAACCCCTCGTCTCCTTTTACTCCTCACTCCCTCTCACTCTCCAACTCCTCCTCATCTCTCTCTATTTCCAGAAAACCCAACTCGAGCTCCCATCACTCGCCACTCCCTCCGACGACGACGACTGCGACTCTCCCCTTCCTTCCTTCCTCCTCCTCCATCAACAGAGCCTCTCCTCACCTTCTCCTCCACCACCGAGCTCTCTCAACCCACCGCAGAACCCCCAGCACACCCGAGCTCGGCCACCCTGCACCCTCATGCCGGCGAGCTTCCCATCACATCGTCGACGCCCATGCACCCTCTGCGTCGTCAGCATCATCACCATCCTTACTTTCCCGAGCACCACTACCTCTCTCCCACTCTCTCCAAAACACACCAAAACCCTCGCTGCGAACTTCAAACCCTTACTGCTACCCATCGTCGGAGCGACACCGCCGACCATCGTCGACCCCAGCACATCCCTGGACATCCGCAGCACCACACCCCGCCTCCAGTGATCGTGAGACATCTCTGGGCAACTCCAACGACGAACCCGAACGCGAGCCGAGGACGTGAACCTTAGCTGCGCCGTTCGTGGCACGTTCGTGCCGTTGCCGCTGCCGTGCATCGCCAAAATGTCTCCAGGCGAGTACCCAACTAGATACATGCTAGTTTATTTCCGTTACAAATCAAAACGGTATTAATTCCATAATTGCGATTCATGAAAACTTAAATGACTTAAGTGTTTGATGCAAGATCCAAATGAAAACCCTTATTTGATTTGACGGAACTTGATTGCATAATCTGGCCCATGTGATAATGAACATTGTGGTGAAATTTCATTGAAAAATATGACTGTTAAAGACTTACACGATCACCCCCAATTACACCAGCAAAAACTGGGAATTTCCCGCACCTGAAAATTGTTAAAATCATAATTAATTGTGTACATATTGAAATGAGGAGTTCGAGGGCTCCAATCGAAGCCGACTCGATGACCTGTAACCCTATGCAAGTTTTTAATTGTTTCTGTACTGAAACTATGATGAGAATTGGTTCGGAGAGCGGCTCTGGACTGCAGTCCAGAGCAACTCTGGTTATTATTTTCTGTCCCGTAATGTTTACTACCTTGCCTCCTGAACTCGTATGTTGCGGAACCCTACACCTTATTGAAGATGAATCTGTTAGATAAATAACGCAAGTGATTTTACCCCGTTTTATAGGCGTTTACTATTTAAACTGCAATTTAAAAGAACAGGACGTATAACAATCCCATCAGAAACAGAACTGATACACTAGTGTTGAACAGTACATAACATCTGACGTACAGACGCGATTGAGAATCCGTCTGTTGCGTTGAAAATCATATTGAAAACCCTATATTTCATTCAATTGTAGAGTTGCTAAATTCTGAGCCCAACTAGGTGAAAATCGTGTCGCGAAACGTACGTTCAGTTCAGAAACTGAATTTCCTGCAGCGAGCACTTAAATTGAAACGGCTGTAACTTGAATACCAGAAACCCGATTGTACTGAAACCAATTTTAATGAACTGCCGACAGAGTGTACTTGTTATCGTATTTGTATCATTTCTCTGGATTCTGAACATTTGAATTACTGCAATTTTTGTAAGCTCACGACGTGCATATTGGTTCATATTACACATGACTTGTTAACTGCATAAACACACATAACTTACCCAATTGCCATACACAGTGTTAGTACACGTTATTATTCAGTGGACATTGTATTATCGTGCGTAAATGGTATTGGTTTAGGAGTGTCAAGTACGCCAATGGAAGAGTGAATGATTTCGTGACAGTGATTAAGACAGCGAACAGTGACAAAACCGTGCTATTGGCATACTTGTACATGACTGAATCATAATCATCAATAATGTAAACCTGGGGAAAAAGAGGAAATCGAAGTGGAAAGAGAATCGTATTTAGCGGGACCGTGTTTTAGAGGATGATCATTCGAACAGTCATTCTTATATATAGTAGGTAGGATCTAGCGATCCGGCTGACAGGGTTATGCCCCGGGCGTGTGGGCCGTTGTCTCAGGTATGTATGAGACTCCTGTTAAACATTATCCTCCTTTCCACTATACGATTTCAAACATGACTTAGAGACCGATAGGGACACAGATCATACTTTGCATCATTTAGTGTCACAGTGATTACCCGCATTTTACCTTCACTGTTATTACCTTATTTACTTGTTTTATGTCATTAAGATGAAAATTGCTATTGCGTCGCTCTGACGACCTGAGTGTGCATGCTCAGACCTCGAGGAAGAACCAGCGCAGGAGTCGGATTTACCTTTCGAGCTGACGGAGATCTAGTCTGGTGTACCTTTTCCTTCTTTTCTGCTTTCCCTAAAGAGATCGTGTATTTGAAGTTAGTTAGTAGCTCTTCTTGTTTATTTGTAATTTGTGAACAATGGAATTTGATGTAATGTTTTAGTGATGTGTTTCCTTTACTGCTGTGCTTTGTTTACCGATTACCATGTAATGCTAGAAGCCGAAGTGCGACTACGGCGGGATTATTCCTTGACCGTAGGAGCATGGCTGGCCTAGTCATCCCTCGTTTTCCGTATTTTGGGAAACGGGGCGTGACATGGTTTTGTTGGTATCAGAGCCGTGTTTTATAACAAGGGTTAACATTAACTACACTGTATTACATTATTTTCGCTTCACTATTCATGATTTTCATTCTTGAATCTAATCATATCCTTTTGAATCTTCCAACAATATGACGTCCCCGAACGACCACTCCTCGGACTCAAGTTCTCGGGATCGCACGGAAAGAATACTTAGTGCACTGACCTTTCTCGCAGAAGCTCAGGAGAGGAAGACGGACTTACTCGCCGAGGGACTCAAGGCTATTACCGCTGCAGGAGGACCCTCCGCACTCATTACCGCCCCCGAGGGCACTACTCCACCAGCTTACTCTGCCAGGGCTGGCACCGTGTTAGATTTCCGGAGGTTGCATCCAGCTGCATTCATAGGGCTAGCCATACCACTAGAGGCCGAGCAATGGCTAGTGAACATGGAGAACTTACTGATGGCCGCCAGGGTACCAGATGAAGATAGGGTGAATGTGATAAAGATTTAATTGGAAGATGAAGCCCGTACATGGTGGTCAGTTGAAGAAAGCAGGCTAGAGAGACCGATCGAATGGAGCAAATTCAAGGAGTGCTTCCTGGACCATTATTTCCCTTCCACCGCCAAGGCAGAGATGGAGGAAAGATTCATTCTACTGAAGCAAAATGGCCGCCCCGTGGACGTATATGCGGCAGAGTTCAACCGTCTGAGCCGATTTGCTCCATACATGGTCGCTTCAGAGGCCACCAGGGCCATACGCTTCTTGCAGGGACTTGATTTCGAGCTTCAGTAGTTGATCGCATCACTAGAGTTGCAAACTTTTGCATAGGTACTCAACGCGGCGAGCAATTGATCAACAAGTTCAGGAAGCCCCCAGTCGTTCCAGCACATACCCATGCACCTTCTCGAGGAGCCATACCGGTTCACAGGCCTGGAACAACTCAGATGAAGCGCCCATTTGTTCCCCAGCATCGCCCCGAGAGACAAAACGTAGTTTGCGGCTACTGCAATAGAGATGGGCATACCCAGAAGGAATGTCGCCGCGCCAAGGGACAGTGCTTGATTTGCGGATCCAGTCAGCACAGGATTAGCGGTTGCCCCGAGCCAGTAGAGTTACAGGGAGGTTCTGGACCACAGCAGCAGAGATCACAGGAGCAAAGGCAACCCTTTACATGTCGCGGTCAGGGACGGGCTTTCACCATGACCTCCGAGCAAGCAGAGGCTTCAGGAGAAGTTGTTACAGGTACTCTACTCGTACATTCCTTGCCAGCTAGAGTACTATTTGATTCTGGAGCATCGCACTGTTTCTTTTCTGAGCATTTCGTTGATACACACTCCATACCACATAAACCACTAACCAAGGGCTGGGAGATACATACGCGTAATGGCATTATAATATCTAGTCGAGAATGTATATCATGTCCGATTGTAGTGTGTGGCAGGGAATTCTATGCGAATTTCCTTTTGATCGGGACAGGCAGTTACGACGCGATTCTCGGGATGGATTGGATGAGTACCTTCCATGCAGTTATTGATTACCGAGCAAGGAACATGATCTTCCGCATCCCCAATCACCCGGAGTTTATTTTCGAAGGCAGGAGCGAATCTTTGGAGCCAGCCAAGTCTAGAGCCAAGCCAAAGGAGATGACAGCTATGGAGATTGATGAGAGCGCAGCCCCAGAAATTGTTCGGGATTTTCTGGACCTGTTCCTTGAAGATTTACCAGGTCTATCGCCTACTCGTATCTTGGAGTTCTCGATCGATTTGACACCGGGTAGAACACCAGTTTCCAAGGCCTCATACAGAATGGCACTGGTTGAATTGGTAGAGTTGAAGAAGCAAATTGAAGAACTCCTGGACAAGGGTTTTATCTGGCTAAGCCTTTCGCCGTGGGGTGCGCCAGTACTGTTAGAGAAGAAGAAGGATGGATCACTGCGGATGTGTATAGATTATCGGGAGCTTAACAAAGTCACAATAAAGAACAAGTACCCAATCCCGCGGATCGACGACTTATTCGATCAGCTAAGTGGGTCCAAGGTATTTTCGAAGTTGGATCTCCGTTCAGAGTAGCAGCCGATGATGTATGTAAGACGGCTTTCATGACCCGATACGGACATTATGAGTTCCTTGTGATGCCGTTCGGTGTTACCAATGCTCCAGCAAAATTCATGGACTTGATGAACAGGGTGTTTGCAAAGTACTTGGACACGTTTGTCGTTGTATTTATCGACGACATACTTGTCTACTCGAAGACCCGGGAGGAGCATGTTGAGCATTTGCGCACGGTTCTACAAATTCTTCTGGAAGAGAAGCTGTATGCGAAATTGAGCAAGTGTGAATTCTGGCTCGACAAGGTTCAGTTCATGGGACACATCGTTTCGGGCGAAGGCATCTCAGTGGACCTGGCAAAGATAGGATCTGTCAGAGATTGGCCAACGTCGAAGTCAGTGGCCGAGATCAGAAGCATTCTGGGATTGGCAGGTTATTATCAGAGGTTCGTCCAAGAATTTTCACGAATCGCTGAACCGTTGACGAGGCTGACACGGAAGGATGTACAGTTTGCGTGGGCAGAGGAGTGTACTCAGGCATTTGAGACGCTGAAGCAGAAGCTAACCACGACGCCTATTCTTACAGTACCAGATTATTCCGGCGGTTTGGTAATACATACTGATGCCTCAGGGAAGGGATTAGGCTGTGTTCTGATGCAGCACGGCCGAGTGGTTGCTTACGCCTCTCGACAGCTGAGAAATCACGAGAAGAACTATCCTACGCATGACTTGGAGTTAGCAGCAGTAGTCTTTGCGTTGAAGATTTGGAGGCACTATCTGTTGGGAGAGAAAGTGGAAGTGTACACGGATCATAAAAGTCTGAAGTACGTCTTCACTCAGAAGGAACTAAACATAAGGCAGCACTGATGGCTAGAGCTGATGGCAGATTATGACTTGGACCTTCAGTATCACCCGGGGAAAGTAAATGTTGTACCATATGCACTCAGCCGCAAGCCAGTGGTCATGATGTTGACCAATCAGAGGAGAATTATTGAGGATTTTCAGAGACTCGAGCTTGAAGTCATTACACCGAGCGCAGTAAGTCAATTTTGGCAACTACAGGTGCAGTCTTCCCTTATGGATCGCATCAAGGTTGCACAAGAAGAGGATCACCGATTGCAAAAGTTCAGAGCGCAAGTAGAAGACGTGATGAGAACGGACTTAATCATACATGAGGACGGTTCTCTGAGATTCGGTAGCAGACTCTGCGTACCCAAGGGAGATGTTCGAGAAGAAGGATTGGCTGAGGCACATAGTTCAGCTTATTCTGTGCATCCGGGAGGTACAAAGATGTATCGAGATCTAAAGCAGCATTTTTGGTGGAATGGGATGAAGCGGGAAATTGCGAGGTTCCTATCCAGGTGCTTGGTATGCCAGCAGGTAAAGGCGGAACATCAGAGGACAGCGGGATTGTTACAACCACTTCCGATACCACAATGGAAGTGGGAGCACATTACCATGGATTTTGTGACGGCCTTACCACGGAGCCCTAGGGGCAATAACGCCATTTGGGTTATCGTCGACCGCCTCACGAAAGCTGCACACTTCTTACCATTCCGAGTGTGACAGTCAACAGAATCACTGGTAGAGAGGTACATGCAGGAGATAGTGCGACTTCACGGTGTTCCGGTCAGCATTGTGTCAGATCGAGACACCAGATTCGTTTCGTACTTCTGGATGAGTTTACAGGAGAGTTTAGGTACCCGCTTCAAGTTCAGCACAGCTTATCACCCGCAGACGGATGGACAATCCGAGCGTACGATTCAGACACTCGAGGATATGTTGAGAGCCTGTATGTTGCACTTTCAGGGATCCTGGGAAGACCATCTGCATCTAGTCGTGTTTTCCTATAACAACAGTTACCAGGCTAGCATCCAGATGGCTCCTTTCGAAGCACTTTACGGGCGGAAATGTCGATCCCCAGTTTGTTGGGATGATGTGGGAGAACGAAGATTACTGGGTCCCAAGCTCATTATTGAGACAGTTGACAAGGCCTAAATGATCAGGCAACGTATTAAGATGGCTCAGGATCGACAGAAGAGTTGGGCAGATACCAGCAGGAGGGCACTAGAATTTGAAGTCGGAGATCAGGTGTTCCTGAAGATTTCCCCTACCCATGGAGTTATCAGGTTCGGAGATCGGGGAAAGCTCAGCCCCCGTTTCATCGGACCTTTTGAGGTGCTAGAGCGAGTAGGAGAGGTGGCCAACCGACTTTCCTTGCCCCCAGCGCTAGCGTGTGTGCACAATACCTTCCACGTGTCACAGTTGTGGCGATATGTGCGAGATGAGAGCCACGTTCTGGTTAGCTTTGGGTACAGACCTATCATACGAGGAGCAGCCCACTACTATCCTCGACCGCAGAGAGAAAGTGCTGAAGAACAAGGTCAATCCGTTAGTCCGAGTGTCTTGGGGCGGTCGTTCCCCAGGAGAATCTACGTGGGAGCAGGAGGAAGATATCCGTGCACGTTTTCCACATCTCTTTGTTTAGTACCTTTGTTTCTTTGTATCCTGGTTAAATTTTGAGGACAAAATTTTTTGTAAAGGGGGGTATGATGTAAATTCTCGTTCCCATCTATGAAAATTTTCTTGCAGTTCCCAAGTCCCCAAATGGTATCCTATTTTTCCCGCATTATTACCTTGTGTGAAGATTAGTTGCTTAAGTTTCAATAATTAAAATTCTCTAAACCATAACAAAATTAATCAAAACCCAAGTTAAAACCAAATACATGATTTCCCACCTTTTAAACTCAAACAAAATAAACAAAACTTATAAACAATAAAACCCAGCCCAAAACAGTTAAATTAAACCATTAATTTTTTTCCAAACACATAATCCCAATCTCCTCAGCCCAACACTCCCTTATTTCCCAAATTAATTTAAATTCCTAATTTCCTCCAACCCAACTCCTTAAGCCCGCGCCCGCAACACCAAACCCGACCCGACCGCTTCATTACTTCTCCTTCTTCTCCACATTCTTTTTCCCGCTCGAATTCTGGTTCTTCTTTCCCACGTCGCGCGCCACGTCGCCCTCAACCGCGCCGTGCCCCGCGACCCCGACCACGTCCGTGCACCCCCTCAAACCCCTCGTCTCCTCTTACTCCTCACTCCCTCTCACAATCCAACTCCTCCTCATCTCTCTCTATCTACAGAAAACCCAACTTGAGCTCCCATTACTCGCCACTCCCTCCGACGACGACGACTGCGACTTTCCCCTTCCTTCCTTCCTCCTCCTCCATCAATAGAGCCTCTCCTCACCTTCTCCCCCACCACCGAGCTCTCTCAACCCACCGCAGAACCCCCTGCACACCCGAGCTCGGCCACCGTGCACCCTCACGCCGGTGAGCTCCCCATCACATCGTCGACGCCCCTGCACCCTCTGCGTCGTCAGCATCATCACCATCCTTACTTTCCCGAGCCCCACTACCTCTCTGCCCCTCTCTCCAAAACACACCAAAACCCTCGCTGTGAACTTCAAACCCTTACTGCTACCCATCGCCGGAGCGACACCGCCGACCATCGTCGACACCAGCACATCCCTGGACATCCGCAGCACCATACCCCGCCTCCGGTGATTGCGAGACATCTCCGGGCAACTCCGACGACGAACCTGAACGCGAGCCGAGGCCATGAACCCTAGCCGCGCCGTTCGTCGTGCGTTCGTTTCGTTGCCACTTCCGTGTATCGCCAAAACGTCTCCAGGCAAGTACTCTAGTTGCTACATGCTAGTTTATTTCCGTTACAAATCAAAACGGTATTAATTCCATAATTGCGATTCATGAAAACTTAAATGACTTAAGTGTTTGATGCAAGATCCAAATGAAAAACCTTATTTGATTTTATGGAACATGATTGCATAATCTGGCCCATGTGATAATGAACATTGGGGTGAAATTTCACCGAAAAATATGACTGTTAACGACTTAAACGATCACCCCTAATTACACCCGCAAAATCTGGGAATTTCCCGCACCTGAAAATTGTTAAAATCACAATTAATTGTGTATATATTGAAATGAGGCATTCGATGGCTCAAATCAAAGCTGAATCAACGACCTGTAACCCTATGCAAGTTTTTAATTATTTATGTACTGAAATTATGACGAGAATTGGTTCGGAGAGCGGCTCTGGACTGCAGTCCAGAGCAACTCTGGTTATTGTTTTCTGTCCCGTAATGTTTAATACCTTGCCTCCTGAACTCGTATGTTGCGGAACCCTACACCTTATTGAAGATGAATCTATTAGATAAATAACGAAAGTGATTTTACCCCGTTTTATCGTCGTTTACTATTTAAACTGCAATTTAAAAGAACAGGACGTATAACAGTCCCAACAGAAACAGAATTGATACACTAGTGTTGAACAGTGCATAACTTTTGACATACAGATGCGATTGAGAATCCGTCTATTACGTTGAAAACCCTATTGAAAACCCTATATTTCATTCAACAGTAGTATTGCTAAATTCTGATCCCAACTGGGTGAAAATCGTGTCGCGAAACGGATGTTGAGTTCAGAAACTGAATTTCCTGCAGCGAGCACTTAAATTGAAACGGCTGTAACTTGAATACCAGAAACCCGATTGTACTGAAACGAATTTTGCTGTACTTCCGACAGAGTGTAATTGTTATCGTATTTGTATCATTTCGCTGAGTTCTGAACATATGAATTATTGCAATTTTTGTAAGCTCACGACGTGCATATTGGTTCATATTACACATGACTTGGTAACTGCATAAATACACATACCTTACCCAATTGCCATACACATAGTGTTAGTGCGCGTTATTATTCAGTGGACATTGCATTATCGTGCGTGAATAGTATTGGTTTAGGAGTGTCAAGTACGCCAATGGAAAAGTGAATGATTTCGTGATAGTGATTAATACAGTGAACAGTGACAAAACCGTGCTATTGGCATACTTGTATACGACTGAATCGGAATCATCAATAGTGTAAACCTGGGGAAAAGGGGGGAATCGAAGTGGAAAGGGCATCGTATTTAGCTGGACCGTGTTTTAGAGGATGATCATTCAAACAATGATTCTTATATATAGTAGGTAGGATCTAGTGATCCGTCCGACAGGGTTATATCCCGGGCGTGTGGGCCGTTGTCTCGGGTATGTACGAGACTCCTGTTAAACATGATCCTCCTTTCCACTATACGATTTCAAACATGACTTAGAGACCAATAGGGACACAAATCATACTTTAGTGTCATAGTGATTACCCGCATTTTACCTTCACTGTTATTACCTTATTTACCTGTTTTATGTCATTAATATGAAAATTGCTATTGCGTCGCTCTGACGACCTGAGTGTGGATGCTCAGACCTCGAGGAAGAACCAACACAGGAGTCGGATTTAGCTTTCGAGCTGACGGAGATATAGTCTGGAGTACCTTTTCCTTCTTTTCTGCTTTCCCTAAAGAGATCGTGTATTTGAATTTGGTTAGTAGCTCTTCTTGTTTATTTGTAATTTGTGAACAATGGAATTTGATGTAATATTTTAGTGATGTGTTTCCTTTACTGCTGTGCTTTGTTTACTGATTACCATGTAATGCTAGAAGTCGAAGTGCGACTACGGCGGGATTATTTCTTGACCGTAGGAGCATGGCTGGCCTAGTCATCCCTCGTTTTCCATATTTTGGGAAGCGGGGCGTGACAATCCCAAGTTTCAAGGTGCGTGTAAGTGCGATTTGTAGGGTATATACTTTCTAAATTTGGTCTCAAGAATAGAAATTTTTTTTCCAGACATATCCTTCAGTAAAGCTTCAATACTTTCCCTTCATCTCGACTTAACTAAAGAACTGAACTCAAGATTATCTATTTCTCAAAAGAAAACTGTAAGGACGTATACTTACCAAGGTTAAACAGAATGAGGGTTATTTTTTGGGTTTTCATTTCTTAAGCCTAGGATTTAATTATTTCTAACGTATCAACTAAACTTTCGGAATAAAAATCTAAATTACCCTATTAGCTAAGTTGACGACAATGTTTTTATATTTTTGGAAAATTTTTTGATATTTGTGGGTTTTTAAATAAGTATGCAAATGCAGAATATATAAATGAATGCGAAGGAAGAAAGCTTACCGAGCACACCCCCAAACTTAAACTTGACAGTGCCCTTACTGTTAGGCTACACTAAGAGGGTCAAAATTGCCGGCGCTCCCCAGAAACAAATTATATACAAAACAAAAAGAAAACCAAAAATATATACAAAAAAGGTTCCCCCCAAACTTATGTGAAACAGTGTTTCCACTGTTAAGCGTTGAAGTTCAGGATTATGAGGGAAAGAACAGTATCAATCTATACAAGGCCTTACACAGGCCAAAAGTGAGCACCAACCATTCAAAAAATTTATCTCTATAATGTGCAAGATTGTGAAAGAATACGGAGAGGAAAGAAATGGAGAATACGCGAGACCGTATAAAGATAGAAGTGTTATACGGTCTCGGTATATGAGAAGAAGAATGGCGGAAGGGAGAAAGAAGTGGAATACGAATTTGAGGGTGAAAATGGAGTGAATAAATTAGCACAATTTGTGATGACCAATGTGTAAGAAGCGTTTGTGCTAATCTATTCAGTTGTCGAGAAATAGGGTCAAATCTCTCAAAATTCGTGAGAAACCACGAGTACGCCGAACTTGGTAAATCAGACACTGGAAATGAAAGTGATACGGTTTCTTGCAAGGTCGAAACGATGGAAAGGATAGAGGGAAGTGATTGAGGAAGGGTCAAAATTAGTGGTTCAGGAGGGTGTACACAGTCAATGAAAGGAACATGATGAATTGGAAAATCCGACTCATCAAGCAAAACTGGTTCATCCTTAAAATTCTCCTCAAAATTCAGCTTATCCATGCAAATTTCATCAAATTTCAGACGCATATGGAGTTCGGGAAAGACAGTTAATGACTCGGGATGATGTCCACACGGAAGTGAAAGTAAATGATGAATTTGAGAGACAAACTTATCCAAAGTTGTGGGTTCATCATCCGAAATATTACCAGCGTCGATATCCTCAATCAAGTGAAAATCAATTTTCTCAGACACCTCATCAAAAACATGGATTTCAATCAATTTTGGTTCTAAGATGGAGGTGTAGAAGTCAAAAGGTTTGGGATTGGTTTCACTTGGAAAGGTCCCTTCACAATCGGGTAAATCAAACACTACAAAGTCGCACAACTCATTAAACATTCTATCTTCAATTGATAATTCATTTGGGACACACGATAGACAGTCAATAAAGGAGTTGTGGGATTCAATTTGGGACGGGTAGGTTTGATTTGGAAGGGGGTACCGCTCACTCTCTCCACTCAAATTCTCAGCTTGTCCTGTCGCCTCATCATACAGAGGAAAATGTGGAGCTAGCTGGAAACTAGCTACCGGGTCACTGGGGTGTATGAGGGCGGCCATGGACGCATTCAAATCCATCATCTGTTGGCTTGACGCTACCTTAAAGTCTTCCAATGACTGTTCTAGACTAGACATGGGTTGTGAAAGAGTTTCAGTAAAAGATTCAAAGATGTTTGGATAATGAAAACTCCCAAATGGCTGTGTAGAAGCAAGTCTAGAGAAGGTGCAAAAGTTGGGTAGGATGGATAGGAATTGAATGGTTGGACAGGGGTAGGATCAACATACGGATAAGAAGGTAGTTGAAATTGTTGATCAAAAGAATTGGTAGTGGTGGAAGGGGTGAAAGATCGGTTATAAGATTGTTCAATACGTTCAGCAAGAGACTTAGGTCTGGGAGTTACAACTGGACTTGAAAAAGGAGTATCAACATAAGAAGGTGGTGAAGGTTGAAATGGTTGATACAAGGTGGATTGCGGAGTCCGATCGGTAGTCCTAGACGCGTCAGTCCGATATTTCAAAGAATCTTTTGGCATGGAGGGGTCGTTTGAAATTTGGCCAAAGCAAGAACCGTAGGAAGTAATGTCTGGTTGTGGGTACCAAAGTTCGGCAAGAGTTTTTCTAGGTGGGTACCCATGATATGAGGGGATGAAGGAGAAGAAGAGAAAAGAATGTGATTTTTTTTAAAATTTTTATTTTATGTTAGTTATTAACAAAAGAATGAGATATACACGCAAAAAGAATCTGGACAAAAATTATCACGACACAAAAATACCACACACCTAATCGGTAAAGGGTTCACCTAGGTCAACTAGATCTGCTCAAGAACTTGATTGGCGAAATAAAACTGTGTCGAGAAACGGGCTCAAGATATACCGATCACGAGGACAGGTAAGTGCAGAGATAAGGAGAGGTTTTCCGACGCTTTCGTGAAGGTTCTTAATTAAATAACCCTTTCTCTTTTGGCGGTTTCGCCGTTAACAGTTTGCTAGACACCCCGTAAACGATATACCGTTAAGAGGTGTTCTAAACACAGTTAACCTCTCCTAGTGAGCGCGAAGTCCTTAAGGCTTAAAGTCTAATTTCTTTTAAAAATTTGTGTGGGTATACGTTATGCTAAATTCGAGATTTGTGGGCCACGGAAAAAGGGAGGAAATCTTTTACCGTATGTTGTAGGGTTCGCTTGCCCTTAAGTCCGTATTAATGTATGCAATGCGCAATTTAATCAAAAAATTATTCAAAAAAATCAAACAATCGTTTTTACGTTAATCACTGCACTGCAACAAATGCGGGTTAGTCAATTTTTGCGTTTGCTAGCTAACTTGCAAAGAATCCTGCAATGATATTATAGTGGATGCGTTGGATTTGAGAAGAAGGTATTAGTAAAGTACGTACCTATAGATTTTCGGGTTAAGAAATCCCCGTTGAAGTTAAATCCGAATATCTTGAAATGTTTGCTTGCGCGGGTCAAACTACCCGGATCCTTGGCACTGTACTTCGAGATCACTTTAGCTTGGAATGTACACTTTGCTCCCCACGCTCGCAGTTCGCAAATCCGTAAAAATCTACAAATGTCGGAAAACGGATATTAGTGCGAAAAAGCGATACGAATGCCCAAATACCTGCACACTAAAAATTATAAAAAAACAAAAAATAAAAATAGGACAAAAATAGAACACTGGAGCACAGAAGAAAAATTGGAAGCAGAAGGAGGCAGAGGGGCCGGCGAGCTCGGATGGGAAGGGTATATCACCGGTTTTCCTTCGGAGAATGGGCTCCAATCTTCTTCTGGTGTCACAATGATCTATAGATATCTCACTGGTATTGTTTGATTTTTCAATTTAGTTCCAGAGTGTGAGCATGTAAGAATTCCAGAGAACAAAACAAAGTTAGTAAAGTTAGGTTTTTTTGTTTGGTTTTTAAAATTTTGAGATTTTTATTTGATTTTTAAAATAGGGTTAGATGTATAAATGAGATGTATAGAGATTAACCCGAAACAACAAAAACAAAAAAGTTATCGTCTCCCCGGCAACGACGCCATTTGATTGAAAGAATTAAAATTAACAGCAATCAAGACGGTGTCGCTTTGCAGCTAGCCGGTTGAGCACGGGTCGATCCACAGGGAGACGGAGAGTTTTAAGTTCTTGTCGCAACGAGTTAATGCACGTGGCGGAAAGTTGTAACACCTTAGAATGTGTTTTGTAGCTAATTATATTTTAATATATGGTTTTTAATAAAAAGTTTACCAAATTGGTTTTTAATTATTTTATCCCATTTAATGAATATTTTATTAGATTTTTCCTAGGCTTGCACACACTTGTGCATGATAACTAGGGTGTTAAGTGGGGTTAAACCATGATTAGCAATCATGGTGGATTAATCCACTTGCCTTAATCTAGTTTATAATTTGTTTAGGTGCTTTTGGGTTTAATAGTGTGCATGGTTGTTTTAAAAACAAAATGGATTTAAAATGAATTTGAAGTGGTTTGAATTGTTGACTTTGTGAGAGGAGGGCATGGGGCTTCATGGCCAAAGCCATGCCTCATTAAATGATGAGAGAGAAGGAGAGAGGGAGGGGTCTTTTGCCTTGCACTCATTTCTCAACTTCTCACTCTCATTTCACTCACTCTCAAACACACACACCCCCCCTCAGCAGAAGACCAGCAGCAGCAACAACAGTGACAACAACAACAGCAGCATCTGGCAGCAGCTGCAGAAGCAAGCAACAACAGCAGCAGCCCCAATCCCGGCATCAGCTCCAGCAACAAGTAGAAGATGAAGTAGCAGCAATAGAGGCAGCAGCAGCAGCAGCCATCAGCAGCAGCAGCAGTAGCAACAGCAGGCAGCAACAGCAGCAGGAGCTCTAGCTACTTGCATGCTCTCTTCTTCCTCCATACACTTCTTCACCTGCTTCCTAGGATCTCATAGGGTATAATTCTGAAACCCAAATTCCTAGTTTGCTTAGTTGTGTGATAATTAGCTTCGGTTTGTATTTAATTGTGAGTTTAGTGCTAATTATGGTGTTTATATGGAAATTGGGATAAGTGATGATTGTATTAGTTAACCTAACCTATTTTAGTGTTGTTAGGGTTACTTTAACTGAGAATTGACCCAGGTATCACAAAAATACCATAGGTTTTCCATTTTGTGCAAAATATCGTTTTTTGGTGTCATTTTGCGACATCTGGAATCTGCTTTTGTCCCGGACCCTTCAGGGTAAAATTGAGAAGACTGGAGCATGCACACTAGGTCTAAATTACACCACCAGAACACGAGACCCTAACTCCTATTTGAGGTCGCAGATTTAATCATATTGGCCGCAAATTGCGGCCATGAGACTGTGTTAGGTCTTGGGGTTTTGGGTAGGGTACTCTGCAGTGTATTGTAGTGTTTTGGCATGTATAATTTCGTAAGATTTGACCTGTAGGAAAATCCGGGACAATATATCGTATTGCATGTCTGTTTTGTTTGCGCGATACGCGCAATACGTGAGTAGGTTCTGCGATCCAGCGTGTCGCGGTAGTTTTAGACGCGTATACACACGTTTTAGCGTATAGTGCACACGCGTATTTAGTTCGCGACGCGAGTTTCTCGTTTAGGTTCGATATCGCGTTTTGCGGAATATTTGGCTTATATATGATTTCCATGTCTAAATTACAGGTTTGCAGGCGGGGACTATGGACACTGCTACAGGGGGTAGCAGATGGTAGGATTCACCTAGCGTGAAACGTAGGTGAGTAGATTTAACATCTACAGGGGAATCGCCCGCATGACGTTATGCGTCTGGGCTAGGATTCTAATATTTGTTGCGTATTCTACGTCATTATTAGAATTGCGCCTTACCCTATTTATTAGATATAATGGTACTGTGACTAGCAGCCATAGGACACTGCACATATTATTGACGGTTCATGTTGCACGAGCACGGATTATATGCTACACACACCGTCAATAATTGCCATGTCACACACAACCCTTTATAGATACTATATTACTTGTCACACATGACATCTAGTTTGTCGGTATACCTATAGTGTATCATACCATTAGTGATAGGTACATATACACCTTACGATACAGCTACAGGTATATCTTGCACATATTTTAGTTATACCCAGGGGGTATCCTATATATTCTACTTTTACCCAGGGGGGTTATACGACATCACTTACTTATAGATAGACACCTATACTCAGCTGTACCTTACTGATTTCGCATATATCTGGTTTCAGCTACATATTTTCCTTTATATGCTCGCATTTCAGATATATCACATATATTTATTCCTGGATTTGCGCATTGTTTATTTGGATTTTACAAGATGTTTTCTGGATTTAGGAACCGCGGGAGTTCATGAAATTATGCATACATTCAAAAATCCGGTTTCTTTGATTTGATATTTCCACAGTCACCATGAGAATTATCGGTTCTGATTATATACTCCATACGAGGTGTGGTTGTCGTATGAGGGTACATGGTGGGGGCCCGATATGGTTCCCCTTGGCAAGATGATCGATGGACTTTGCCGATTGAGCCTGGAGGCGGGCGAGTACCTATCGGTGACAGTACCAATGACTCGGCGGGGATCATGGAGATATCGTTCGGAGTCATGCACGTATGCATACATTGAAAGGAGAGGGTCAGAGCTAGGCACTCGTGCTTTCGGGATAGCGTATGATACGTACCTATCAGGATTTCTGTGTCGATGATTGGCACATTGTTTTCATGATATTTCCTTTAAAACACCTTTTTATATATAACAGGGGATTTAGCCGTTGTTATATATACCCTTACACCAATATTAGTGGAATGGGACGCTAATATATGTGTATTGACCCTATCATAATTATTTTATTTTTGCATATATATACCTTTAGGATGTTAGAATTCTACTTGAGATTTGATTCGGGATATAGGAGATTACTCGATATTGTGCATTGAGGAGATGTGAGACTCATATGATGTGAGAGCCCAACGTGGGGGCTGATTTGAGGAATTGGGATTTGAGTGTCTTGATGGATTGTGATCCTACCACGATGACAGGATTCCGTGGGATGACATATTTCACTCCATACCTCATACCTTTTCACTTATGCACTGTTCCATGTATTAGGAGTACCTGTTAGTATACCCTTCATGATTGCTGCATATCTACATTCTCATATCCCTATTGAATGGTTATTGCATACTATTGTTATGTTATTATTGTTCCACATATTGATTGTACCTCCTAGTGTACTTTCCATTATTCCGCCTTCTTATGACCTGTTATTACAGTAATCGCATATCTTAGATTCATGCTGTACGTACATACCTGCGATTACCTGCATATGTTATTTACTATTCACGAGTTGGCAACTCACCCCCGTTGTGCCACAGGTGTTGCAGGGTGTTCTCCAGAGTAGTCGAGGCAGGCTATTCAGCTATTCACCTATCATCTTTTTCTACAGATACCGCATCGGCTCACAGTATACTATTTTTGCTTAGGTGGGTTGGATGATTATCTGTATTTCATATTGTACATTCGTTGTATCTTGTACTCTCCATCTACTATTATGTTGTTGACTTAGAGACTTGATGAGGACGATATTGTATATTATTTGTGGCTTTGTTGTCTTATATTCAGCCTTATCTCTATTGTCTTTATTTCATCGCTACGGCGTCGTATATTTGTGTTGTGGATTGTTTTCCGCCTTTGGGCCAGTTTTTATAAAAAGGGGCGTTGCCAAAATTTTAAAGAAAGAAAGTTGGACTTTTAAAGAATTTGGGTTGCGATTTCAAATGTTTCAAAAACTGCTATTATCTTTTCTTATCTTATTTTTATGGTTTAGATTTCTTGGTTTTGGCTTTCCTTTACCGCGTTACGTCTTTAGGCGTTGCGTAGTATTAGGGCCGTCACGTGCCAATTTCGGGTCGTGACAAAAGTTCTTTATCAACCCTATATGTTATATGCAAGTAGAAAGTTGTTAGAAAAAGATACAATAGTGTAAGCTAAGGAAATCCGCACTAAACACCTTCGAGCCGAACTTAACGATTGAAGCTAGAGCAATCGGCAACAACGTGGATTAGGGTACTTAAGCACGGTATTCGTGGAATCCGACTTATTGACCTTTGTCCATCCGTTCTTGTCTCTTGCTTTCGTCTCCTGCCAAACCGAACGCAACCGGTCGCGGTTAGGAATCACCTTTACCTTGGTAGGGTAGGGTGCCTAACGGAGCGCTTGCGTAACGTTTGGAAGGATTTCAATGGAAAATACGGGAAAAGGAAATGAGAAACGGAACGTTAACTTATAATATCGTATTCTTGCCTAACAACACATATTTACAACCATTCACAACACAAACCAAAGAGAGAACAAAAGAACAAAGAAAAGAAAAGAAAACAATACAAGTAAGTAAGTGCATGGAACTTAAGTGCATGAAAGTAAAGCAAGGTAATAAATTGCATGAATGTAAAAGAGCAAGAAAGAAAAGTGCAAGAAAGAAACTACTAAAAACCAAAGATCAAAACACAGGACATGGACTCAATAACCTACACTTAAACTTGCAAGATCAATTAAGAGGCTGCAAGATCAAGTGATGGCAAAGAACTCATGGTGAACGAAGGCACAAAAAGAGAACTTTATTAATCTTCAAGAATGATACAACCATTGAGATCAATAACCACCCTTAAACTTTCAAGCTCAATGAAGAGGTTGAAAGATCAAGAGAAGGTTAAGAACTCAAGGGGAAGCTATGTACAAGAACTAAAAAGAAACAAAAATGAGAACTTGTAAAGAATAAAACTTAGCAAAAGTGAGACCCCTCTCCCATGCTCACAGGTTCTGTATTTATAGGCTCAACAGGAAATTAAACAAACAATAAAAATGAGCTGACGTGGAAGCAAGGGAGGGCCTCCAGAAATATGGGAACATTTGGAGCTAATGGGGTCGGCGACCTCGGTTTTGGTGAGCATGTGCTCGGCCAAAATCAAAGCTCTGGTGCTCGTGCTTGTAGTGTTGTCTTGTGTTGTTCGCAGAAGTCCACTGGTGTTGTTTGCTTGGTCTAAAAAGTTTTGTGTTGCACTCAGGTCTTGGAGGGAAACTTGTAGCTTTGAATCACATCAACACATTATGCAATAAATGCACATCACACCATACCTACTTGCTCTAGCCATCATGAGTGTGCCATAGCATCCCCCCTAGGTCCATGGTCCAAGCTCCAAGAGTTAGTGTGTACACATCTTATGTGTTGGACCAAAATATTGCGCACACTTGTTTGCAAAATAACTCTTGGAATTGTTAGTTGTATGTATGCCCTTGCTCGATATGATAGTATGCTATCTGGTTGCTCTTTACTTTAATATGTATACTTGTCTCTTTATTCTGTCTTATAGTTACATGTTAGTAAAACCCTTAGGATGAGTACTTGACTACCAGGACTATGATGCGGATCATAATAGTGGGGACATGGTAGGCCACAAGTACATCCTTCAAGGTCCCTAGTTGTGGGTGTATCGAGACGGGGCATCGATATACCAGTGTAGACTAGCGTATACGCTTCTCGACCCATGAGATGGGCGATGGATGATCCCATATCCATTGGTGTTTGACATCAGAGATGGTATACGGGTGCTCAGTGGAGACTGGGTACATTGGACGGACTCGCCGAGAACTCCCAGATAGTATTATACCTCACGTCAGATGGAAGTTCTCTGGTGACACTTGTGCAGGTTAGTCTGTAGACCCGAGATCGTCATAGAGTCTTGTGTGATTCCCACTGTGCTTTGATTTCCACCTTACCACGTCCATGAGGGCATGCAAAATGGTGGTTTTTGGGTACAGTCCCGAGTCACATGGAGGCAATGAGCGATAGGAGGGGTTTCGTCTCTCCCGGTATTGGGGGTTGATGTTGCGCTGTGCTCGATTGGCCGTGACAGGGAAGTCCCTGGCCAGGGCTGATTTAGAGATTTACTGGTAAGTGTTACCAGTAGTTTCTCGACCCGTTATGAGCCTCATATCGGCACGACTTATCGGTTATTGGGGTCTAACGTTTACCACCCCTAGAGTTGATATGCGACATATAAGACGAAGAGACCGAACTGTACGGGAAGTGTTACCGGCAGGCTTTTACAGGAGTTGGAGCGGGCTTGCTTGCTGATCTTCTGATCGCTCAATACCCGGGTAGCCGTTACGTCCAGCTAGTACCGCTGAAGGCTTGTGGGTGCGTGATGTGATCATTACCTACTGCCGGCGTATTGACGAGTCTTTAGAGTCCTATATAGAGGTTTTACTGGCTCAGGGAAAACGAAATAGGGGCGCATATGTGATATGTGCGGGACCGAGAATAATACGAGTATGTGATACCGTATTCTATTCTCGCGACTTTTTGTATCGGTCGGTTATATATGATATAGCCGGGTTATCGAATCAAGTGTTGATTCGATAAGTCGATACATTGAATGTTAGTCGGTTATATGTGATATGACCGGATTATTAAGTCAAGTGTTGATTGAATAATTTACTGTATAATTGTATATTTGATATACTAGTTTACATTAACTAATACATGTTCACTTAGGGTTTTTTCTCACATGTACACATCTTTACAATATATATGATATATATTAAAATGTGTTATATTATTGTATCATGGTTGATGATACATCACACTTGGGTGTATGAGACATACACCATGCTATTTGTTATGTTGGGTTTTAACATTTAAAAGTAATTACAAAATTAGTGGAAAATTAGAAAAAGCATGAAGCTTATGGAAGCTTGTGGATGCATTGACTAAAGTCCATTAAATTTGTTTTTACTTTGGGTTTTAACCTAACATTAACACTTAGCCATGGTAATGTCTCTACAAGAGTTAGTATATGATACTCACTCACCATGGTTAGCTCACTCACTTGATCATTATCCTCTTTATTTTCTTTTGTTCATCTTCTTCTTGGTTCGAAAGAAAAAGCTTGCTAGGGTTTGATCCAAAGTGAGAATCATTGTGAGAAATAAAATTCCAAAGAGAACCCACTTCCTATTTCTCCATCCTCTACTAGATTAGCAGTTTATTTTAGGGTGTTTACTTCACTAATTCTCTAGTTAGTGAAGTAGTAGCTTGAGTCGGAATTCTCTCGACGTAGATCATCTTCGGCCTCAGAGACTTCAAGCAAGGTCGCATCTTTCGCCTCGTGAAGCCAAGCAAGAGCCTGGGAGAACTTTGATCGCAGCGAAGGGACTACGACAAGGGGGTCAAGAAGTAAAGGACCGATCTACAAAGGTTGTATTTCGCATACCCTTAGTCGTAAAGTTGTTTACTTGCTATTTTCTTCGCTTAATCTCTAGTATACGATCTTGCTTAGGGTTGTTCGGCATATAAAAAATTTAATTTTGGCATGGTCGATGCCTTGTGGAGCCTTGTTAGTGTGCCTAGTAACCCTACAGTGGTATCAGAGCCTAGCTAGAGCATTAGGCGATGTGTTAACGAAGTTAAAACTCCGAACGAACCCGAATACGCAAATTTAACCCCTTCTCTGGACTTTTTTCAAAATCCGTGATTTTTTGGAATTAAAAATACCTAAAAAATTCAGCAGGGTTTTCTAAGCATTACGGTGCAAATTTGGTGACGTCATCTGTTCGGATCGCCGCGGAACCGTGGCAATAGACTGCTAGTGCTGCGGTTCCGCGGCCTTTCAGTGAGTGTATGCTTTGGTTTTTGCACCGTAATACTACTATATGATAGTGATATTTTCTGGGTATTTTTAATATGACTCATGTGTTGAAAATTTTGGGGTTTATTTTGTAATCATCGATTCGATCGGCGAATTTAATTTTGTTATGTGATTCCGAGTAATTTAGAAAGTACTAAAATGTTCGAACGGATATCATTGACTCAATTTTTCCCGGCACGAAAAACATTCAATTGTTGAATTTTTCTCGGGTTTAAATCTTTCGAAAAAACGTGCATGTGATGCGATGGACCCTCTAGAAGACAACAAAGCTTAACTCGATTATGTGACCGTCTTGAACTGCCCTTGGAACCTTAGGGTTTGGGGCAGTACTGTTAGTTGTATGTATGCCCTAGAGGCCAGTATTGTACAGATGATGTATATTATATTGGATGCTTGGACATATATAGAGAGGACTTTCTTGCTCGATATGATATTATGCTATCTGGTTGCTCTTTACTTTAACATGTATACTTGTCTCTTTATACTGTCTTATAGTTACATGTTGGTAAAGCCCTTAGGATGTGTACTTGACTACCTGGACTATGATGCGGATCATACTAGTTGGGACAAGGTAGTCCATAAGTACATCCTTCAAGGTCCTTAGTCGTGGGTGTATCGAGACGGGGCATCGATATACCAGTGTACAATAGCGTATACGCTTCTCGACCCATGAGATGGGTGATGGATGATCCCATATCCATTGGTGTTGGACATCAGAGATGGTATACGGGTTCTCAGTAGAGACTGGGTACACTGGACGGACTCGCCGAGAACTCCCAGATGGTATTATACCTTACGTCAGATGGCAGTTCTCTGGTGACACTTGTGCAGGTTAGTCTGTAGACCCGAGATCGTCATAGAGTCTTGTATGATTCCCACTGTGCTTTGATTTCCACCTTACCACATCCATGAGGGCATGCAAAACGGTGGTTTTTGGGAACAGTCCCGAGTCACATGGAGGCAATGAGCGATAGGAGGGGTTTCGTCTCTCCCGGTATTGGGGGTTGATGTTGCGCTGTGCTCGATTGGCTATAACAGGGAAGTCCCTGGCCAGGGTTGATTTAGAGATTTGCTGGTACCAGTAGTTTCTCGACCCGTTATGAGCCTCACATCAGCACGACTTATCGGTTATTGGGGTCTAACATTTACCACCCCTAGACTTGATATGCGACATATCAGACGAGGAGACCGGACTGTACGAGAAGTGTTACCGGCAGGCTTTTATAGGAGTTGGAGCGGGCTTGCTTGCTGATCTTCTGATCGCTCAATACCCTGGTAGCCGTTACGTCCAGCTAGTACCGCTGACGGCTTGTGGGTGCTTGATGTGATCATCACCTACTGCCGGCGTATTGACGAGTCTTTGGAGTCCTACATAGTGGTTTTACTGGCTCAGGCAAAACGAAATATGAGCGCATATGTGATATATGCGAGACCGAGAATAATGCGTGCATGTGATACGGTATTATATTCTCGCGACTTTTTGTATCGGTCGGTTATATATGATATGACCGGGTTATCGAATCAAGTGTTGATTCGATAAGTCGATAAGATGAATGTTAGTCGGTTATATGAGATATGACCGGATTATTAAGTCAAGTGTTGATTTAATAATTAAGTGTATAATTGTATATTAGATATACTAGTTTACATTTACTAACACATGTTCACTTAGGGTTTTTTCTCACTTGTACACATTTTTACTATATATGATATATATGAAAATGTGTTGTATTTTTGTATCATGGTTGATGATACACTATACATGCGTGTATGAGACTTACACTATGCTAATTTTTATTTTGGGTTTTTAATATCTAAATTAATTACAAAATGAAGTGGAGGATTAGAAAAGGCATGAAGCTTATGGAAGCTTGTGGATGCATTGACTAATTCAACTTGGTTTTGTTTTTACTATGGATATTTATTAACCCAACCTTAAAGATTAGCCTAGGGTTAAGTCTCTACAAGGGTTAGTATATGATACTCTCTCACCATGGTTAGCTATGACACTTAATCATTATCCTCATTTTCTTTTCTTTGGTTCATCATCTTCTTCTTCATTGAGCAAGAGAAAAAGAAAACTAGGGTTTGATCCAAAGTGAGAAAGGTTGTGAGAAACAAAAATCTTAAGAGAACCCACTTCCTATTTCTCCATTCTCTACTAGACTAGCACTTTAGTTTAGGGTGTTTACTTCACTAATTCTCAAGTTAGTGAAGTAGGAGCTTGAGTCGGAATTCCCTCGACGTAGATCACCTTCGGCCTCGGAGACTTCAAGCAAGGTCGCATCCTTCGCGTCGTAAAGCCATGCAAGAGCCCGGGAGAACCTTGATCGCAGCGAAGGGACTTCAACAAGGAGCAAATGAAGTGGAGGACCGATCTACAAAGGTTGCATATCGCGTTCCCTTTAGTGTAAAGTTGTTTACTTTCCATTTGTTTCGCCTAAACTCTAGTTAACGATCTTGCTTAGGGTTGTGCGGTCGATGCCTTGTAGAGCCTTGTTAGTGTGCCTAGTAACCCTACAAGTACGGCGTGCCACATGTGAGGCGTTGGCTTAACCCTTCTACGGTTGGACCGTTGCTACTATGACGTATTCTGGAATGTTTGAACTCCGCTCAAGTGTTGAGCTATTTTTGGAAATCTTGGGTATTTGATTATTCGATCGGAAAGTTTAATACTGTCTATTTATCTGGAATGTGATACAATATGTGGAATTCATACAGTTAGGCATGAAATGCGGAATATGTGATATTTCGGATTTACGATGTCTAAAGAGATTGTGGATTCCAAATGTTGTAGTTTTACACTTTCTTTTCTGTGACCGTAAGTGTAATATGTGATATCACCGGTTTCGTTGCTATATGTCAACGACAATTTGGATGCGCATATTTACTTACGTTGATGACATGTGATGTTTTGTGTTGCTGGATATGTTATATTGGATCGTCGCGTTCTGAATAGCCAGGTTTTTTTTAATGTGAGATGAGAGTTTTCATTTTCATTCATGTAAAATAAAATGTATGTAATATTCTTTTATTGGGGCACTTCCGGGATGAGGTCGATGTCACCATTTGTATATTATTTACTTTTCCGCACTAGGATAAACCCAAGGAGGAGAGCACAAGTAACCGGGTTCTGGAGTCTAGTAGGAGACCAACTCGAGGAGTCGAGTCCAAGTCTCCTAACTCTAGATTGGTAGGGTTGCTTGCCGCTCTCGTAGGGGTCTAGGGGTGTGGGTTTGGCTGTTCGTCGCGACCGTGGAATCCGTGTTTTATAGAGGCTCAAAATAAAACACGGACGTCCTAGTATATCCAATGTTTCATATGTTTCTTCTGCTGCGATATCTGTGATGTGATCATTTGATGTTCTGTGATAAATACTGTATATAGTATATATGATATATTATATAGGCGTTACTTATGTTTTACACCCGCGCTAGCCCTGCCCCGCTCTGCCGTTAGTTACCTAACCTAACGGTGCATGAGGGGACATCGAGGCGAATGCGGATGGCATAAGTGTACGTCGTATTTATCTGTGATGTTTAGGTGACTTAAATGATGGGACTTCAT
The DNA here is from genome assembly GCA_030015575.1 of Agapanthus africanus. Lineage (NCBI taxonomy): Eukaryota > Viridiplantae > Streptophyta > Magnoliopsida > Asparagales > Amaryllidaceae > Agapanthus > Agapanthus africanus. The sequence goes on from JASDDO010000014.1 coordinate 488,595,758, forward strand.
TAATGTGATTAATGAAAGAAAAGAAACCTAAAAGATGTTGTATAATCAAATTTTTCAAAAAGTGTAGCTACAGTCTTGCTTTGCATAGCGGTATATATGATATACCCTGCACCATATTCGATGAGGAAAGAGCCGAGATCCCTTCACCGGGAGTGACCTCTTTAGCAAAACTGGCAGATGCTACAACACTCGGTTTCTTTTTGATTGCTTTTGGAGTTTTGCTTTGCATAGCGATGTATATGATATATCCTGCACCTTATTCCATAAGGAAAGAGCCGAGATCCTTCACCGGGAGTGACCTCTTTAGCAAAACTAATGAAAGCCTCAAAATCACTCCATTCTACGACGATATCAAGTTCATTACGCAATAGGTTTTCAGAAAACCCTGTCGTAGCCCCCCGTCATTTCAGATAAGTCCTACTTAGTATTCGTGCAACGTTTGTTGGACTGCATCAAGCCGTAGTGTGCGGTAGCTAACTAGTATTTATCTGTTTATGTATATGATGCAGATTGGATTAGGGTAGTCGTGCGACTTTGTTGGCCTGCGTCAAGGGTCGTATGGGTGGGTTTAATTCAATCAAGAAATGACGGGTTGAACTTGACTAGCACACTATGGTTTGTTGGCCTGCGTCAAGGTCATGGGACGCTAGGGGCAAAATATTATCGGGAATTTCAAGTGTTGAAATTTGCAATGAGATTGCATACCTTCTATGAGATAGTTGGATCCCGATACCCACTGTGAGTAATTGTTACTCCCGGGAGAGTTTTACACAGGACAATTAGCCGATCAAGTAGGTGTCTAGAAAGGTGTCAACGGGGTTACGCCTCTGGGAAAACGAGGTTTACTTTAATTAGGTCCGTGCGAAAGCACGGGGAACCTCCCTCAAAGTACCGACACTGGCCTGGCTGAAAGATCGGCGAAGTTTTAGGGTGTAATTAATCCCGGCTAGTCTTTCCTTTTAGGGTTTGAAGGAAGATTTGATAAAAACAGTGGGAGCCATCCTGAATAGATAAAATAATAACCAATCTGATCTTGCAAGAGCATACGCTAAAGTGTTTTCTTCTCTCTCTCTCCAGGTAGCGACCATATGATGCCTTAATCAAGATAATAATATGGATGTATTGACCGAACCCGCATGTTATACTGTGCTGGGGAACGTAGGTTCCGTTCTTTCTTATAAGAGTTATAAGACTGAACAGGATATAGGGGAATACCAGGATTCCCATGCCACCCGAATGAAGAAAGTACTTGTTGTTGCATTTTCTTCGGGTGTTTTCGTTACAGAGAACTGTTTCTCCATTTGCTCTACGTCCTGGGTATTAGATACCGGGTCAAGATCCCATATATGTAATTAGTTACAAGGGCTTAGGAAAGGTAGAGAACTTGGAGAAGGTGATAAAGACATAAAGGTTGGAAATGGTGCAGTTGTTGCAGCTAAAACCGTTGGGGAATATCACCTTGTATTGCCAACTAGTAATACATTGATTCTGAACGAATCCTATTACATGCCGAACCTGATATGCAACATTATATCGGTTTCTTTGTTGAGTAATGAAGGATATAATTTTGTATTACAGGATAATGTTATGAACATTTTTCTAAACCAAAAGTTGGTTGGATCAGGCACGATGTGCAATGACATTTATGTTCTAAATCAATCAACAATTCTGAGCATAACAAACACACACAAGAGGAAGAGTTCAGAAATGAACGAATCCTTCTTGTGAAATTGTAGACTGGGTCACATCAATGCGACACGACTAGCTAAGTTGCATAAAGATGGATATTTGAATCCGTTTGAATTTTCATCTTATGACACTTGCCAGTCATGTCTCAAAGGTAAGATGCCCAAAACTCCGTTTACGGGACACGGAGAGAGAGTTACGGAACTCTTGGGACTGGTACATAGTGATGTATGCGACCCTATGTCTACACATGCCAGGAATGGTTCTTCGTACTTCATTACATTCACTGACGATCTCTCTAGATTCGGATATGTGTTCCTGATGAAACAAAAATTAGAAGCTTTTGAGAAATTTAGAGAATATAAACAAGAAGTCAAGAACCAAACCGGGAAAAGTATTAAAATCCTACGATCTGATCGAGGAGATGAATACTTGAGCAATGAATTCCTGGACTTCCTAAAAGAGAATGGGATTCTCTATCAGTTGACTCTTCCATATACAACACAGCACAACGGTGTATCTGAACAGAAGAACCACACCCTATTAGATTTGGTGCGCTCTATGATGAGCACGGCTGAGTTACCTATTTCCTTCTGGAAGTATGCGCTGGAAACAACTGCAGACCTATTGAATATGGTTCCCACCAAATCTGTGCCAACCACTCCATATGAGATATGGAAAGGAAAGAGACCATGTATTAATTATGTTAAGATATGGGGTTGTCCGGCCTATGTAAAAACACAAAATCCGGACAAACTCGCGGCAAGGTCCATTCTGTGTAAGTTTATTGGATATCCCAAACATTCGCGCGGGTATATCTTCTACTAAACCGAGGAACAAAAAGTGCTTGTTTCTCGACATGCCACCTTTTTAGAAAAGGAATTTCTTGAAAAAGAGATTAGTGGGGCATGTAGGTAGAACTGGAAGAGGTTCCAGCAATACAGACTACAACAGAAGATTTGGTTGAACCAGAGGATTCGGTAGTTCCCGATGAACCCCAGCCACTCCATAGATCTAGTAGGGTTCCTCACCCACCTGAGAGATACTACGGTTTTCTCATTGATGGTGGGAGCGAGGATTGCATCATGGTTGATGATGACCCAACTAGCTTCGAGCAGGCCATCACGAGTGGGGACTCAGTGAAATGGCTGGATGCAATGCGGTCCGAGATGGAATCCATGTACACCAACAAAGTGTGGACTTTGGAAGTTGCTCCTGAAGGGGTTAAACACATTGGGAGTAAGTGAATCTTCAAGAAAAAACTTGGTGTAGATGGGAAAGTGGAGACTTTCAAAGCTAGACTTGTTGCAAAGGGTTTTCGTGAAAGACCAGGTGTGGACTATGACGAAACCTTTTCTCCAGTGGCTATGCTTAAATCCATCCGGATCATGTTTGCCATCGCTGCATATCATGACTACGAAATCTGGCAAATGGATGTTAAGACCGCCTTTCTAAACGGTTATTTAGAAGAGTGCGTGTACATGACTCAGCTAGAGGGCTTCGTAGATAGTGGGAGCAACGGGAAGGTGTGCAAGCTGCTTAAATCCATTTATGGATTAAAGCAAGCATCGCGGAGTTGGAACATCTGCTTTGACGTCATTATCAAAGAATTTGATTTCGTCAAAAATGTAGATGAACCTTGTATCTACATGAAGGTGGCAGAGAGTAAGGTTGTCTTCCTTGTATTATACGTGGACGACATACTTTTGGTAGGAAATGACATTCCTATGCTGCAATCGGTCAAGCTCTTCTTATCACAAAGATTCTCAATGAAAGATCTTGGTGATGCCTCCTGCATATTGGGAATTATGATCTATAGAGATAGATCTAAAAGGATATTGGGATTGTCCCAATCCAGGTACATTGACACCATACTAAAGAGGTTTAGTATGGAAGAGTCCAAACGTGGGTTTTTACCCACGATCTCAGGGCTCACTCTCTCCAAAGAGATGTCTCCCAAGACTGATTTGGAGAGAGCTCGCATGCGAGGGATACCCTATGCTTTGGCTGTAGGCTCTATCATGTACGCGATGCTATGTACCAGACCCGATGTAGCATACTCACTATGTGTAGTGAGTAGGTATCAAGCTGATCATGGAGAGAGTCACTGGACAGCTGTGAAGAGCATTCTCAAGTACTTACGAAGGACTAAAGAGATGCTCTTGGTGTATGGTAACGTAGAACTCCAAGTGGAGTCCTTTACCCATTCGAGCTTCCAGAGTGATAAGGACGACTCTAAGTCGCAGTCAGGATTTGTCTTTACCCTTTACGGATGGGCGATTAGCTGGAAGTGTTCCAAGCAAGAAACCGTGGCAGACTCGACGATGGAGGCTGAATACATCGCTGCCAACGATGCTGCCAAAGAGGCTTTCTGGATCAAGAAGTTCATTACTGAACTTGGAGTGGTTCCATCCATTGAGCATCCAATACCTTTGTATTGTGATAACAATTGAGCGGTGGCTTTGGCCAAGGAACCCAGGTCCCATCAGAGATCCAAGCATATTCTGAGGCGGTATCACTTGATCCTGGAGATAGTTGATCGCTGGGAGATCGAGGTCAGGAGGGTTGACACGAAGAACAACACTGCGGATCCACTCACGAAGGCCATTCCCCAGATACAGTTTGAAAAACTCTTCGGGATGCTCGGTATGCAATAGTACAGCAGCTGGCCCTAGTACAAGTGGGAGATTGTTAGTTGTATGTATGCCCTAGAGGCTAGTATTGTACAGATGATGTATATTATATTGGATGCTTGGACATATATAGAGAGGACTTTCTTTCTCGATATGATATTATGCTATCTGGTAGCTTTTTACTTTAACATGTATACTTGTCTCTTTATACTGTCTTATAGTTACATGTTAGTAAAGCCCTTAGGATGAGTAATTGACTACCTGGACTATGATGCGGATCATACTAGTGGGGACATGGTAGTCCACAAGTACATCCATCAAGGTCCCTAGTCATAGGTGTATCGAGACGGGGCATCGATATACCAGTGTAGACTAGCGTATACGCTTCTCGACCCATGAGATGGGCGACGGATGATCCCATATCCATTGGTGTTTGACATCAAAGATGGTATACGGGTGCTCAGTGGAGACTGGGTGCACTAGATGGACTCGCTGAGAACTCCCAGATGGTATTATACCTCACGTCAGATGGCAGTTCTCTGGTGAAACTTGTGCTGGTTAGTCTGTAGACCTGAGATCGTCATAGAGTCTTGTGTGATTCCCACCGTGCTTTGATTTCCACCTTACCACGTCCATGATGGCATGCAAAACGGTGGTTTTTGGGTACAGTCCCGAGTCACATAGAGGCAATGAGCGATAGAAGGGGTTTCGTCTCTCCCGGTATTGGGGGTTGTTGTTGCGCTGTGCTCGATTGGCCGTGACAGGGAAGTCCCTGGCCAGGGATGATTTAGAGATTTACCGGTAAGTGTTACTAGTAGTTTCTCGACCCATTATGAGCCTCACATCGGCACGACTTTTCGGTTATTGGGGTCTGACGTTTACCACCCCTAGACTTGATATGCGACATATAAGACGAGGAGACCGGACTGTATGGGAAGTGTTACCGGCTGGCTTTTACAGGAGTTGGAGCGGGCTTGCTTGCTGATCTTCTGATCACTCAATACCCGGGTAGACGTTACGTCCAGCTAGTACCGCTGACGGCTTGTGGGTGCGTGATGTGATCATCACCTACTGCCGGCGTATTGACAAGTCTTTAGAGTCCTACATAGAGGTTTTACTGGCTCAGGCAAAACGAAATAGGGGCGCATATGTGATATGTGCGGGACCGAGAATAATGCGAGTATGTGATACCGTATTCTATTCTCGCGACTTTTTGTATCGGTCGGTTATATTTGAAATAGCCGGGTTATTGAATCAAGTGTTGATTCGATAAGTCGATACATTGAATGTTAGTCGGTTATATGTGATATGACCGGATTATTAAGTCAAGTGTTGATTTAATAATTTATTGTATAATTGTATATTTGATATACTAGTTTACATTAACTAACACATGTTCACTTAAGGTTTTTTCTTACATGTACACATCTTTACTATATATATGATATATATTAAAATGTGTAATATTATTGTATCATGGTTGATGATACATCACACTTGGGTGTATGAGGCATACACCATGCTATTTGTTATGTTGGGTTTTAACATTTAAAAGTAATTACAAAATTAGTGGTAAATTAGAAAATGCATGAAGCTTGTGGAAGCTTGTGGATGCATTGACTAAAGTCCATTAAATTTGTTTTTACTTTGGGGTTTAACCTAACATTAACACTTAGCCATGGTAATGTCTCTACAAGAGTTAGTATATGATACTCACTCACCATGGTTAGCTCACTCACTTGATCATTATCCTCTTTATTTTCTTTTGTTCATCTTCTTCTTGGTTCAAAAGAAAAAGCTTGCTAGGGTTTGATCCAAAGTGAGAATCATTGTGAGAAATAAAATTCCAAAGAGAACCCACTTTATTTTTCTCCATCCTCTACTAGATTAGCACTTTAGTTTAGGGTGTTTACTTCACTAATTCTCTAGTTAGTGAAGTAGTAGCTTGAGTCGGAATTCCCTCGACGTAGATCATCTTCGGCCTCGGAGACTTCAAGCAAGGTCGCATCTTTCGCCTCGTGAAGCCATGCAAGAGCCGGGGAGAACTTTGATCGCAGCGAAGGGACTACGACAAGGAGCTAAAGAAGTGAAGGACCGATCTACAAAGGTTGTATTTCGCATACCCTTAGTCGTAAAGTTGTTTACTTGCTATTTTCTTCGCCTAATCTCTAGTATACGATCTAGCTTAGGGTTGTTCGGCACATAAAAAATTTAATTTTGGCATGGTCGATGCCTTGTGGAGCCTTGTTAGTGTGCTTAGTAACCCTACAGGGATATCGGTCGGTTCTCCATTCTTATTGCAGTGTCGTCTCACAAATGATATATCCGTGATTCTGGATGTATTCTAGTATTTTGTCACGGATACCTGTAATCTGTATTACTGAGCAAACACCGGTTAATAGTACCGATATATAAAAAAAATAGATAATGAATGAGCGCTATTAAAATGCAATATTCTGTTCTGAACAATACCGTACGAATTATGATATATATCTATATATATATATATATATATATATGATATTTGACCCATACCCGCGATTTGAGGACGTCGTACGTTGGATTTTACCATACGAGATTTATATGATGATTGATCCGCACTCTTGAGTCAAGGATGCCATACGATGGGCTGTATCGTACATGATGCAATGAGGCTGGATCGCCGACTACTAGATATATCGACTCAGAATGTTATAGATTTCTTATCACTTTCGACTCGGTTCTTAGTTTAGTCTTCTAACAACTTAAGTAGATGTTAGAATAGGTTTAGATTCATACCTATTTCAAAAACTAACGAATCGTAGGTATTTTCAAGAGCGGCCTGGGGGACGCTACGGATTTTCAAAAGATATCTCTTTTCTCAAAAACATCGTAGGCCCTACTTTTCTAAAAACAACGATTCGTGCTATTTTTAAATACGGTAACCGTATGGCTGATATATAGATATATATATTTTATAATGTTGCGTTGACTGTTTACTTTCTGCTATGCTAATAGTATTCTCTTTGTATTGTATACATAAATATATGTATTTTCATTAGTTGTTATGATCTCGTCTACTAAGACACATGCACCATTACCGATGATACGGATGTTGCACGTATACTTGCTTTCCGGCTCACACACATCATCATCGGTAATTCTCATGCACCGTACACATTAGAGAACTGTTACTTCACTCGTATAATCTGATAATTTGTAGCTTAGTAGTATTGTTAGCATTCATGATCTCACATACTAGTTTAGACATTGCATTTCTTACTTAGATGCCATATGCATTTATATATATATATATATATATATATATATATATATTCTGGTTATGCACAGTAGATTGGCTTTATGCCAGTATTCATTATCTCATCATTGACTCATGATTATGAGATTTCGGTTTTTCATGAGATTTCTGGATTTGGGAAACTGCATGTGAATTTGAAAACTTATGATCAATTTAAAAGAAAAATGTTGTTTCTCGTGATGTGATGTATGGCGTCCACCATAAGATTTCTCGGTTCTGAGCATATATGTAAACCCGATTCGAGGAGCGAGGATACACCGTCTGCGGGTGTAAGTACACGGTAGCGCCCCGGCCGTCTAACAGACGCCAAATGCGGAACAAAAACTTTTTAACTGGCGCTATCGTATACTATAACCCGGATCTTCCATTAAAGCTAATTAACAAACTACAAAGTGGGTAGAAATGTTATACCGAACGATCCGAGTCCTTCGGTCTTCAACCATCATCCCACGCTTTGTTGCGGCTGCTCCGATCTCCTGGATCTCCAGTCTTCTCGTCCAGGTGGCACCACGTCGACGGATCTTTAAATGGGCTCCCGCCTCTAAACCGAGGCAACTCGATCATCAAGTTTGCTAAAAGAGATGACCAAGATTGATGTAGAGAATGAGTAGAACACATTGTCTCGTTCGTCTAAAACCATGGACGAACGGTTAATGAAGTTGCCTTTTGGATCGGATGAAAATGAAAGAATGAGTATACTTAATTTCCATGAACCAAATAACTATCATATTTTCCCAAATTAACAACCATCTCGTTTTGCAAAAGGGGGCCGACCACTTTAAAAGAGGGGGGAGGTGAGTGTAGGAGGATAAATGGTGACCATAAGAATAAATGAATGAGTGAGTGATATTAACACATCACCAAACCATTAAATGCAAACTATGAATCACTAACCTAGTCATTAACCTAGTCAACACCAACAACAACAACAACTGAGCCTTTTATCCCAAGCATATGGGGTAGGCTACATGAACCAACATGAGAATCACGCCGGGTCCAGCACATGAATCCTCTGTCTCCACTCACTTCTATCGAACAATATATTTTCATTGAGTCCTTTGGCAACCATATCGTTTCGTATCACCTCCATCCATGTTTTCTTCGGTCTCCCTTTTGCCCTTTTGCCATTACCCATATCGAGAGTATCTATTCGTCGAACCGGTGCTTCCATAGGTCTGCGTCGCACATGGTCAAACCATCTAAGCCGGTTTTCCCGCATCTTCTCCTCCACGGGTGCCACACCAACTTTTGCACGAATATCCTCATTTCGCACCTTGTCTTTTCTAGTGTTACCGCACATCCAACGAAGCATGCGCATCTCCGCTACGTGCATCTTCTGTGTATGATGCTTCTTAGGAGCCCAGCATTCTGTACCATATAATAAGGCAGGCCGAATAGCGCTCCGATAAAACTTCCCTTTCAATTTTAACGGAAAGTTACGATCACACAAAATCCCTGTTGCACTCCTCCATTTCAACCAACCAGCTTGGATCCTTTGATTAACATCACTATCGATCTCCCCATTCCTTTGGATGATGGAACCTAGATATCTAAACTGGTCGCTCGGTGATATCTCTTGCCCTTCCAATGTTATACCAATATGGTTTTGACTTCTCTGGCTACTAAATTTGCAGTGCATATATGCTGTCTTGGACCTGCTCAATCTGAATCCCCGAGATTCCAATGTTTGACTCCATAATTCCAATTTGGCATTAACCCCTGCTTTCGTCTCATTTACTAGAACAATATCATCAGCGAATAGCATACACCAAGGGACATCATCTTGGATAGTTCTAGTAAGCTCATCCATCACGATGGTAAACAGGAAAGGACTTAATGCAGATCCTTGATGTAAACCAATAGTAATCGGAAAATCACTTGTTAAGCCACCGCAAGTTCTGACATTTGTCACTACTCCGTCGTACATATCCTTGATTATGTCAATATACTTGACGGGGACCCCCTTTTTCATCATTGTCCCCCATAATACCTCTCTAGGTACCTTGTCGTACGCTTTTTCTAGATCAATAAATATCATATGCAAATCTCTTCTCCTCTCTCGAAAGCGCTCGACAAGTTGACGAAGCAAATGAATCGCCTCTGTCGTCGATCGTCCAGGCATGAACCCAAATTGGTTCTCTATATCTTAATATCCTTCCTTAGCCTGTGTTCAATCACTCTCTCCCAAAGTTTCATGGTGTGACACATTAGTTTTATTCCACGGTAGTTTGAGCAACTTTGAATGTCACCCTTATTCTTGTAGATAGGTACAAGGATACTTTTCCTCCATTCATTTGGCATCTTTTTTGTAATGCTATAAATGAGTCACATAACCAAGTCACCATGTCTAGAACCTTCTAGAACATTCCACACTCATGACTCACCTCAAGAAAAGATAAATCCGTATTAAACCGAATGTTTAATACGGCTGATAGAAAACTGGAAACTGGCAACTTCCAAAAGCGATCCCGAAACGAATTTCAGGATAACCCCGTAACAGTATAAACATACCCGCATTTGTATTACGACCGAATACAAATGCAACTGAGACAAAAATATTATATCTACATAGTATAATACTCGGATCCGGCTTAAACCAAAGCCTACTAGTATTATCTGCCCGAAATATGACACGTGCGTAAACGCACATGCATTTTCCGAACCCTGCCGTAAAACCATACGGCCTCTACAACGTTTCGCTCGAACTTGGGAAAGTGTCTGTGGGGTACTGTAATGACTCATCAACACACTGGCACTGGATATAACCACTAGCACGTCAGAGGTACTAACTGTACGTAACGATTGCCTATGTATTGATTGGAAGGGAAGCAGACGAGCGAACTCATCCAGAAACCCTACTGAGCCTAACAGTGATAATATACATACAGTCCGGTCCGTTCGTCTGTGAGTATCGCATATCTGCCTAGGGGGCTAGTAACGTCAGACCCCCAATAGCGGTATAAGTCGTGTCAGAGAGTATCCCAGAACACCCTGACATACTACTGGAGTACCTACCAGTAAATCTCCTGCCTCAGCCGAGGGCTTTGTGTAATGGCTCTCCTAGACACAGCGCGATCTCACCCCCCCCAATACCGGGAGAGACGAATCCCCTTCCGATCCGCTCACTTGCCTCCATGTGGCTCGGGTCTGTACCCAAAAAAGGCCTGTTTGCATGACTCCTTTGAGCCGTGGTAGGGTAGAAATCAAAGCACAGTGGGAACTCACACGAGACAAATGACGACCTCAGGTCGATGAACTAACCTGTACACATGTCACCAGGGAACTGCTATCTGACGCTAGGTTTAATACCAACTAGCAGGTTCCCGGCGAGTCCTGTCCGGTGTACTCATAACCCAATGAGCACCTGTATACATCTTAGGTGAACCAACTGACACCAATGGCTTGTGAGACTGGCCACCGCCCCTCGTCGAGGTCTTGACTGTATACACTAGTCTACTATGGAGTATCGATGCCCTGTCTCGAAACTCTCACGACTAGGGACACATTAAGGATGTTCTTATAGACCCCAGCTCCCATGTATATGATCGCCATCATACTGCTGGCAGTCAAGCAAGAATCCTATGGGCTCTATCAATCATGCAATAGAGAACTAAAGCATGTATATGATGATAAAGACAAACCAGATAGCATACTATCATCTCGAGCAAGACTGTCATATCGGTATAGGGCCTGCTTCAATCATTGCAATCACGTACCAGCGATCCAATAATTGGATTTGAGGGCACTATATCTAACAATCTCCCACTTGCACTTAAGGATAATTATTTCGATGTCGCATACTCACAACCCGTGTGATACCGAACACCCAACTCCTCTACTAATCTGTTTCACAAAGCTCGTTTGTAAAACTATTGTGTTCGAGAAATAGCCTCAGTGAGTGGATCCGCCTTGATGTTTCTTTCTATGTCTCTCTTAATCTCAAGTTCACGGAGAAAGCTATCTCCCGAATCGAGTAATAAGTGTCTTAGAATATGTCTGGATATCTGATGGGACCTAGTTCATAAATGAACTCCAAATCCAAACTTTTTAGACTGTATCGATAACTGAACCTAATCAGTATCCAGCACCATGCCTCCCACAGTATCCTCTTGGACCAACTGTCCATAATACTATCCCTCGTCAGAGGGAAAACTATAACTCTAACAATCACTCTTCATTCATGTCACCTTTGAAGCCTGGAATGATAACCGTCTCCCGAAGGAGGCTGCCGTCATCAAATCCGTAGAACATTCACTTATGTTCTAAAACTGCTTCCTTATGTTTATCCAGGATTGGATTAATATAAACTTATCGCATCTAGTGCAAAAACAACATCTGGTGTGGTACTTGACATCTCACGATTGACTCAATTGCCTAAGCAAGTGATCTGCCAATCATGCACGTCCCTCTCCCCTTTAGTCTGTAAGACACTTTTAGAGAGAGTGACTCCATCACCGGAAGGTACACTACCATGCCAGGAGTCATCTATTCTAAAATACTATTAGAATACTGTCAAAGTACCCACATTGGGAAACTACCCAAATCTAGATCTAAAACCATAGATCTAGAAACCAGAATGTCTGATAATTTATCCATATCCTTTGTGGAGAAACAACTGTGTGACGACTAAAGTACAACCGATCATAGTATTGGAATTTTACTTCCTTCTCTGTGTATGTTATCCAAATACCAGGACATCACACCCTACTACCTTCTCAACAGATCCATCCCCTATTCTGATGAAGTCAAACCCATGATTGTCACATCAAAAATAGATGATCTTATCTCCGCTATCTATGCTCAAGCCTATAAATAGACATAAGCTACTTGCCCACTATGCTTCCGCTGCTCCCACTGACTACGACAACCCTCTGGCAAAATAATATATACATACACTTCTAAAGCTAGTTTAGAACAACTCTATACATATCCTCCTGCCGGGTCTCATAGTCTGGAACAACAGTAGTGTCAAGTCTGGGTAAATAAGAACCTCCCTGTCACCATCCTTAGGCTACCAGAGTACCTCTCGGGTGTCTGAGGTTACCCAGCATATCTGCGGAGTGGCTATTAGAATGTCAAACCTGATTGAATATATAGGTCCTATTAAATTTTCCGTAATCGTTTGCGGTTCTGGAATTACTTCCAGTTCTACCATACTCCCATTACTGTTTTCTGAAAAAATCCATTTTACTAAAACTGTGGCAAGTCAAGAATAATATCACTATTGATCTTCCAGATGGTAGAAAGTTAACCCTCGACTTAGCCCGGGTCAACCCACAAACTGCCATTGCAGAAACGTGCCCTGAGTTATCCAGAGTCTGGTTTTAAGCATAAGCCGGACAACTCCCCGTATCTTAACATTGTTAAGATATGAACCATTCTATATACAATATAGAAATGGAGGCACTAAGTTAATCGGAACCAGATTCAAAAAATATGCAGCTATCTCCAGTGCATATCAACTTAATGGAGAGAGGATAATCAGCATTACTCAACTTAGGAATCCATCCAATTATGAGTAACCTGAAAGAGAAACAAGTTTCTCAAAACCATTACTTCCATCCGAATATCAATCACAAGAATCTAAATCTTCGATTTCTTTGAAGAATCCCGATACTTGCGACACTTGGTTGTCTACTTTATTCTTATACCCACAACTTCTCGAAACTTAGACATTGTATTTCTACGAAACACTTGTCTAAAAACTAGAGAAGTCACAAGTAAGCAGAACATAGTACGAGGACCAACCCCTTTGTCCCGACGGACACTGGACAATATACAATACTCTGTATAAGTCCGCTGAGTTTAATAACTCAAAACCTGTGCGTCGTAGGTTGAAAAACTGTACCCAGGCGATTTCCTCAAATATCGCCAATTACAAGGAATTCAGATATGATGAGTATGATTACCTAATTCCCAATAACTTACTCCCACTCATCATCTGTAAAACCATACAGATATGAGAAAGAAACCTGGTAAATACATACCCTGGAATAAGTATCTAATCGGAAAAACAATTTTTCTTTAACAATGCACTGAAACATGAAAATGTTTCGTAGGGGTATCCTGGTATTTCTAGTAATGCCTCTTCCATAATCCAATTCATGACTTTAACCATATATTTCTTTTCCATCTCTCCAAATCCCTTATTTGTCTTTATTACCTTCTGTACACCCTTATAGGCTAAGTGGTTTTCTTCCTTCCCTACCGTTCGGCACCAGCCTTTGGTTTGGAAGAAGACTATCCAGTAAGCTTAATAGGTGTCCTCTCCTAAACCAAGAAGTACTCGTAACTTGAGAGAAGGTGATGATAAAAGACAACTGAATAATACCTTATTCTATTTCTCCCGAACTGGGGAAAAAACAAAGGTGAAATAGGAGTAGCGATGAAGTACGTGGTTTGGTCGTGAATGATAACAGTCGCAATTTACTTTGCCCTCTTTCTAATCCCTTTATTTTGTCTTTAGTTATTACCTTCTGTACACCCTACTTAGGCTATTTGGTTTTCTTCATTCCCTACCTTTCGGCACCTGCCTATGGTTTCGAATAAGACTATCCAACAAGTGTAATAGGAGTACTCTCCTAAACTAAGGAGCCCTCGCAACCTGAGAGAAGGTGATAATAAAAGACAACTGAATAAACTAATTCTATTTCTCCTAAACCTGGATCCATCCTCGATGAAGTCCCTTCGAGTTCGTATATAACCATACGATGGATCTATCCAATGGAAGTGGATGTCCGTAGTAATACGGGGTGTTCTGAGAAATGCAAAGGGTAAAAGAAGGAGAGGCAATGACTTATGCAACTAGACAATCCAAAAGCCAGTATTTTAAGAAGGTTTGGTCAACTTGGTCACTAAGTCATAGTCTAGAGTCGGTCAATGGTCGCGGCCAAAGAAAGAGAGAAAAGAAACACTCTATGTGCACTCTAACCTAGATCAGAATGGTTATCAATTTATCTAATTAGGAAACCTCCTACTGTACCGTCAAATTCTCCTCCAAACCTAAAAGAAGAATCAATCGGGATCACCCGAAGAGTAAACCAACTCATCAGTAGGAATCGGGATCCAACTCTCATCGCATGATAACTGTAAGGTTCCTAGGCACACACATGAGGTTTCACAACAGATCAAACATGCCAAAATCAAAATTTTACAAGTGCCGAGAAACCCTAATGCGAGATCGTTAACTAGAGGTAAAGGCGAAACGATGCAAGTTAATAACTTTAACTAGAAGTGAATGGAAAATACAACCTTTGTAGATCCGGTCCTCCACCTCCATAGCTCCGTGAAGATGTCCCTCCGCTGCGATCATCGGATCCCGGACTCTGGCGATGGTTTCGTCGGAGAAATGATCGGGCTAGGTCGTCGATTTCGATGCCGAAGATGATCTACGTCGAGGCAACTCAAACTCAAGCTCCACCTTCACCAAGTCATGAAACTTGTGAAGAAAACACCTTATACTACATGGAAAGTGGTAGAGGATGAAGAAATAGGAAGTGGGTTCACTTTGGATTTTGATTTCTCACTCTTTTTCTCAAGGCACCATTGGAGCTAGAAAGCTTTCATGAAGCTTGATGAAGATGAAGATGAAGAAAGAATAAAAAAGGATTAACTTAAAAACAAAATCCAAGTCATTCTTATCATAATGCAACCATGGTTAAGTGTAGAGAATAAACTAGGGTTAGGTGAATGGTTAGGTTAAGCAAAAGAAACAAAAATGGTCAAAGCTTCTTGAAACTTCAAGGAAAAAACAAAAGAAGCAACCATTTCTTTTCTTTCTAAAATGAATAAATAAATAAAACAAAGAAAACAAAGAAAACAAAACCCTAACCATTCACTTAAACATGGTTTAAACTAAACATACATCCAAGTTTGCATGTATCATCAAACATGATACAATCTAGTGCACAAAACTATATCATATAAACAATGTGCACATCAAGTGAGAAAATCCATCTTAAAGTGAACAAATACTAGTTAATGTAAAGTAATATATATAATATATAATTATACATTAAATCATTAAATCAACACTTGATTTAATGATCCGGTCATATCGCATATGACCGACTAATATCCAATGTATCGACTTATCGAATCAATCCTCGATTCGATAACTAGGTTATATCGCATACAACCAATCGATGCATTCATCGCGAGAATAGAATACAGTATCACATACTGGTATTATTCTCGGTTCCGCACATATCTCATATGCGCTCCTATTTCGTTTCGCTTGAGCCAGGAAACCTCTGTGTAGGACTCTAAAGACTCGTCAATACGCCGGCAGCAAGTTATGATCATATCAAGCACCCACAAGCCGCAAGCGGTCTGCTAAACGTAACGACCACCCGGGTATTGAGCGATCAGAAGATCAACGAGCAAGCCCGCTCAAACTCCTGTGAATCCAACCAGTAACACTTACCGTACAGTCCGGTCTGTTCGTCTGATATGTCGCATATCTCGCCTAGGGGTGGTAAACGTCAGACCCCAGTAGCTCGATAAGTCATGCCGATGTAAGGTCCATAACAAGTGTGAAACTACTGATAACTCTTACCAGTATATCACAGCAACCCTGGCAAGGGATTTCCAGTTATGGCCAGTCGAGCATAGCACAACATCAACCCCCAATACTGAGAGAGAAGAATCCCCTCCTATCGCTCATTGCCTCCATGTGAATCGGGACTGTACCCAAAAACCACCTGTTTGCACAACTCAGTAGAGCCATGGTAGGGTGGAAATCAAAGCACAGTAGGAGACACACAAGACTCTATGACGATCTCGGGTCAACAGACTAAGATGTACCAGTGTCACTAGAGAACGGCCATCTGACGTAAGGTATAATACCATCTGGGATTTCTCGGCGAGTCCGTTCAGTGTACCCAGTCACCACTGAGCACCAGCATACCATCTCTGATGTCAAACACCAATGGATATGGGATCATCCATCGCCCATCACATGGGTCGAGAAGATATACGCTAGTCTACTCTGGAATATCGATGCCCCGTCTCGATATTCCCACGACTAGGAACAATGAAGGATGTACACATTGACTACCCAGGCCCCACTAGTATGATCTACATCATATTCCTGGAAGTCGAGTACACATCCTAAAGGCTTTATCAACATGTAACAGAGAGAAAGAAAGTATACATGTTAAGATAAAGAGCAACCAGATAGCGTACTATCATGTCGAGCAAGAAAGTCTTACCTATATATGTCCCAGCATCCACTACAATATACATCCTATGTTCAGTAATGGCCTCTAGGGCATACATATAACTAACAATCTCCTACTTGCACTAGGGCCATCTGTAGCAGTGGTTGCAGTATCTTATTCTCAACCATCCCATATAAGTCTCTCTCTGGGAAAAAGCCTTTGTGAGTGGATCCGCCGTGTTGTCCTCTGAGTCTACTCTCCTAACCTCGATCACCCTGGAGATCAACTATTTCCATGATCAGGTGATGCTGCATCAGAATATGTCTGGGTCACTGATGGGACCAGGGTTCATGGGCCAAAGCCACACTTCCATTGTCACACATTGGTAGGAACCTAGTTCATCTCATGAACCAATATACACCCAAACTGCCTCTTTGGTAGTATCTTTAATAGCGATGTTACCAGCCTTTATCGTCTAGTTTGCCACGGTATCTAGCTTGGAACTCTTCCAACATACCGTCCCTTTACTGAGGGTGAAGACAATGCCTGCGACTGACATTCAGTTGTCCTTATCACCCTGGAACCTTTCTAGTGATTCTCCCCAGGATCGATAGATACCATCTCACTAAACCTAGTGAGAAGTCTAACATCCATTTAGATCTATCTCATAGATCCAAATCCTAGGATTTAGGAGGTATCACCTAGATCCTATATGGAGAATTCTTGTGATAAGCGGAGATTGACCGAGCGTAGCATAGGAAACTCTTTTCCTATCAAGAATATGTTGTCCACGTATAATGCGAGGATAATCACCTTACTCTCTACTACCGTTTTGTATATACAAGGTTCATCTACCATTTTGATGAAGTCAAACTCTTTGACTACCACATCAAAACAGATGTTCCAACTCCGCGAAGCCTGCTTTATCCTGTAAAGCAACTTGCACATGTTTCCGCTGCTCCCACAGTTTACGAAGCTCTCTGGCTGTGTACTTATAGACGTTATCTTCTAAATCAGTATTTAGAAAAATAGTCATGACACCCAACCACCAGATATCGTAGTCATGGTATGTAGCAATGTTAAGTAGGATCCGGATGGACTTAAGCATAGCCACTTGGAAAAGGTTTCATCATTATCCACGCCTGGTCGATGACGAAAAACCTTCAACAAGTCTAGCTTTGAAAGTCTCAACTTTTCCATCTACACCAAGTAATCTTCTCAAGATATACTTGCTCCTGATGGGGATTTAACCCTTCAGATACAACATCCAAAGTCCATACTTTGTTGGTGTACATGGATTCCATCTCAGATCGCTAAGCATCCAGCCATTCTTACAGAGTCCCCACTCTCGATGGCCTGCTCGAAACTAGTTAGGTCATCATCTCATGATGCAATCCTCGCTCCCACTGTCATCGAGAAACCGAAGTATCTCTCAGGCAGGTGAGGAACCTACCAGATCGGCGGAGAGGCTAAGGTTCGTCGGGGACTATTGAATCCTTTGGTTCTGTCAAATCATCAGCAGCAGTTTTGTATAGCTGGAACCTTTCCAGTTCTACAGAACTGACATTTCCTCGATCTTGTCCGGATTTTGCTTTTGACATGGTCCGGACAATCCCAAATCTTAACTTACTTAAGAGATAGGTTCTTCCCATACCATATCTTATATGGAGTGGTAGGCTCTGATTTGATTCGAACCCAATTCAATAGGTATGCAACTTCTCAAGTGCATAACCCCAAAAAGAAAATAGGTAACTCAGTAATACTCATCATAGAGCACACCATATCCTATATAGGGTGCTATTGCTCCGCCCCGATACACCTTTGTGCTGTGGTGTATTCAGAGGAGTAACACCGAGAGAGAATCTCATTCTCCTTTAGAATAGTCCAAGAATTCCATGCACAAGTATTCTCCTCCTTGATCTCATCAAAGGACATAACACTTATACCCGTATTTTGGTTCTCTACTTCTAACTTATATTCTGTGAATATCTCAAAATCTTCGGACTTATGTTTCAACAGGAACATATGGCTGAATCTTGAGAGATTATCAGAGAATGTAATGAAGTATAAAGAACCGGTCTTGGCATATGTAGACAGGGGACTTTGCATACATCACTATGTATCAATCCCAAGAGTTTAACAACTCTTTCTCTGTTTCCAATAAACAGAGCTATGGTCATCTAATCTTTGTGACATGACTGGCAAGTTTCAAAAGATGTAAATTTAAACTGATTTAAATATGCATCTAGAATATAACTTAAGCTAGTCGGGTCGCATTGATATGACCTAGTCTACAATACCTTAAGAAGGATTCGTTCATTTCTGAACTCTTCCTCTTGTGTGTGTTCTGTATACTAGGAACTGTAGTTTGATTTAGAACGCCAATGCTTTTAGATAACATGCCTGAAACGATCAACTTTTGAAATGTAGGAAATGTTCAAAACATTATCTAACAATACAAAATTATATCCTTTCTTTACTAATAAAAAGACTGATATGATTTTGTATATCAGGTTCGGTATCTAATAGCATTTGTTCAGAATCAATGTATTGGTAATACAGGGTGACAGTGACCAACAGACTTGGCTGCAACACTTGCCCCGTTTTTTGTCTCATGAAACTTATCACCCGTTCTCAGTTCTCTGCCTTTTTTGTAGCCCTATGTAACAGATTACATATCTGGGATCCTGATCCGGTATCAGATACCCAGGACGCAGAGGATACTGAGAAACAGTTCTGTATAATGAACACACCCGAAGGAGATGCATCATATGCACTTTCTTCGTTTGGGTGGCATAGGAATTCTGGTATACCCCTATTTCCTGCTCTGTCTTATAACAATTATAAGTTAGAGCGGGACCAACGCTCCCCAGCTCAGTATAACAAGCGGGTTCGGTCAATACATCCATATTATTATCTTGATTAAGGCGTGATATGGTCGCTACCTGGAGAGAGAGAAAAGAAAACACTCTGCGTGCGCTCTTGCAAGATTAGATTGGTTATATATTTTATCTAATCAGGATGGCTCCCACTGTTTTTATCAAATCTTCCTTCAAACCCTAAAAGGAAAGACTAGCCGGGATTAATTACACTCTACAAGTTCGCCAATCTTTTAGCCAGGCCAGTGTCGGTACTTTGAGGATGGTTCCCCGTGCTTTCGCACGGACCTAATTAAAGTAAACCTCGTTTTCCCTGAGGCGTAACCTCGTTGACACCTTTCTAGACACCTACTTGATTGGCTAATTGCAAAGTGCAAAACTCTCACAGGAGTAACAATTACTCGCAGTGGGTATCGGGATCCAACTATCACACAGAAGGTATGCAATCTCATTGCAAATTTCAACACTTGAAATTCCCGATAAAGGTTTTTACACTTAGCACCTATGACCTTAACTAGGGTCAACAAATCATAAGCACTAGTCAAGTTCTACCCGTCATTTCGTGATTAATTAGACCCACCCACATGACCCTTAACTAAGGTCAACAAAGTCACGCGACTGTCCTAACTAATCGCATCATATGCGGTGTAGGAAGACATCACTTAGCTACCGTACACTGCGCCTTGACTATGGTCAACAAACACAGCACGAATACTAAGTACTCTACTTCCTAAAATAACGGAGGGTTGCGAATGAGTTTTAATAAAACCTTTAATGCTTTGAACTTGATCTCGTTGCGGAATCAAATGGTTTTTAAATGGAGTGTTTTTTAGGCTTTTCTAGTTTTGTTAAAGTGGTGACTCACGGTGAAGGGATCGTCGGCCCTTTCCTCATCGAATAAGGTGCAGGATATATCATATATACCGCTGTGCAAAGCGAAAACTATAGAAGCAATGAAAAGGAAAACCAAGGGTTGTAGCATCTGCCAGTTATTGCTAATGGAGTCACTCCCGGTGAAGGGATCTCGGTCCTTTCCTTATCGAATAAGGTGCAGGATGTTCTACAAGGAACACCGCGATGCAAAGCAAGAACTGTAGCTACTTGTTTTTTATTTTGAAATTCGATTCCACAACAACTTTTAGGTTTATTTTCTTTAATTAATCTCATTAATGAATGTCCTATCATTTAAGTCCACCTAAACATCACAGATAAATATAGCGTACGCTTATGCCATCCGCATTCGCCTCGATGTCCCGTCTGCACCGTTAGGTTAGGTAACTAACGGCAGAGCGGGGCAGGGCTAGCGCGGGTGTAAAACATAAGCAACATCTATATAATATATCATATATACTATATCTATCTGAACAAATCACATGATCACATCACAGATAACGCAGCAGAAAATATCATATGAAATATTGGATATACTAGGAGGTCCGTGTTTTTTAATACAAGCCAGTATAAAACACGGATTCCACGGTCGTGATGAATAGCCAATCCCACACCCCTAGACCCCTACGAGAGCGGCAAGCAACCCTGCCAATTCTAGGGTTAGGAGACCTGAACTCGACTCCTCGAGATGGTCTCCCATTGGACCCTAGAACCCGGTTACTTGTGCTCCCCTCCTTGGGTCTATCCTAATGCAGAAAAGTAAATAATATACATCAACGGTGACATCTTCCGCAACCTGGAAGTCCCCCAATAAAAGAATATTACATACAAGTTTTTACATGAATGAAAATGAAAAAACACTCATCTCACATAAAAAAACCCCCGGCTATTCAAACACGACGATCCAATATAACATATCCAGCAACACATAACATCACACGTCATCAATGTAAGTAAACATGCGTATCCCAATTGTCGTTGACATATAGCAACAAAACTGGCGATATCACATATTACACTTACGGTCACAGAAAAGAAAGTGTAAAACTACAACAGTTGGAATCCGCAAACTGTTTAGACATCGCATGCCTAATCAAATGAATCCCTTAGACATCGCATGCCTAACAATTATAAACCCCGCATTTTAGTCTCAATATCGAAAACACTTTTCAATATAAAGTCGGGTAATTAACCAAGATTCCCGACATCCTGATCGAATGCTCGTCGCAAACTTTAGTAGGCGGCCGCACCCCCGATACCGCCGACAAAGTGCACCAAGGTGGAACACGGCTACCGCGAGCACCCGAACGGATGCTTTTGGCAACGGGGTTCTCCTACAGTCACTTGGTCGGGGCTATGGTGTGTAGCTGTCTATTAAGTTTATCCGGCGAGTACCCGCGTACGCCACGTGATTGCGACGGACTTTTGATCACATCAAAATCCCGTGGCAACCGATCAAGTGAGACTAAAGTGCTATATTTATAACATTCATATTAGTTATCTCATAACTACTTGTGGATTCCAAATATTGTATCACATTCCGGATAAATAGAAAATGTTAAACTTTCCGATCGAATAATCGAACACCCAAGTTTTCCCGAAACAGCTCAACACGTGAAATAAGTTTAAAAACATTCACTTCATGCCTCAGTACCAACGGTCCAGCCGTAGAAGGGTCAAGCCAACGCCTCACATGTGGCACGCCGTACTGCCCCAAACCCTAAGGTTCAAAAGGCGGTTCAAGACGGTCACATAATCGAGTTAAGGTTTGTTGTCTTCTAGAGGGTCCATCGCGTTACTTGCACTACTTAGAACGTCTTTAAACCGCGGAAAAATCCAACACTTAAAAATTTCCCGACATGGGAAAAAGTGGGTATTTATATCCGGTCGAACTTTTTAACATATTCTAAAATTACCCGGAAAAACACACAGACAAAATTAGACAATCCGATCGAATCTACGAACTCCCAAAACAATCCAGAAAACTCAACTCTTGAGTATATTTTAAAAATTCCTAGAAAACTCAGCAGAACAATATAGGAATTACTGTGCAATATTCAATGAAGGAAGCTTCCGTACGGCCGCGGAACTGCCGCACGAGCCATGCTCGTGCCGCGGTTCCGCGGCGGTTTGATCGAATTGAGCTCTCGTTTTGCACAGTAACTCCTAGAAAATCCTGCTGATTTTTCTGCATATTTTTAATTTTGAAAAATGCACAGTTTTGAAAAATGTACAGTGAAGGGGTCGGATTAGGGTTTCGTGTTTCGATCGGACTTCTAACATCATCTACTCATCGCCTAAGGCTTTAGCCAGGCTCTAATACCAATATAAGGTTCCTAGGCACACACATGAGGTTTCACAACAGATCAAACATGCCAAAATCAAAATTTTACAAGTGCCGAGAAACCCTAATGCGAGATCGTTAACTAGAGGTAAAGGTGAAACGATGCAAGTTAACAAATTTAACTAGAAGTGAACGGAAAATACAACCTTTGTAGATCCAGTCCTCTACCTCTATAGCTCCGTGAAGATGTCCTTCCGCTGCGATCATCGGATCCCGGACTCTGGCGATAGTTTCATCGGAGAAATGATCGGGCTAGGTCGTCGACTTCGATGCCGAAGATGATCTACGTCGAGGCAACTCAAACTCAAGCTCCACCTTCACCAAGTCATGAAACTTGTGAAGAAAACACCCTATACTACATGGTAAGTGGTAGAGGATGAAGAAATAGGAAGTGGGTTCACTTTGGATTTTGATTTCTCACTCTTTTTCTCAAGGCACCATTGGAGCTAGAAAGCTTTCATGAAGCTTGATGAAGATGAAGAAAGAATAAAAGAGGATTATCTTAAAAAGAAAATCCAAGTCATTCTTATCATAATGCAACCATGGTTAAGTGTAGAGAATAAACTAGGGTTAGGTTAATGGTTAGGTTAAGCAAAAGAAACAAAAATGGTCAAAGCTTCTTGAAACTTCAAGGAAAAAACAAAAGAAACAACCATTCCTTTTCTTGCTAAAATGAATAAATAAATAAAACAAAGAAAACAAAACCCTAACCATTCACTTAAACATGGTTTAAACTAAACATACATCCAAGTTTGCATGTATCATCAAACATGATACAATCTAGTGCACAAAACTATATCATATATACAATGTGCACATCAAGTGAGAAAATCCATCTTAAAGTGAACAAATACTAGTTAATGTAAAGTATTATATCTAATATATAATTATACATTAAATCAACACTTGATTTAATGATCCGGTCATATAGCATATGACCGACTAGTATCCAATGTATCGACTTATCGAATCAATCCTCGATTCGATAACTAGGTTATATCGCATACAACCAATCGATACATTCATCGTGAGAATAGAATACAGTATCATATACTGGTATTATTCTCGGTCCCGCAAATATCTCATATGCGCTCCTATTTCGTTTCGGTTGAGCCAGGAAACCTCTGTGTAGGACTCTAAAGACTCGTCAATACGCCGGCAGCAGGTGATGATCATATCAAGCACCCACAAGCCGCAAGCGGTCTGCTAAACGTAACGGCCACCCGGGTATTGAGCGATCAGAAGATCAACGAGTAAGCCCGCTCACACTCCAGTGAATCCAACCAGTAACACTTACCGTACAGTCCGGTCTTGTCACGACCCGAAAGTACGGAACGTGACCGGCACTTAGATTACGAAGCGTCTAGAGGCGCCACGTAACCTAAGTAAGCCGAAGCCCAGAAATCTAAACCATAAGAGAAGAAAAAGAAGAAAAGAAAAGAAAACAAGTATAAAAAAACATCGGCAAATTTTACCAAAAATTTCGGCAGAGTCTCCTCTGTAAAAACTGGCCCCAAACGGGTACAACAAGTATAATATACATAAACAATAAAAAGCATCCCCAAACGGGAGCTAGCATCAACGCCAACAGGTGGAAACAACCACAACAAGCACCATAATATACAATGCCAATAGGCGAGGCTCAAAACTCAAAAGAAAACAAAACCACCAGATCAGAATAATACATGCGCGACTCTAAGGTCGAAATAAAAGACTGGTCCAATAACTTATCAAGTAATACAAATATGGTTGATGGAGCTTACTAGATACAAATGAATGAATAAAATACAATGGTGGTTCAGATACAAGTGAACCAACCTACCGTGCAAATCACCCTGAAATAAAAGATGTGCCAGCAACCTGCCCGGAAAACCTGTACATCGAACCTGTAATAAAATTTAGCACAACCGAGGTGAGTTGCCAACTCGTGGGTAGAAGACATCTATGAAAAGAAATCGAATGCACGACGCTATCCTAGGTCATAATAATACACTACTATATCCCAAACATCTAGTAATAGCAGGGTAATACTACGTGTAAGTGCAGATACTCCGTGTTCGTGTCAGTGCCTCATATAATACTATGTCATATGAAATGAAATGCATACACCATGAATGTAAAGTAACAAATCCTGAAATCCAGATATACATGTATAAGAACTCTTTAGCTGTTATCATAGTAAAGTGTGTATAAGCATCTGAAATCTCAACAATGCAATCCCTAGAAATCCGTGTCAAGCATCGACACAACACATGTAATCTCAAGTCTCAATATGTCGGGCTCCGTCAGTCCGGATCGGCCCATATCATCAAATCTCACGACAACGGTCGGTATCCTCCGGATATCCGCCGCGCCAGACATCACCGGTAGGTAGCCTTCCCCTGCCAGGCTCATCGTCTACAACTCGATCTTCTTGCCCCGGGTACCATACCGGGCCCACCATGTACCCGAGACGGTTCATCCACTCCTCGAATCGGGTCTCGAAATCCAACAGAAAACATGAAATCTCATGGTGGACGACACATACATCACGAGAAAACCGCATCTTATTTTAAAAAGAGAGGAGGAGAGAGAGAGAGAAGGTTTTATAATTTCTTGCGGTTTTCCCCAAAAATCCAGAAATCTCATAGAAATCCAAATCTTAAAATCATGAGTAAGTATATGATAAATGTCGGCATGTGCCTATAATACTGCAGGATAACATGAAAATATGAATGCATGAATGTCTAAGCAATAAATATCATGTCTGTACTAATGTCAGAGAATAATCACAATGTTATATCGGTCTAGTTGTTAACTGATTCTATCCATAAAAGACAATATGATCTAAAGTGTATGTGACATAGCAATTACCGATGATGATGTGTGTGAGCCGGCAAATAAGTGTGCGTGCAATATGCGCATTATCGGTAATAGTGCTGGTGTCCTAACAGGTAAAGTTTATACTGATTATAGCAACATATAAAAGAACATGCACCATGATGATTACAGTATGAATGTAAATACAGATGTGCCTTATCCACTCATCTGCGATATACGAGTACAACTACCGCTATGTGAGTCGAACCTAAACTAGTTTCCATCTAATATCCTAAGGAACTAACCTAAGAAACTAGTCAATAAGAAACAAGCATCTACCTAAGGTCTGAACCAATATCTCTAATAGTCGGCGATCCCGCCTCAATAGCGTCACGTACGTAGTACGGCTTCCTCGAACCAAGAGTGCGGATCAATCATCAAATCTAAGCCTCGTACGGTAAAATCCATCGTACGGCATCCCAATATCGGGGTACGGGTCAAGTATCTCCTAGGTGTCTCATTAACACATCTCATGATCAAGGTGCTAAACTATAATCGCATACATCAATCATATATCATTGCCATCATAGAATAATCCTTATTTTATCCTCAGAAATATCATGTCACATGTATCATATTGTGATTAAGTCATACATATATCATATCGTGATCAGTTACAAGCTACAGCCCAGGTACTATTTTAGCGTCCCATGTACCTCAATATCACCACCACCCTTCATAATTTATATATTCATGTTCATTATCTCATTCTCTAATGATCCGCTAACACTTTAATACGACTGTATAGTCAAGAATCACGGCATCAAGCCCAGTTATACTGTTTCATCATACCTCAGATATCACATCACATCAAAGAATCCCATATACGTGTTGTATATATATATATACACCTTATACCTAGTCTTATATATATACACACATATACGTATAATCCAAGTCGAGTTTCAGTGTGTGCGTGTGTGTTTCTACCTGAAACCTAAGAACTTTTCCAAGGTACTCGTCCCCCTGATAAGGTTTTCCTGAATCAGTCTAGTTCAGCCTAGGGTTATTACTAGGGTCCTACGCGTTAAGTACCTAGGGTCACATCTGGTTTCCTACTGACAATAAATACTATTCCTATTCTACGTTGCGGGGGTGCTAAACGCCATCCACCCGACTTCCCCCCGTAGATATGCATCTACTCACCTGGTCCATGTCTGCCGACGACGGTGTCGCCATCCTCCTCTTCATCGCCCGCAGTCCACGTGAGGAGTACCTAAACGCAAACATATAAATAGCATCGTAAACCGAATCACATACAAAAGTCAAATGATACAAGGAACAAGCATAGGTTAAAACCTATGTCCCGTCCACGCAAAAGAACCAAATATCGCTCGATATCGGCGTACAAACTCCGATGGATCGAGATAAACATCAACAAACAACTTGTAGTTTTAAAACGCATTACTTATACTATAAAATATGATTAAATCCATCAAAACCCTAAAATCCATCAAACCGTCCAATTTCGTAAAACCCGAAAATGCCAGTATACCGTTTTTCATCAAAACATGACATTTAAATGAAACTAATGGTCATAAAACTCATTAAATAGCATTACTAGACTATACAAACCATTACTATATTTTTATTACATAATTTTGCATTTATTTGAAATTTCTAGTTTGCAACATTTAACAATTTTCAACATTTTTCAAGCAAAACACCACAATTCCACCACAAAACATGATTTTGCATGAATTAATATCTTAAATTACGATTCATGATGATAATGATATAATGAAACCATAATTATAATTTAAATCCCTTTTATTTAGTAATTTCCAAAATCTAGTTTACAAAATAATAGCATTTTATTACTATTTTTCCAATTATCAAAGTAATCTAGTGATCCAACTAAGTTTTTCATTCCATTTACATGCTAATACTCTCACTAAAACCACAATCTAATGATAGCAACTTTAATTGGAATTTTATATTACCCACAAACACCTTTTAGAAAAATCTAGTTAGCTAATTTCCTTATTTAAAATAATTTTAAATGAAAATTTTACAATTTAACAACCATGCAATATTTTCCAATTCTAAAAGTGTTAAACTAACTATTATAACCCTAATTAATTATTAAAAACCCTAACTTGAATTTACAACCGTAACTTGCATTTTTAAAAAAAAACATAGAATTAGTTCATTAAATCTAATTAAGCTTAAATGAACATCTAAAACAATAAATCAAAAGAAAGAAATTATACCTCCCAAAATATGAAATCCCAACAAGAAATGAGCCTCCAAAATACATGCTTTCCCACTCCAAAATCCATATAAAGAAGGGTAGAGAATAAAGGGTATGAAGAAATTAGGATTTTGTGGAATTTTAATTGAATTTTTGAAATATTTTTGATGAATTTTGAACAAAAATGAGGTGGAAAATGGGGGGGGGCAGCCATGGGGGGCTTGTGGCCGGCCTTGGTGAGGTGAGGGAGAGAAAGAAGTGAGTGTGAAAGTGTGTAGAACTTTCAAGAGAAGAAAACATCACATAAAGTCTTTTCATGCTTTATTTAATTATTTATTTATTTATTTACTATAGCAACTCAAGAAAGCTCTAGAAAATAGGAAAAATTTGCAAATAATTTTTTCATGATACACACTAAATTCTAATATGCCATGGTTCATTTTACAAATTAAAATCATTCAAATTTGTAATTTACACTAATTTAGTGTAAAAATAAAGCTTATGTTAATATTTAAAATAATTAATTTAGGAAAAATATTTTATTAAACTAAAATTTTATAAGTGGCTAAATAAACACTATTTACTAGTAATTACATAATTAAATAGGTATTTTTGAATTTATAATGAAAAACAATTACGGTTTGATTTTACGAAAAATACATTTTGCTTTACCGAAAAATCATAAAATTCACTAAAACAATTTTATTCATTTAATTATTTTTAAAACGTTACAATCTTCCCCCCTTTAGGAAATTCGGTCCCCGAATTTAAATTAAAACTCCCCTTCCAAATACTAAAACATTTTGCAAAACACTCAAATCGTCGGGGCTCCGAAATCATCAATACATAACAAAAATCAACTCCGTCAAGCATAACGCAATCAACGGAGTTATGGCGAGAATAAAATATCAAAACTCAATATGAAAACCATCATAATATACGTCAATCTGTAACTTATATATAGTGCGCATCATAGTAAAACCGTACAAATATCTGGATAAGGCAATATGCAAACACCCATTTTTGAAAATTGCCGTGTGATGCACGTGTCACGGCATAAGTAGCGGACGTTTAAATAAAAAAAATAAGAAAAAAAATAGCTATATATATATCTTTTATTTAACATACACGTCCTGCCTGGTTACTAAATCAAATAATAATGACTATGAAAACATACTGCTCAAACTGAAATCAATCACAATCACATCATAGAAATATCATGTGCGTCCGGTGCGCACTGAAATCGAAACCAACTAAAGATACCATGAATACACATAAAAACAAAACTAAGTGCAACAGGTGTGCATCCAAAAACATCTGTCAAGTGCAACGGGCGTGCACGACTCAATATCAGGTGCATCTAATCTGCACAAACCCCGATTTAGTGCATCTGGTGTGCACAAAATCTCATCAAGTGGGCCAAGTATGCGTAAGAATCCTAATCAGGTGCAGATGGTGCACGAAAACATACATCGAATATCAAAATCAAAATCACAGTACAAAAATGCATGAAAACTAGGTCGAAACATATGTCAAAATCATGTGTAACCCCTATGCACGAAATCAAATCAAAATCACAAAAGGTATTAAAACCAAATCAAGTGTACTGGGTATGTACTAAACAACATCAATACAACCGGTATATGAAACACAACTAGAATGTCATGAAGGTACACACATGAAATACAAATCGTAAAACGAACTCCTCAAAATGCCAAAATCCAATAACAGAAAATATGAAATTCAAATCACTAAATCACAATCGTAAACACGATCGTCAATGTCCGCCTCTTTCCTCTGATGTCGGCTGCTTCGAACTCGTCTCTTCGTAGTTGTGCTGACTGCGCTACCAACGGCAATACTCATGTCTAGAGTCTCCCACATAGTCGATCCCTTCACCTGATATCCGGACTACATTAAACTTTTCGATCGATCCATCAAAATCCCATAATTCCCCGAGAGCTCAACACTCAAGTACAGTTTAAAAATATCCGGTACATACCCCAGCATCGATGATCCAGCTGTAGAAGGGCAAACCCAAGCCTCACTAAGGGCACCGCGGAACTGCCGTAAACCATAAGGTTCAAGGGCGTTCTCGTGGTCATTATGTCGAGTTAGGGTTTCATTCTTCTAGAGGGTCCATCGAAATACCTGCATGTTCTTCCGAATACTTTAAACTTAGGAAAATGGTTTTCTGATAATCGTTCGAACCCTTTAACTTTATCCGGACGGCATGTGAATACCCTTCGTCCGCACGCTAAGCAATGCTTCAATCCTCAAGAATAACCAATACTCTGATGGTTATCGCATTCGAGCCGCAGCTTCCTCTGCCCGTGGTAACAGAAACCACCATCCGATATCGACGAGGACAGATCAAAGGAACGAATGAAATACGGTGCAAACAATGTACATCCTAAGGCTCCTTAAGCAGAGTAGCGTATCGTAAGTATGCCGCGGACCATATCCACGGTACGTTACTCTACCTAAATCGCCTACTCCATCAACCAAGGGTCACCTAGACTTATACAAGGTTAAACCTAGCGCTCTGATAATAACTTTGTCACGACCCGAAAGTACGGAACGTGACCGGCACTTAGATTACGAAGCGTCTAGAGGCGCCACGTAACCTAAGTAAGCCGAAGCCCAGAAATCTAAACCATAAGAGAAGAAAAAGAAGAAAAGAAAAGAAAACAAGTATAAAAAAAACATCAGCAAATTTTACCAAAAATTTCGGCAGAGTCTCCTCTGTAAAAACTGGCCCCAAACGGGTACAACAAGTATAATATACATAAACAATAAAAAGCATCCCCAAACGGGAGCTAGCATCAACGCCAACAGGCGGAAA
The DNA here is from genome assembly GCA_030015575.1 of Agapanthus africanus. Taxonomy (NCBI): domain Eukaryota; kingdom Viridiplantae; phylum Streptophyta; class Magnoliopsida; order Asparagales; family Amaryllidaceae; genus Agapanthus; species Agapanthus africanus. The sequence continues at coordinate 488,626,548 of JASDDO010000014.1, forward strand.
CAACCGCAACAAGCACCATAATATACAACGCCAATAGGCGAGGCTTAAAACTCAAAAGAAAACAAAACCACCAGATCAGAATAATACATGCACGACTCTAAGGTCGAAATAAAAGACTGGTCCAATAACTTATCAAGTAATACAAATATGGTTGATGGAGCTTACTAGATACAAATGAATGAATAAAATACAATGGTGGTTCAGATACAAGTGAACCAACCTACCGTGCAAATCACCCTGAAATAAAAGATGTGCCAGCAAGCTGCCCGGGAAACCTGTACATCGAACCTGTAATAAAATTTGGCACAACGGGGGAGAGTTGCCAACTCGTGAGTAGAAGACATCTACGAAAAGAAATCGAATGCACGACGCTATCCTAGGTCATAATAATACACTACTATATCCCAAACATCTAGTAATAGCAGGGTAATACTACGTGTAAGTGCAGATACTCCGTGTTCGTGTCAGTGCCTCATATAATACTATGTTATATGAAATGAACTGCATGCACCATGAATGTAAAGTAACAAATCCTGAAATACAGATATACATGTATAAGAACTCTTTAGCTGTTATCATAGTAAAGTGTGTATAAGCATCTGAAATCTCAACAATGAAATCCATAGAAATCCGTGTCAAGCATCGACACAACACATGTAATCTCAAGTCTCAATATGTCGGGCTCCGTCAGTCCGGATCGGCCCATATCATCAAATCTCACGACAACGGTCGGTATCCTCCGGATATCCGCCGCGCCAGACATCACCGGTAGGTAGCCTTCCCCTGCCACGCTCATCGTCTACAACTCGATCTTCTTGCCCCGGGGTACCATACCGGGCCCACCATGTACCCGAGACGGTTCATCCACTCCTCGAATCGGGTCTCGAAATCCAACAGAAAACATGAAATCTCATGGTGGACGACACATACATCACGAGAAAACCGCATCTTATTTTAAAAAGAGAGGAGGAGAGAGAGAGAGAAGGTTTTATAATTTCTAGCGGTTTTCCCCAAAAATCCAGAAATCTCATAGAAATCCAAATCTTAAAATCATGAGTAAGTATATGATAAATGTCGGCATGTGGCTATAATACTGCAGGATAACATGAAAATATGAATGCGTGAATGTCTAAGCAATAAATATCATGTCTGTACTAATGTCAGAGAATAATCACAATGTTATATCGGTCTAGTTGTTAACTGATTCTATCCATAAAAGACAATATGATCTAAAGTGTACGTGACATAGCAATTACCGATGATGATGTGTGTGAGCCGGCAAATAAGTGTGCGTGCAATATGCGCATCATCGGTAATAGTGCTGGTGTCCTAACAGGTAAAGTTTATACTGATTATAGCAACATATAAAAGAACATGCACCATGATGATTACAGTATGAATGTAAATACAGATGTGCCTTATCCACTCCTCTGCGATATACGAGTACGACTACCGCTATGTGAGTCGAACCTAAACTAGTGTCCATCTAATATCCTAAGGAACTAACCTAAGAATCTAGTCAATAAGAAACAAGCATCTACCTAAGGTCTGAACCAATATCTCTAATAGTCGGCGATCCCGCCTCAATAGCGTCACGTACGTAGTACGGCTTCCTCGAACCAAGAGTGCGGATCAATCATCAAATCTAAGCCTCGTACGGTAAAATCCATCGTACGGCATCCCAATATCGGGGTACGGGTCAAGTATCTCCTAGGTGTCTCATTAACACATCTCATGATCAAGGTGCTAAACTATAATCGCATACATCAATCATATATCATTGCCATCATAGAATAATCCTTATTTTATCCTCAGAAATATCATGTCACATGTATCATATTGTGATTAAGTCATACATATATCATATCGTGATCAGTTACAAGCTACAGCCCAGGTACTATTTTAACGTCCCATGTACCTCAATATCACCACCACCCTTCATAATTTATATATTCATGTTCATTATCTCATTCTCTAATGATCCGCCAACACTTTAATACGACTGTATAGTCAAGAATCACGGCATCAAGCCTAGTTATATTGTTTCATCATACCTCAGATATCACATCACATCAAAGAATCCCATATACGTGTTGTATATATATATACACCTTATACCTAGTTTTATATATATACACACATATACGTATACTCCTTGTCGAGTTTCAGTGTGTGCGTGTGTGTTTCTACCTGAAACCTAAGAACTTTTCCAAGGTACTCGTCCCCCTGATAAGGTTTTCCTGAATCAGTCTAGTTCAGCCTAGGGTTATTACTAGGGTCCTACGCGTTAAGTACCTAGGGTCACATCTGGTTTCCTACTGACAATAAATACTATTCTTATTCTACGTTCCGGGGGTGCTAAACGCCATCAACCCGACTTCCCCCCGTAGATATGCATCTACTCACCTGGTCCATGTCTGCCGACGACGGTGTCGCCATCCTCCTCTTCATCGCCCGCAGTCCACGTGAGGAGTATCTAAACGTAAACATATAAATAGCATCGTAAACCGAATCACATACAAAAGTCAAAGGATACAAGGAACAAGCATAGGTTAAAACCAATGTCCCGTCCACGCAAAAGAACCAAATATCGCTCGATATCGGCGTACAAACTCCGATGGATCGAGATAAACATCAACAAACTACTTGTAGTTTTAAAACACATTACTTATACTATAAAACATGATTAAATCCATCAAAACCCTAAAATCCATCAAACCGTCCAATTTCGTAAAACCCGAAAATGCCAGTATACCGTTTTTCATCAAAACTTGACATTTAAATGAAAATAATGGTCATAAAACTCATTAAATAGCATTACTAGACTATACAAACCATTACTATATTTTTATTACACAATTTTGCATTTATTTGAAATTTCTAGTTTGCAACATTTAACAATTTTCAACATTTTTCAAGCAAAACACCACAATTCCACCACAAAACATGATTTTGCATGAATTAATATCTTAAATTACAATTCATGATGATAATGATATAATGAAACCATAATTATAATTTAAATCCCTTTTATTTAGTAATTTCCAAAATCTAGTTTAAAAAATAATAGCATTTTATTACTATTTTTCCAATTATCAAAGTAATCTAGTGATCCAACTAAGTTTTTCATCTCATTTACATGCTAATACTCTCACTAAAACCACAATCTAATGATAGTAACTTTAATTGGAATTTTATATTACCCACAAACACATTTTAGAAAAATATAGTTAGCTAATTTCCTTATTTAAAACAATTTTAAATGAAAATTTTACAATTTAACAACCATGCAATATTTTCCAATTCTAAAAGTGTTAAACTAACTATTATAACCCTAATTAATTATTAAAAACCCTAACTTGAATTTACAACCGTAACTTGCATTTTAAAAAAAAAACATAGAATTAGTTTATTAAATCTAATTAAGCTTAAATGAACATCTAAAACAATAAATCAAAAGAAAGAAATTATACCTCCCAAAATATGAAATCCCAACAAGAAATGAGCCTCCAAAATACATGCTTTCCCACTCCAAAATCCATATAAAGAAGGGTAGAGAATAAAGGGTATGAAGAAATTAGGATTTTGTGGAATTTTAATTGAATTTTTGAAATATTTTTGATGAATTTTGAACAAAAATGAGGTGGAAAATGGGGGGGGGGGGCAGCCATGGGGGGCTTGTGGCCGGCCTTGGTGAGGTGAGGGAGAGAAAGAAGTGAGTGTGAAAGTGTGTAGAACTTTCAAGAGAAGAAAACATCACATAAAGTCTTTTCATGCTTTATTTAATTATTTATTTATTTATTTACTATAGCAACTCAAGAAAGCTCTAGAAAATAGGAAAAATTTGCAAATAATTTTTGCATGATACACACTAAATTCTAATATGCCATGGTTCATTTTTACAAATTTAAACCATTCAAATTTGTAATTTACACTAATTTAGTGTAAAAATAAAGCTTATGTTAATATTTAAAATAATTAATTTAGGAAAAATATTTTATTAAACTAAAAATTTATAAGTGGCTAAATAAATACTATTTACTAGTAATTACATAATTAAATACGTATTTTTGAATTTATAATGAAAAACAATTACGGTTTGATTTTACGAAAAATACATTTTGCTTTACCGAAAAATCATAAAATTCACTTAAACAATTTTATTCATTTAATTATTTTTAAAACGTTACAGGTCTGTTCGTCTGATATATCGCATATCTCGCCTAGGGGTGGTAAACGTCAGACCCCAGTAGCTCGATAAGTCATGCCGATGTAAGGTCCATAACAAGTGTGAAACTACTGATAACTCTTACCAGTATATCACAGCAACCCTGGCAAGGGATTTCCAGTTATGGCCATTCGAGCATAGCACAACATCAACCCCCAATACCGAGAGAGACGAATCCCCTCCTATCGCTCATTGCCTCCATGTGAATCGGGACTGTACCCAAAAACCACCTGTTTGCATGACTCATTAGAGCCGTGGTAGGGTGGAAATCAAAGCACAGTGGGAGACACACAAGAATCTATGACGATCTCAGGTCAACAGACTAAGCTTTACCAGTGTCACCAGAGAACTTCTATCTAACGTAAGGTATAAAACCATCTGGGAGTTCTCGGCGAGTCCGTTCAGTGTACCCAGTCACCACTGAGCACCCGCATACCATCTCTGATGTCAAACACCAATGGATATGGGATCACCCATCGCCCATCACATGGGTCGAGAAGATAAACGGTAGTCTACTCTGGAATATCGATGCCCCGTCTCGATATTCCCACGACTAGGAAAAATGAAGGATGTACTCATTGACTACCCAGGCCCCACTAGTATGATCTACATCATATCCCTGGAAGTCGAGTACACATCCTAAGGGCTTTATCAACATGTAACAGAGAGACAGAAAGTATACACATTAAGATAAAGAGCAACCAGATAGCGTACTATCATGTCGAGCAAGAAAGTCTTACCTATATATATCCCAGCATCCATTACAATATACATCCTATGTACAGTAATGGCCTCTAGGGCATACATATAACTAACAATAACGTGACGGAATCCACTCATGTTATCACACTCCAGAAGGTATTGTCATACTTGGCAAGTTTAAGTTTGTTTAGAAACTTCCGATTTGATTTTTGCCATATACTCTTATGATCGTGACTTTGGCCAACCCATTATAAGTCACATGCCAAGTTCTACCCGTCATTATCCAGGTTAATTTGAACCCACCCGTACATACCCTTGACTTTGGCCAACAAGGCAGTACGACTGTCCCAAACTAACTCATCATCTATCCAACAAATGAATACCCAGTAGCTACCAAACACTATGCCTTGACTTTGGCCAAACAAACATAGCTTGAATATTACCAACCATCCATAAGAAATGACGGAGAGCTATGGCTGGTTTTTTGGCGAGAAACCTTTAACGTAATGAACTTGATCTCGTTGAAGGAACCTGATAGCTTTTTATAAAAATATAGTGACGAAAACCTTTTGCTAAAGAGGTCACTCCCGGTGAAGGGATCTCGGCTCTTTCCTCATAGAATGAGGTGCAGGATATTCTAACTGAATACCGCGATGCAAAGCAACTTGTAATCGACTATAGTGAAGTTATTACCCTGACGTAAACTTCTGCACAAGGGGTCACTCCCGGTGAAGGGATCTCGGCCCTTGCCTCGTCGAATGAGGTGCAGGATATTCCAACTGAATACCGCGATGCAAAACAAAAGGAAACGTCTTTGTAATAACACCTTTTAAAATTTGTTCCAACAACATCAAAAATAGGTTTGTTTTATCCTTGCATTGATAAGAATCAATGCAGTCCCATCAATCAATCACACCAGAAAAGAACGAAAATATAATGTACGTATATGCCATCCGCATTCGCCACTGCGTCCCATCATCACCCGTTAAGTTACTTAACTAACGACAAAGCGGTGACTGGACTAGCGCGGGTGTAAAACATATACAACATCTAATAGTATATATACCAATATACAGTAATCGCTCCAGGCGTGATAATATGCAACGTTACAGAAAAGTAATAAGCATCACAGAACAATACAGATAATCTGGGATCCCCGGGTTTCACAGAGCCGCTACTGAAACCCGACGTTCCCCTGGTCGTGTGGATAGCCTGTGCAATGAAACCTAGACCCCTACAGGTGCGGCAAGTTACCCGCCAAAACCTGAAGCGAGGCAGCCCCTACAACAAAATGAATGGACCACCCGGCACTTCACGGAATCCGGTAACTTGAGCACCCCTCCTTAGGTCAACCTGTACCCCCTACGAGTGCGGCGAATAGTCTGCCAATTCTAGAGTGAGGCCCCTCTGCCTCTCAAAGCCATGAGATACAGACCCGTTGCCATCCAGAACCCGGCAATCCGTGCACTCCGTCTCGGGGTAAACCTAGTACAAAAATAAAAATATGTACAACGGGTACATCGACCTCAGCCCGGTCGTGCACCAAAACAATATTATACAAACAGGCAGTGACGGCAGTCCACATGTTGGACGCTCGCCCCGCATTATCAAATGAACAAATAAATCCAATCAACACTATCATTGCACACTGCTATCCACCACGACAAATCCGCAATATCACAGCACAACACAGAACATCAACGCGAATGTCATGTTCGCAAACCCGTCTAAAAGAACTATCGCAATTAGACGCAATTTACCGCTCAAATGACATTCCCGGTCGGAGATATAATGTAATTACTGCATACTAACAAGTTTAAAATTTCGATCAACAAAACTTTCCAAAGTGGGCCCCACGTACATCTGGTGTACAGTAATAAAATCTGGGCCCAAAAGTAATATACCAAAAACCACAATTTCCTAAGATGAAACCCCAGAAGAAAAATGGCCCACTAAATCACCAAGACTGCCACGGTTCCGCGGTCAAAGCTAGGCTTTGACCGCGTTTCCGTGGCCGTACGGTCGATTTAGTGGATCGTTTTTCTGCAGTTTTCATTAAAAAGCCTACTCTATTTTCTGGTATATGCAAAATAATTTTTAGGCTTGATAAAAAATCGACAGAAACTTTAACCCAGAAAATTGTAGTTTTCGAAAATCCGTTCGATCGATATTTTAAACGTGTTAGCACAAGTTAGTAAAGCTTAATGGTGAGGCTCTGATACCACTGTAAGTACACGGTAGCGCCCCAGCCGTCTAACAGACGCCAAATACGGAACAAAAACTTTTTAACCGGCGCTATCGTATACTATAACCCGGATCTGCCATTAAAGCTAAACTAACAAACTACAAAGTGGGTAGAAATGTTATAACAAACGATCCGAGTCCTTCGGTCTTCAACCATCATCCCACGCTTTGTTGCGGCTGCTCCGATCTCCTGAATCTCCAGTCTTCTCGTCCAGGTGGCACCACGTCGACGGATCTTGAAACGGGCTCCCGCCTCTGAACCGAGGCAACTCGATCATCTAGTTTGCTAAAAGAGATGACCAAGATTGATGTAGAGAATGAATAGAACACTTTGTCTCGTTACGTCCAAAGCAATGGACGAACGGTTAATGATGTTGCCTTTTGGATCGGATGAAAATGAAAGAATGAGTATACTTAATTTCCATGAACCAAATAACTATCATATTTTCCCAAATTAACAACCGTCTCATTTTGCAAGAGGGGGCCGGCCACTTTAAAAGAGGGGGAGGTGAGTGTAGGAGGATAAATGGTGACCATAAGAATAAATGAATGAGTGAGTCATATTAACACATCACCAAACCATTAAATGCAAACTATGAATCACTAACCTAGTCATTAACCTAGTCACCATTCAATTAATGCTATGAATGAGTCACATAACCAAGTCACCATGTCTAGAACCTTCTAGAACATTCCACACTCATGACTCACCTCAAGAAAAGATAAATCCGTATTAAATCGAATATTTAATACGGCTGATAGAAAACTGGAAACTGACAACTTCCAAAAGCGATCCCGAAACGAATTTCAGGATAACCCTGTAACAGTATAAACATACCCGCATTTGTATTACGACCGAATACAAATGCAACTGAGACAAAGATATTATATCTACACAGTATAATACTTGGATCCGGCTTAAACCAAAGCCTACCAGTATTATTTGCCCGAAATATGACACGTGCGTAAACGCACGTGCATTTTCCGAACCCTGCCATAAAACCATACGGCCTCTACAACGTTTCGCCCGAACTTGGGAAAGTGTCTGTGGGGGATTCTAATGACTCAACAACACACTGACACGGGGTATAACCACTAGCACGTCAGAGGTACTAACTGTACGTAACGGTTGCCTATGTATTGATTGGAAGGGAAGCTGACGAGCGAAGTCATCCAGAAACACTACTGAGCCTAACAGTGACAATACACATACAGTCCGGTCCGTTCGTCTATGAGTATCTCATATCTGCCTAGGGGGCTGGTAACGTCAGACCCCCAATAGCGGTATAAGTCGTGTCAGAGAGTAGCCCAGAACACCCTGAGATACTACTGGAGTACCTACCAGTAAATCTCCTGCCTCGGCCGAGGGCTTTGTGTAATGGCTCTCCTAGACACAGCGTGATCTTACCCCAAATACCGGGAGAGACGAATCCCCTACCGATCCGCTCACTTGCCTCCATATAACTCGAGACTGTACCTAAAAGAGACATGTTTACATGACTCCTTTGAGCCGTGGTAGGGTAGAAATCAAAGCACAGTGGGAACTCACACGAGATAAATGACGACCTCAGGTCGATGAACTAACCTGTACACATGTCACCAGGGAACTGCTATCTGACGCTAGGTATAATACCAACTAGCAGGTTCCTGGCGAGTCATGTCCGGTGTACTCATAACCCAATAAGCACCTGTATACATCTTAGGTGAACCAACTTACAACAATGGCTTGTGAGACCGGCCACCGCCCCTCGTTGTGGTCTCGACTGTATACACTAGTCTACTCTGGAGTATCGATGCCCTGTCTCGAAACTCCGACGACCAGGGACACATTAAGGATGTGCTTATAGACCCCAGCTCCCACGTATATGATCGCCATCATACTGCTGGCAGTCAAGCAAGAATCCTATGGGCTCTATCAATCATGCAATAGTGAACTAAAGCATGTATACGATGATAAAGACAAACCAGATAGAATACTATCATCTCGAGCAAGACTGTCATATCGGTATAGGGCTTGCCTCAATCATTGCAATCAAGTACCTGCGATCCAATAATTGATTTTGAGGGCACTATATCCAAAAGCGGGTACATGGTGGACCCGGTGCAGTACCCCGGGGCAAGAAGATCGTTTAGAGAGACGTTGAGACCGGCAGGGGAGCACTACTGATCGGTGATATTTGGTTCGGCGGATATCCGGAGGATACCGACCGAAGTCGTGATTCAGATGGATATGGGGCCGATCCGGACAAACGGAGCTCGAGATATGAGAATTATGTATCACTGCAGGACACAGATTTTATGATGTTATTGAGTGTCGATGCTGGGCACTCTGGTTTTATCATGATTTTTTGTGTCGTTGCTGGAAACACCCATTTGATGATGCATTTATAAATAATACACATGACATGTAGTTACTTTGTGACATGGACACGAGTACTTGATATTACACATATGCTTATATTATTACCTTTGCTACTACTCGATGTTATCGTGTTATTATTATTGTATTGTACTGTATGACCTAGGAGATCGTCATACATTCGATTTTCTACTCGGTGATGTTTTCTACTCACGAGTTGGCAACTCACCCCTGTTGCGCCACAGTTTTCATGCAGGTTTGACCGGACAGGTTCCGTTGCAGCTTGCTGGCACACCGTTTTCTTCCGGATGATTGCTTTGGTAGGTGGGGTTCACTTGCATCGTGACCACCATTTATACCTGTATATTTATTCAGTTGTATCTAGTTAAAAGCTCCATCAACAAGACTTTGTATATTGTAGATTTAGAAAACGCCGTTGTATATTCTTTCGGACTTAGAGTCACGCTCTTGTACTTATTCTTTATTATTGTTTTTGGTTTTTCTTGATGATGTATTAGTTTCCTTTTTCTTTGTGTTGATCTTCTCCTAAGGGCTTCGTATATTTATATTCTTACGTGGTTGTTTCCGCCAATTGGCGAAGAGCTAGCTCACGCTTGGGGATTCCTATTACAATTATTGCTTGTATTGTTTTGGGGTTAAAATTTACAACGAAGGTGCTACCCAAATTTCGAATAACGAAAATGTTTTCAAGATAGGTACAAACAGTACATTTTCATACGTATTTACTTATACTTTTAGAAGAAAAACTTGATTTTATTATACCGTTATTTCAAAACTTCACCTCCATTATTTTTCCCTAAAAAGTTTTAGATTTCTGGGCTTTTAGCTTACTTGAATTAGGTGGGGTCCTATAGACTTCACATGATTCAAGTGCCAGTCACGTGCCTTTTCCGGGTCGTGGCATTATGTTGTATCATTCCTCATGACATGCATACTATGATCCCATCACTTACCTTTATATGGCAGCGTCTGCTAGTACACCTGCACTATTATCGATGATGTGCATGTTACACATACACAGATTTGTCGGCTCACACATTCATCATCGGTAATTGCCATGCCGCTTGCACAGTAGAACTGTTATCACCGTATTGTTCTTGCACTGTTAAATTATGATTCACTATTCAGTACTTATTACATGACATGCTTACATGATGGCACTTGAGATATTTACAGTACTGTTCTGTACATTGCATTTTCTGTACCTTTATGGTTACATGTATTGAGATGATGTTTTCATGAGATCTCTGGATTTGAGAACCGCTGGTATATTTTACCAAGTCTTATGATTGTTTTAAAAATGCGGTTTCTCTTGATATGATGTGTGGCATCCACCATGAGTTTTCTCGATTCTGAGTTATGTGTATACCCGATTAGAAGAGAGTGAAGGCACCGTCTGCGGGTACATGGTGGACCCGATATGGTACGCCGGGGCAAGAATATCGTAGAGATAGACGATGAGTCCGGCAGGGGATGCACTACCTACCGATATTGTTTGGGCTCGGTGCTTATCCGGAGGATACCGACCGGTGTCGTGAGATCAGATAGATATGAGGGCCGATCCGAGGATGCGGTGCATGAGATATGAGGATTTATGTATCGATGTTGGATACGGGTTTTATGATATTTTCGAGTGTCGATGTTGGACACTCGGGTTTCATGATGATGGATGTGTCGTTGATGGACACTCGTTGGATATACGCATGCATACATGCATATATTTTAGATTACTGGGTATTACATACTGATTACTGGCATGACATCATTATTGTACACATATGTATATATGATCACCCTGGATACTGCATAGTTTTACCTTCATGTTACAGTATGACCTAGGGATCGTTATTCATTCGATCCCTACCTGCTGATATTTTCTACTCACGAGTCGGCAACTCAATCCCGTTGTGCCACAGTTTTCTTGAAGGATCGCCCACTCGGATCAGTAGCGGCTTGCTGGCACACAGCCTTCTTCAGGGTGTTTTGCTTTGGTATGTGGGATGCACATTCGAATCCTGACCACCCGTGTACTTACTTATTTCTGTTGTATCTAGTTAAAGCTTCATCAATCAGAATCCAGACTATGTATATTTGGTAGACCTAGACAGAGACTATATATTCTCGAGACTTAGAGCGTGATGGGTGTATTATCTTTTATTTGAGCTGATGATGTCTTGGTCTGCTTTACATTCATTTTATGATTGATCTTCACCATAGGGCATCGAATATATATATATGCTTTATTGCATGGCTGTGATTCCGCTAATTGGTGAAGAGCTAGCTCCCACTTGGGGATGCCTATTTATTGCATGTATATAGTTTTGGATCAAAATATACAAGGGAGGTGCTGCCCAAATTTCAAGGACGAAAATGTTTTCAAAAACGGTATGTAAACCCACAGAGGCACAAACTCCTAAATCCTATTCCAAACTGCAAATTACGGATTTTTAGAATATTTTGAATGTCCGATTTTTGAATTAAGGTGTGGGTCTTGGTCTGGGACTTGTTTATGAGTAGAATAAGCCTCTTTTATACTCCGTTTCTCCGCAAATTTCCTGAGTCAAAATCTGGATGTGTTTTAGTATAATTTTGGAGATATTTTCAGGGTTTTAAACTTTCGAATTCGAATTTATAATTCTAGTTTTGGTAGATTTGGTTGAATTGCGATTCCGAAAGGGTAATTCCTTATTGTTAGCGTTCTCCTAACTCTTGTTGGTCATAGGTTCTAACTTGTGGACTTTTACGTGATATATCAGTTCCGATATAGTTTCTTATATGCGTTACGTGTTATATGAATGCTAGGTTTCATGGCGGAGACCTCCGAGGCGGCAAAGATGTGTAAAGCGTTTGTCGATTACGACTAGAGCGATCGCACATGGTGAATAGATTTATAACTACGGGGAAATTCGGGTGGATGGCATATAGCACCCCTACAACCTATTAACTAGGATACTTATACTATATGAAAGTGTGTCTTAGCACCACCACTAGGTTTTTACAAGTATCAAATATACAATTTTAAAAAATCTAGAGTGCTGAGCTACACTAACATAGAATCTAACTAGAGTATTAGGGTTTACAAAACATGAAAGCAAGTTCTATACTAAGTGAAGAGGGTTACAACCATTATAAACCAAGTCCTTCACATCTAAAGCTTCAAGTAGTAGTCCCTAGAACTCCTCTTAGCTCCACTTGAAGAAAGGATCGAGCTTGCTTTGTGATCATCGAGGCCGAAGATGTTCCACCTTGAAGTCTCTCTAACTCAAGCTAATGTTTCACTAATCAAGTATTAGTGAAGCTAACAACCAACCTAAACTAATGGGCTAGATGAGTATAGGTTGATGATGTAGGAATTTTGCTCGCTTTAGAAATCTATTTCTCTTTTTATTTTCCAACTCAAGAAAAACTAGAGGAGGAAGAAGATGAAATTGGGTGAAGAAAAATATCTCTAAGTGAGTATGAGAGGATTAACCAGGGGCTAAAGATAAGGGTTGGGTGAGAAAATATCTAAAGTAAAACAAAATTAGTGAGATGAGTCATGGCTTCAACATGCTTCTACAAGCATCTAAGCAATGCTCATTTCCAACTCATTTTTAATTTTCCTCTTAATAAATAATCACCCTAATTATGTTTAGTCTTGTTGTGAGTCTCATACACCCATGCTCAATGTATCATCCACCATGACACAATAGTATGTTATATATAAATAATATATATATCATATATATATATATATCATTATATATAACAAGAGAAGAAAATTATTAGTGAGCTTATATTAGTTAATATATATTTATATATCAAATATAAAAATATATATCAAATTATTAAATCAACACTTGATTCAATAATCCGGTCATATCATATATAACCGACTAATATCACTTATATGTATATCACATTGTCAAATCAACACTTGATTCAATAATCCGGTTATATCATATTGTCACGACCCGAAAGTACGGAACATAACTGGCACTTAAATTAAAAAATGTCTAAAGGCGTAACATAATCTAAGTAAGCCAAAGCCCAGAAATCTAAACCGTCTAGAAGCAATAGAGTGAAGGAAAACATAGCTTAAACGTAAGTTAACATAGAAAATCACTTTGAAAGTCTTATAATAAATTCAAGTTTTTATCAAAATTTTGGCAGAGTTTCCTTTGTAAATACTGGCCCCAAACGGGTACAATACATGAATATACATAAGTAAGGAATATCGGCATCCCCAAGCGGGAGCTAGCTCTTTGCCAATGGCGGAATCACAACCACATACAACATATATCATCATAATATGAGATAAGTATCAAGAAAGAAGAATAAAAAAACACCACGTCGGCTCAAGTGAGCATCGACTCCAGAAATAGAATACATACAAATCTCACAAGCTCACCATCTAAGTCTAATGTATAACTGGTGGAAAACGGTAGATAAGGTAGATGGAGTATACTAGATACAAAATAATATATACACGGTGGGAACAAAGAATATCCTCACAACCCACCTATAAGCAAACCGCAGGTCGATATAAATGGAGTAGAAGAAGATAACACACCCGCCGCTACTATGCTGACGGGTCGGACCTGCAAAAATACTGTTGTACAACGGGGGTGAGTTGCGAACTCGTGAGTAGTAAGTAACATCTAATAAGGCTATCGTAAGCATGCATGTAAATGCGTCACAACCTATATATATCAATACGATGCGATGCACTAGTATGAATGCAACATGAATGCATAATCAAACACGAAACCTGAACATGTCTTGTATGAGAAAATAATAATCCTTATCTTAGAAAAACCTTTGTGCAATAAACTGAAGTATCATCAATGAAATCAACAGAAAATACGTGTCGAGCATCGACACAATATATATATCTCAATATCTCAATGTCTCAATATCTCAATATCTCGGGCTCCGTCGGTCCAGATCGGCCCATATCATCAAATCTCACGACTACGGTCGGTATCCTCCTAATATCCGCCGTATCAGACATCACCGGCAGATAGTCTGCTCCTGCTAGGCTCATCGTCTAAAACTCGAGCTTCTTGGCCCGGGGTACCTTACCGGGCCTACCATGTACCCGAGACGGTTCATCCTACTCCTCGAATCGGGTCATGAAAACAAAAAAAAATCAGGAAAACTCATGGTAGATGACACATACATCATATCACGAGAAAACCACAACTTACATTTTTAAAATGGTTATAAGCTCATAAAATCCTTGCGGTTTTCCCCCAAATCCAGAAATCTCATAAGTATTGAAATCCTCAAGAAGAATCACAATATGTAAACATGTCGGTGATGATGGATATCTATGATACGATAGTTTATACAATGCGATATATTGCCAGAAGCTATGTATGAATCATGATGCAATGAGGTATGTATATATGACTAGCAATCCTACGTATCCATCCTGATGAAATGAATATACAACTACAAGTCTACATATTATATATCATACAAATGCATAAATACCGATTCTAAGCAAGTTCTATAGTGTTCGTGACATGGCAATTACCAATGGCGTGTGTGTTCACATAAAATAGTGCACGTGGGGCATGGACCAATGGTAATGGTGCAAGTGTCCTATGAGATAATATCATATATATATAAGATGATGCAATGCAATGAGATGAATGCTTAGGAGACTACGCATATAAATACAAGCACTACTAGTAATCCTAACTATCAGGCGCCTTGCGCCATCCATACGATTCCCCTATAGATGTGTACATCACTCACCGGGACGCCTCGGCTAAACTGATTCAATCACAGCCTTTCCTTTTCGTACCGCGTCCAACGTCTCCGCAACCGATCCTAGAATCGCACACAAGTGAATAAGAGGGTAGATATATAAATAGTCGCGGACACAAACGACACAATACAACCAACGCGCACTAACTATACGCGCATGCACTTGGTGCACAAAATGCGCTGGCGGCAACGCCACAAACCACAACTAGGGGTCGCTATACGTGGAAATCTCCAAAACTAGAATCCAATCATACCAATCATGCATTCACAACACACTAAATATTTTAGGAAATAGGTCGTCGATCATTCCAACCTCAACTTAATTAAAATCTATTTACTCCAAAAACCTAGTAAACAACAATTAACCATTTTAGCGCAAATCTAGATGTTTTAGCAAACCTAGTGGCCACAAATTTCACTTGCTATTTTAATTAGACCACACAATTATTAACTATATTTTTATCTCACCTATTTACACACTAATTATGAAATTAGTTTGCATGAATATTTAAATAGGACATTTAAGATTAAAGATTAGCAAGTTAACATCTAGATTAGATTTTGCAAGGTTTTAAGATATTAATCTACACATGCTAGCATAATTTAGTGGTGTAAACTTTAACTTAATCTCAAACCCTTCTATATAATAAGAAAATCTTGAAATTAAACTATTTTAACACATAGTTAAAAATTAGATTAAAGCAATACTGACAAGATAACAATTTGATTAAGATTTATACCTCATAATGGTTTGGAAAAGATCCAAACTTGCAAACAAAATGTAGACTTGATCCAAAGAACCATGCTAGATTGAACAAGGAATTTTTGTAGAGGATTAAGCTAAAAACATGTGTTGATTTTATTGGATTTTTTAGTGAGTTTTGTGGATTTTTTAGATGAAAGGAGATGAGGAATTGGAGAAAAGGGGCTGCTGCCAATTTCGACCAGCACTAGGGAGAGAAAGAGAGAGTGAGGTGTGTGTGTGTGTGAACCCCCCCTACTCATTTAATGCACAAAACCTCAAGCTTTTCTATTTTATTTTATTATTTTTTCCATTTTTTTTCTCTTTCTAAAGAATTCTAGAGCCATCTAAAATATTGAAAGAATAGAACATGCTACATTATTAGATTAGATGTGTCATGGTGCACTAAACTTGAATTAACCTATACTAATTTGTAATTAACACTAATTTAGTGTGTAAGTGCATACTTAAAATAATAATTAAAAATAATTAATTAAGGAAAATATTTAAGTAAACTAGTAATTAATAGGTGACTAATTAAATACTAATACTAGCAATTACCTAACTAAAATAGGTATATTTAAGTCTTTGTGTAAAAATAATTATATCTTGGTTTTTACGAAAACAAGTATTATTAATAATTAATATATAATTAACCTAATCGAACTTTTAGAACGTTACAATCTTCCCCCTTAAAGAAATGCGGTCCCCGAATTTAAAATTTAACTACGCATACCTTCGAGGAGATGTGGATATTTCTTCCTCATCTCATCCTCGGCCTTCCAGGTGACCTCTTCGCTGTTCGGGCCATGCTAAAGAACCTTTACAGACGGTATGACCTTAGACCAAAGTTTCTTCACCTGCCGATCTAAAATGACTATCGGCTGCTCGGTGAAGGAAGATCACTCCCCAGCTGGATCGTCTGGAGCAGAATCGCGTGAGAGGAGTCATGAAGGTACTTGCGGAGTATCGATACGTGAAACACGGGGTGAACATCTAGGAAGCTGGTGGAAGAGCCGAACGATAAGCAATTGTGCCAACTCGCTCG
Source organism: Agapanthus africanus (assembly GCA_030015575.1). Taxonomy (NCBI): domain Eukaryota; kingdom Viridiplantae; phylum Streptophyta; class Magnoliopsida; order Asparagales; family Amaryllidaceae; genus Agapanthus; species Agapanthus africanus. Next base: position 488,643,649 of record JASDDO010000014.1, read on the forward strand.
AGAATCTCGAAAGAACCCACATATTTAGGACTAAGATTCCCTTTACTACCGAATCTCAACACGTCCTTCATCAGAGGAATCCTCAAGAAAACATGATCTTCAACTGCGAACTTAAGTATGCGACGGCATCTATCAGCATAAGACTTCTGCCTGCTCTGGGCCGCTCTCATCCTATCCCGAATCAACTGAATCTTTTCGGTCGTCTTCTGCACAACCTGCGGTCCTAAAATACTGCCCTCGCTAAACTCTGTCCAACAAACGATCGATCGACATTTCCTCCCATATAATGCCTCGAAGGGTGCCATCTGAATCTTCACCTTAAAGCTGTTATTATAGGAAAACTCAATCAAGGGTAAGTGACAATCCCAACTGCCACCAAAATCTAGAACGCAAGCTAGGAGCATGTCATCAAGAGTCTGTATGGTCCACTCTGACTGACCGTCGATCTGCAGATGGAAAGCTGTGCTAAAAATCAATCGGGTGCCCAACTCCTCCTGAAGTTTCTGCTATAATTGGCTAGTGAACTGGGTGCCTCTGTCGGACACAAAGCAAGTCGGAACGCCGTGTAGTCGTAAAATCTCATCAACCTAAATCTGAGCATACTGAACGAATCCGAAAATGGTCCTTACTAGCAGAAAGTGAGCTGCTTTTGTCAATCGGTCTACGATCACCCAAATAGAAACATACCATCGACTGGTCCTAGGTAGACCCATGATAAAATCCATAAAGATCTGCTCCCATTTCCACTTCAGAATGGGCAAAGGTTGTAATTCTTCTGCTGGATTTTGATCCACGGCCTTGACTTGCTGACCAGTCAAGCATCCCGAAACAAAATCTGTGACATCTCTCTTCATCCCTTCATACCCGTAGACATCTCTCAAGTCATAGTACATCTTGGTGGAACCCGGATGAACACTATATGCTGACTGATGCGTATCCTCAAAAGTCTCGCGTCTTAGTCCCTAGTAATCGACACACACAATCGAGTCCCAAATTGTAGTACTCCCTGAACATAGATCGCGAACTCTGATTCTCTGCCCTGTCGAACCTGCTCCATGATCTCTAGAAAATGAACTTCATCGGATCGTGCCTCACTAATACGATCTACTAACTGTGGACCTGCATGGACATGGGCAAGCTGTCCCCCGGTCAAAGTAAACTCGAACTGTACTCGGCTGTCAAATAGAATCTGTCAACCTGCCATCGATTGTCTCTGAACTGCGCTCAAACAAGGCTACCTCCGGGCCTTCGACTCAAAGCATATGTCACAACATTAGCCTTTCCCGGAAGATAAAGAATCTTGCAGTCATAGTCTTTCACTAGCTCCATACAACGGCACTGTCTCAAATTAGATGCTCAATGATATATCTGGAACAACATTCGCCTTGCCCTAGTCTACTTTGAAATATCGATGCCCTTTCTCGATATTCCCTCGACTAGGAACGGATAAAGCATGTGCTTATGGACTATACAAGCCCCACTAGTATGATCTACATCATAGTCCTCATAATCAAGCCAACATCCTAAAGTCTTTATCAACATGTATCAGAGAGACATAATAATAATAATAAGTGTACATGTTAAGATAAAGTGCAACCAGATAGCATATTATCATGTCGAGCAAGAAAGTCACACACATACAGACACACACACACACACACACACACATATGTCCAAGCATCCACTATAATATACAATAATGGCCTCTAGGGCATACATATCACTCACAATCTCCAACTTGCACTAAGGCCAATTTTTGTAGTATCGCATACCCAACATCCTAAAAAGTCTCTCAAACTGCGTCTGGGGGAGGGCCTTCGTGAGTGGATCCACTGTGCTGTCCTTCGTGTCAACTCTCCTGACCTTGATCACCCGGCGATCAAGTATCTCCCAGATCAGGTGATACCTTCTAAGAATATGTCTAGATCGCTGATGGGACCGGGGTTCCTTGGCAAAAGCCACAACTCTATTGTTATCAAAATACAAGATTATTGGATGCTTAATGGATGGAACTACACCAAGTTCAGCAATGAACTTCTTCATCCAGACAGCTTCTTTGGAAGCATCGTTGGTAGCGATGTATTCAGCCTCCATCGTCGAGTCTGCCACGGTATCTTGCTTGGAACTTTTCCAACATACCGCCCTTCCATTGAGGGTGAAGACAAAACCCGAGACCGACTTACTGTCGTCCTTATCACTTTGGAATCTCGAATCGGTAAAAGACTCCACCTGGAGTTCTTCGTTACCATACACCAAGAACATTTCTTTAGTCCTTCTCAAGTACTTAAGAATGTTCTTCACAACTGTCCAGTTCTTCTCCTCAGGATCTGATTGATACCTACTTATCATACTAAGTGCGTAAGCTACATCCGGTCTAGTGCATAACATCGCGTACATGATCGAACCAACTAGAGAATCATAGGGTATCCCTTTCATGCGAGCCCTCTCCAAATCAGTCTTTGGAGACATCTCTTTGGAGAGAGTGATTCCTGAGCAAGCGGGTAAATTACCACGCTTAGAATCTTCCATTCTAAACCTCTTTAGTATGGTGTCAATGTACCTGGATTGGGACAATCCCAACATCCGCTTAGATCTATCTCTAAAGATCTTTATCCCAGAATGTAGGAGGCATCACCTTGATCTTTCATAGAGAACTTTTATGAGAAGAAGAGCTTGACCGAGTGTAGCATAGGAACATCATTTCCTATCAAGAGTATGTCATCTACATACAATACGAGGAAGACAACCTTACTATCTTCAATCTTTTTGTATATACAAGGTTCATCTACGTTTTTGATGAAGTCAAACTCTTTGACTACCACATCAAAACAGATGTTCCAACTTCGTGATGCCTGCTTTAATCCGTAGATTGATTTAAGTAACTTGCACACCTTTCCGCTGCTCCCACTGACTATGAAGCCCTCTGGCTGTGTCATGTTCTAAATCACCATTTAGAAAAGCGGTCTTGACGTCCATCTGCCAGATTTCGTAGTCATGGTTTGCAGCAATGGAAAGTAGGATCCTGATGGACTTATGCATAGACACTGGAAAAATGATTTCATCATAGTCGACACCTGGTCGTTGACGAAAACCTTTTGCTACAAGTATAGATTTAAAGGTCAACCATTCTATCTACACCAAGTTTCTTCTTAAAGATCCAATTGCTCCTAATGGGTTTTACCCTTTTAGGAGCAACATCCAAAGTCCATACTTTGTTGGTGTACATAGATTCCATCTCAGATCGCATAGCATCCAGCTATTTCATAGAGTCTCCACTTGTGATGGCCTGCTCGAAACTAGTTGGGTCATCATCTTCCACGATGCAATCCTCGCTCCCACCGTTTATGAGAAAACCGTAGTATCTCTCAGGTGGATGAGGAACCCTACTAGATCTGTGGAGTGGCTCAGGTTCGTTGGGGACTATCAAATCCTCCGGTTCTACCAAATTATCAGTTGTAGTTTATGTAGCTAGAACTTCATCCAGCTCTATCTCATTGCCACTAATTTCCTTTACAAGAAATTCCTTTTCTTAAAAGGTGGCATGTTGAGCAACAAACATCTTTTGTTCCTCACTTTGGTAGAATAGATATCCATGTGATTGCTTTGGATATCCCACAAACTCGCATAGAACTGATCGTGCCTCGAGTTTGTCCAGATTCTGTTTTTTAACATTGGTCGGACAACCCCATATCTTAACTCGTTTAAGATATGGTCTCTTTTTACTCCATATCTCATATGGTGTTTTAGGCACAAATTCTGATGGAACTTGATTCAATTGGTATGCAGCTGTGTCAAGTGCATAACCCCAAAAAGATATAGGTAACTCAGCAACACTCATCATAGAGCGCACCATATCTAATAGGGTGCGATTCCTCAGCTCCGATACTCCATTATGCTGTGGTGTATACGGAGGAGTAAGCTGAGAGAGAATCCCATTCTATTTTAAATAGTCTTGGAATTCCGTGCTCAAGTATTCTCCTCCCCGATTAGATCGAAGGATTTTAATACTTTTACCCGTCTGGTTCTCTACTTCGCATTTATATTCCTTGAATTTCTAAAAAGTTTCAGATTTGTTTTTCAACAAGAACACATGTCCGAATTTTGAGAGATGATTGGTGAATGTAATAAAGTACGAGGAACCATTCCTGGCATGTGTAGACATAGTACCGCATACATCACTATGTATCAGTCTTAAGAGTTCAGTAGCTCTTTCTCCGTGTCCCGCAAATAGAGTTTTGGTCGTCTTGCCTTTGAGACTTGACCGGCAAGTTTCATATGATGTAAATTCAAACTGATTTAAATATCCATCTTTATGCAACTTTTCTAGTCTTGTGCATTGATATAACCAAGTCTACAATGCCACAAGAAGGCTTCGTTCATTTCTGAACTTTTTCTCTTGTGTGTGTTCTGTATATTTAGAACCGTAGTTTGATTTAGAACGTATATACCGTTACATAACGTACCAAACCCAATCAACACTTGATTTAGGAAAATGTTCATAACATTTTCCTCCAATACAAAGTTATATCCTTATTTATGTAATAAAGAGACTGATATAATATCGCACATCATTTTTTGTACGAAATAACAGTCGTTCAGAATCAATGTATTACCATTTTGTAATATTAGGTGATATTCGCCAACTTCTTTGGCTGCAACAACTGCACCATTCCCTACTACGAGAGACTTATCACCCTTTCTCGGTTCTCTACTTCTTCTTAACCCATGTAATATATTACAAATGTGGGATCCTGATCCGGTATCCAATACTCAGGACGTTGAGCATACTGAGAAACAGTTCTCGGTAACGAACACACCTAAAAAAGATGCATCATCATGCACTTTCTTCGTTCGGGTTGTTAGGGAATCCTGATATTCCTCTATTTCTTACTCAGACTTATAAAAATCATAAGAAAAAGCGGAACCAACATTCCCTAGCTCAGTATAATAAGCTGGTTCGGTCAATACATCCATATTATTATCTTGATTAAGGTGTGTCATGGTCGCTACATAGAGAGAGAGAAGAAAACACTTTAGCGTGCGCTCTTGCAAGATTAGATTTGTTATTATCTTATCTAATCAGGATGGTTCTCACTGTTTTTATCAAATCTTCCTTCAAACCCTAAAAGGTAAGCTTAGTCGGGATTAATTACACCCTACAAGTTCGCAAATCCGTCAGCCAAGCAGGTATTGGTCCTCCGAGAAAGTCTCCCCATGCTTTCGCATGGAACTAATTAAATAATCTCATTTTCGCAGGGGCATAACCCCGTTAACACCTTTCTTAGACACCTACTTGACCAGCTAATTGTAAAGTGGAAAACTCTCTCAGGAGTAACACTTACTCGCAGTGGGTATTAGGATCCAACTATCATATAGAAGGTATGCAATCTCATTGCAAATTTCAACACTTGAAATCCCCAATATCTGTTTTTACCCCTAGCGTCTTATGACCTTAACTATGATCAACAAATCATAAACGCTAGTCATGTTCGGGCCGTCATTTCGTGATTGATTTAGACCCATCCGTATGACCCTTAACTATGGTCAATAAAGTCATCCGAATGTCCTAATCGATCGCAGCATATTCTTTATAGGAAGACATCACTTAGCTACCGTACACTACGCCTTAACTATAATCAACATACGTAGCACGAATAGTAAGTACTCTACTTCCTAAAATGGTGGAGGGTTACGAATGGTTTTGTAGAAAAAACCTTTAACGTATTGAACTTGATATCGTTATAGAATCAATTGATTTGAAAAAGAGTTGTTTAAGCGCCGCTTTTAAAATCGAGTAGTTTTCAAAACAATCAGAGTGGGTTGTAGAATTTGGTAGTTTTGCTAAAGAGGTCACTTCCGGTGAAGGGATCTAGGCTCTTTCCTCATCGAATGAGGTGCTGGATATTCATAAAGGAATACAGCTATGCAAAGCAAAAAATAGAGCTACCTTTTTGAAAAATTTGATTCTACAACATCTTTAGGTTTCTTTTCTTTTCATTAATCACATTAATGACGTCCAATCATTTATGTTTCCTAAACATCACAGAAGAAACGAAAATAAAAAGTACGCTTATGCCATCCGCATTCGCCACGGGGCCCCGTCATGCACCGTTAGTTTACATAACTAACGGCAGAGCGGGGGAAGGACTAGCGCGGGTGCAAAACATAAGCAACGTTTATTATAAATCATATATATATAGCATTCACCTCACACGGTTATATGATCACATCACAGAACTCAAGCAGCAGAAGTCAACATATGAAATATTGGATATACTAGAAGGTCCGTGTTTTAAATTAAACCAGAAATGAAAAACACGGATTCCACGGTCGTGATGAATAGACAAACCCACATCCCTAGACCCCTACAAGAGCGGAAAGTGACCCATCCAATTCTAGAGTTAGGAGACCCGGTCTTGACTCCTCGAGATGGTCTCCCACTGGACTCTAGAACCCGGTTACTTGTGCTCCCCACCTTGTGTAGGGTTCCTAGGCACTCTTACAAGGGTCTATAAGGCATCAACCATGCCCGATTTAAAATTTATACGTGCCGAACAACCCAAAGTGAGGGTCTTTGCTAGATTATTAGGATTAAACATGCAAGTAAACATCTTTACAACTAAGAGAGAGGGATTACAACCTTTGTAGTCCGCTCCTTCGCTTCATAAGCTCCGAGTAGAAGTCCCTTCGCCGTGATCCATGATCTCCCGGACTCAAGAGAAGCTCCACAACCTGAACGATCCATGCTTGCTTGTAGTCTTCCTTTTCAAAGATGATCTATCTTGAATTTTCTTTAACTCAAGCTCTCACTCACTAATGAGGTGAACACCCTAATCTAATTGGTTAGATTAGATGAGGATGATGAAGTAGGATTTATGCTTTCTTTTATTATCAAATTCTCACACTAATTCATCACAAAATAAAAACCTAGAAAGCTTTTGTGAGCTCAAGGAAGAAGAAGAAGAATGAATATCCTTTTGTGATGAATAATGAAAATGTTATATGATTACAAATGAAACCATGGTCAAAGATGAAGAGGGCTAACCAATATAGAGACTTAACTAGGGTTAAGGGTGTGGGTTGGGTTAGGAAATATCTCACAAAATATCAACCATAATATATTTGCAAGAAACAAAAGAAAAGCTTCTAGAAGCTTCATGAAAGAACTAACCCAAATCAAACCCTAACCATGTTTAATCTCCACTAATCATGTTGCATTAGTAATCATAACATGTTATAATATTATATATCATATATATAATATATTTTGTAACAAAAGAAAATAATACAATTAACATATATCGCATATATATCAATGTATTATCCGGTGAGAAAATTGTTAGTTATATGTATGCCCTAGAGGCCATTACTGTACATAGGATGTATATTGTAGTGGATGCTAGGACATATATAGGGAGGACATTCTTGCTCGACATGATCGTATGCTATCTGGTTGCTCTTTACTTTAACGTGTATACTGATTGTCTCTCTGTTACATGTTGGTAAAGCCCTTAGGATGTGTACTTGACTACCTGGACTATGATGCAGATCATACTAGTGGGGACATGGTAGTCTATAAGTACATCCTTCAAGGTCCCTAGTCGTGGGTGTATCGAGACGGGGCATCGATATACCAGATTAGACTAGCGTATACCTTCTCGACCCATACAGATAGGCGATGGATGATCCCATATCCATTGGTGTTTTACATCAGAGATCATATACAGGTGCTCAGTAGAGACTGGGTACACTGGACGGACTCGCCGAGAACTCCCAGATGGTATTATACCTTACGTCAGATGGCAGTTCTATGGTGACACTGGTACAGGTTAGTCTGTAGACCCGAGATCGTCATAGAGTCTTGTGTGATTCCTACTGTGCTTTGATTTCCACCTTACCACGTCCAAGAGGGAGTGCAAAACGGTGGTTTTTGGGTACAGTCCTGAATCACATGGAGGCAATGAGTGATAGGAGGGGATTCGTCTCTCCCGGTATAGGGAGTTGATGTTGCGCTGTGTTCGATTGGCTATAACCGGAAATCCTTGGCCAGGGTTGCTGAGATTTACTGGTAAGTGTTACCAGTAGTTTCTCGAACTGTTATAGACCTCATATCGACACGACTTATCGAGCTACTAGGGTCTGACGTTTACCACCCCTAGGCGAGATATGCGACATATCAGACGAACAGACCGGACTTTACGGTAAGTGTTACTGGTTGGATTCACAGGAGTGTGAGCGGGCTTGCTCGTTGATCTTCTGGTCGCTCAATACCCGGGTGGCCGTTACGTTTAGCAGACCGCTTACGGCTTGTGGGTGTTTGATATGATCATCACCTGCTGCCGGCGTATTGACGAGTCTTTAGAGTCCTACACAGAGGTTTCCTGGCTCAAGCGAAACGAAATAGGAGCGCATATGAGATATGTGCGGGACCGAGAATAATGCGTGTATGTGATACCGTATTCTATTCTCGCGATGAATGTATCGATTGGTTGTATGCGATATAACCTCGTTATCGAATCGAGGATTGATTCGATAAGTCGATACATTGGATATTAGTCGGTCATATACGATGTGACCGGATCGTTAAATCAAGTGTTTATTTAATGATTTAATGTATAATTATATATTGGATATATTACTTTACATTAACTAGTATTGGTTCACTTAAGATTATTTTTTTCTCACTTGATGTGCACATTGTATATGTGATATATTTTTTGTGCATAAGATTGTATCATGTTTGATGATACATGCAAACTTGGGTGTATGTTTGGCTTAAACTATGATTAGGTTAATGGTTAGGGTTTTCATTTACTCATTTATTTACTTTATTCTTTTTGGCAAAATAAAATAAAATGGTAGCTTGTTTGTTTTATCATTGAAGCTTCAAGAAGCTTTGACCATTTTGTTTCTTTTGCTTAACCTAACCATTCACCTAACCCTAGTTTATTATCTACACTTAACCATGGTTGCAATATGACAAGGGTCACTTGATTTTCTTTTCAAGTTAATTCATTTTCCATTTTCTTTCTTCTTCTTCTTCTTGATGAAGAAAAAAAAGTTTTCTACAAAAATGTCAAGTGATGAAATCATGTGAGAAATCCAAATCCAAAGTAAACCCACTTCTTATTTCTTCATCCTCTACCACTTGCCATGTAGTATAGGGTGTTTTCTTCACAAGTTTCATGACTTGGTGAAGTTGGAGCTCGAGTTAGAGTCGCCTCGACGTAGATCATCTTCGGCAACGAAGTCATCGACCTAGCCCGATCATTTCTTCGATGAAACCACCGCGAGAGTCCGGGATCCGATGATCGCAGCGGAGGGACATCATCATGGAGCTAAGGAAGTGGAGGACCGGATCTACAAAGGTTGTATTTTCCGTTCACTCTTAGTTAAGTTGTTAACTAGCTTGTTGTTTCGCCTAATTTTTAGTTAACGATCGCATTAGGGTTTCTCGGCACAAGAAAATTTTTGATTTTGCCATGGTTGATCTGTTATGAGACCTCATTAGTGTGCCTAGGAACCCTACAAAAATGAATCAATAAAGCGAGTCAATATTAGATAATGTAATGTAATATATCACATATATAATTATACATTAAATTATCGAATCAACACTTGATCTGACAATCTGGCTATATCGCATATAACCGACCAATATATCATGTACCGATTCATCGAATCAACACTTGATCTGATGACCCGGCTCATACCAAAATATCGCGAGAATATACTACGGTATCTCATATCGCATTATCCTCGGTAAAGCACATATCATATATGTCCTCCTTGTAAGTGCACGGCGGCGCCCCGGCTGTCAATCCGACGCCGGATTGTGGAAACGAAAACTTTTCTAAAAACTAGAAACCGGCATCACCGCGCACTAAAAACCCGTATCGGGCCATTAACCTAACTCTAGCAAACTAGAAAAAGGGATGAAGGCTATACCGACCGATCCGTGTCCTTCGGTGTTCGGCCTCCGCTCCGATCTCCTCGCGGAACCTCCGGTCTTCAGCTCCTCATCGGAACGGGCACCACATCGCCGGGTTCTTTTACGGGCTCCCACCTCTAGACCGAGGTAACTCGGGCACGAAGTTGGCAAGCCGACGTGCCCAAGAAATACTGTAGTCTAGTGTAGAATCACTTTGTCTCAATGGGGTGAAGTTGCCTTGTATGGACGTGGAGTAGAGAATGAACAATGGAGAGAGGTTTGGAATTTTTGGCAAGAAAATAATGAGATGTATGTTTTTCCCACCACCACAAAATCAATCTCTCACTCTCACTCAAAGTGGCCGGCCCCTATCTCAATGGTGGAGAGAAAAAGGAATATAAAATCCAAGAGAAGAAAAAGTATGATAATTAGAAGAAAAATGGTCACACCATTTTTCTAATCAATCTTCATCCAATAAATGCAAGCCATCATGAAAAAGCAAAGATGCTTAACCCATCATAATCCCCATTTACAAACAAACCCCTCCACTTAGCTAATTTGCAAACTTGCAAATTAGCCACCTCCATCAGAAAAATCCGGCCATGAAGGAAGAAAGGAAAACTAGCCGGAACGGAATACAAACTGGCAACATCAGAAACTGATCCCGTAATAAATTACAGGAAAACCCCGCGACTGTATATATTAGTTATATGTATTCCTTAGAGGCTATTACTGTACATTGGATGTATATTGTAGTGGATGCTGGGACATATATAGGTAGGACTTTCTTGCTCGACATGATAGCACGCTATCTGGTTACTCTTTATCTTAACATGTATACATTCTGTCTCTCTGATTACATGTTGATAAAGCCCTTAGGATGTGTACTCGACTTCCAGGAATATGATGTAGATCATACTTGTGGAGCCTGGGTAGTCCATGAGTACATCCTTCAATGTTCCTAGTCGTGGGAATATCGAGACGGGGCATCGATATTCCAGAGTAGACTAGCGTATATCTTCTCGACCCATGTGATGGGCGATGGATGATCCTATATCCATTGGTGTTTGACATCAGAGATGGTATGCGGGTGCTCAGTGGAGATTAGGTACACTGAACGGACTCGCCGAGAACTCCCAGATGGTATTATACCTCACGTCAGATGGCAGTTCTCTGGTGACACTTGATTGTTATAATTTTCTTGATTGGATGTAAAAGTCAAATCAAATGATCCCCGGCAACGGCGCCATTTGATTGAAAAGAATTCTTGTTTGTGTATGTTGGGAAATTGTAAAGAAATCACAACCAAAAATTATTTGACCGCAATCAACTACGATGTCGGATTGTAGATTGTAAGTGAGTGCGGATCGTCCTCAGGAAAAGTGTAATCGTTCGTCTTTTGAATTAGATGAGTTGAAAATTTAATGAAAAGAAAACAAAACAATTCATGATTTAAAATTGAAGTTCAAGAATGAGAAAAAAAACTAGATCTAAGAAAGCATTAAAAGATAGAATCAAGAATTGATCGTTTGATGATTTTTCCAAACCAAATATCAAGAATCCAAATGAGGCTCGTAGGAATCGATCGGATCTATAGATGTGATGTAATCTTACAATTACGTGTTCTTATCCTTAGATGAATTGATACTAGATCGATGATGATCAACGAAAATTAGGGATTTCTTGTGAAACTAGGGTATCATCTTATCCCTTGTTCATTCATCGATATCATTCATATTCTAGTCTCTAGTAAATTCAAGAAACGATCGTAGATCCCTAATTTCGAACGATCACAATCAAGAAAGAATCGCAAAGAAACTAGGTCATCGATTCTTGAACTTGCTAGGGTTTACAAAACTCGTAGGACTTAAAAATCTATTAAGATTTGTTACATCATCATTCAACAATCGTCTCGACTCTTTTACGAGCGGAGTTTCACTCAAACATCACAACAAGAATAACAATTACAAATTGAGATCTAATCATGATGCAAGAATTAAAAGAAAGCAAGATTAAAGAAATTCACCTTTTATTTATATCAACAATTTAGTTACATTCGCTCAAGAACTACAAGAGGAAGAACTTGATCGTCGATTTGTCTTCGCTCGTCTCCGTGGATCGCGGATCGGCTTGGATCACTTGCCCGATTGAAGATCGGCTCGGCTCCTAAAAGGTTGAAGGCTTCTCACTTGATTTGGTACTCAAGATCTTGGATTTGGAGTGGAATTAGGGTTAAGGTTTCGCACAAGCCTTGTCACGAGACTTGTGGAAGAAAATGGTGTAGAATGAACCAATGGTTATTGATTCTTTAACTAATGAAGATTAACCTCAACCCTTAGATCTAGGCTCCTATTTATAGATAACCAAACCCTAGATCTAGTATTTCAAATTCTAAGTTTCCCTCCAAAAGTTTGTTGAGGAAATTCAAATTTCCCTCCAAAAGTTAGTTAGGGGAGAAGCTTCTAGATGTGATTAGTTAGGAGGGAGTTTCTAGAAGAGGATTAATTAGGAGCTTAATTAGGATTAGCCTTGCTTAATGATCTTTGCTGATCTGGCAGTTTCTTCGAGGGTATTCTGGAACTTGACATATCAGAAACGAATGTGGGCCCAGATATTGATATTCTGCACTGAATTTGGACGGCTGACGTGGCCAAACCGCCGCGGATCCGCGGCGCAAGCAAGCTCCCGCCGCGGATCCGCGGCTACTCGTGGGCCTTGGGCTTTGATATTTCTGGTAAAGTCTTGGGATGTCTCATGGGCCTTCTTTTGATGTATTGAGTTGTATTTCTCCATCTGAATTGCTACCAGATCTGAAATGATTTAGTTGGCATATTTTTGATCAGCTCTTTTGCTTTTCTTCCGTATTTCCTGCACAGACTCAAGACAAGTGTTGCGCAAACACAGAAATGATGCGATGCCATAAAATGCGGTTAATTTCCCTTAAAGTGTCGGTTTAAAAGTCTAATACATGCAATCTGGTATTTTACGACTGATTTTCTAATATGTGAAATATGAATACCGAACACTTCTAAATGTATGCAAAAGATGGGGAAATTGTCGTGTTAAAAATACATTATTTTCGACTGATCAAATACCCCCAAACTTAATTTCGATCGTCTCGAGCGAATGTTTTATTAAAAAGAGAAGGACAAAATAAAGAAAGAGAAAAACTAACTAGCACACTTTTGTAGGCAACACGATTGCACTGAGCACGTGGAACAAGCCTTTAAACCTCTAGGTGTCCCTAGTTGGAGGAGTGTTGTCTCCTGAGGGTTTTCAGCGGATTGCACCCACAAAATCCAATAATAAAAGCAAGATCATGACTATTACATTTAAAGAAAAGAATTGTAAAAGAAAAGCTTTGAAAATTAGGGTTTCCAACTAAGCTAGCTTTTCGGTTGTCATGAGCCCTATCTTAATGGTCATGAAAAGATGTTAGAAATCACGTCCTCCTTCAATAAAACATCGTCTTATTCTTCATTCCTATCTTTCTTCCAAACATCGATCATATAACCCTGCGTGTGTGTAAAGACATCCCTACACCCGGAGAATTCAATTCAAGCTATCATACTCTTGCCCATCAGCCTCAGTACTTTTTAATTAATGAATATTTAGATGAGATTGCTCACACACTTTCATACGACCGTTAATACTTCTTGAGGTACTAACCGACCGATTACTCATGTGCTTGCTTATTTGGTGTATTTTCCTCGTCTTGTACCACCTCAGGCATAGCAGTGACTCCCAGACCAGTTGGCCTTAGGGCACTAGGTGAAGAAGCACCCTCGCTATATATTTTTTATTGCCTTTGGTGATAACAAAACCAGTGTCCATTTTTCTCACCACTTTATATTTTTTTTATTCATTTTTTTTCCTTCATACTTTTGGCTTTAAGACAATAGCATTTCAAGGTATCCTCTACTATCCCAGGCTTCAAGACGTGTGTAAGTGCGAATAGCAGGGTAGCAACGTTCAAAATGTTTGGCTTCCAGAATAGAAACTATTTTTCAGACTTATTTTTATCCTCAGATTAGTGACGTCTTTCATCTTACTAACCCTTGGGACAACGGCTCATAACTACTTATTACTAGTTCGTATAAGAAAACTTCTAATTTTCTTAGGTTTCTTAAATTTTTCTAATCTCATGGATGTAATTTTTCACTATCTAAACTTTTATTATCTTATTTATGTACAAAAAATATTTTTATCTTTTTGAAAATTTTTAAATTTTTATGGTTTTCAAAAATGTTTTGTGCTTATGCAAATGATATGCAAATGATGCGAAAATAAGCACAAACCTCCCCCAAACTTGTTTTCAACAGTGTCCTCACAGTTGCCATCTGCTAAATCTCGAAAAACCTGTAAGCTTGGGAGGAATTTATTAGTGGGGACAAAATATTTAAGTGAAGAACCTCCCCCAAACTTATTTTTGGCTCATCATTTTGTAAAAATTCTTTTTAGGAGCCAGAAAAACATACCCCCCCAAACTTGAGTTATGCAATGTTAAGCTTTGAAAATCACAAGTGGGGGTCAAAAATCATTGGTCGATGCCAAGCTTTGCAAAGACCGAAAGTTAACACCAACCATTCAAAAATTTTATCAATGCAGTGCTCTGGTTGGTGGAAGAAGAAGTGGGGAAAGGTTAAGTGGTGGAAGAGAATGTGTGTGCGTCTCATTTTGGAGAGACGATGCAGTGAATATGATGGATTACTCGCATTCTTTTTACAGTTCAAAAGAAGGGGTGGAGGTTCAATTTCATTGATTGGGAGATGATTCATCTCAACACCCGTGTCATTCAAAAATGCGAGTTCATCAGCGAAGATCTCCTCAAAAGTTCCATTAATACCCCGAGAAATAATGTCATCACAAAGTACGAGGTGATCTTCAGACTCTAAAAGCAGTTCATAATCGGTGTTAATTATTGACCCGGACATCTCGGTGGAAGAGTCCGTATGTGTATGATACATAGTTGGGTCAAACAATAACGTATGAAAAGAATCAAGATCGATATCAGGAGGATCATCAAATTCGCTGCTGTCGACATCCATTAAGTCGACAGAACAGACCTGAGCAGTAGGTTCGGAGGGTACACTTCCCAACTTGTAAATGTTCAGCTTTATTGACCTATTCCCGAAAGATATGGTCATAGAACCTTTACGACAGTTGATTATTGCATTGGAAGTGGCCAAAAGGGGGCGACCTAAAATCACCGGAATTTGATTCCGTGGGTTCGCTACAGGCTGTGTATCAAGTACAATAAAATCCACAGGGAAGATAAATTCCCCGATTTTTATTAACACATCCTCCAGTTCACCCCTAGGTTTGGTGATTGATCGGTCAGCCATCTGGAGAGTGCAATTGGTTGGCTTCAACTCTCCGATCCCTAATTGCTCATAGACTGAGTATGGAAGCAAGTTAACACTAGCGCCAAGGTCTAGTAGAGCACGGTTAATGTGTTTTTCCCCAATAGAAACGGAAATAGTAGGATATCCAGGATCCTTACGTTTCCTCGGTAATTGCTGGGGGAAAGCCGTGTCTATTGCCTTTTCCATGAATATCTTCTTGGGCGCTTGAGTCTTCCTCTTCCTAGTGCACAAGTTCTTAAGAGTTTTCGCATAAGACGGAACTTGTTGGATGGCATCTAGGAGAGGGATGTTGGTGTTTACTTCCTTAAAAATGTTCATAATCTTCTCCATATGTGGACTCGATGTGTTAGCCCTTAACCGATTTGGATAAGGTGCTTTAGCAATAAGCGCTGGGTCCATCATAGGAGAAGGAAGTGTTTGTGGAACCGATCCCAGAATAGAAGTGGGGATCGTCCGTGGAGGGGTAAAAGAGGTGGGCTGAAGTGGCGAGCCTTTTGGGAAACGAAGAATAGGCTCGGAAGAAGATGGTGGGGTAAAAGAACTGGGGTCAGAAGTGTGTGTGTGAGGAAAGGTCTCAGCCGGGGTGTTATTGAATGATTTATCAGTATCATCAAACTCTTCCCCAACGTGATTGTCAAGCACTCTTCCAGATCTCAACGTGATTGCATCCACAGGATGTGAATAGCCAGGATTGGGTAAAGGTTGAGCTGGAAGTTTCCCTTTCTCTCTTGCACTCATCTCGGCTTTTAGTTGTGCAATTTGTTCTTCCATCGATTTGATGTTCTCATTTTGAGAGATAATGATCTTCATCACATTCTCGACGGAAGATTGCAAACTTGCCGTCCCTTGGATGGATTGTTTCATGAAAGTATCCAAGGTTTGTGCTGGTGCAGAGATATTATCTGTACCGGTCAATTGCAAAGGACTAGACGGTGCAAAAGTGTTGGCCGGATTTTGGAAATTTTGTGCTTGAAAGGGGTGCTGACTCAATTGAAGTTGTGGGTGCTGTTGTGGTGGAGGGGCCCCTTGGAAATTATGTTGGGTTGGAACCGTGTTTTGAAATTGGAATTGGTTCCAAGCAAAGTTTTGGTTATTCCTCCAACCCTGATCATATGTGGAGGAAGATAGATCGTTTCTAGGTCTTTGAAATGCGGCATTGGTGTGCTCAGGACCTTGAAACGGACATTCTTCCGTCAAGTGAGACGGATCAGAACAACAACCACATACAGTTTTGGAGAGTGATATTTGACTTAGGGCGGCGGCTAAAAATTTATTTTCCATATTCTCGAGTTTCTTATTGATAGCTGCAATGTCAGCTTTAACTTCTATGGAAATATCATTGCCATCCCTAGATGATTGACTCACACCCTCCCACTGTAAAGATTTTTCAGCGAAATTTTCTAGAAAGTTCCAGGCTTCCCCATCATCTTTGGTCATAAAATTGCCCTGACGCATGGATTCAAGGGTCTGTCTTGTGTAAGGAGTAATGCCCTTATAAATGATTCGGCACAATTCCCATCTCGGGATGCCGTGATGTGGACATTGGACTAACAGATCGTTGAAACGTTCAAGACATTTTGAAAATGTTTCATTTGGAAGCTGGGTGAAGTGATAGATTTCGCTACGGACTCGAGCTGTTTTGTGGTGTGGGTAGAATTTCTTAAGAAATGCTTTGACGAATTCGTCCCAATTTGAAATGGAATGTGCGGTAGTGTTATATAGCCACTTCTCAGCTAAATCGCACAAAGTTAATGGGAGAAGACGAAGACGTAAAGCATCCATAGAAAGCTGTGAAGTACCCATCATTGCGCATACATTTTCAAATTTCGTTATAAACACGTATGCGTCTTCAGACTCGAGACCGTGAATTTTTGGTAGAAGGTTGATGTATTGGGGTTTTATTTGAAAATTTTCCCCGTTGGCTAGTGGTGTGGAAAGACATGTGGAAAGTGGGCCTCGTGTAGGATAGCATCTCTCTTGGAGAGAGATGCGAGGTGGATTCTGCGCACCAACGGACGGCGGCAGAGTAGTGGAAAAGAAATTCGATGGAGGTGGATCCATCGATGTGGGTGTGGTGGTGGGTAAAGAAAAGGTAAGTGTAGAAATACCGACTTTTGGGTCGATGAGGGAAACGCGGACTAACGGGCACTAGAAACCCGTGTCCAGCCTATCTTGCACTAAAAAGGGTTAGTACAAGTGGCAGCGTGAATTTATAATTAGGGAAAATGATATGAATGCGGTGTTTGTTTTGAAAAATGATACGGATTTTGAAAAAATGATGCTACACAACAAATGCAACACACAAAACCCTAGAATCTAGTGGTCAGCTAGGTCAAACTCTAGACCGCTCCTAACTGCCAAAAGACAAGTCGCGGGATAGAATCCTCCACTGCCTCTTTGTCCCTCTGTGGCCAGGTAAGTGCCAGGTAAGTGGGAAGGTACTCCACTACGTAAGTAGTGGGCCTAATTAATAGCCATTAGCCTTCGACACACTTTCCTAGGCACCACAAGAAAACGCGGATAAGCAATGAATTACCCACGGCCTTCTCTTGTCCTAAGTGAGCGCGACGGTCCTTAGAGTCATCTCTAGATATTTTTTAATTAATGAGGGTAAATGCGGATGCAAGTTTTGCGATTTTCGGGGCCTAGGAAGGGTAATGAACTCCCCACCTAATTTGGATTTGGTCGTGCCCCTTAATTTCCGTATTAATATGCAAACAACCAAAAGAATCAAAAACACGCACAAATTTTATTTTGCTTTTGCGGCGCTGCGATTTATTTGCAAAGAATCCTGTACAAAATGTTGATTGGAGCAGATTTAGGAGAGAGATAAGAAAGTTAGAAGTTACTGTGAAAAGTTTGTGCAGAGAAGCTTCCACAGAGGCCCGGAACCGCCGCAATAGGGCTCTAAGGCCGCGGAAGGGCGGCCGTATGTGCTGTTCAGTGCACCAAAATTCTTGACACTGTCCACTTGAACTCCTCAGCTCTCTGGAAAATTCAAAAAAAATTTCTCCAGCTCCAATGATTCCAGATTTCCTCGCAATCAAACCACAACAACACGTATTAGTGTTTGTGCAAGTTTTGATCAAAAAAATAGAAACGGACTAAACTTTTCAACTCAAATTTAAAAATACGAACAATTAGCGCACTATCCCCGGCAATGGCGCCATTTGATTGTAAATTTTTCTTGATTGGATGTAAAAGTATCGAATCAAATAGTCCCCGGCAACGACGCCATTTGATTGTTATAATTTTCTTGATTGGATGTTAAAGTCAAATCAAATGATCCCCGGCAATGGCGCCATTTGATTGAAAAGAATTCTTGTTTGTGTATGTTGGGAAATTGTAAAGAAATCACAACCAAAAATTATTTGACCGCAATCAACTACGGTGTCGGATTGTAGATTGTAAGTGAGTGCGGATCGTCCTCAGGGAAAGTGTAATCGTTCGTCTTTTGAATTAGATGAGTTGAAACTTTAATGAAAAGAAAACAAAACAATTCATGATTTAAAATTGAAGTTCAAGAATGAGAAAAAAAACTAGATCTAAGAAAGCATTAAAAGATAGAAGCAAGAATTGATCGTTTGATGATTTTTCCAAACCAAATATCAAGAATCGAAATGAGGCTCGTAGGAATCGATCAGATCTATATATGTGATGTAATCTTACAATTACGTGTTCTTATCCTTAGATGAATTGATACTAGATCGATGATGATCGACGAGAATTAGGGATTTCTTGTGAAACTAGGGTTTCATCTTATCCCTTGTTCATTCATCGATATCATTCATATTCTAGCCTCTAGTAAATTCAAGAAACGATCGTAGATCCCTAATTTCGAGCGATCACAATCAAGAAAGCATCGCAACGAAACTAGGTCATCGATTCTTGAACTTGCTAGGGTTTACAAAACTCGTAGGACTTAAAAATCGTATTAAGATTTGTTACATCATCATTCTACAATCGTCTTGATTCCTTTACGAGCGGAGTTTCACTCAAACATCACAACAAGAACAACAATTACAAATTGAGATCTAATCATGATGCAAGAATTAAAAGAAAGCAAGATTAAAGAAATTCACCTTTTATTTATATCAACAATTTAGTTATATTCGCTCAAGAACTACAAGAGGAAGAACTTGATCGTCGATTTGGCTTCGCTCGTCTCCGTGGATCGCGGATCGGCTTGGATCACTTGCCCGATTGAAGATCGGCTCGGCTCCTAAAAGGTTGAAGGCTTCTCACTTGATTTGGTACTCAAGATCTTGGATTTGGAGTGGAATTAGGGTTAGGGTTTCGCACAAGCCTTGTCACGAGACTTGTGGAAGAAAATGGTGTAGAATGAACCAATGGTTATTGATTCTTTAACTAATGAAGATTAACCTCAACCCTTAGATCTAGGCTCTTATTTATAGATAACCAAACCCTAGATCTAGGATTTCAAATTCTAAGTTTCCCTCCAAAAGTTTGTTGAGGAAATTCAAATTTCCCTCCAAAAGTTAGTTAGGGGAGAAGCTTCTAGATGTGATTAGTTAGGAGGGAGCTTCTAGAAGAGGATTAATTAGGAGCTTAATTAGGATTAGCCTTGCTTAATGATCTTTGCTGATCTGGCAGTATCTTCGAGGGTATTCTGGAACTTGACATATCAGAAAGGAATGTGGGCCCAGATATTGATATTCTGCACTGAATTTGGACGGCTGACATGGCCAAACCGCCGCGGATCCGCGGCGCAAGCAAGCTCCTGCCGCGGATCCGCGGCTACTCGTGGGCCTTGGGCTTTGATATTTCTGGTAAAGTCTTGGGATGTCTCATGGGCCTTCTTTTGATGTATTGATTTGTATTTCTCCATCTGAATTGCTACCAGATCTGAAATGATTTAGTTGGCGTATTTTTTATCAGCTCTTTTGCTTTTCTTCCGTATTTCCTGCACAGACTCAAGACAAGTGTTGCGCAAACACAGAAATGATGCGATGCCATGAAATGCGGTTAATTTCCCTTAAAGTGTCGGTTTAAAAGTCTAATACATGCAATCTGGTATTTTACGACTGATTTTCTAATATGTGAAATATGAATACCGAACACTTCTAAATGTATGCAAAAGATAGGGAAATTGCCGTGTTAAAAATACAATATTTTCGACTGATCAACAC
This sequence comes from Agapanthus africanus, assembly GCA_030015575.1. Lineage (NCBI taxonomy): Eukaryota > Viridiplantae > Streptophyta > Magnoliopsida > Asparagales > Amaryllidaceae > Agapanthus > Agapanthus africanus. The sequence goes on from JASDDO010000014.1 coordinate 488,664,096, forward strand.
TGGTATAGCTTAGTCTGTTAACCCGAGATCGTCATAGAGTCTTGTGTGTCTCCCATTGTGCTTTGATTTCCACCCTACCTAGGCTCTACTGAGTCATGCAAACAGGTGGTTTTTGGGTACAGTCCCGATTCACATGGAGGCAATGAGCGATAGGAGGGGATTCGTCTCTCCCGGTATTGGGGGTTGATGTTGTGCTATGCTCGACTGGCCATAACTGGAAATCCCTGGCCGGGGTTGCAGTGATCTACTGGTAAGTGTTATCAGTAGTTGCATGCTATGTTATGGACCTTATATCGGAATGACTTATCGAGCTACTGGGGTCTGACGTTTACCACCCCTAGGCGAGATATGCGACATATCAGACGAACAGACCGGACTGTACGGTAAGTGTTACTGGTTGGATTCACAGGAGTGTGTGTGGGCTTGCTCGTCGATCTTCTGATCGCTCAATACCCGGGTGGCCTTTACGTTTGGCAGACCGTTTGCGGCTTGTGGGTGTTTGATATGATCATCACCTGCTGCCGGCGTATTGAAGAGTCTTTAGAGTCCTACACAGAGGTTTCCTGGCTCAAGAGAAACGAAATAGGAGCGCATATGAGATATGTGCGGGACCGAGAATAATGCATGTATGTGATACCATATTCTATTCTAGCGATGAATGTATCGATTGGTTGTATGCGATATAACCTGGTTATCGAATCGAGGATCGATTCGATAAGTCGATACATTGGATATTAGTCGGTCATATGCGATGTGACCGGATCGTTAAATCAAGTGTTGATTTAATGATTTAATGTATAATTATATATTTGATATATTATTTTACATTAACTAATATTGGTTCACTTAAGATTACTTTCTCACTTGAATGTGCACATTATATATATAATATAGTTTTGTGCACTAGTTTGTATCATGTTTGATGATACATGCAAACTTGGGTGTGTATGATTAAACCATGATTAAGTTAATGGTTAGGGTTTGATTTACTTATTTATTTATTTCGTTTCATTTATATTTGGACAAGAAATGAAATGGTTGCTACTTTTGTTTTTTCTTGAAGCTTCATGAAGCTTTGAAACCTTGACCATTTTGTTTCTTTCCTTAACCCTAACCATTCACATAAACCTAGTTTATTCTATACACTTAACCATGGTTGCATTATGATAACCATCACTTCTTTTTTCTATTATTGATAATTCTTTTTCTTTCTTCTTCTTCATCTTCTTCATAAAGAGAAGAAACCATGGCTAGAAAATTCTAAGTGACGATTACTAGTGAGAAATCCAAAACCAAAGTGAACCCACTTCCTAGTTATTCATCCTCTACCACTTGCCATGTAGTATAGGGTGTTTTTTCACAAGTTTCATGACTTGGTGAAGTTGGTGCTTGATCTTGAGTTGCCTCGACGTAGATCATCTTCGGCATCGAAGTCGACGACCTAGCCCGATCATTTCTCCGATGGAATTAACACTAGAGTCTGAGATCCGATGATCGCAGCGAAGGGACATCGTCACGGAGCTATGGAGATGGAGGACTTGATCTACAAAGGTTGTAGTCACTTTCCTTTAGCAATAAAGTTGTTTACTTGCTTGCATCGCTTATCCGCTAGTTACGATCTTGCTTAGGGTTACTTGGCACATAGGAAATTTTTGAATTGGCCATGTTTGATCACTTATAGAACCTCATGGGTGTGCCTAGGAACCCTACAGTGGTATCATAGCCTAATTAGAGCCTTAGGCGATACGTAGACGGAGTTAGAAGTCCGATCGAACCGAAACCCTAATGCAAAATCGCTCTCTGGACAATTTTCAAAACTGTGGATTTTTGTGAATTAAAAATTCTCAGAAAATAGAGCAGGAAATTCTAAGAGTTACTGTAGAAAACGAACCCATAACTCCACTAGATCGCCGCGGAACCGCGGCCCTACCATGCTATTTGTGGCGGTTCCGCGGCCGTATGTACTGATTAGGGATTAAATTTTATACAGTAATTCCCGTATCTATTTCCTCTGTTCTCTGGGAAGTTTTAATATGCACTCAAGAGTTGAGTTTTCTGGGTTGTATTGGGGACTCGGTGTTTCAATCGGATTGTCTAGTTTTGTCTATGTGTTTTTCCGAGTAATTTTAGAATATGTTAAAAGGTTCGACCGGATATAAATACCCAATTTTTCCCCTGCCGGGAAATTTCCAATTGTAGGATTTTTCCGTAGTTTAATGACGTTCTAAGTAGTGCAAGTAACGCGATGGTCCCTTTAGAAGACAACAAACCTTAACTCGATTATGTGACCATCTTGAACTGCCCTTTGAACTTTAGGTTTTGGGGCAGTACGGCGTGCCACATGTGAGGCGTTGGCTTGACCCTTCTACGGCTGGACCGTTGGTACTGAGGCATGAAATGAATGTTTTTTTAAACTTATTTCATGTGTTGAGCTGTTTCGGGAAAACTTGGGTGTTCGATTGTTCGATCGGAAAGTTTAACATTTTCTATTTATCTGGAATATGATACAATACTTGGAATCCACAAGTAGTTATGAGATAACTGATATGAATGTTATAAACATAGCACTTTGGTCTCACTTGATCGGTTGCCACGGAATTTTGATGCGATCAAAAGTCCGTCGCAATCACGTAGCGTACGCGGATACTCGCCGGGTAAACTTAATAGACAGCCTCACCCCATAGCCCCAACCAAGTGACTGTAGGAGAACCCCGTCGCCGAAAGCATCCGTTCGGGTGCTCGCGGCAGCGGTGTTCCGCCTTGGTGCACTTCGTCGACGGCGTCAGGGGTGCAGCCGTCTACTAAAGTTTGCGACGAGCATTCGATTAGAATGTCGGGAATCCTGTTGAATTGCCCGACTTGATATTGAAAAGAGTTTTCGATAAAGAGACTAAAATGCGGGGTTTATAATTGTTAGGCATGCGATGTCTAAGGAATTTCATTTGGTTAGGCATGCGATGTCTAAAGAGTTTGCGGATTCCAACTGTTGTAGTTTTACACTTTCTTTTCTGTGACCGTAAGTGTAATATGTAATATCGCCGGTTTCGTTGCTATATGTCAACGACAATTGGGATACGCATGTTTACTTACGTTGATGACATGTGATGTTATGTGTTGCTGGATATGTTATATTGGATCGTCGTGTTTGAATAGCCGAGGTTTTTTTTTATGTGAGATGAGTGTTTTTCATTTTCATTCGTGTAAAAACTTGTATGTAATATTCTTTTATTGGGGCACTTCCAGGTTGCGGATGATGTCACCATTTGTATATTATTTACTTTTCCGCATTAGGATAGACCCAAGGAGGGGAGCATAAGTAACCGGGTTCTAGGGTTCAGTGGGAGACCATCTCGAGGAGTCGAGTCCGGGTCTCCTAACCCTAGAATTGGTAGGGCTTGCCGCTCTCGTAGGGGTCTAGGGGTGTAGGATTGGCTATTCATCACGACCGTGGAATCCGTGTTTTATACTAGTATATCCAATATTTCATATGATATTTTCTGCTGCGTTATCTGTGATGTGATCATGTGATTTGTTCAGATAGATATACTATATAGTATATATGATATATTATATAGACGTTGCTTATGTTTTACACCCGCGCTAGCCCTGCCCCGCTCTGCCGTTAGTTACCTAACCTAACGGTGCAGACGGAACATCGAGGCGAATGCGGATGGCATAAGCGTACGTTATATTTATCTGTGATGTTTAGGTGGACTTAAATGATGGGATATTCATTAATGTGATTAATGAAAGAAAATAAACCTAAAAGATGTTGTGGAATCGAATTTCAAATTAAAACAGGTAGCTACAGTTCTTGCTTTGCATCGCGGTGTTCATTGTAGAACATCATGCACCTTATTCGATAGGGAAAGGACCGAGATCCCTTCACCGGGAGTGACTCCTTTAGCAATAACTGGCAGATGCTACAACCCTCGGTTTGTCATTTGATTGCTTCTATAGTTATTGCTTTGCACAGCGGTATATATGATATATCCTGCATCTTATTCCATGAGAAAAGGGCCGACGATCCCTTCACCGGGAGTGACCCCTTTAGCAAAACTAGAACAGCCTCAAAAACATTCTATTTAAAAACTATTTGATTCCGCAACGAGATCAAGTTCAAAGCGTTAAAGGTTTCCAAAAAAAACCATCCGCAACCCTCCGTCATTTTAGGAAGTAGAGTACTTAGTATTCGTGCTACGTTTGTCGACCATAGCCGAGGCGTAGTGTGCGGTAGCTATGTGATGTCTTCCTACACAGCATATGATGCGATTAGTTAGGACAGTCATGTGGCTTTGTTGACCTTAGCCAATGGTCATGTGGGTGGGTCTGATTAATCACGAAATGACGGGTAGAACTTGACTAGTACCTATGATTTGTTGACCTTAGCCAAGGTCATAGGTGCTAGGGGTAAAAACCATTATCGGGAGTTTCAAGTGTTGAAATTTGCAATGAGATTGCATACCTTCTATATGATAGTTGGATCCCGATACCCACTGCGAGTAATTATTACTCCTGGGAGAGTTTTGCACTTTGCAATTAGCCGATCAAGTAGGTGTCTAGAAAGGTGTCAACGGGGTTACGCCTCTGAGAAAACGAGGTTTACTTTAATTAGGTCCGTGCGAAAGCACGGGGAACCTCCCTCAAAGTACCGACACTGGCCTGGCTGAAAGATTGGCGAACATGTAGAGTGTAATTAATCCCGGCTAGTCTTTCCTTTTAGGGTTTGAAGGAAGATTTGATAAAAACAGTGGGAGCCATCCTGATTAGATAAAATAAATAACCAGTCTAATCTTGCAAGGGCGCACGCAGAGTGTTTTCTTTTCTCTCTCTCTAGGTAGCGACCATATCACGCCTTAATCAAGATAATAATATGGATGTATTGACCGAAACCGCTTGTTATACTGAGCTGGGGAACGTTGGTCCCGCTCCAACTTATAATTGTTATAAGACCGAGAAGGAAATATGGGAATACCAGGATTCCCATGCCGCCCAAACGAAGAAAGTGCATGAGATGCATCTCCTTCGGGTGTGTTCATTATAAAGAACTGTTTCTCAGTATCCTCTGCATCCTGGTATCTGATACCGAATCAGGATCCCAAATATGTAATCTGTTACATAGGGCTACAGAAAGGCAGAGAACTGAGAACGGGTGATAAGTTTCATGAGACAGAAAACGGGGCAAGTGTTGCAGCCAAGTCTGTTGGTCACTGTCACCCTGTATTACCAGTACATTGATTCTGAACAAATGCTATTAGATACCGAACCTGATATACAAAATCATATCAGTCTCTTTATTAATAAAGAAGGATATAATTTTGTATTGTTGGATATTGTTTTGAATATTTCCTATATCAAAAGTTGATCGGTTCAGGCACGTTATCTAAAAGCATTGATGTTCTAAATCAAACTACAATTCCTAGTATACAGAACACACTCAAGAGGAAGAGTTCAGAAATGAACGAATCCTTCTTATGGCTTTATAGATTAGGTCATATCAATGCGACCCGACTGGCTGAAGTTACAGTTTAGATGCATATTTAAATCAGTTTGAATTTACATCTTATGAAACTTTCCAGTCATGTCACAAAGATTAGATGACCATAGCTCCGTTTACTGGAAACAGAGAAAGAGTTAGTAAACTCTTGGGACTGATACATGATGATGTATGTAAGGTCTCCTGTCTACCCATGCCAGGACTGGTTCTTTATACTTCATTACGTTCTCTGATAATCTCTCAAGATTCAGACATATGTTCCTGTTGAAACACAAGTCCGAACCTTTTGAGATATTCACAGAATATAAGCTAGAAGTAGAGAACCAAAAATCGGGTATAAGTATTATGTCCTATGATAAGATCAGGAAGGAGAATACTTGTGCATAGAATTCCTGGATTATTCTAAAGGAGAATGAGATTCTCTCTCCGTATTACTCCTCTGAATACACCACAGCACAACGGTGTATCAGGGCGGAGCAATCGCACCGTATTAGATATGGTGTGCTCTATGATGAGTACTACTTAGTTACTTATTTCCTTTTGGGGTTGTGCACTTGAGAAGTTGCATACCTATTGAATAGGGTTCGATTCAAATCAGTGCCTACCACTCCATATAAGATATGGTATGGGAAGAACCCATCTCTTAAGCAAGTTAAGATTTGGGATTGTCCGGCCTATGTCAAAAGCAAAATCCGGACAAGATCGAGGCAAGGTCAGTTCTGTAGAACTGGAAAGGTTCCAACCATACAAAACTGCAGCTGATTTGACAGAACAAGAGGATTCAATAGTCCCCGACGAACCTCAGCCTCTCCGCCGATCTAGCAGGGTTCCTCACCTGCCTGAGAGATACTTCGGTTTCTCGATGACAGTGGGAGTGAGGATTGCATCATGAGATGATGACCCAACTAGTTTCGAACAGGCCATCGAGAGTAGGGACTCTGTAAGAATGGCTGGATGCTTAGCGATCTGAGATGGAATCCATGTACACCAACAAAGTATGGACTTTGGATGCTATATCTGAAGGGTTAAATCCCCATCAGGAGAAAGTATATCTTGAGAAGATTACTTGGTGTAGATGGAAAAGTTGAGAATTTCAAAGCTAGACTTGTTGAAGGTTTTCGACATCGACCAGGCGTGGATAATGATGAAACCTTTTCCAAGCGGCTATGCTTAAGTCCATCCGGATCCTACTTAACATTGCTACATACCATGACTACGATATATGGTGGTTGGCTGTCATGACTATTTTTCTAAATACTGATTTAGAAGAGAACGTCTATAAGTACACAGCCAGAGAGCTTCGTAAACAGTGGGAGCATCGGAAATATGTGCAAGTTGCTTTACATGATAAAGCAGGCATCGCGGAGTTGGAACGTCTGTTTTGATGTGGTAGTCAAAGAGTTTGACTTCATCAAAATGGTAGCCGAACCTTGTATATACAAAAAGGTAGTAGAGAGTAAGGTGGTCATCCTCGTATTGTATGTGGACAACATACTCTTGATAAGAAAAGAATTTCCTATGCTACGCATGGTCAATCTCCTCTTATTACATGGATTCTCCATATAGGATAAAGTTGATATCTCCTAAATCCTGGGATTTGGGTCTATGAGATAGATCTAAATGGATGTTAGGATTCTCACTAGCTGTACTAAGATAGTATCAATCGATCCTGGGGAGAATCACTAGAATGGTTCCAAGGTGATAAGGACGACTGAATGTCAGTCGCAGGCATTATCTTTACCCTCAGTGAAGGGACGGTATGTTGGAAGAGTTCCAAGCTAGATACCGTGACAAACTAGACGATAAAGGCTGGTAACATCGCTATTAAACATACTACCAAAGAGGCAGTTTGGGTGTATATTGGTTCATAAGATGAACTAGGTTCCTACCATTGTGTGTCAATGGAAGAGAGGCTTTGGCCCAGGAACCCTGGTCCCATCAGTGACCCAAACATATTCTAAGGCAGCATCACCTGATCATGGAGATAGTTGATCTCCAGTGTGATCAAGGTTAGGAGAGTAGACTCAGAGGACAACACGGCGGATCCACTCACAAAGGCCTTTTCCCAGAGAGAGACTTATATGGGATGGTTGAGTATGTGATACTGCAACCACTGCTACAGATGGCCCTAGTGCAAGTGGGAGATTGTTAGTTATATGTATGCCCTAGAGGCCATTACTGTACATTAGATGTATATTGTAGTGGACGCTGGGACATATATAGGTAGGACTTTCTTGCTCGACATGATAGCATGCTATCTGGTTGCTATTTATCTTAACATGTATACTTTCTGTCTCTCTGATTACATGTTGATAAAGCCCTTAGGATGTGTACTCGACCTCTAGGAATATGATGTAGATCATACTAGTGGGGCCTGGGTAGTCCATGAGTACATCCTTCAATGTTCCTAGTCATGGGAATATCGAGACAGGGCAACGATATTCCAGAGTAGACTAGCGTATATCTTCTCGACCCATGTGATGGGCGATGGATGATCCCATATCCATTGGTGTTTGACATCAGAGATGGCATGCGGGTGCTCAGTGGAGACTGGGTACACTGAACGGACTCGCCAAGAACTCCCAGATGGTATTATACCTTACGTCAGATGGCAGTTCTCTGGTGACACTGGTACAGCTTAGTCTGTTAACCCGAGATTGTCATAGAGTCTTGTATGTCTCCCACTGTGCTTTGATTTCCACCATACCACGGCTCTACTGAGTCGTGCAAACAGGTGGTTTTTGGGTACATTCCCAATTCACATGGAGGCAAAGAGCGATAGGAGGGGATTCGTCTCTCCCGGTATTGGGGGTTGATGTTGTGCTATGCTCGACTGGCCATAACTGGAAATCCCTGGCCGGGGTTGCTGTGATCTACTGGAAAGTGTTATCAGTAGTTCCATGCTATGTTATGGACCTTATATCGGCATGACTTATCGAGCTACTGGGGTCTGACGTTTACCACCCCTAGGCGAGATATGCGACATATCATACGAACAGATCGGACTGTACGGTAAGTGTTACTGGTTGGATTCACAGGAGTGTGAGCGGGCTTGCTCGTCGATCTTCTGATCGCTCAATGCCCGGGTGGTCGTTACGTTTGGCAGACCGCTTGCGGCTTGTGGGTGTTTGATATGATCATCACCTGCTACCGGCGTATTGACGAGTCTTTAGAGTCCTACACAGAGGTTTCCTGGATCAAGCGAAATGAAATAGGAGCGCATATGAGATATGTGCGGGACCGAGAATAATGCGTGTATATGATACCATATTCTATCTCATGATGAATGTATCGATTGGTTGTATGCGATATAACCTGGTTATCGAATCGAGGATTGATTCGATAAGTCGATACATTGGATATTAGTCGGTCATATGCGATGTGACCGGATCGTTAAATCAAGTGTTGATTTAATGATTTAATGTATAATTATATATTTGATATATTACTTTACATTAACTAATATTGGTTCACTTAAGATTACTTTCTCACTTGAATGTGCACATTGTATATAGGATATAGTTTTGTGCACTAGTTTGTATCATGTTTGATGATACATGCAAACTTGGGTGTGTATGATTAAACCATGATTAAGTTAATGGTCAGGGTTTGATTTACTTATTTATTTATTTCTTTTCATTTATATTTGGACAAGAAATGAAATGGTTGCTACTTTTGTTTTTTGTTGAAGCTTCATGATGCTTTGAAACTTTGACCATTTTGTTTCTTTCCTTAACCCTAACCATTCACCTAACCCTAGTTTATTCTCTACACTTAACCATGGTTGCATTATGATAACCATCACTTGTTTTTTCTATTATTGATAATTCTTTTTCTTTCTTCTTCTTCATCTTCTTCATGAAGAGAAGAAACCATGGCTAGAAAATTCTAAGTGATGATTCCAAGTGAGAAATCCAAATCCAAAGTGAACCCACTTCCTAGTTCTTCATCCTCTACCACTTGCCATGTAGTATAGGGTATTTTCTTCACAAGTTTCATGACTTGGTGAAGTTGGAGCTTGATCTTGAGTTGCCTCGACGTAGATCAGCTTCGGCATTGAAGTCGACGACCTAGCCCGATCATTTCTCCGATGGAATCAACACTAGAGTCCGAGATCCGATGATCGCAGCGAAGGGACATCGTCACGGAGCTATGGAGGTGGAGGACCGGATCTACAAAGGTTGTAGTCACTTTCCTTTAGCAATAAAGTTATTTACTTGCTTGCATCGCTTATCCTCTAGTTACGATCTTGCTTAGGGTTACTTGGCACATAGGAAATTTTTGAATTGGCCATGTTTGATCACTTGTAGAACCTCATGGGTGTGCCTAGGAACCCTACAGTATATACATACCCACATTTGTATTCCCACTGAATACAAATGCAAAGAGATAAAATCTACACTTCACAATACTAGGATCCGGCTTAAACCAAAGCCCGCTAGTATTATCCGTCCGATCATGATCCGTGCAATACCGCAGGTATCTGATCGAACCCTGCCATATCTCCATACGGCCTCTACAGCGTTTAGCCCAAAACATGAGAAAACGGTCTGTGGGGGACTCTAAAGACTCGTCAATACTTTGGTTGTGGATTTAACCACTAGCACGTCAGAGGTATTAGCCTATACGTAACGGGCTACCAGGTATTGACCAAAAGGAACATCGATGAGCGAACTCATCCTGACACCCTACTGAGCCTGTCAGTGACAATATCCATACAGTCCGGTTCGTTCGTCTATGAGCATCGCATGGCGAGCCTAAGGGGTTGGTAAAAGTCAGACCCCTAAAATCGGTACAAGTCGTGTCGGAGTGCAGCCCAGAACACCCTGAGATACTACTGGAATACCTACCAGTAAATCTCCTGCCATGGCTAAGCACTTTCATGTACTGGCTCTCCTAGACATAGCGCTGAAAGGTTCCTAGGCACACCAAGGAGGTCTCACAAGGCATCAACCATGCCAATTTGAAAAATATCGGTGCCGAGAAACCCTAATACGGATCGTTGGCTAGAAGTTTAGGCAAAAAGAGCAACTAGTTAACAAGTTAACCACAAGAACGGAAATACAACCTTTGTAGATCCGGTCCTCCACCTCCATAGCTCTGTGATGAAGTCCTCTCAGCTGTCCAAATCGAATCCCGGGCTCTAGCGTCGGCTTTATCGGAGAAATGGGCGGGCAAGGTCGTCGGCTTCGTGCCGAAGATGATCTACGTCGAGGCATCACAAGATCAAGCTCCCACTTCACCAAGTCATGAAACTTGTGAAGAAAACACCCTATACTACTTGGCAAGAGGTAGAGGATGAAGAAATAGGAAGTGGGTTCACTTTAGAATTGGATTTCTCACTCTTTTTCATCAATCACCATTGATGAAGCAAGCTTTCTTCAAGTGATGAAGAAGAAGAAGAAGATGAATATTATGATGAGTTTTTTCCAAAAAGGAAATAAAAAGAATACTTATCATAATGTAACCATGGTCAAGTGTAGAGAATAGACTAGGGTTAAGTGGAATGGTTAGGGTTAAGCATGAGACAAAATGGTCACTAAGTCAAAGCTTCATGAAGGTTCATAATACAAACAAAGTTAGCAACCATTTTTCTCTTTATGCTTTTCATTTTCCATAAAGAATAAATAAATAAATAAATGAGAAAAGGAAATGAAACCCTAACCACTTAAGTAACCATGGTTTAATTCTTTACACAAACCCAAACTAGCATGTATCATCAAACATGATACAATCTTGTGCACAAAAAATATATCATATATACAATGTGCACAAACAAGTGAGAAAATCCATTTAAAAGTGAACCGATACTAGTTAATGCAAAGTAATATATCAAATATATAATTATGCATTAAATCATTAAATCAACACTTGATTTAACGATCCGGTCATATCGTATATAACCGACTAGTATCCAATGTATCGGCTTATCGAATCAACCCTCGATTCGATAACTAGGTTATATCGCATATAACCATTCGATACATTCATCGCGAGAATGGAATACGGTATCACATACACGCATTATTCTCGGTCCCTCACATATCTCATATGCGCTCCTATTTCGTTTCGCTTGAGCCAGGAAACCTCTGTGTAGGACTCTAAAGACTCGTCAATACGCCGGCAGCAGGTGATGATCATATCAAACACCCACAAGCCGCAAGCGGTCTGCTAAACGTAACGGCCACCCGGGTATTGAGCGATCAGAAGATCGACGAGCAAGCCCGCTCACACTCCAGTGAATCCAACCAGTAACACTACCCGTACAGTCCGGTCTCGTCGTCTGATATGTCGCATATCTCGCCTAGGGGTGGTAAACGTCAGACCCCAATAGCTCGATATGTCGTGTCGATATGAGGTCTATAACCATTCGAGAAACTACTGGTAACACTTACCAGTAAATCTCAGCAACCCTGGCCAGGGATTTCCGGTTATAGCCAATCAAACACAGCGCAACATCAACCCCCTATACCGGGAGAGACGAATCCCCTCCTATCGCTCATTGCCTCCATGTGATTCGGGACTGTACCCAAAAACCACCGTTTTGCATGCCCTCTTGGACGTGGTAAGATGGAAATCAAAGCACAGTAGGAACCACACAAGACTCTATGACGATCTCGGGTCTACAGACTAACCTGTACCAGTGTCACCAGAGAACTGCCATCTGACGTAAGGTATAATACCATCTGGGAGTTCTCGGCGAGTCCGTCCAGTGTACCCAGTCTCTGCTGAGCACCCGTATATCATCTCCGACGTCAAACACCAATGGATATGGGATCATCCATCGCCCATCTGTATGGGTCGAGAAGGTATACGCTAGTCTACTCTGGTATATCGATGCCCTGTCTCGATACACCCATGACTAGGGACCTTGAAGGATGTACTTATGGACTACCATGTCCCCACTAGTATGATCCGCATCATAGTCCAGGTAGTCAAGTACACATCCTAAGGGCTTTACCAACATGTAATAGAGAGACAATCAGTATACACGTTAAGGTCAAGAGTAACCAGATAGCATACTATCATGTCGAGCAAGAAAGTCTTCCCTATATATGTCCCAGCATCCACTACAATATACATCCAATGTACAGTAATGGCCTCTAGGGCATACATATAACTAACAATCTCCCACTTGCACTAGGGCCATCTGTAGCAGTGGTTGTAGTATCTCATACTCAACCATCCCATAATCGTCTCTCTTTGGGAATAGGCCTTCGTGAGTGGATCCGCCGTGTTGTCCTCTGAGTCTATTCTCCTAACCTCGATCACTTAGAGATCAACCATCTCCATGATCAGGTGATACTGCCTTAGAATATGTCTGGATCACTGATGGGACCTGCTTTCCTTGGCATAAGCCACAACTCCATTGTCACACAATGGGAGGAACATAGTTCAACTCATGAACCAATATACACCCAAACAGCCTCTTTGGTAGCATCTTAAGTAGCGATGTATCCAGCCTTTATCGTCTAGTGTGCCACGGTATCTAGCTTGGAACTCTTCCAACATACCGTCCCTTTACTGAGGTAAAGACAATGCCTGTGACTGACATTCAGTCGTCTTTATCACCCTGGAACCCTTCCAGTGATTCTCCCCAGGATCAACTGATACCATCTCACTACAACTAGTGAGTATCCTAACATCCAATTAGATCTATCTCATAGATCCAAAATCCATGATTTAGTAGGTATCACTTTGATCCTATATGGAGTATCTTTGTGATAAACGGAGATTGATCGAGTGTAGCATAGGAATCTCTTTCCCTATCATGAGTATGTCATCCACGTACTCTACGTGAATCGCCACCATACTCCCTACTACCTTTTTGTATATATAAGGTTCATCTACCATTTTGATGATGTCAAACTCTTTGACTACTTCATCAAAACAGATGTTCCAACTCCGCGATGCCTGCTTTATCCTATAAAGCATCTTGCACACGTTTCCGCTGCTCCCACTGTCTACGAGGACCTCTGGCTGTGTACTTATAGACGCTCTCTTCTAAAACATCATTTAGAAAAGCTGTCATGACACCCAACAACCAGATATCGTAGTCATGGTATGTAGCCGTGGCAAGTAGGATCTGGATGGACTTAAGCATAGGTACTGGAAAAGGTTTCATCATTATCCACGCCTGGTCAATGACGAAAAACCATTAACAAGTCTAGCTTTGAAAGTCTCAACTTTTCCATCTACACCAAGTAATCTTCTCAAGATATACTTGCTCCTGATGGGGATTTAACCCTTCAGATATAGCAATCAAAGTCCATACTTTGTTGGTGTATAAGGATTCCATCTCAGATCGCTAAGCATCCAGCCATTCTTACAGAGTCTTACTCCTGATGTGTTAGTTATATGTATGGCCTAGAGGCCATTACTGTACATTGGATGTATATTGTAGTGGATGCTGGGACATATATAGGGAGGACTTTCTTGCTCGACATGATAGTATGCTATCTGGTTGCTCTTTACCTTAACGTGTATACAGATTGTCTCTCTATTACATGTTGGTAAAGCCCTTAGGATGTGTACTTGACTACCTGGACTATGATGCAGATCATACTAGTGGGGACATGGTAGTCCATAAGTACATCCTTGAAAGTCCCTAGTCGTGGGTGTATCGAGATGGGGCATCGATATACCAGAGTAGACTAACGTGTACCTTCTCGACCCATAAAGATGGGCGATGGATAATCCCATATCCATCGGTGTTTGACATCAGAGATGATATACGGGTGCTCAGTAGAGACTGAGTACACTGGACGGACTCGCCGAGAACTCCCATATGGTATTATACCTTACGTCAGATGGCAGTTCTCTGGTGACACTGGTACAGAGTAGTTTGTGGACCCGAGATCGTCATAGAGTCTTGTGTGGTTCCCACTGTGCTTTGATTTCCATCTCCAAGAGGGCGTGCAAAACGGTGGTTTTTGGGTACTGTCCCGAGTCACATGGAGGCAATGAGCGATAGGAGGGGATTCGTCTCTCCCGATCTAGGGGGTTGATGTTGTGCTATGTTCGATTGGCTATAACAGGAAATCCCTGGCCAGGGTTGCTGAGATATACTGGTAAGTGTTACCAGTAGTTTCTCGAATTGTTATAGACCTCACATCGACACGACTTATCGAGCTATTGGGGTCTGACGTTTACCACCCCTAGGCGAGATATGCGACATATCAGACGACGAGACCGGACTGTACGGTAGTGTTACTGGTTGGATTCACTGGAGTGTCAGCGGGCTTGCTCGTCGATCTTCTGATCGCTCAATACCCGGGTGGCCGTTACGTTTAGCAGACCGCTTGCGGCTTGTGGGTGTTTGATATGATCATCATCTGCTGCCGGCGTATTGACGAGTCTTTAGAGTCCTACACAGAGGTTTCCTGGCTCAAGCGAAACGAAATAGGAGCGCATATGAGATATGTGCGGGACCGAGAATATTGCGTGTATGTGATACCGTATTTCATTCTCGCGATGAATGTATCGAATGGTTGTATGCGATATAACCTAGTTATCGAATCAAGGATTGATTCGGTAAGCCGATACATAGGATACTAGTCGGTTATATGCGATATGACCGGATCGTTAAATCAAGTGTTGATTTAATGATTTAATGTATAATTATATATTTGATATATTACTTTGCATTAACTAGTATTGGTTCACTTATATGGATTTTCTAACTCGGATGTACACATTGTATATGTGATATACTTTTGTGCACATGATTGTATCATGTTTGATGATGCATGTTAACTTGGTTAAGTGTAATGATTAAACCATGGTTTACTTAATGATTAGGGTTTTGATTATCTTATTCATTTGTTTATTTATTCATTTATTTATTTTGAAAAGATGAGAAAAGAATGGTTGCTAGTTTTGTTGTTTAGTTGAAACTTCATGAAACTTTGACCTAGTCCACCATTCTTGTCTCTTACTTAACCCTAACCATCATATCTAACCATGGTCCATTCTCTACACTAAACTAAGGTTAATATTATGATAAGTATTCATTTTCCTTTTCATTTGAATAACTTATCATAATTCTTTCATCATCTTCTTCTTCTTCTTGTTCAAGATGAAGAACCTTGAGTCCATCAATGGTGATTGATAAAAACAAGTGAGAAATCCAATTCTAAAGTCTACCCACTTCCTATTTCTTCATCCTCTACCTCTTGCCAAGTAGTAGAGTGTGTTTTCTTCACAAGTTTCTTGACTTGGTGAAGTTGGAGCTTGATCTAGTGATGCCTCGACGTAGATCATCTTCGGCACGAAGCCGACGACCTTGCCCGCCTATTTCTCTGATGAAGCTAACGCAAGAGTCCAAGATCGGATTTGTACAGCGGAGAGGACTTCTTCATGGAGCTATGGAGGTGGAGAAACGGATCTACAAAGGTTGTATTTCCGTCCTTTTAGTTTAGTTGTAAACTAGTTTCTGTTTCGCCTAGAATTCTATTTAACGATCCGTAGTCTAGGGTTTCTCGGCACTGCATTTTTGAAATTGGCATGGTTGATGCCTTGTGAGACCTCTTGAGAGTGCCTAGGAACCCTACAGTGGTATCAGAGCCTAGCTAGAGCCTTAGGCGAAGTCTAGACGGAGTTTGAAGTCCGAACGAACCGAAACCCCAAAATTTCCACGCTCTCTGGACTTTTTCTGAAAACTTGGATTTTTCCAAATTAAAAATTGCTAAAAAAATTCAGCAGGAAGATCTAAGAGTTATGGTGCAAAATGACATCCTAATTCATCTATATAGCCGCGGTTCCGCGGCATGAGCATGGCTCATGCGGCGGTTCCGCGGCCGTACGGTCATATCTCACTGTTATCTTTGCACAGTAACTCCTCTTTTCTGATGCTGGATTTTATGGGAATTTTTAAATTTTATTCAACAGTTGAATTTTCTGGGGTTGTTTTGGGTATTCGGTGTTTCGATCGGAGTATCAAACTTTGTCTATGTGTTTTTCCGGGTAATTTTGAATATGTTAAAAAGTTCGACCGGATATAAATACCCAATTTTTCCCCTGTCGGGAAATTTCCAAGTGTTGGATTTTTCCGTAGTTTAACGACGTTCTAAGTAGTGCAAGTAACTCGATAGACCCTCTAGAAGACAACAAACCTTAACTCGATTATGTGACCGTCTTGAACTACCCTTTGAACCTTAGGGTTTGGGGTAGTACGGCGTGCCACATGTGAGGCGTTGGCTTGACCCTTCTACGGCTGGACCATTGGTACTGAGGCACGAACTGAATGTTTTTAGACTTGTTTCATGTGTTGATCTGTATCGGGAAAACTTGGGTGTTCGATTGTTCGATCGGAAAGTTTAACATTTTCTATTTATCTGGAATGTGATACAACAATTGGAATTCACAAAAGTTATGTGATAACTGAATGAATATTATAAACATAGCAGTTTAGTCTCACTTGATCGGTTGCCATGGAATTTTAATGTGATCAAAAGTCCATCGCAATCACGCAGCGTACGCGGATACTCGCCGGCTAAACTTATTAGACAGCTACATTCCTTAGCCCCGACCAAGTGACTGTAGGAGAACCCCGTCACCGAAAGCATCCGTTCGGGTGCTCGCGGCAGTGGTGTTCCGCCTTGGTTCACTTCGTCGACGGTATCGGGGGTGCGGCCGTCTACTAAAGTTTGCGACGAGCATTCGATCAGGATGTCGGGAATCTTGTTGAATTGCCCGACTTGATATTGAAAAGAGTTTTCGATTTTGTGACTAAAATGCAGGGTTTATAATTGTTAGGCATGCGATGTCTAAAGAATTCATTTGGTCAGGCATGCGATGTCTGAGGTGGTTGCGGATTCCAACTGTTGTAGTTTTACACTTTCTTTTCTGTGACCGTAAGTGTAATATGTGATATCGCCGGTTTAGTTGCTATATGTCAACGACAATTGGGATGCGCATATTTACTTACGTTGATGACATGTGATGTTATGTGTTGCTGGATATGTTATATTGGATCGTCGTGTTTGGATAGCCGGGGTTTTTTATGTGAGATGAGTGTTTTTCATTTTCATTCATGTAAAAACTTGTATGTAATATTCTTTTATTGGGGCACTTCCAGGTGGCGGAAGATGTCACCCTTTGTATATTATTTACTTTTCCGCACTAGGATAGACCCAAGGAGGAGGGCACAAGTAACCGGGTTCTGGAGTCCAGTGGGAGACCAACTCAAGGAGTCGAGTCCGGGTCTCCTAACTTTAGAATTGGTAGGGTTGCTTGCCGCTCTTGTAGGGGTCTAGGGGTGTGGGTTTGGCTATTCATCACGACCGTGGAATCCGTGTTTTATACTGGCTCGTATTGAAAACACGGACGTCCTAGTATATCCAATATTTCATATGATTCTTCTGCCGCGATATCTGTGATGTGATCATGTGATGTTCTGTGATAGATACATTATATAGTATATATGATATATTATATAGACATTACTTATGTTTTACACCCGCGCTAGCCCTGCCCTGCTCTGTCGTTAGTTACCTAACCTAACGGTGCACGAGGGGACATCGAGGCGAATGCGGATGGCATAAGTGTACGTCGTATTTATCTGTGATGTTTAGGTATATTAAATGATGGGACTTCATTAATATGATTAATGAAATAAAAGATACCTAAGATGTTGTAGAATCGAATTTCAAAATAAAACAGGTAGCTACAGTTCTTGCTTTGCACAGCGGTATATATGATATATCCTGCACCTTATTCGATGAGGAAAGGACCGAGATCCCTTCGCCGGGAATGACTCCTTTAGCAATAACTGGCAGATTCTACACATTCGGTTTGTCTTTTGATTGCTTTTAAGAGTTTTTGCTTTGCACAGTGATATATATGATATATCCCACACCTCATTCGACGAGAAAAGGACCGACGATCCCTTCACCGGGAGTGACTCCTTTAGCAAAACTAGAAGAGCCTCAAAAGCACTCCATTTTAAAAATCATTTGATTCTACAACGATATCAAGTTCATTACGCAATAGGTTTTCAGAAAAACCTGTCGTAGCCCTCCGTCATTTCAGATAAGTTGTATATAGTATTCATGCTGCATTTGTTGGCTTTCGTCAAGGTGCAGTGTGCGGTAGCTATATGCTGCTTATCTGCCAGCATATGATGCGATTGGATTAGGGTAGTCGTGCGGCTTTGTTGGCTTTCGTCAAGGGTCGTACGGGTGGGTTTAATTCAATCAAGAAATGTACGGGTTGAACTTGACTAGCAGACTATGGTTTGTTGGCTTTCGTCAAGGTCATAGCACGTTAGGGGCAAAATATTATCGGGAATTTCAAGTGTTGAAATTTGCAATGAGATTGCATACCTTCTATGAGATAGTTGAATCCCGATACCCGCTGCGAGTAATTGTTACTCCTTGGAGAGTTTTACACATTACAATTAGCCGATCAAGTAGGTGTCTAGAAAGGTGTCAACGGGGTTACGCCTCTGGGAAAACGAGGTTTACATTAATTAGGTCCGTGCGAAAGCACGGGGCACCTCCCTCAAAGTACCGACACTGGCCTGGCTGAAAGATTGGCGAACTTGTTGTGTGTAATTAATCCCGGCTAGTCTTTCCTTTTAAGGTTTGAAGGAAGATTTGATAAAAAGCAGTGGGAGCCATCCTGATTAGATAAAATAATAACCAATCTATTCTTGCAAGAGCGCACGCTGAGTGTTTTCTTCTCTCTCTCTCCTGGTAGCGACCATATCACGCCTTAATCAAGATAATAATACGGATTATTGACTGAACCCACTTGTTATACTGGGCTGGGGAACGTTGGTCCCGCTCCAACTTATAATTGTTATAAGACAGAGCAGGAAATAGGGGAATACCAGAATTCCCGTGCCGCCCAAACGAAGAGAGTGCATGCTGATGCATCATCTTCGGGTGTGTTCATTATACATAACTGTTTCTCAGTATCCTCCGCATCCATGGTATATGATACCGGATCAGGATCCCAGATATGTAATCTGTTACATAGGGCTACAAAAGCGTAGAAAAACTGAGAACGGGTGATAAGTTTCATGAGGCAGAAAACGGGGCAAGTGTTGCAGCCAGGTCTGTCGGTCACTGTCACCCTGTATTACCAATACATTGATTCTGAACGAATGTTATTAGATACCGAACCTGATATACAAAATCATATCAGTCTCTTTTTTAGTAAAGAAATAATAAAATTTTGTATTGTTGGATAATGTTTTGAACATTTCCTATATCAAAAGTTGATCGGTTCAGGCACGTTATCTAAAAGCATTAATGTTCTAAATCAAACTACAGTTCTTAGTATACAGAACACACACAAGAGGAATAGTTCAGAAATGAACGGATCCTTCTTGTGGCATTGTAGACTAGGTCATATCAATGCGACCCGACTGGCTAAAGTTACATTAAGATGCATATTTAAATCAGTTTGAATTTACATCTTATGAAACTTGCCAGTCATGTCACAAAGATAAGTTGACCATAGCTCTGTTTATTGGAAACAGAGAAAGAGTTAGTGAACTTTTGGGATGATACATGTTGATGTATGTAGGTCCTCTGTCTACACATGCCAAGACCGGTTCTTTGTACTTCATTAAATTCTCTGATGATCTCTTTAGATTCAGACATATGTTCCTGTTGAAACACAAGTCCGAACCTTTTGAGATATTCACAGAATATAAGATAGAAGTAGAGAACGAAAATACGGGTATAAGTATTATGTCCTTTGATGTGATCGAGGAGGAGAATACTTGTGCATGGAATTCCTGGACTATTCTAATAGAGAATGAGATTCTCTCTCAGCATTACTCCTCCATATACACCATAGCCAGATGGTATATCGGGGCGGAGCAATCACACCCTATGTGATAAGGTGTGCTCTATGATGAGTACTACTGAGTTACCTATTTCCTTTTGGGAGTTATGCACTTATGAAGATGCATACCTATTGAATAGGGTCCCGATCAAATCAGTTGTCTACCACTTCATATGTGATATGGAAAGGGAACAGCCCATATCTTAAGTTAGTTAAAATTTGCGGTTGTCCGGCCTATGTTTGAAAAGCAAAATCCGGACAAGCTCGAGGCAAGATCTGTTATGTAGAACTGGAAATGTTCCAGCTATAAAAACTACTGCAGATGATTTGATAGAACTAAAGGATTCAGTAGAATCCAACGAACCTCAGCCTCTCCGCCGATCTAGTAGGGTTCCTCACCCACCTGAGAGATACTTCGGTTTCTCTATGACAGTAGGAGTGAGGAATGCATCATGAGATGATGACCCAACTAGTTTCGAGCTGGCCATCAAGAGTGGGGCTCTGTAAGAATGGCTGGATGCTTTGCGATCTGAGATGGAATCCTTATACACCAACAAAGTATGGACTTTGGTTGCTATATCTGAAGGGTTAAATCCCCATCAGGAGCAAGTATATCTTGAGAAGATTACTTGGTGTAGATGGAAAATTTGAGACTTTCAAAGCTAGACTTGTTAAAGGTTTTCGTCCTCGACCAGGCGTGGATAATGATGAAACCTTTTTCCAGTGCCTATGCTTAAGTCCATCCAGATCCTACTTGTCACGGCTACATACCATGACTACGATATTTGGTGGTTGGGTGTCATGACTGCTTTTCTAAATGATGTTTTAGAAGAGTGCGTCTATAAGTACACAGCCAGAGGGCTTCATAGACAGTGGGAGCAGCGGAAACGTGTGCAAGATGCTTTATAGGAATAAAGCAGGCATCGCGGAGTTGGAACATCTGTTTTGATGGATTAGTCAAAGAGTTTGACATCATCAAAATGGTAGATGAACCTTGTATAAACAAAAAGGTTGTAGGGAGTATGGTGGTGATCCTCGTAGTGTACGTGGATGCCATACTCTTGATAGGGAAAGAGTTTCCTATGCTATGCTCGATCAATCTCCGCATATCACAATGATTCTCCATATAGGATCAAAATGATACCTACTAAATCCTGGATTTTGGATCTATGAGATAGATCTAATTGGATTTTAGGAATCTCACTAGTAGTAGTGAGATGGTATCAGTTGATCCTGGGGAGAATCACTGGAAGGGTTCCAGGGTGATAAAGACGACTGAATGTCAGTCACAGGCATTGTCTTTACCCTCAGTAAAGGGACGGTATGTTGGAAGAGTTCCAAGCTAGATACCGTGGCTAACTAGACGATAAAGGCAGGATACATCGCTACTTAAGATGCTACCAAAGAGGCAGTCTGGATGTATATTGGTTCATGAGATGAACTATGTTCCTCCCATTGTGTGACAATGGAGTTGTGGCTCATGCCAAGGAACGCAGGTCCCATCAGTGATCCAGACATATTCTAAGGCAGTATCACTTGATCATGGAGATGGTTGATCTCTAAGTTATCGAGGTTAGGAGAGTAGACTCAGAGGACAACACGGCGTATCCACTCACAAAGGCCTATTCCCAGAGAGAGACTTTTATGGGAT
Source organism: Agapanthus africanus (assembly GCA_030015575.1). Lineage (NCBI taxonomy): Eukaryota > Viridiplantae > Streptophyta > Magnoliopsida > Asparagales > Amaryllidaceae > Agapanthus > Agapanthus africanus. The sequence goes on from JASDDO010000014.1 coordinate 488,686,043, forward strand.
GGTTGAGTATGAGATACTACAACCACTGCTACAGATGGCCCTAGTGCAAGTGGGAGATTGTTAGTTATATGTATGCCCTAGAGGCCATTACTGTACATTGGATGTATATTGTAGTGGATGCTGGGACATATATAGGGAGGACTTTCTTGCTCGACATGATAGTATGCTATCTGGTTGCTCTTTACCTTAACGTGTACACAGATTGTCTCTCTATTACATGTTGGTAAAGCCCTTAGGATGTGTACTTGACTACCTGGATTATGATGCAGATCATACTAGTGGGGACATGGTAGTCCATAAGTACATCCTTGAAAGTCCCTAGTCATGGGTGTATCGAGATGGGGAATCGATATACCAGAGTAGACTAGCGTGTACCTTCTCGACCCATAAAGATGGGCGATGGATGTTCCCATATCCATCGGTGTTTGACATCAGAGATGATATACGGATGCTCAGTAGAGACTGGGTACACTGGATGGACTCGCCGAGAACTCCCAGATGGTATTATACCTTACGTCAGATGGCAGTTCTCTGGTGACACTAGTACAGAGTAGTCTGTTGACCCGAGATCGTCATAGAGTCTTGTGTGGTTGCCACTATGCTTTGATTTCCATCTTACCACGTCCAAGAGGGCGTGCAAAACGGTGGTTTTTGGGTACAGTCCCGAGTCACATGGAGGCAATGAGCGATAGGAGGGGATTCGTCTCTCCCGGTATAGGGGGTTGATGTTGCGCTGTGTTCGATTGGCTATAACAGGAAATCCCTGGCCAGGGTTGCTGAGATATACTCGTAAGTGTTACCATTAGTTTCTCGAATTGTTATAGACCTCACATCGACACGACTTATCGAGCTATTGGGGTCTGACGTTTACCACCCCTAGGCGAGATATGCGACATATCAGACGACGAGACCTGACTGTACGGTAGTGTTACTGGTTGGATTCACTGGAGTGTCAGCGGGCTTGCTCGTCGATCTTCTGATCGCTCAATACCCGGGTGGCCGTTACGTTTAGCAGACCGCTTGCGGCTTGTGGGTGTTTGATATGATCATCATCTGCTGCCGGCGTATTGACGAGTCTTTAGAGTCCTACACAGTGGTTTCCTGGCTCAAGCGAAACGAAATAGGAGCGCATATGAGATATGTGCGGGACCGAGAATATTGCGTGTATGTGATACCGTATTTCATTCTCGCGATGAATGTATCGAATGGTTGTATGCGATATAACCTAGTTATCGAATCAAGGATTGATTCGGTAAGCCGATACATAGGATACTAGTCGGTTATATGCGATATGATCGGATCGTTAAATCAAGTGTTGATTTAATGATTTAATGTATAATTATATATTTGATATATTACTTTGCATTAACTAGTATTGGTTCACTTTAAATGGATTTTCTCACTCGGATGTACACATTGTATATGTGATATACTTTTGTGCACATGATTGTATCATGTTTGATGATGCATGTTAACTTGGTTAAGTGTAAAGATTAAACCATGGTTTACTTAATGATTAGGGTTTTGATTATCTTATTCATTTGTTTATTTATTCATTTATTTATTTTGAAAAGATGAGAAAAGAATGGTTGCTAGTTTTGTTGTTTAGTTGAAACTTCATGAAACTTTGACCAAGTCCACCATTCTTGTCTCTTACTTAACCCTAACCATCATATCTAACCATGGTCCATTCTCTATACTAAACTAAGGTTAATATTATGATAAGTATTCATTTTCCTTTTCATTTGAATAACTTATCATAATTCTTTCATCATCATCTTCTTCTTCTTCTTCAAGATGAAGAACCTTGAGTCCATCAATGGTGATTGATAAAAACAAGTGAGAAATCCAATTCTAAAGTCTACCCACTTCCTATTTCTTCATCCTCTACCTCTTGCCAAGTAGTAGAGTGTGTTTTCTTCATATGTTTCTTGACTTGGTGAAGTTGGAGCTTGATCTAGTGATGCCTCGACGTAGATCATCTTCGGCACGAAGCCGACGACCTTGCCCGCCTATTTCTCCGATGAAGCTAACGCGAAAGTCCAAGATCGGATTTGTACAGCGAAGAGGACTTCTTCATGGAGCTATGGAGGTGGAGAAACGGATCTACAAAGGTTGTATTTCCGTCATTTTAGTTTAGTTGTAAACTAGTTTCTGTTTCGCCTAGAATTCTAGTTAACGATCCGTAGTCTAGGGTTTCTCGGCACCGCATTTTTGAAATTGGCATGGTTGATGCCTTGTGAGACCTCTTGAGAGTGCCTAGGAACCCTACATGATGGCCAGCTCGAAACTAGTTGGGTCATCATCCCATGATGCAATCCTCGCTCCCACTGTCATAGAGAAACCGAAGTATCTCTCAGGTGGGTGAGGAACCCTACTAGATCGGCGGAGAGGCTGAGGTTCGTTGGTATCTACTGAATCCTTTGGTTGTACCAAATCATCTGCTATATTTTGTATAGCTGGAACCTTTCCAGTTCTACATAACAGACTTTGCCTCGAGCTTGTCCAGATTTTGCTTTCAAACATAGGCCGGTCAACCCCAAATCTTAACTAGCTTAAGACATGGGCTCTTCCCATTCCATATCACATATGAAGCGGTAGGCAACTGATTTGATTTGAACCCTATTCAATAGGTATTCAGCTTCTCAAGCGCATAACTCACAAAAGGAAATAGGTAACTCAGTAGTACTCATCATAGAGCACACCTTATCATATAGGGTGTGATTGCTCCGCCCCGATATACCATTGTGCTATGGTGTATACGGAGGAGTAATGCTGAGAGAGAATCTCATTCTCCTTTAGAATAGTCCAGGAATTTCATGCATAAGTATTCTCCTCCCTTATCTCATGATAGGACATAATACTTTTACCCGTATTTTGGTTCTCTACTTCTCGCTTATATTCTGTGAATATCTCAAAAGGTTCGGACTCATGTTTCAACAGGAACAGATGACTGAATCTAAAGAGATCATCAGAGAATGTAATGAAGTACAAAGAACCGGTCTTGGCATGTGTAGACAGGGGATCTACATATATCAACATGTATCATCCCAAGAGTTCATTAACTCTTTCTCTGTTTCCAATAAACGGAGCTATGGTCATTTTATCTTTGTGACATGACTGGCAAGTTTCACAAGATGTAAATTCAAACTAATTTAAATATGCATCTTTATGAAACTCTAGCTAGACGGGTCACATTGATCTGACCTAGTCTACAATACCTCAAGAAGAATTCGTTCATTTCTGAACTCTTCCTCTTGTGTGTGTTCCATATACTAAGAACTGTAGTTTGATTTAGAACATTAATGCTTTTAGATAACGTGCCTGAACCGATCAACTTTTGATATAGGAAATGTTCAAAACATTATCCAGCAATACAAAATTTTATCATTTCTTTACTTATAAAAAGACTGATATGATTTTGTATATCAGGTTCGGTATCTAATAACATTCGTTCAGAATCAATGTATTGGTAATATAGGGTGACAGTGACCAACAGACTTGGCTGCAATACTTGCCCCGTTTTCTGCCTCATGAAACTTATCACCCGATCTCAGTTTTTCTACCCTTTTGTAGCCCTATGTAACAGATTACATATCTGGGATCCTGATTCGGTATCATATACCCAGGATTCAGAGGATACTGAGAAACAGTTCTGTGTAACGAACACACCCAAAGATGATGCATCAACATGCACTCTCTTCGTTTGGGCGGCACGGGAATTATGGTAATCCCCAATTTCATGCTCTGTCTTATAACAATTATAAGTTGGAGCGGGACCAACGTTCCCCAGCTCAGTATAACAAGCGGGTTCGGTCAATAATCCGTATTATTATCTTGATTAAGGCGTGATATGGTCGCTACCAAGAGAGAGAGAAGAAAACACTCAGCGTGCGCTCTTGCAAGAATAGATTGGTTATTATTTTATCTAATCAGGATGGCTCCCACTGCTTTTTATCAAATCTCCATTCAAACCCCAAAAGGAAAGACTAGCTGGGATTAATTACACACTACAAGTTCGCCAATCTTTCAGCCAGGCCAGTTTCGGTACTTTGAGGGAGGTCCCCCGTGCTTTCGCACGAAACTAATTAATGTAAACCTCGTTTTCCCAGAGGTGTAACCTCGTTAACAGCTTTCTAGACACCTACTTGATCGGCTAATTGTAATGTGTAAAACTCTCTCAGGAGTAACTCTTACTCGCAGCGGGTATCGGGATCCAACTATCTCATAGAAGGTACGCAATCTCATTGCAAATTTCAACACTTGAAATTCCCGATAATTTTGCCCCTAGCGTCCTATGACCTTGATGCAGGCCAACAAACCATAGTCCGCTAGTCAAGTTCAACCCGTCATTTCCTGATTGAATTAAACCCACCCGCACGACCCTTGACGCAGGCCAACAAAGTCGCACGACTACCCTAATCCAATCTGCATCATATGCATAAGCAGATAAATACTAGTTAGCTATCACACACTACGCCTTGACGCAGGCCAACAAACGTAGCACGAATACTAAATAGGACTTATCTGAAATGACGGAGGACTACGACAGGTTTTTCTGAAAACCTATTGCGTAATGAACTTGATATCGTTGTAGAATTGAATAATTTTGAAATGGAGTGTTTTTGAGGCTTTTCTAGTTTTGCTAAAGGAGTCACTCCCGGTGAAGGGATCGTCGGTCCTTTCCTCGTCGAATGAGGTGCGGGATATATCATATATATCACTGTTTAAAGCAAAAACACTTAAAAGCAATCAAAAGACAAACCGAATGTGTAGCATCTGCCAGTTATTGCTAAAGGAGTCACTCCCGGTGAAGGGATCTCGGTCCTTTCCTTATCGAATAAGGTGCAGGATATATCATATATACCGCTGTGCAAAGCAAGAACTGTAGCTACCTGTTTTATTTTGAAATTCGATTCTACAACATCTTAGGTTTCTTTTATTTCATTACTCACATTAATGAAGTCCCATCAATTAAGTACCTAAACATCACAGATAAATACGACGTACACTTATGCCATCCGCATTCGCCTCGATGTCTCCTCGTGCACCGTTAGGTTAGGTAACTAACGGCAGAGCGGGGCAGGGCTAGCGCGGGTGTAAAACATAAGTAACGCCTATATAATATATCGTATATACTATATACTGTATCTATCACAGAACATCACAGATATCGCAGCAGAAGAAACATATGAAATATTGGATATACTAGGACGTCCGTGTTTTCAATACGAGCCAGTATAAAACACGGATTCCACGGTCGTGATGAATAGCCAAACCCACACCCCTAGACCCCTACGAGAGCGGCAAGCAACCCTACCAATTCTACAGTTAGGAGACCCGGACTCGACTCCTCGAGTTGGTCTCCCACTGGACTCCAGAACCCGGTTACTTGTGCCCTCCCCCTTGGGTCTATCCTAGTGTGGAAAAGTAAATAATATACAAATGGTGACAACATCCGCAACCTGGAAGTGCCCCAATAAAAGAATATTACATACAAGTTTTTACATGAATGAAAATGAAAAAACACTCATCTCACATAAAAACCCCCGTCTATTCAAATACGACGATCCAATATAACATATCCAGCAACACATAACATCACATGTCATCAATGTAAGTAAACATGCGTATCCCAATTGTCGTTGACATATAGCAACGAAACCGGCGATATCACATATTACACTTACGGTCACAGAAAAGAAAGTGTAAAACTACAACAGTTGGAATCCGCAACCTCCTCAGACATCGCATGCCTGACCAAATGAATTCCTTAGACATCGCATGCCTAACAATTATAAACCCCGCATTTTAGTCTCAAAATCGAAAACACTTTTCAATATATAGTCGGGTAATTCAACAAGATTCCCGACATACTGATCGAATGCTCGTCACAAACTTTAGTAGGCGGCCGCACCCCCGATGCCGTCGACAAAGTGCACCAAGGCTGAACACCGCTGCCGCGAGCACCCGAACGGATGCTTTTGGCGACGGGGTTCTCCTACAGTCACTTGGTCGGGGCTATGGAGTGAGGCTGTCTATTAAGTTTACCCGGCGAGTATCCGCGTACGCTACGTGATTGCGATGGACTTTTGATCACATCAAAATTCCGTGGCAACCGATCAAGTGAGACTAAACTGCTAAGTTTATAACATTCATTCAGTTATCTCATAATTTCTTATGAATTCCAATTATTGTATCCCATTCCGGATAAATAGAAAATGTCAAACTTTCCGATTGAACAATCGAACACCTAAGTTTTCCCGAAACAGATCAACACATGAAACAAGTCTAAAAACATTCAGTTCGTGCCTCAGTACCAACGGTCCAGCCGTAGAAGGGTCAAGCCAACGCCTCACATGTGGCACGCTGTACTGCCCCAAACCCGAAGGTTCAAAGGGCAGTTCAAGACGGTCACATAATCGAGTTAAGGTTTGTTGTCTTCTAGAAGGTCCATCGAGTTACTTGCACTACTTTGAACGTCTTTAAACCACGGAAAAATCCAACACATTGAAATTTCCCGACAGGGGAAAAATTAGGTATTTATATCCGGTCGAACTTTTTAACATATTCTAAAATTTATCCGGAAAGCCACATAGACAAAATCTGATACTCCGATCGAAACATCGAGTCCCCAAAACAACCCCAGAAAATTCAACTCTTGAATAAATATTAAAAATTCCCAGAAAACTCAGCATTAAAATAAAGAAATTATTGTGCCAAAATCGTTGACTGATGAGACTTGTTGACCGCGGAACCGCCGCATAAGCCATGCTTATGCCGCGGTTCCGCCGCTCTTTGGAGGAATCACGAGTCCCGTTTTGTACAGTAATTCTTAGAATATCCTTCTTAGTTTCCTGCATATTTTTAATACTCAAATATCCACAAATTCAGAAAAAGTCCAGAGAGCCGTTTTGAGTTAGGGTTTCGGGTCGATCGGACTTCAAACTCCGTCTAGACTTCGCCTAAGGCTCTAGCTAGGCTCTGATACCAATGAAAGGATCCTAGGCACACCAAGGAGGTCTCACAAGTCATCAACCATGCCAATTTGAAAAATATCGGTGCTGAGAAACCCTAATACGGATCGTTGGCTAGAAGTTTAGGCGAAAAAAGCAACTAGTTAACAAGTTAACTACAAGAACGGAAATACAACCTTTGTAGATCCGGTCCTCCACCTCCATAGCTCCATGATGAAGTCCTCTCCGCTGTCTAAATCGAATCCCGGGCTCTAGCGTCGGCTTCATCGGAGAAATGGGCGGGCAAGGTCGTCGGCTTCGTGCCGAAGATGATCTACGTCGAGGCATCACAAGATCAAGCTCCCACTTCACCAAGTCATGAAACTTGTGAAGAAAACACCCTATACTACTTGGCAAGAGGTAGAGGATGAAGAAATAGGAAGTGGGTTCACTTTAGAATTGGATTTCTCACTCTTTTTCATCAATCACCATTGATGAAGCAAGCTTTCTTCAAGTGATGAAGAAGAAGAAGAAGATGAATATTATGATGAGTTTTTTCCAAAAAGGAAATAAAAAGAATACTTATCATAATGTAACCATGGTCAAGTGTAGAGAATAGACTAGGGTTAAGTGGAATGGTTAGGGTTAAGCATGAGACAAAATGGTCACTAAGTCAAAGCTTCATGAAGGTTCATAATACAAACAAAGTTAGCAACCATTTTTCTCTTTATGCTTTTCATTTTCCATAAAGAATAAATAAATAAATAAATGAGAAAAGGAAATGAAACCCTAACCACTTAAGTAACCATGGTTTAATTCTTTACACAAACCCAAACTAGCATGTATCATCAAACATGATACAATCTTGTGCACAAAAAATATATCATATATACAATGTGCACAAACAAGTGAGAAAATCCATTTAAAAGTGAACCGATACTAGTTAATGCAAATTAATATATCAAATATATAATTATGCATTAAATCATTAAATCAACACTTGATTTAACGATCCGGTCATATCGTATATAACCGACTAGTATCCAATGTATCGGCTTATCGAATCAACCCTCGATTCGATAACTAGGTTATATCGCATATAACCATTCGATACATTCATCGCGAGAATGGAATACGGTATCACATACACGCATTATTCTCGGTCCCGCACATATCTCATATGCGCTCCTATTTCGTTTCGCTTGAGCCAGGAAACCTCTGTGTAGGACTCTAAAGACTCGTCAATACGCCGGCAGCAGGTGATGATCATATCAAATACCCACAAGCCGCAAGCGGTCTGCTAAACGTAATGGCCACCCGGGTATTGAGCGATCAGAAGATCGACGAGCAAGCCCGCTCACACTCCAGTGAATCCAACCAGTAACACTACCCGTACAGTCCGGTCTCGTCGTCTGATATGTCGCATATCTCGCTTAGGGGTGGTAAACGTCAGACCCCAATAGCTCGATAAGTCGTGTCGATATGAGGTCTATAAGCATTCGAGAAACTAGTGGTAACACTTACCAGTAAATCTCAGCAATCCTGGCCAGGGATTTCCAGTTATAGCTAATTGAACACAGCGCAACATCAACCCCCTATACCGGGATAGACGAATCCCCTCCTATCGCTCATTGCCTCCATGTGATTCGGGACTGTACCCAAAAACCACCGTTTTGCACGCCCTCTTGGACGTGGTAAGATGGAAATTAAAGCACAGTGGGAACCACACAAGACTCTATGACGATCTCGGGTCTACAGACTAACCTGTACCAGTGTCACCAGAGAACTGCCATCTGACGTAAGGTATAATACCATCTAGGAGTTCTCGGCGAGTCCGTCCAGTGTATCCAGTCTCTACTGAGCACCCGTATATCATCTCCGATGTCAAACACCAATGGATATGGGATCATCCATCGCCCATCTGTATGGGTCGAGAAGGTATACGCTAGTCTACTCTGGTATATCGATGCCCTGTCTCGATACACCCACGACTAGGGACCTTGAAGGATGTACTTATGGACTACCATGTCCCCACTAGTATGATCCGCATCATAGTCCTGGTAGTCAAGTACACATCCTAAAGGCTTTACCAACATGTAACAGAGAGACAATCAGTATACACGTTAAGTCAAGAGTAACCAGATAGCATACTATCATGTCGAGCAAGAAAGTCTTCCCTATATATGTCCCAGCATCCACTACAATATACATCCAATGTACAGTAATGGCCTCTAGGGCATACATATAACTAACAAGCGCAACCTCACCCCCAATACCGGGAGAGATGAACCCCTGCAGATCCGCTCACTGCCTCCATGTGGCTCGGGACTGTACCCAACTAAAACCTGTTTGCACGTCTCCTTTGAGCGTGGTAAGGTAGTAATCAAAGCACAATGGGAACTCACACGAGACAAATGACGATCTCCGGTCGATGAACTAACCTGTACACATGTCACCAGGGAACTGCTATCTGACGTCTGGTATAATCCCAACTAGCATGTTCCTAGCGAGTCCTGTCCGGTGTACTCATAACCCAATGAGCACCTGTATACATCTTAGGTGAACCAACTGACACCAGTGGCTTGTGAGACCGGCCACCGCCCCTCGTCGGGGTCTCGACTGTATACACTAGTCTACTCTGGAGTATCGATGCCCTGTCTCGAAACTCCCACGACTAGGGACCTTTTAAGGATGTGCTTATAGACCCCAGCTCCCACGTATATGATCGCCCTCATACTGCTGGCAGTCAAGCAAGAATCCTAGGGGCTCTATCAAGGTGCAATAGTGATCAGTAATGTCACCTAAAGCAGTACACGATGATAAAGATAAACCAGATAGCATACTATCATCTTGAGTAAGACTGTCCTACCGGCATAGTGTTGGAGATAATGCCCTCAGAGTCAATTATTGGATCACAGGTACGTGATTGCAATGATTGATGGAGGACCTATCCCGGTAGGACAGTCTTACTCGAGATGATAGTATGCTATCTGGTTTACCTTTATCATCGTGTACTGTTTTAGGTGACCTGACACGTCGCTATTACACGTTGATAGAGCCCCTAGGATTCTTGCTTGACCACCAGCAGTATGAGGGCGATCATATAAGTGGGAGCTGGGGTCTATAAGCATATCCTGAAATGGTCCCTAGTCGTGTGAGTTTCGAGACAGGGCATCGATACTCCATAGTAGACTAGTGTATACAGTCGAGACCCCGACGAGGGGCGGTGGCCGGTCTCACAAGCCACTGGTGTCAGTTGGATCACCTAAGATGTATACAGGTGCTCATTGGGTTATGAGTACACCGGACAGGACTCGCCGGGAACATGCCAGTTGGTCATATACCAGACGTCAGATGGCAGTTCCCTGGTGACATGTGTGCAGGTTAGTTCATCGACCTGGGGATCGTCATTTGTCTCGTGTGAGTTCCCACGGTACTTTGATTACTACCCTACCACGGCTCAAAGGAGTCGTGCAAACAGGTTTTAGTTGGGTACAGTCCCGGGCCACATGGAGGCAGTGAGCGTATCTTCAGTGGTTCGCCTCTCCCGGTATTGGGGGTGAGGTCGTGCTATGTCTAGGAGAGCCATTACACGAAGTCCTTGGCCAAGGCAAGGAGATTTACTGGTAGGTATTCCAGTAGTATCTCCGGGTGTTCTGGGCTACACTCCGACACGACTTGTACCGCTTTTGGGGGTCTGACTTTTACCAACCCCCTAGGCCCGCCATGCGATGCTCATAGACGAACGGACCGGACTGTACGGATATTGTCACTGACAGGCTCAGTAGGGTTGTCAGGCTGAGTTCACTCACAGACATCCCTTTTAGTCAATACCTGGTAGCCCGTTACGTATTGGCTTATACCTCTGAAGTGCTAGTGGTTAAATCCACAACCAAGGTGTTGACGAGTCTTTAGAGTCCCCCACATTCAGTTACTCAGCTTTCGGGCGAAAGGTTGTAGAGGCCGTATGGAGATATGGCAAGGTCCGATCAGATACGTGCGGTATTGCACGGATCAGGATCGGACAGTTTGTACTATAGGCCGTATGGTTATATGGCAGGGTTCGATCAGATACGTGCGGCATTGCACGGATCAGGATCGAACAGATATTACTAGCCGGCTTTGGTTTAAGCCGGATCCTACTATAGTACAGTGTAGACTTTGTCTCATTGCATTTGTATTTCGGTCGAAATACAGATGCGGGTGTGTATGCACAGTTTCGGGGTTTTCCTGTAATTTATTACGGGACCAGTTTTCTGGAGTTGCCAGTTTGCTTTCCGTTTCGGCCGATTTCCTTTGTTCCGTTCATTGGCCGAAGATTGGTGGAGGAGGGCTTATTTGCATTGTTGCAAATAAGTATTTGTGGAGGGGGTCTTTGCATATTATCATGTCATGATACTTGTCCCATCATTTGACTTCATAAACTCATGATTGCTTGACTTTGTATATCATCATGGTTGTTGATGATGAGGTTGGTGGTAGGTGGTTGAGTGTGGGTTTTGATTTGGTGATCATTTCCTTTTGCATGATAGCCTTCTCTCTCTCTCCATTGTATTATTGGATGGCTCTCTCATTCTATCACTCTCCTCTCTCATTCTCCCTCTCCCCATACTTGATATGGCCGGCCACTCCAATGGGGGGGGCTGTCCAAATATTTTGAGGTGGGATTTTGCTTCATTTCATGTTGCAAAAATCCCACAAGTTCCATCTCAAAAGCTCCAAGTTCAATCCCTCCACAAAAGGCAATTCCACAAACCCCAAAATGAGACACAAGCCTCTACATTATATTCTACAGCAAATCTTGGGCACGTCGAGTAGCCGGCTTCGTGCCCGAGTTGCCTCGGCATTGAGGTGGGAGCCCGTAAAAGAAGTAGGCGATGTGGTGCACTTCCGGCGACGAAGAGGAGATGGGACATTCCGCAGGAGATCGGGACGACGACGAGAAGACCGGAGGACTCGGATCTGTCGGTATATCTCTCTTCCCTATCTTGTTAGTAGCTTAGACTTGTTAGTGGTTACGATCCGGATGTTTAGTGCGCGGGGGTGCCGGTTTGCCAAGTCCGCAAAATTAAAGTTTATCACCGCTTCCGCATTTGGCCGTCGGATTGACGGCCGGGGCGCCGCCGTGCACTTACAGTGGTATCAGAGCCTCGCCATTAACTTCGTCTAGCTTCGTTTAATGTGTTTGCATTTCCGATCGATCAAAAAGTTCCAAAACTGCATTTTACCTTCGCATCAGTTTCTGTTGAAAATTTTTGGTCTCGAAAAATTTTTCAGGTTGTAAAATATTGATGTACTAGAAAATCTAAGAGCTCTGTAAAAATTCGATGAAGTGACTCCACAGTGGGAGCGCGGAACCGCCGCGAAAACCCCCTTCCCGCCGCTGTTCCGCCGCGCACTGTGGAGATCCCTGCACCAAATTTCTACAGTGTCTTTCTGGGGTTAAAATTGGGGTTTTGGAATATTAAAATTGGGCCAATTATTTCTGTGAGTGCTACAGTATTCCTTTGGGGCCCACTTGTTAAATTTTGATTGATCGGATATTTTAAACACATTTTTCACAGTATTTACAATATATCTGCGACCGTGAATGTCACTTGATCGGTAAATCCGGTCTAACTGCTATAGCCCGGTTAGACGGATTTGCGAACGTGACTTTCACGTTGATGTTTTGTTTTTGCTGTGATGTTGCGGATCGGTCGTGGGGGATAGCCTGGATGCAATGCTAGTACAGTTGTGGTTGTATTATGTACATTTGATATTGCGGGGGCGAGCGTCCGACATGTGGACTGCCGTCACTGCCTGTTTGTATTATTCTTTTGGGGCACGGCCAGGTTGCGGTCGTTGTACCCGGTGTATGTATATTTTACTTTCTGTACTAGGATTACCCCAGGAGGGGTGCACGGATAGCCGGGTTCTAGAAGGCAACAAGCCCGCATCTCATGGCATTGAGACAGAGGGGGCTTCACTCTAGGATTGGCAGGCTATTCGCCGCACTCGTAGGGGGTACAGGTTGACCCAGGAGGGGTGCCCAAGTTGCCGGATTCCATGAAGTGCTGGGTGGTCCATTCACGGTACTGAAAGGGGCTGCCTCGCTTCAGGTTTTGGCGGGTAACTTGCTGCGCCCGTAGGGGTCTAGGATTTCATTGTCAGGCTATCCACACGACCAGGGGAACGTCGGGTTTCAGCGGCTCTGTGAAACCCGGGGATCCCAGATATCTGTATTGTTTCTGTGATGCTGTTCATTCTCTGTGATGTTGCATTTCTTTTCACGCCTTGAGCGAATATAATATATTGGTATATATATTAGTAGATGTTGTATATGTTTTACATCCGTGCTAGTCCAGTCCCCGCTCTGTCGTTAGTTAGCTAACCTAACGGGTAATGACGGGACCCAGTGGCGAATGCGGATGGCATATACGTACATCAGTATATTTTCGTTCTTTGTGGTGTGATCAATTGATGGGACTGCATTGATTCGGATCAATGCAAGTTAAAAACAAACCTAATCTGATGTTGTTGGAACACTTTTCAAAAAGCTGTTATTGCAAGGACGTTCACTTTTGTTTTGCATCGTGATATTCAGTTGGAATATCCTGCTCCTCAGTCGACGAGGCAAGGGCCGAAATCCCTTCACCGGGAGTGACCCCTTGGACAGAAGTTTGCGTCAGGGCATTAACTTCACTATAGCCGATTACTTTTGCTTTGCATCGCGATATTCATTTGGAATATCCTGCACCCCATTCTACGGGGAAAGAGCCGAGATCCCTTCACCGGGAGTGACCTCTTTAGCAACGGTTTTCGTCACTATATTTTTTAAAAGCTATCCGTTCCTTCGACGATATCAAGTTCTTTACGTTAAAGGTTTTCGCCAGAAACCATTCGTAGCCCTCCGTCGTTTCATATGGGTAGTCAATAGTATTCAAGCTGTGTTTGTTGGCCAAAGACAAGGCACAGTGTTTGGTAGCTGTTGGTTATTCATATGCAGCATAGATAGATGCGTTGGTTTGGGACAGTCGTATAGCCTTGTTGGCCAAAGTCAAGGGCTTGTGCGGGTGGATTCGAATCAACCTGGAGAATGACGGGTAGAACTTGACATGTGACTTATGATTTGTTGGCCAAAGTCAAGGTCATAAGAGCATGGGGCAGAAATCACATCGGGAGTTTCAAAAGTACTGAAACTTGCCAGATATGCGCATACCTTCTGGAGTGTGATACCGTGAGCGGATTCCGTCACGTTGTCATGCGATGATAGTTGGATCCCGATTCCCACTGATGAGTTAGTTTACTCCTCGGGTGACCCCGACTAATTCTTCTTTCAGGTTTGGAGGAGAATTTGAGGTACAGTGGGAGGATTCCAGATTAGATAAATTGGTAACCATTCTGATCTAGGTTAGAGTGGACGCTGAGTATTTCTTTTCTCTCTCTCTTTGGCAGCGACCATTGACCCGACCCTAAGACTTTGACTCAGAGACCAAGTTGACCGAACCTTCTTAAACACTGGCTTTTAGATTGTCAGAGTTGCAAACCTCATTGCCACTCCTACTTTTACCCTTTTCTCCAGGACACCCCGTACTATTACGAACATCCACTTCCATTGGACAAAACCATCGTATGGTTAGATACGAACTCGAAGGGATTTATTCGAGGATGGTTTCAGGTTCTGGAGAAAACGGATAGGTCTATTCAGTTGTCTTTTCCTTTTACCTTCTCTCAGGTTGCGAGTACTCCTTGGTTTAGGAGTAGTACACCTATTACGCAAATTGGATAGTCTTCTTCCAAACCTTAGGCTGGTGCCGACCGGTAGGGAATGAAGAAAACCAATTAGCCTAACGATGGTGTACAGAAGGTATTGAGTTAAGACAAAGCAAGGGATTAGTAAGAGGGCAAAGTAAATTGCAACAGATATTCACGACCAATCCAAGTATTCCTTCGCCAATCCTAAATCACCTTTGTATTTCTCCAGAACACTCCGTATCACTACGAAGATCCTCAGTTTATTGGATACTCCATCGTATGGTTATATACGAACTCGAAAGGAACTTGTTCCAGTTCGGGGATGGATTCTGGTTCAGGAGAAATAGGAATAAGATTTATTCAGGTGTCTTTTATCTTCACCTTCTCTCGCATTGCGAGTGTTCCTAGGATTGGGACAGTACACCCATTATGCTTATTGGATAGTCTTCTTCCAAACCATAGGCTGGTGCCGAACGGTAGGGAAGGAAGAAAACCATTTGGCCTAAAGGGGTGTGCAGAAGGTAATGACTAAAGACATATGAAGGGATTTGGAGAGGTGGCAAAGAATTATACGGTTACAGTCGTGAATCTGGAAGAGGCATTGCTAGGAATACCAGGATACCCCATCGAAACATTTCAATGTTTCAGTCTCACTGTGTACTGTTAAAAGAAAACTGATTTCCCGATTAGATACTTACTCCAGGGTATGTATTTACCAGGTTTGATTCTCACATCTGTATGGTTTTACAGATGATGAGTGGGAGTAGGTTATTGGGAATTGGGTGATCATCCTCATTATATCGGGATTCGTTGTAATCGATGATATTTGAGGAAATCACCTGGGCTGTTTGCCGGTCGGCAAATGTTTGGTTTTGAATATCCGCTGTTATGCACCAATTTCAAATTGATATATCTGTACGTCTATTTTCATAGAGTGAGATATACCTTTCTGAAATTATGTCTACGACATTTACCTATATCAGTGGATGGTTAGGTAAGGAGCATTAAACATCGGTGTAATTCTTCTTAACCATAAGTACAGTTTTCAACCTACGACACACAGTGAATGAGTTATCAAACTCAAGGGACTTATACAGAGTATTGTATGTTGTCCAGGGTCCATAAGGACAGAGGGGTTGGTCCTCGTACTATATTCGGTTTACTTATGACTTCTCTAGTTTTTAGACAAGTGTTTCGTGGAAACACAGGGTCCGAATTTTGAGAAGTTGTAGGTATTTGAATAGAGTAGAGAACCAGGTGTAGCAAGTATCGGGATTCTTCAAAGAGATCGAAGATGTAGATACTTGTGTATGGTATTCAGTTGGTAGTAATGGTTAAGAGAACTTGCTTCTCTTTCAGGTTACTCATAATTGGAAATGTTCCTAAGTTGAGTAACGCTGATCGGCCTCCTTCCATTTAGTTGACATGCACTGGAGACAGTTGCATGATTTGGATCTGGTTCAGTTAAATCAGTGCCTCTGGTCCTATATGGGATATAGAACAGTTCGTATCTTGACGTTGCTAAGGTACGGGGAGTTGTCCAGCTTATGATTAAAACCAGACTCTGGATAACTCAAGGCACGTTTCTGTAACGGCTGTTTGTGGGTTGACCCAGGCTATGACGAGGGTTGACTTTCTACCATCTGGATGAACAATAGCGATATTGTTCTAGACTCGCCACAGTTTTATTAAAAATGGATTTTTTCAGAAAACAGTAGTGGGAGTATGGTAGAACTGGAAGTGATTCCAGAACCACAAACGATTACAAAAGATTTGATAAGGAACCTAAAGATTCAATCTGGATTGACATTCCATTGGCCACTCCGTAGATTTGGTGGGTAACTTCAGGCACCCGAGAGGTACTACGGTAGCCTCAAGGACGGTGACAGGGAAGTTCTTGTTAACCCACAATTACCATTGCTGTTGTTCCAGGCTGCGAGACCCGGCGGGAGGATGAGTATAGCGTCGTTCTGAACTCGCTTCAGAAGTGTACGTGTATATGACTCTGCCAGAGGGTTGTCGTAGACAGTGGGAGCAGCGGAAGCATTGGTGGACAGGTAGCTTATGTCTATTTATAGACTAAAGCAGATGTAGCGGAGATAGATCATCTATTTCTGACGTGACAGTCATAGGTTTTGACTTCATCAGAATAGGGGATGGATCTGTTGAGGAGGTACTAGGGTGTGATGTCATGGTATTTGGATGACATACACAGAGTAGGAAGTGATAATCCTACACTACAATCGGTTATACTTTGGTCGTCACACAGTGGTTTCTCCACATGGGACTTGGACATTATATCAGACATACTGGTTACTAGATCTATGGTTTTAGATCTGGATTTGGGTGGTTTCCCAATCAGGGTACTTAGACAGCATTCTAAGAGTATTTAGAATGGACGACTCCTGGCACGGTAGTATACCTGCAGGTGATGGAGTCACCCTCTCTAAAGGTGTCTTACAGACTAAAGGGGAGAGGGACGTGCATAATTGGCAGATCACTTGCTCAGGAAATTGAGTCAATCATGAGATGTCAAGTACCACACCAGATGTTATTCTTGCACTAGATGCAATAAGTTGACATTGATCCAATCCTGGAGAAACAGTCGGAAGCAGTTTTAGAACATAAGTGGATGTTCTAGGGATATGATAACGACAGCCTTATTCAGGAGACAGTTATCATTCCAGGCTTCCAAGGTGACATGGACGACAAGGAGGTTGTCAGAGTTATAGTTTTCCCTCTGACGAGGGGCAGTATTTTGGACAGGTGGTCCAAGGCAATACTGAGGGAGGCATGGCGCAGGATACTGATTAAGTTCAGTTGACGATACAGTCTAAGAAGTTTGGATTTGGAGTTCATTTATGAGCTATGTCCCATCAGACATCCAGACGCATTCTAAGACAGATATTGCTCTTTTCGGGAGATGGGTTTCTCCGCGAACTTGAGATATAGAGAGACATAGAAAGAGACATCAAGGCGGATCCACTCACTGAGGCTATTCCTCGAACGCAATAGTTTCGCAAACGAGCTTTGTGAGACTGACTAGTAGAGGGGTTGGGTGTTCGGTATCATACGGGCTGTGAGTATGCGACATCGCAATAATTAGCCTTGAGTGCAAGTGGGAGATTGTTGGAGATAATGCCCTCAGAGTCAATTATTGGATCACAGGTACGTGATTGCAATGATTGATGGAGGACCTATCCCGGTAGGACAGTCTTACTCGAGATGATAGTATGCTATCTGGTTTACCTTTATCATCGTGTACTGTTTTAGGTGACCTGACACGTCGCTATTACACGTTGATAGAGACCCTAGGATTCTTGCTTGACCACCAGTAGTATGAGGGCGATCATATAAGTGGGAGCTGGGGTCTATAAGCATATCCTGAAATGGTCCCTAGTCGTGTGAGTTTCGAGACAGGGCATCGATACTCCATAGTAGACTAGTGTATACAGTCGAGACCCCGACGAGGGGCGGTGGCCGGTCTCACAAGCCACTGGTGTCAGTTGGATCACCTAAGATGTATACAGGTGCTCATTGGGTTATGAGTACACCGGACAGGACTCGCCGGGAACATGCCAGTTGGTCATATACCAGACGTCAGATGGCAGTTCCCTGGTGACATGTGTGCAGGTTAGTTCATCGACCTGGGGATCGTCATTTGTCTCATGTGAGTTCCCACTGTACTTTGATTACCACCCTACCACGGCTCAAAGGAGTCGTGCAAACAGGTTTTAGTTGGGTACAGTCCCGAGCCACATAGAGGCAGTGAGCGTATCTTCAGGGGTTCGTCTCTCCCGGTATTGGGGGTGAGGTCGTGCTGTGTCTAGGAGAGCCATTGCACGAAGTCCTTAGCCAAGGCAAGGAGATTTACTGGTAGGTATTCCAGTAGTATCTCAGGGTGTTCTGGGCTACACTCCGACACGACTTGTACCGCTTTTGGGGGTCTGACTTTTACCAACCCCCTAGGCCCGCCATGCGATGCTCATAGACGAACGGACCGGACTGTACGGATATTGTCACTGACAGGCTCAGTAGGGTTTTCAGGCTGAGTTCACTCACAGACATCCCTTTTAGTCAATACCTGGTAGCCCGTTACGTATTGGCTTATACCTCTGACGTGCTAGTGGTTAAATCCACAACCAAGGTGTTGACGAGTCTTTAGAGTCCCCCACATTCAGTTACTCAGCTTTCGGGCGAAAGGTTGTAGAGGCCGTATGGAGATATGGCAAGGTCCGATCAGATACGTGCGGTATTGCACGGATCAGGATCGGACAGTTTGTACTATAGGCCGTATGGTTATATGGCAGGGTCGATCAGATACGTGCGGTATTGCACGGATCAGGATCGAACAGATATTACTAGCCGGCTTTGGTTTAAGCCGGATCCTAGTATAGTACAGTGTAGACTTTGTCTCATTGCATTTGTATTTCGGTCGAAATACAGATGCGGGTGTGTATGCACAGTTTCCGAGTTTTCCTGTAATTTATTACGGGACCAGTTTTCTGGAGTTGCCAGTTTGCTTTCCGTTTCGGCCGATTTCCTTTGTTCCGTTCATTGGCCGAAGATTGGTGGAGGAGGACTTATTTGCATTGTTGCAAATAAGCATTTGTGGAGGGGGTCTTTGCATATTATCATGTCATGATACTTTTCCCATCATTTGACTTCATAAACTCATGATTGCTTGACTTTGTATATCATCATGGTTGTTGATGATGAGGTTGGTGGTAGGTGGTTGAGTGTGGGTTTTGATTTGGTGATCATTTCCTTTTGCATGATAGCCTTCTCTCTCTCTCCATTGTATTATTGGATGGCTCTCTCATTCTATCACTCTCCTCTCTCATTCTCCCTCTCCCCATACTTGATATGGCCGGCCACTCCAATGGGGGGGGGGGGGGGCTGACCAAATATTTTGAGGTGGGATTTTGCTTCATTTCATGTTGCAAAAATCCCACAAGTTCCATCTCAAAAGCTCCAAGTTCAATCCCTCCACAAAAGGCAATTCCACAAACCCCAAAATGAGACACAATCCTCTACATTATATTCTACAGCAAATCTTGGGCACGTCGAGTAGCCGGCTTCGTGCCCGAGTTGCCTCGGCATTGAGGTGGGAGCCCGTAAAAGAAGTAGGCGATGTGGTGCACTTCCGGCGACGAAGAGGAGATGGGACATTCCGCAGGAGATCGGGACGACGACGAGAAGACCGGAGGACTCGGATCTGTCGGTATATCTCTCTTCCCTGTCTTGTTAGTAGCTTAGACTTGTTAGTGGTTACGATCCGGATGTTTATTGTGCGGGGGTGCCGGTTTGCCAAGTCCGCAAAATTAAAGTTTATCACCGCTTCCGCATTTGGCCGTCGGATTGACGGCCGGGGCGCCGCCGTGCACTTACACATAGGTCCTCCCTCAATCATTGCAATCACGTGCCTGTGATCCAATAATTGACTCTGAGGGCACTATCTCCAACAATCTCCTACTTGCACTCAGGGCTAATTATTGCGATGTCGCATACTCACAGCCCGTGTGATACCGAACACCCAACTCCTCTACTACTCAGTCTCACAAAGCTCGTTTGCGAAACTATTGCGTTCGAGGAATAACCTCAGTGAGTGGATCCGCCGTGATGTTTCTTTCTATGTCTCTCTTTATCTCAAGTTCACGGAGAAACCCATCTCCCGAAATGAGCAATACCTGTCTTAGAATATGATTGGATGTCTGATGGGACCTAGTTCATAAGTGAACTCCAAATCCAAACTTCTTAGACTGTATCGTCGACTGAACTTAATTAGTGTCCTGCGCCATGCCTCCCTCAGTATTCGCCTGGACCACCTGTCCAAAATACTGCCCCTCGTCAGAGGGAAAACTATAACTCTGACAGCCACTCTGTCATCCAGGTCACCTTGGAAGCCTGGAATGATAACTGTCTCCCGAAGGAGGACGCTGTTATCATATCCCTAGAACATCCACTTATGTTCTAAAACTGCTTCCGAATGTTTCTCCAGGATTCGATCAATATCTACTTACTGTATCTCGTGCAAAATCAATTTCTGGTGTGGTACTTGACATCTCATGATCAACTCAATTGCCTAAGCAAGTGATCTGCAGATCATGCACATCCCTCTCCACTTTAGTCTGTAAGACATCTTTAGAGAGGGTGAATCCATTACCCGCAGGTACACCACCGTGCCAGGAGTCGTCCATTCTAAAACACTTTCAGAATGCTGTCTAAGTACCCAGATTGGGAAACTACCCAAATCTAGATCTAAAACCATAGATCCAGTAACCAGAATGTCAGATATAATATCCAAGTCCTTTGTGGAGAAACCACTGTGTGACAACCAAAGTATAACCGACCGCAGTATAGGAATTGTAGGGTTCCTAGGCACCCTTGTGAAGGTTCATAAGGCATCAAACATGCCCGACTAAAATTTTAGACATGCCGAACAACCCAAAGCCGGGATCTTTGCTAGATTATTAGGGTTTAACATGCAAGTAAACATCTTTACAATTAAGTGTTAGGGATTACAACCTTTGTAGTCCGCTCCTTCGCTTCATAAGCTCCGAGTAGAAGTCCCTTCGCCGCGATACACGATCTCCCGGACTCAAGAGAGGCTCCACGACTCGAACGATCCATGATAGCTTGTCGTATTCCTTTTCTCCGATGATCTACGTCGAAGTTGCAATAGCTCAAGCTCTCTCACTCTAATGAGGTGAACACCCTAAACTAATGGGCTAGATTAGATGAGGATGATGGAGTAGTATTTATGATTTCTTTTTATATCATTTTCTCACAAGAAATCATCACAAAAGAAATAACTAGTATGCTCTTTCAAAGACTCAAGAGAGAAGAAGATGAAGAAATGAAAAAAGATAATCCTTTTGTGATGAATAGTAGTAAAGAATATATGATTGATTATGGAACCATGGTCAAGGATGATAAGCTTAACCTTTGTAGAGAATAAACTAGAGCTAGGGTTTGCTTAGGTTAAGAATGAGTCATGGATAAGTATGAACCATAATATCTTAACCAAGACAAAAGGAAATCCTTCTAGAATGTGCAAGAAGGCGCTAACCCTAATCAAACCCTAATCTCTTTTTATCATCACTAAACATGTTTCATAATAAATCATATCATGTCACAATAATATATATCACATATATATTATATATTTGCAACAAAAGAAAATAATATAATTAACATATATTGCATATATATCAATGTATTAATCCGGTGAGAAAACGAAATAATAAAGCAAGCCAATATTAGATAATGTAATACAATATATCATATATATCATTATACATTAAATCATCGAATCAACACTTGATCCGACGATCCAGCTATATCGAATATAACCGACTAATATCTCATGTACCGATTCATCGAATCAACACTTGATCCGATGACCCGGTTCATATCTAAATATCGCGAGAATATAGTACGGTATCACATATCGCATAATCCTCGGTCCTGCACATATCACATATGTTCCTCTACTCTGTTTTGCCTGAGCCAAGAAACCTCTGTGTAGGACTCTAAAGAATCGTCAATACGCCAGTAGTAGGTGATGATCATATCAAACACCCACAAGCTGCAAGCGGTCAGCTAAATGTAACAGCCATCCAGGTATTGAGCGATCAGAAGATCAACAAGCTAGCCTGTCCGTTCTCCTGTGAATCCAATTAGTAACACTCCTGTACAGTCTGGTCTGTTCGTCTGATATGTCGCATATCAAGTCTAGGGGTGGTATACGTCAGACCCCAGTAACTGATAAGTCGTGTCAATGTGAGGCTCATAACAGGTCAAGAATCTACTGGTAACACTTACCAGTAAATCTCTATATCAGCCCTGGCTAGGGACTTCCAGTCATAGCCAATCGAACACAGCACAACATCAACTCCCTATACCGGGAGAGACGAATCCCCTCCTATCGCTCATTGCCTCCATGTGATTCGAGACTGTACCCAAAAGCCACCGTTTTGTATGCCCTCTTGGACGTGGTAAGGTGGAAATCAAAGCACAGTGGGAATCACACAAGACTCTATAATGATCTCGGGTCTACAGACTACGTTGTACCAGTGTCACCGGAGAACTGCCATATGACGTGTAGTATATCACCATTTGGGAGTTCTCGGCGAGTCCGTCCAGTGTACCCAGTCTCCACTGAGCACCCGTACACCATCCTTGATGTCAAACACCGATGGATATGGGATCATCCATCGCCCACCATATGAGTCAAGATGCGTATACGCTAGTCTACTCTGGTGTATCGATGCCCTGTCTCGATATACCCTTGACTAGGAACATTTATAGGATGTACTCATCGACTACCGTGTCCCCACTAGTATGATCTCATCATAATCCCAGTAGTCGAGTACAGATCCTAAAGGCTTTATCAACATGTGAGAGAAAGACGGTAAACCAATACAAGTCAACATGTTAAGATAAAGTGAAACCAAATAGCATACTATCATGACGAGCAAGAAAGTCCTCTCTGTATATATCCAAGCATCCATCATAATATACATCATATGTACAACAATGGCCTCTAGGGCATATACATGACTAACAATCTCCCACTTGCACTAAGGCCAGCTGCTGTAGTATCTCATACCTAGCATCCTGAATAATCTCTCAAACTGTATCTGGGGAATTGCCTTCGAGAGTGGATCCGCAGTGTTGTTCTTCGTATCTACTCTCCTGACCTCGATCTCCCGGCGATCAACTATCTCCCTGATCAGGTGATACCGCCTCAGAATATGTATGGATTTCTGATGGGACCTAGGTTCCTTGGCCAAAGCCACAGCTCCATTGTTATCGCAATACATAGGTATTGGATGCTCAATGGATGGAACCACACCAAGTTCACTAATGAACTTCTTAATCCAGACAGCCTCTTTGGCAGTATCGTTGGCAGCGATGTATTCAGCCTCCATCGTCGAGTCTGCAACGGTATCCTGTTTGGAACTCTTCCAACATACCTCCCCTCCATTAAGGGTAAAGAAAAATTCCGAGTGTGACTTAGAGTCGTCCTTATCACTTTGGAAGCTGGAATCGGTAAAGGACTCCACCCGGAGTTCTCCGTTACCATACACCAAGAACATGTCTCTAGTCCTTCGTAAGCACTTGAGAATGTTCTTCACTGCTGTCCAGTGACTCTTCCCAGGATCTGCTTGATACCGACTCACTACACCTAGTGAGTATGCTACATCGGGTCTGGTACATAGCATCGCATACATGATAGAGCCGACTGCCGAAGCATAGGGTATCCCTTGCATGCGATCTCACTCCAAATCAGTCTTGGGAGACATCTCTTTGGAGAGAGTGAGTCCAGAGATCGTGGGTTGGTTCCCACGCTTGGATTCTTCCATACTAAAGCTCTTTAGTATGGTGTCAATGTACCTAGATTGGGACAATCCCAGTATCCATTTAGATCTATCTCTATAGATCATTATTCCCAATATGCAGGAGGTATCACCTGGATCTTTCATTGAGAATCTTTGTGATAAATAGAGCTTGACTGATTGCAGCATAGGAATATCATTTCCTATCAAGAGTATGTCATCCACGTACAATACGAGGAAGACAACCTTACTCTCTGCTAACTTCTTATAGATACAAGGTTCATCTATATTTTTGATGAAGTCAAACTCCTTGACTACAACATCAAAATAGATGTTCCAACTCCGCGATGCTTGCTTCAACCCATAAATGGATTTAAGCAGCTTGCACACCTTTTCGCTGCTCCCACTATCTACACAGCCCTCTGGCTGAGTCATGTACACGCACTCTTCTAAATCGCCGTTAAGAAAGGCGGTCTTAACATCCATTTGCCAGATTTCGTAGTCATGGTATGCAGCAATGGCAAGTAAGATCCGGATGGACTTAAGCATAGCCACTTGAAAGGTTTCGTCATAATCCACACCTGGTCGTTGACGAAAACCGTTTGCTACAAGTCTAGCTTTGAAAGTCTCAACTTTTCCATCTATACCAAATTTCCTTTTAAAAATCCACTTGCTCCCAATGGGTTTTACCCCTTCAGGAGCATTTTCCAAAGTCCATACTTTATTGGTGTACATGGATTCCATCTCAGATCGCATTGCATCTAGCCATTTCACAGAGTCACCACTCGTGATGGCCTGCTCGAAACTAGTTGGGTCATCCTCTTCCATGATGCAATCCTCGCTTCCACCATCAATGAGAAAACCGTAGTATCTCTGAGGTGGACGAGAAACCCTACTAGATCGGCGGAAAGGCTGGGGTTCGTCGGGTACTACTGAATCCTCTGGTTCTACTAAATCTTCAGTTGCAGTTTGTGTTTCTGGAACCTCTTCCAGCTCTACCTCTTTGCCACTAATTTCTTTTGCAAGAAATTCCTTTTCCAAAAAGGTGGCATATTGAGAAACAAACACTTTTTGTTCTTCAGCGTGGTAGAAAAAATATCCTTGGGAATTCTTAGGATATCCCACAAACTTGCAAAGAACTGACCGTGCCTCGAGTTTGTCTGGATTTTGCCTTTTGACATAGGCCGGACAACCCCATATCTTAACTCGTTTAAAATATGGTTTCTTCCCACTCCATATCTCATATGGTGTGGTAGGTACAGATTTAGACGGAACTTGATTCAATAGGTATGCTGCTGTCTCAAGCGCATAATCCCAGAAGGAAATAGGTAACTCAGCTGTACTCATCATCGAGCGCACCATATCTAATAGGGTGCGATTCCTACTTTCCGATACACCGTTGTGCTGTGGTGTATAAGGAGGAGTAAGCTGAGAGAGAATCCCATTCTCTTTTTGATAATCTAGGAACTCATTGCTTAAGTATTCACCTCCTCGATCAGATCGAAAAATTTTAATACTTTTGCCTGTTTGATTCTCTACTTCGTGCTTATATTCTCTGAATTTCTCAAAGGCTTCAGACTTGTGTTTCATCAAGAACACATGTCCGAATCTAGAGAGATCGTCAGTGAATGTAATGAAGTAGGAAGAACCGTTCCTTGCATGCGTAGACATGGGACCGCATACATCACTATGTACCAGTCCTAAGAGTTCCGTAACTCTTTCTCCGTGTCCACTAAACGGAGCTTTGGTCATTTTTCCTTTGAGACAAGAATGACAAGTATCATAAGATGATAATTTGAACGGATTCAAATATCCATTTTTATGTAACATAGCCAGTCGTGTCGCATTGATATGACCAAGTCTACAATGCCGCAAGAAGGATTCGTTCATTTCTGAACTCTTCTTCTTATGTGTGTTTTGTATATTGAGGACTGTATTTTGATTTAGAATGTATATGCCATTATGTAACGATCCTGATGCAATCAACTTTAGATCAAGGAATATGTTCATAACATTATCCTTTACTAAAAAATTATATCCTTCTTTACTTAATAAAAAAACTGATATAATATTGCACATCATGTTCGGTATATAATAGCACTCAATTAGAATCAGTGTATTACGACTTGGCAATACTAGGTGATATTCTCCAACTGCTTTGGCTGCAATACTTGCACCGTTTCCTACTTGAACGGAATGATCACCTTGTTAGTGTATATGCCCTAGAGGCCATTACTATATCATACTAGCTTGTATATTACTTGATGGAAGCTTGGGATATTCACAGTTGTATAGACAATCTTGCTCAAAATGGTAGTATGCTACTTGGCTTGTCTCTACTTCAATATGTGCATGTGTTTCTTTTAGCATATCGCTTATACACATATTAGTAGAGCCCTTAGGATCTTTGCTTTATTACCAGCGTTGTGATGGCGCTCACACTCGTGGAGGCTGGGTAATCCATAAGCATATCCTTATACAGGTCCCTAGTCGTTGGACTATCGAGACAGGGCATCGATACTCCGGAGTAGACTAGCGTATGCGCTTCTCATCCCAGCGGGGGAGACGGTCTGTCCCACAGCCGTCAGTATGTTGTACTTGAGATAGAATGCGGATGCTCGTTAGGTTACGAGTACACTGGACAGGACTCGTCGGGAACTGTTGGTTGGTATTATACCTATCGTCAGTTATCAGTTCCCAGGTGACATGAGTACGGCATAGTCCGCTGACTTGACACTGTCACTTCACCTCGAGTGTGTTCCTACTGTACTTAGATTACTACCCTACCACGGCTCAAAGGAGTCGTGCAAACAGGTAATAGTTGGGTGCAGTCCCGAAGCACTTGGAGGCAGTGACGGTTAGACAGGATTCGTCTCTCCCGGTATTGGGGGTTGACATCGCGCTGTGTCTAGGAGAGCCATTACACAAGTAGTGCCTGGCCAGGGTAAGCGATATATACTGGTAGGTTTCCAGTGTTATCTCAGGGTGTTCTGGGCTACACTCCGACACGACTTATACCGCTATTAAGGGACTGACGTTCACCGCCCCCCTAGGCCCGCCATGCGATGTATCAGACGAACAGACCGGACTGTACGGAGATTGTCACATACAGGCTCAGTAGGAGTTCAGATGGGTTTACCTCATCGGCTTTCTTATCGACATCTACCTGGGGACCGTTACGTACAGCTAGTGTCGCTTGCGGTCTGTAGTTAAACCCACTGCCAGCATAGTGTCGAGTCTTTAGAGTCCCACACAGAGAGTTTCCATGCATTGAGCGAAACGTATAGAGGCCGTATGGCTTTACGGCAGGGCTACGATCACTTACGTTCACTTGTGTGCGTATGCTATTCGGGCAAGCAATACTAGTGGGCTTTGGTTTAAGCCGGATCCTAGTATTGCACAGATGGATTTGATTTGTCTTCTGTGCAATCGCATTCTACGGAATGCGGATGCCGGTGTGTATGCACAGTTTTGAGGAATGATGAAGGAGGAGGTGCCCCATTAGGGTTTTGGCAGTTGGTTCGGCCAAAGCCGTAAAGTGGCACACTCATTAGGGTTTTGACAATTCGTTTGGTCAAAACCGTTATGAGTAGGGAGATATTGTTTACTAATCCTTTTAGTGATAGATTAGTGATGGCTAATTGCATTGAACATTTGACCACTTAGACCCCTCTTGACTTTGTTGACCCGTTGACCGTGTTGACCATTGACCTTCAAGAGGGATCTACACTCTTCTTTTATTTTCTTTTTATTTCTTGTGTTATGATAATGGTCAATTCAATGTGCCATCAAGTCTTTCATGAAAGGATTAGTAATGATGATTATTGTGTATTATTGCAACCATGGTTCATTTCATTTGGGTTTAATCTTTTCATTATTCTCTTCTCATTCTCTCTCTTGAAATGAGAAGAAAAGAAAAGCTCCATGGTTGCTAACCTTTCTCCTTCTTCTTCCTCCTCTTGATCTTATCTTTTGATCTCATGTGTTGAGAGAAAAAGATCCCACAAAGACAAATAAATCCATACATCTCCTCTACACATTCTAGGGCCTCTTGATTAGCAATCACTTTGCCCTAGTTTCCTTGGCTTGAGGCGGAGCTTACTATACAACTCTCGGGTGGATCGTCTTCGACTCAAGAAGGCCGCGGAGGTGCCCAAGGTCCGGATCGACGCTTGGAGCTTGGATGGACGAGCGGGACAGCGGAATGAAGACCCGAAGGACCGGTTCCGTGAGGTATACTTTCTACAAGCATAGTAGTTAAAACCTCTTAGTGTTTACTAGCTTCTAGTTTAGCAAAGATCCGACTTTTAGTCCATGTTGCATTGCGCCAAAATTTTTGTTTTTCGCCGTTTCCGCCTCCCCGTAAGAACCAGGGTGAGCAACGTGGACTTACATTGGTATCAGAGCCAGGATAAACAAAAACTAGTAAGTTAGCAAAGTGTTAAGAACATCGATCGGAAAAAAGTCGCAAAACACATCCGCAAAACCCTAAGTTTCTGTCGATTTTTATACTATTCAAAAAGTGTTTTAAAATATATGAAAAATCGTCTCAGGGTTTTGTGAAAACACTGAAGAAAAACGATCCAGTGATTCGATCAAACGACCGCGGTTCCACGGTAATGACATGCTCATTACCGCGGTTCCGCCGCCGTTTTGACTCGGCACTGGATCGGGCTTTGTGCAGTGTTTTAGTTTGGATGTTTTGGGATTTTTAATACATGTTTTTTCTACCCAGATTTTTCCAGAGAGCAAATTGACTTTAGGGGTGGTTAAAAATCCGTATTTTGATCGATATTCCGTACTCTTTGGCTAATGTATATTATCTGTGATGTGATATATGTATTGAACGTTCGCTAATCGCTATACGTCGATTAGTGGGGGTTATACATATCTGTGATCTGTAATGTTGTTGGTTTGTGGATATGAACTCGGTGGATTGTCGCGGATGAATAGCCGGGAATGGGTGTGAGATGAGAGTTTCTTTTTCTTTCATTCATTGTAAAATATGTAAATTGATGTAATATTATTTGTATGGCCGCACAAACGGGTCGGGGTTATAGCCGTCATTGTATAATTTCTTTTTACTGTTTTTGCTCCTAGGATAGACCCAAGGAGGGGTGCATAAACTACCAGGTATCTCGAAGTGCCGAGTGGCCTACTCACGGTGTTGAGGGAGGTTGCTTCGCTTCGGGTACTTGGCGGGTAGTTTGCCGCACCCGTAAGGGTCTAGGGTGGGGTTTGGCTATTCATAGCGACCGTGTAATCCGTTTTTTGTTGCCGGCTCGAACGGATCACGGATTCCTAGTATATCCAAAGTGTTCATCTGTGATCTGTAATGTCTATCATTGCTATATATTTTTATATGATAACTATTTAGGCGTTGCTTATGTTTTACAGCCGCGCTAGCCCAGCCCCCGTTCTGTCGTTAGTTAAGTAACCTAACGGGTGATGACGGGGCCCCGTGGCGAATGTGAATGGCATAAGCGTATGTCATATTTTGGTTGTTTTCTGCAATGGTAGGATTAAATGATGGGACGCATTAAAAGAACTAATGCAAGAAAATAAACCAAGTAAAAGTCGTTGGAACACTTTGAAAACCACTCGGTTCTTTTCAAAAACCAGCATTTTAAACGCGGAGCTTGAACCACTCCTTTTAAAAGCTATCTCATTCCATCGACTATATCAAGTTCACTACGTTCACGGTTTCGCCAAAACCATTCGTAGCCCTCCGTCATTTCGTATGGATATTCAACAGTATTGAAGCTATGTTTGTTGACCTTCATCAAGACATAGTGATTGGTAGCTGTTGGTTGTTCGTATGTAGCATAGATAGATGCGTTGGTTTGGGACAGTCGTATTGCCTTGTTGACCTTCGTCAAGGGTATGTACGGGTGGGTTCAAATTAACCTGGATAATGACGGGTAGAACTTGACATGTGACTTATGATTTGTTGACCTTCGTCAAGGTCATAAGAGCATGGGGCAAAAATCCATATCGGGAGTTTCATAAGCACTGAAACTTGCTAGCGCTGCATTCCATTTGGAGTGTGATGATTCTATTAGGATTCCTTCGGTTTTATCAAGCGATGATATTTGGATCCCGATCCTACTGTGAGTATATGCTACTCCTTGGGAACTTTCTCACTTAACGATCAATGGTATAAACCAAGTAGGTGTCTAGAAAGGTGTTAGCGGGGCTATGCCCCCAGGGAAAAGAGGTTCTTAAATTAAGGAACTTCGCGAAAGCGTTGGAAAACCTCCGTCGAAGTACCGACACTGGCCTGGCTGAACGGTTAAGAAAGTATTGTACGGTGAGAAAGATCTCGACTAATTCTTCCTTTGTGGTTTGAGGAGGGATTCGAGAGACAGTGGGAGCCATCCTGTTTAGATAAATTAAAAACCAATCTAAACTTGCAAGAGCATCATGCTAAGTGTTTTCTTCTCTCTCTCTTAATTGCAGTGACCCAGTGACCGCACCTAGGTTACATCTAGATAATAAAATGACTGAATCTGACTGTTATGACTGGAAAAGGTCTGTCCAGATGTCCATTGCCCAGGACAAGCTGGAACACCTCTTGACTGATCCAACCCCTGCCGTCTCAGGTCCAGTTTCACCTGTCATGGATATTGATATCCGTAGGACATCGAAAGAAGGCTGTGCGAAAGCCAAGTGCATCGTGTTAGCCTCAGTTGATGGTATATACCAGAGGCAGCACGAGAAGATGGACTCAGCTTCTATCTTCCTCCATAACAAAGTCTTATATGGAGAGCAATCTCGTATCGCAAGATATGAGACCTCGAACGAATTACTTCCAGCGAGGTTGGCTATTGGGTCATCTATAGGAGGCAACGTCCTTACAGAGACCAGCTCTTTTGAGCTCTCGGACCTGAAGACCACGTTGAAGAACGGGTCAGATGCTGACTCAGTTCAACAGTCTCTACCTACTACCCTAAAGGAAACTAGGGAAGTAGAAAGAAAGGGAAGGGCAGAAGTTTCAGGAACAGATGTAGTAAAAGAGGGATGTTCCTATTGTTACGGGAATGAACATGGGCAGAAGGATTGCAGGGCTTGTAAAGCCAGTAGCCAGAATTAGAAGCATGTTGTGTCTTCGGCTTCGGGTGTGTTTGTAATAGAGAACTGTATGTCAGTTAACCCTACTTCCTGGGTATTGGATACCGGATCAAGATCTCATATCTGTAATTTGCTACAGGCTTTGAGAAACCGTAGGGTTATCAGGAAAGGTGATATGACTCTCAGGGTTGCTAACGGAATGAGCATGTATGCTGAATCCGTAGGGGAATATCATCTAGGACTGACAACTGGGCAGATATTGATTCTGCGTAACTATTTTTATGTACCAGGTGCGACTTGTAATATCATATCTGTATCCTTAATTTCTAAGGAAGGATATGATTTACTTTTGTAAGCGATGTAGTAAACATCCACCTAAATCAAGTCCTGATTGGGTCAGGTACATTACAAAACGGAATATACGTATTGAATCAAGCTCAGATCTTCAGTGTCCAGAACACACTTAAAAGAAAGTCTCCGGAAACAAATCAGGCTTTCTTATGGCATTGTAGACTGGGTCACATTAATGAAACATGGTTAACAAAGTTACATAAAGAGGGATACTTGAATCCGTTTGAGTATCAGTCTTATGCCACTTGTGAATCTTGTCTCATGGGAAAGATGACAAAGACACCGTTCACTGGACACGGAGAAAGAGCAAGCGAGCTCTTGGGACTCATACACAGTGATGTGTGTGGTCCAATGTCTACACATGCGCGAAGTGGTTATTCATACTTCATTACTTTCACAGATGATTTCTCTAGGTATGGGCATGTCTTCTTGATGAAGCACAAATCCGAGGCCTTTGAGAAATTTCAGGAATACAAGAATGAAGTTGAAAAACAAACAGGCAAAGGTATCAAAACACTATGATCTGATCGAGGCGGTGAATACTTGAGTGCCGAGTTTCTGGGCTACATAAAAGAGAATGGAATTCTCTCTCAGCTTACTCCTCCATACACACCACAACACAACGGTGTATCGGAAAGGAGGAATCGAACCCTATTGGACATGGTTCGTTCCATGATGAGTAAGGCTGAGTTGTCGTGATCCTTCTGGGGTTATGCGCTAGAAATAGCAGCATATCTCTTGAACAAGGCTCCAACCAATACTGTGCCTACCACGCCATATCAGATGTGGAGTGGGAAGAAACCCTGTCTTAAGTACCTTAAGGCATGGGGATGTCCAGCTTTTGTAAAAAAGCAGCATGTGGACAAGCTCGAGGCACGTTCAGTACTGTGTAAGTTTGTGGGATACCCAAATAACTCAAGAGGGTATCTTTTCTATTCCGTAGAGGAACAAAAGGTCTTTGTTTCTCAGCATGCCTACTTCTTGGAAACTTAATTTTTAGAAAATCAGATAAGTGGGAGCGCAATAGAACTGGAAGAAATTCCAGAACCACAAGTTGTTACTGAAACCTTGGTAGAACCAGAAGGTTCGGGAGAACCGGACATTCCAGCGCCACTCCGCAGGAGTAGTAGGCAGTCTCATCCGCCCGAGAGATACTACGGTTTTCTCATAGACGGGGATAGAGAGGATTGCACCATGGATTATGGTGAGCCTACTAGCTTCCAGCAAGCCATCCAGAGCGGCGACTCAGTAAAATGGATGGATGCAATGCGGGCTGAGATGGAGTCCATGTACACCAACAAAGTTTGGACTTTGGACTTTGCTCCAGAAGGGGTAAAACCCATAGGCTGAAAATGGATCTTCAGAAAGAAGATTGGTGTAGATAGGCAGGTTGAGACCTATAAAGCTAGACTTGTTGCAAAGGGTTTTCGTCAAAGACCTGGCTTGGACTATGACGAGACCTTTTCTCCAGTGGCTATACTGAAATCCATTCGGATCCTTCTTGCCATTGCTGCCTTCCACGATTATGAAATCTGGCAGATGGATGTAAAGACGGCTTTCCTAAATAGAAATTTGGAAGAGTACGTCTATATGGATCAGCCAGAAGGATTCATTCAGAGTGGGAGCAGCGGTAGAGTGTGCAAGTTGCTCAAGTCCATTTATGGACTTAAGCAGGCATCGCGGAGTTAGAACATCTGCTTTGATGATACTGTCAAAGAATTCGACTTTATCAAAAATCCAGATGAACCATGCATTTACAGTAAGATTGTAGGGAGAACTGTGGTATTCCTCGTCTTGTACGTGGATGACATTCTCCTAATAGGAAATGATATTCCTATGCTACAGTCAGTCAAAGGATTCTTGTAGCAGAGGTTCTCCATGAAGGATCCAGATCTACCGTGATAGATCTAAGAGGATGTTGGGACTTTCACAGTCAAGGTACATTGACACCATACTGAAAAGGTTCAGTATGGAAGATTCCAAGTGCGGTAATTTACCGGCTTGTCACGGGATCACCCTCTCCAAAGAGATGTCTCCCAAGACTGATTTGGAAAGGGATCGCATGTCTATCATACCCTACACTTCTGCGGTAGGCTCTATAATGTATGCGATGTTGTGTACCAGACCAGATGTAGCATACGCATTGAGCGTTGTAAGCCGGTATCAGTCGAACCCAGGGGAGAAACACTGGATAGCGGTAAAGAACATTCTCAAGTAGCAGAGAAAGACTAAGGAGATGTTCTTGGTGTATGGCGGAAAAGACCTCCAGCTCGAGACCTTTGCTGACTCCAGCTTCCAGAGTGACAAGGATGACTCCAAGTCCATGTCGGGTTATGTCTTTACCCTCAATGGAGGGGCGGTTTGCTGGAAGAGTTCCAAGCAAGAGACCGTTGCAGACTCAACTATGGAAGCGGAGTACATAGCTGCTTGCGATGCCGCAAAGGAAGCTGTCTGGATGAAGAAGTTCCTCACGGAGCTTCAGGTGGTTCCTACTATTGTTGATCCAATACCGCTGTATTGCGACAACAACGGAGCTATAGCTTTAGCGAAGGAACCCAGGTCCCATCAGAAGTCCAGGCACATTTTGAGGCGGTACCACCTGATCAGGGAGATCGTAGATCGCCGGGAGATCGAGGTGAAGAGAGTAAATACAGAGAACAATACTGCAGATCCACTCACGAAGGCCCTACCCCAGACTCAGTTCGAGCGGCTGATCGAGATGATAGGTCTTCGATACGCCAGTACATGGCCTTAGTGCAAGTGGGAGATTGTTAGTGTATATGCCCTAGAGGCCATTACTGTATCATACTAGCTTGTATATTACTTGATGGAAGCTTGGGATATTCCCAGTTGTATAGACAATCTTGCTCAAAATGGTAGTATGCTACTTGGTTTGTCTCTACTTCAACATGTGCATGCGTTTCTTTTAGCATATCGCTTATATACATATTAGTAGAGCCCTTAGGATCTTTGCTTGATTACCAGCGTTGTGATGGCGCTCACACTCGTGGGGGCTGGGTAATCCATAAGCACATTCTTATACAGGTCCCTAGTCATTGGACTATCGAGACAGGGCATCGATACTCCGGAGTAGACTAGCGTATGCGCTTCTCATCCCAGCGGGGGAGACGGTCTGTCCCACTGCCGTCAGTACGTTGTACTTGAGATAGTATGAGGGTGCTCGTTAGGTTACGAGTACACTGGACAGGACTCGTCGGGAACTGTTGGTTGGTATTATACCTATCGTCAGTTATCAGTTCCCAGGTGACATGAGTACGGCAAAGTCCGCTGACTTGACACTGTCACTTCGTCTCGAGTGTGTTCCCACTGTACTTAGATTACTACCCTACCACGGCTCAAAGGAGTCGTGCAAACAGGTAGTAGTTGGGTGCAGTCCCGAAGCACTTGGAGGCAGTGACGGTTAGACAGGATTCGTCTCTCCCGGTATTGGGGGTTGACATCGCGCTGTGTCTAGGAAAACCATTACATAAGTAGTCCCTGGCCAGGGCAAGCGAGATATACTGGTAGGTTTCCAGTGTTATCTCAGGGTGTTCTGGGCTACACTCCGACACGACTTGTACCGCTATTAGGGGACTGACGTTCACCGCCCCCTAGGCCCGCCATGCGATGTATCAGACGAACAGACCGGATTGTACGGAGATTGTCACATACAGGCTCAGTAGGAGTTCGGATGGGTTTACCTCATCGGCCTTCTTATCGACATCTACCTGGGGACCCTTAGGTACAGCTAGTGCCGCTTGCGGTCTGTGGTTAAACCCACTGCCAGCATAGTGTCGAGTCTTTAGAGTCCCACACAGAGAGTTTCCATGCATTGAGCGAAACGTATAGAGGCTGTATGGTTTTACGGCAGGGCTACGATCACTTACGTGCACTTGTGTGCGTATGCTGTTCGGGCTGGCAATACTAGTGGGCTTTGGTTTAAGCCAGATCCTAGTATTGCACAGATGGATTTGATTTGTCTTCTGTGCATTCGCATTCTACGGAATGCGGATGCGGGTGTGTATGCACAGTTTTGAGGAGTGATGAAGGAGGAGGTGCCCCATTAGGGTTTTGGCAGTTGGTTCGGCCAAAACCGTAAAGTGGCACACTCATTAGGGTTTTGACAATTCGTTTGGTCAAAACCGTTATGAGTAGGGATACATTGTTTACTAATCATTTTAGTGATAGATTAGTGATGGCTAATTGCATTGACCATTTGACCACTTAGACCCCTCTTGACTTTGTTGACTCGTTCACCGTGTTGACCATTGAACTTCAAGAGGGATCTACACTCTTATTTTATTTTCTTTTTATTTCTTGTGTTATGATAATGGTCAATTCAATGTGCCATCAAGTCTTTCATGAAAGGATTAGTAATGATGATTATTGTGTATTATTGCAACCATGGTTCATTTCATTTGGGTTTAATATTTTCATTATTCTCTTCTCATTCTCTCTCTTGAAATGAGAAGAAAAGAAAAGCTCCATGGTTGCTAACCTTTCTCCTTCTTCTTCCTCCTCTTGATCTTATCTTTTGATCTCATGTGTTGAGAGAAAAAGATCCCACAAAGACAAATAAATCCATACATCTCCTCTACACATTCTAGGGCCTCTTGATTAGCAATCACTTTGCCCTAGTTTCCTTGGCTTGAGGCGGAGCTTACTATACAACTCTCGGGTGGATCGTCTTCGACTCAAGAAGGCCGCGGAGGTGCCCAAGGTCCGGATCGACGCTTGGAGCTTGGATGGACGAGCGGGACAGCGGAATGAAGACCCGAAGGACCGGTTCCGTGAGGTATACTTTCTACAAGCATAGTAGTTAAAACCTCTTAGTGTTTACTAGCTTCTAGTTTAGCAAAGATCCGACTTTTAGTCCATGTTGCCTTGCGCCAAAATTTTTGTTTTTCGCCGTTTCCGCCTCCCCGTAAGAACCGGGGTGAGCAACGTGGACTTACACACCTTTTCCCAGTTCTCTACCTTTTCTTAGCCCATGTAACAATTTACATATGTGGGATCCTGATCCGGTATCTAATACCCAGGACGTAGGGTGAACTGAGAAACAGTTCTCAATAACTAACACACCTGAAGAAGATGCATCAACATGCATGTTCTTTTGGGTGGCATGAGAATCCAGATATTCTCCTGTTTCCTGTTCAGTCTTATAACTCTTATAAGAAAGAACGGGTCCAACGTTCACCTGCTCAGTATAATAAGCGGGTTCAGTCAATACATCCATATTATTATCTTGATTATGGCCTGACATGGTCGCTACCTGGAGAGAGAGAGAAGAAAACACTTTAGCATATGCTCTTGCAAGATTAGATTGGTTATTATCTTATCTAATCAGGATGTCTCCCACCGTTTTTATCAAATCTTCCTTCAAACCCTAAAAGGTAAGATTAGCCGGGATTAATTACACTCTACAATTTCGTCAATCTTCCAGCCAGATCAGTGTCGGTACTTGAGGGAGGTTCCCCGTGCTTTCGCACGGACCTAATTAAAGCAAACCTTATTTTTCCAGAGGCGTAACCCCGTTAACACTTTTCTAGACACCTACTTGATCGGCTAATTGTCCTGTGTAAAACTCTCCCAGGAGTAACTCTTACTCGCAGTGGGTATCTGGATCCAACTATCTCATAGGGGGTATGCAATCTCATTGCAAATTTCAACACTTGAAATTCCCGATAATATTTTGCCCCTAGCAACTTATGACCTTAACATAGTCAACAAATCATAATTGCTAGCCAAGTTCAACCCGTCATTTCTCGATTGAATTAAACCCACCTGCACGACCCTTAACATAGTCAACAAAGTCGTACAACTACCCTAATCCAATCACATCTCATGTTTTATCAGATAAGTACTAATTAGATACCGCACACTACGCCTTAACATAGTCAACAAACGTACCACGAATACTAACTAGTCTTTATCTGAAATGACGGAGGGTTATGCAGGTTTTTCAGAAAAAACCATGAGCGTAATGAACTTGATATCGTTATAGAATCAAGTGGAATTTTGAAATGGAGTGATTTTGAGGCTTTCATTAGTTTTGCTAAAGAGGTCACTCCCGGTGAAGGGATCTTGGCTCTTTCCTCATCGAATAAGGTGTAGGACATATCATATATATCACTGTGCAAAGCAAAACTATAAAAGCAATCAAAATACAAACCGCGTTTTGTAGCATCTTCCAGTTTCGCTTAAGAGGTCACTCGCGGTGAAGGGATCTCGGCTCTTTCCTTATCGAATAAGGTGCAGGGTATATCATATATACCGCTATGCAAAGCAAAACTGTAGTTACCCTTTTTATAAAGTTTTGATTCTACAACATCTTTTAGGTTTCTTTTCTTTTTATTAATCTCATTAATAAAATCCCATCAGCTTATGCTTCCTAAGCATCACAGAAGAAACGAAAGCAGTAATATTTATATATATATATATATATAGTATAAGCATTCGTCTCAGGAAGTAATATGATCTCATCACAGAACATTGCAGCAGAAGAACATATATGAAATATTGGATATACTAGGACATCCGTGTTTTCAATACGAGCCTGTATAAAACACGGATTCCACGGTCGCGATGAATAGCCAAACCCACATCCCTAGACCCCTACGAGAGCGGCAAGTAACACTGCCAATTCTAGTGTTAGGAGACCCGGCCTCGACTCCTCGAGATGGACTCCCACTGGACACTAGAACCCGGTTACTTGTGCTCCCCTCCTTGGGTCTACCTAATGCAGAAAAGTAAATAATATACAATGGTGACATCAACCTTATCCCAGAAGTTCCCCAATAAAAGAATATTACATACAAATGAATTTTACATGAATCAAAATAAAAACCCTCATCTCACATAAAACCCCCGGCTATTCAGAACACGACGATCCAATATAACATATCACAGCAACACATAATATCACATATCATCAACGTAAGTAAGTATGCAAACACCGATCGTCGTAGATGTATAGCAATGAAGACCGGCAATACAACTACATACTACACTTACGGTCACAGAAAAGAAATTGTAAAACTACAATATTTGGAATCCACAATCACTTTAGACATTGTAAATCCGAAATATCACATACTTCGCATTTCATGCCTAACTCTATGAATTCCACATATTGTATCACATTCCAGATAAATAGACAGTATTAAACTTTCCGAACAGATAATCAAATATCCAAAATTTCCTAAATTGCTCAACACTTGAGCGGAGTTCAAATAATCCCAGAATATGTCACAGTACCGGTGATCCAGCCGTAGAAGGGTCAAGCCAACGCCTCACATGTGGCACGCCGTACTGCCCCAAACCCTAAGGTTTAGAGGCAGTTCAAGACGGTCACATAATCGAGTTAAGGTTTGTTGTCTTCTAGAGGGTCCATCGTGTTACTTGTACAATTTTTCCAAAAGATTTAAACCCGATAAAAATTCAACACTTGAAAGTTTTTCGTGCCAGGAAAAAATGAGTTAATGATATCCGTTTGAACCTTTTAACAGTTTCTAAATATCCGGAAAACATAACAAAATTAAATTATCAGATCGAATCAACGAGTCCCCAATATAACCCTAGAAAACTCAACACTTGAGTGGAATTAAAAAATTCCCAGAACAAATTGCCAAGAAAGGACCTAAGAATAAATATATGGAATTCCAGGGACTAATTCAAAATTTTGGCCGCGGAACCGCCCCCAAACCCTTGGTTTGGCCGCGGTTCCGCGGTCAAATCAGCGAATTAAATGTTCGTACTTCACAGTAATTCTTAGTTTTTCCTGCTTAATTTTCTGAGCATTTTTAATTCATAAAAAATCATATTTTTGATAAATATCCAGAGAAGGGTATTATCAGGGTTTTTCGGGTTCGATCGGACTTTAAACTTCGCTCAGACTTCGCCTAAAGCTCTAGCTTAGCTTTGATACCACTGTAGGGTTCCTAGGCACTCTTGTGAAGGTTCATAAGGCATCAAACATGCCCGAATAAAATTTTAGACGTGCCGAACAACCTAAAGCCGGGATCTTTGCTAGATTATTACGGTTTAACATGCAAGTAAACATCTTTACAATTAAGTGTGAGGGATTACAACCTTTGTAGTCCGCTCCTTCGCTTTATAAGCTCCGAATAGAAGTCCCTTCGCCGCGATCCACGATCTCCCGGACTCAAGAGAGGCTCCACGACTCGAACGATCCATGATAGCTTGTCGTATTCCTTTTCTCCGATGATCTACGTCGAAGTTGCAATAGCTCAAGCTCTCTCACTCTAATGAGGTGAACACCCTAATCTAATGGGCTAGATTAGATGAGGATGATGGAGTAGTATTTATGCTTTCTTTTTATATCATTTTCTCACAAGAAATCATCACAAAAGAAATAACTAGTAAGCTCTTTCAAAGACTCAAGAGAGAAGAAGATGAAGAAATGAAAAAAGATAATCCTTTTGTGATGAATAGTAGTAAAGAATATATGATTGATTATGGAACCATGGTCAAGGATGATAAGCTTAACCTTTGTAGAGAATAAACTAGAGCTAGGGTTTGGTTAGCTTAAGAATGAGTCATGGATATGTATCAACCATAATATCTTAACTAAGACAAAAGGAAATCCTTCTAAAATGTGCAAGAAGGAGCTAACCCTAATCAAACCCTAATCTCTTTTTAACATCACTAAACATGTTTCATAATAAATCATATCATGTCACAATAATATATATCACATATATATTATATATTTGCAACAAAAGAAAATAATACAATTTACATATATTGCATATATATCAATGTATTAATCCGGTGAGAAAATGAAATAATAAAGCGAGCCAATATTAGATAATGTAATATAATATATCATATATATCATTATACATTAAATCATCGAATCAACACTTGATCCGACGATCCGGCTATATCGAATATAACCGACTAATATCTCATGTACCGATTCATCGAATCAACACTTGATCCGATGACCCGGTTCATATCTAAATATCGCGAGAATATAGTACGGTATCACTTATCGCATTATCCTCGGTCTTGCACATATCACATATGTGCCTCTACTCCGTTTTGCCTCAGCCAAAAAACCTCTGTGTAGGACTCTAAAGAATTGTCAATACGCCGGTAGCAGGTGATGATCATATCAAACACCCACAAGCTGCAAGCGGTCAGCTAAACGTAACAGCCACCCAGGTATTGAGCGATCAGAAGATGAACAAGCTAGCCTGTCCGTTCTCCTGTAATCCAATCAGTAACACTCCCGTACAGTCCGGTCTGTTCGTCCGATATGTCGCATATCAAGTCTATGGGTGGTATACGTCAGACCCTAGTAACTGATAAGTCGTGTCGATGTGAGGCTCATAACAGGTCGAGAATCTACCGGTAACACTTACGAGTAAATCTCTATATCAGCCCTGGCCAGGGACTTCCGGTCATAGCCAATCGAACACAGCACAACATCAACTCCCTATACCGGGAGAGACGAATCCCCTCCTTTTGCTCATTGCCTCCAAGTGATTCGGGACTGTACCCAAAAGCCACCGTTTTGCACGCCCTCTTGGACGTGGTAAGGTGGAAATCAAAGCACAGCGGGAATCATACAAGACTCTATGACGATCTCGGGTCTACTGACTACGATGTACCAGTGTCACCGGAGAACTGCTATCTGACGTGCGGTATATAACCATTTGGGAGTTCTCGGCGAGTCCGTCCAGTGTACCCAGTCTCCACTGAGCACCCGTACACCATCCTTGATGTCAAACATCGATGGATATGGGAACATCCATCGCCTATCATATGAGTGAAGATGCGTATACGCTAGTCTACTCTGGGTTATCGATGCCCTATCTCGATATACCTTCGACTAGGAACATTTATAGGATGTACTCATCGACTACCGTCGCCCCACTAGTATGATCTCATCATAATCCCAGTAGTCGAGTACAGATCCTAAAGGCTTTATCAACATGTGAGAGAAAGACAGTAAACCAATACAAGTCAACATGTTAAGATAAAGTGAAACCAAATAGCATACTATCATGACGAGCAAGAAAGTCCTCTCTGTATATATCCAAGCATCCATCATAATATACATCATATGTACAACAATGGCCTCTAGGGCATATACATAACTAATAGGAATTTCACTTCTTACTCTGTGTATGTCATCCAAATACCAGGACATCACACCCTACCACCTTCTTAACAGATCCATCTACTATTCTGATGAAGTCAATCCTATGACTGTCACATCAGAAATAGATGATCTATCTCCGCTTTATCTGCTTTAGTCTATAAATAGACATAAGCCACTTGTCCACTATGCTTCCTCTGCTCCCACTGACTACGACAACCCTTTGGCAAAGTCATATACACGTGCACTTCTAAAGATAGTTTAGAACTATACTCATCCTCCTGCCAGGTCTCATAGTCTGGAACAACAGCAATGACAAGTTTGGCTAAACAAGAACCTCCCTGCCGCCGTTCTTGAGCATACCGAAGTACCTCTCGAGCGCCTGAGGTTACCCACCATATCTGCAGAGTGGTCAATGGAATGTCAAACCAGATTGAATCTTTAGGTTCTTATCAAATATTCAGTAATCGTTTGCGGTTTTGGAATCACTTCCAGTTCTACCATACTCCCACTACTGTTTTCTGAAAAAAAATCCATTTTTATTAAAACTGTGGCGAGTCAAGAACAATATCACTATTGATCTTCTAGATAGTAGAAAATCAACCCTCGTCATATCCTGGGTCAATCCACAAACAGCCATTACATAAACGTGCCTTGAGTTATCCAGAGTCTAGTTTTAAGCATAAGCCGGAAAACTCACCGTACCTTAACATCGTTAAGATATAAACTGTTCTATATCCAATATGGAAACAGAGGCACTGATTTAATTGAACCAGATTCAAATCATACAGCTGTCTCCAGTGCATGTCAACTAAATGGAGAGAGGCCGATCAGTATTACTCAACTTAGGAGTGCTTCCATTTATGAGTAACCTGAAAGAGAAGCATGTTCTCTTAATCATTACTATCAACTGAATACCTTACACAATTATCTACATCTTTAATCACCTTAAAGAATCCCGATACTTGCAACACCCAGTTCATTACTTTATTCATATACCTATAACTTCTCAAAACATAGACCTTGTATTTCTATGAAACA
The DNA here is from genome assembly GCA_030015575.1 of Agapanthus africanus. Classification (NCBI taxonomy): domain Eukaryota; kingdom Viridiplantae; phylum Streptophyta; class Magnoliopsida; order Asparagales; family Amaryllidaceae; genus Agapanthus; species Agapanthus africanus. Next base: position 488,728,672 of record JASDDO010000014.1, read on the forward strand.
CATGTCTAAAAACTAGAGAAGTCACAAGTGAACAGAATATAGTACGAGTACCAACCCTTCTGTCCTAATGGACACTGGACAACATACAATACTCTGTATAAGTCCCCTGAGTCTAATAACTCAATCCCTGTGTGTCGTAGGTTGAAAACTGTACTTATGGTTAAGAAGAATTACACCGCTGTTCAATGCTCCTTACCTAACCATCCACTGATATAGATAAATGTCATGGACATAATTTCAAAAAGGTGTATCTCACTCTATAAAAATAGACGTACAGATATATCAATTTGAAATTGGTGCATTATAACGGATATTCAAAACCAAATATTTTCCGTCCGGCAAACAACCTAGGTGATTTCCTCAAATATCACCAATTATAACGAATTCCGATATGATGAGGATGATCACCTAATTCCCAATAACTTACTCCCACTCATCATCTGTAAAACCATACAGATGTGAGAATCAAACCTGGTAATACATACCCTGGAGCAAGTGTCTAATTAGGAAATCAGTTTTCTTTTAACAGTATACAGTGAAACTGAAACATTGAAATGTTTCGATGGGGTATCTGGGTATTCCTAGTAATGCCTCTTCCATTATCCAGATTCACAACTGTAACCGTATAATTCTTTGCCATCTCTCCAAATCCCTTTATATGTCTTTAGTCATTATCTTCTGTACACCCTCTTAGGCTAAATGATTTTCTTCCTTCCCTACCGTTCGGCACAAGCCTATGGTTTGGAAGAAGACTATCCAATAAGCATAATGGGTGTACTGTCCTAATCCTAGGAGAAATCGCAATGCGAGAGAAGGTGGAGATAAAAGACAACCGAATAAACATTATTCCTATTTCTCCTGAACCAGAATCCATCCCCGAACTGGAAAAAGTTCCTTTCGAGTTCGTATATAACCATACGATGGAGTATCCAATAAACTGTGGATCTTCGTAGTGATACGGAGTGTCCTGGAGAAATACAAAGGCGAAGTGAGAGTGGTAATGAAATACTTGGTTTGGTCGTGAATAGTAGTCGCAATTTACTTTTCCTTCCTTCTAATCCCTTTATTTGTCTTTACATAATACCTTCTGTACACCATCGTTAGGCTAATTGGTTTTCTTCATTCCCCACCGTTCGGCACCAGCCAATGGTTTGGAAGAAGACTATCCAATTTGCGTAATAGGTGTACTGTCCTAATCCAAGGAGCACTCGCAGCCTGAGAGAAGGTAAAAGGAAAAGACAACTGAATAGTCCTATTCGTTTTCTCCAGAACCGGAAACCATCCTCGAATAAATTCCTTCGAGTTCGTATATAACCATACGATGGTTTTATCCAATGGAAGTGGACGTTCGTAGTAATACGGGGTGCCCTGGAGAAAAGGGTAAATTTAGGAGTGGCAATAAGGTATGCAACTTTGACAATCCAAAAGCCATTTTTTAAGAAGGTTCGGTTAATCTTGGTCACTGAGTCATAGTCAAAGGTCGGGTCATGGTCGCTGCCAAAGAGAGGGAGAAAAGAAAAACTCAGCGTGCACTCTAACCTAGATCAGAATGGTTATCAATTTATCTAATCAGGAAACCTCCTACTGTACGGTCAAATTCTCCTCCAAACCTGAAAGAAGAATTAGTCGGGATCACCCGAGGAGTAAACCAACTCATTAGTGGGAATCGGGATCCAACTATCATCGCATGATAACGTAACAGAATCCGCTCACGTTATCACACTCCAGAAGGTATGCGCATATCTGGCAAGTTTCAGTTTCTTTAGAAACTCCCGATGTGATTTTTGCCCCATGCTCTTATGACCTTCACTTTGGCCAACAAATCATAAGTCACATGTCAAGTTCTGCCCATCATTCCCCAGGTTAATTTGAACCCACCCGTACCTACCCTTGACTTTGACCAACAAAGCAGTACGACTGTCCCAAACCAACGCATCTATCTTTGCTGCATATGAATACCCAATAGCTACCAATCACTGTGCCTTGACTTTGTCCAACAAACACAGCTTGAATACTTATTGACTATCCATATGAAACGACGGAGGGCTATGAATAGTTTCTGGAGAAAACCTTTAACGTAATGAACTTGATATCGTTGAAGGAACTAGATAGCTTTATAAAAATATAGCGACGAAAACCTTTGGTAAAGAAGTCACTCCCGGTGAAGGGATCTCGGCTCTTTCCCCGTAGAATGAGGTGCAGGATATTCCAACTGAATACCACGATGCAAAGCAAAAATAATCGGCTATAGTGAAGTTATTGCCCTGACGCAAACTTTTGTCCAAGGGGTCACTCCCGGTGAAGGGATCTCGGCCCTTGCCTCGTCGACTGAGGAGCCGGATATTCATAAGCGAATACCACGATGCAAAACAAAAGAGAACGCCCTTGCAATAACAGCTTTTTGAAAAGTGTTCCAACAACATCAGAATAGGTTTATTTAGCTTGCATTGATCCGAATCAACGCAGTCCCATCAATTGATCACACCAATAAAGAACGAAAATAAAGATGTACGTATATGCCATCCGCATTCGCCACTGGGTCCCGTCATCACCCGTTAGGTTACTTAACTAACGACAGAGCGGGGACTGGACTAGCGCGGATGCAAAACAAATACAACTTCTACTAGTATATATCAATATATAATATTCGCTCAAGGCGTGATAAAATGCAACATCACAGAAATGTAATAAGCATCATAGAACAATACAAATATCTGGGATCCCTGGGTTTCATAGAGCCGCTACTGAAACCCGACGTTCCCCTTGTCGAATGGATAGCCTGCGCAATGAAATCCTAGACCCCTACGGGCGTAGCAAGTTACCCGCCAAAACCTGAAGCGAGGTAGCCCCCTTCAGCAACGTGAATGGACCACCCAGCACTTCACGGAATCCGGTAACTTGGGCACCCCTCCTGGGTCATCCTGTACCCCCTACGAGTGCGGCGAATAGCCCGCCAATTCTAGAGTAAAGCCCCCTCCATCTCAATGCCATGAGATGTGGGCTCGTTGCCCTCTAGAACCCGCCTATCCATGCACCCCACCGCGGGGTAATCCTAGTACAGAAAGTAAAATATACAACGGGTACATCGACCTCAGCCCGGTCGTGCCCCAAAAGAATAATATACAAACAGGAAATAACGGCAGTCCACATGTCAGACGCTCGTCCCGCAATATCAAATGTATATAATAAACCAAACTGTACTACTATTGCATCCAGGCTATCCCCCACGACCAATCCGCAACATCGCAGCACAACACAGAACATCAACGTGAATGTCACGTTCGCAAATCTGTCTAAAATGGCTATAGCAGTTAGACAGGATTTACCGATCGAGTGACATTCACGGTCGCAGATATAATGTAAATACTGTGAACTAACATGTTTAAAATTTATGATCGATCAAATTTACCGAAGTGGGCCCCAAGCACAACTGTAGCACTCAAAAACATCTGGGCCCAAAAGGAATATACCAGAAACCCTATTTCCATGTCAGAAGCCTACTGTGAAAATTTGGTGCAGTGAAGACAAAATTCGGCGGCGGTTCCGCGGTCAAAAAGTGGTTTTGGCTGCTGTTCCGTCGCGCTATAGTAACTTCAGCCTACCAAATTTTCACAGAATGCATAAAAAACCCTGCACGTATTTTTATAATGTACCAAATAATTTTTAAAGCATTGTAAAAATTCGACAGAAGCTACGACATGGAAACGCGGTTTTTGGAAATTCGTTCGATCGAACTTGTAAACACGTTAGAGCAAGCTAGACTTGGTTAATGGCTTGGCTTTGATACCACTGTAAGTGCACGGCGGCGCCCCGGCCGTCAATCCGACGCCGGATTGCGGAAACGAAAACTTTTCTAAAAACTAGAAACCGGCACCACCGCGCACTAAAAACCCGGATCGGGCCATTAACCTAACTCTAGCAAACTAGAAAAAGGGAAGAAGGCTATATCGAGCGATCCGTGTCCTTCGGTCTTTGGCTTCCACTCCGATCTCCTCGTGGAACCTCCGGTCTTCAGCTCCTTGTCGGAACGGGCACCACATCGTCGGGTTCTTTTACGGGCTCCCACCTCTGGACCGAGGCAACTCGGGCACGAAGTTGGCAAGCCGACGTGCCCAAGAAATATTGTAGGCTAGTGTAGAATCACTTTGTCTCAATGGGGGTGAAGTTGCCTTGTATGGATGTGGAGTAGAGAATGAACGATGGAGAGAGGTTTGGAATTTTTGGCAAGAAAATAATGAGATGTATGTTTTTCCCACCACCACAAAATCAATCTCTCTCTCTCACTCAAAGTGGCCGGCCCCTATCTCAATGGTGGAGAGAAAAAGGAATCTAAAATCCAAGAGAAGAAAAAGTATGATAATTAGAAGAAAAATGGCCACACCATTTTTCTAATCAATCTCCATCCAATAAATGCAAGACATCATGAAAAAGCAAAGATGCTTAACCCATCATAATCCCCATTTACAAACAAACCCCTCCACTAAGCTAATTTGCAAACTTGCAAATTAGCCACCTCCATCGGAAAAATCCGGCCGTGAAGGAACAAAGGAAAACTAGCCGGAACGGAATACAAACTGGCAACTTCAGAAACTGATCCCGTAATAAATTACAGGAAAACCCCGCGACTGTATATACATACCCGCATTTGTATTCCCACTGAATACAAATGCAAAGAGACAAAATCTACACTGCACAATACTAGGATCCGGCTTAAAACTAAGCCCGCTAGTATTATCCGTCCGATCATGATCCGTGCAATACCGCAGGTATCTGATCGAACCCTGCCATATCTCCATACGGCCTCTACAGCGTTTCTCCCGAAACTTGAGAAAACGGTCTGTGGGGGACTCTAAAGACTCGTCAATACTTTGGTTGTGGATTTAACCACTAGCATGTCAGAGGTATTAGCCTATACGTAACGGGCTACCAGGTGTTGACCAAAAGGGACGTCGATGAGCGAACTCATCTTGACACCCTACTGAGCCAGTCAGAGACAATATCCATACAGTCCGGTCCGTTCGCCTATGAGCATCACATGGCGGGCCTAGGGGGTTGGTAAAAGTCAGACCCCAAAAAGCGGTATAAGTCGTTTCGGTGTGCAGCCCAGAACACCCTGAGATACTACTGGAATACCTACCAGTAAATCTCCTGCCTTGGCCAAGGACTTTCAAGTGCTGGCTCTCCTAGACACAGTGCGACCTCACCCATATTACCGGGAGAGACGAACCCCTGCAGATCCGCTCACTGCCTCCATGTGGCTCGGGACTGTACCCAACTAAAACCTGTTTGCACGTCTCCTTTGAGCGTGGTAGGGTAGTAATCAAAGCACAGTGGGAACTCACACGAGACAAATGACGATCTCAGGTCGATGAACTAACCTGTACACATGTCACCAGGGAGCTGCTATCTGACGTCTGGTATAATCCCAACTAGCATGTTCCCGGCGAGTCCTGTCCGGTGTACTCATAACCCAATGAGCACCTGTATACATCTTAGGTGAACCAACTGACACCAGTGGCTTGTGAGACCGGCCACCGCCCCTCGTCGGGGTCTCGACTGTATACACTAGTCTACTCTGGAGTATCGATGCCCTGTCTCGAAACTCCCACGACTAGGGACCTTTTAAGGATGTGCTTATAGACCCCAGCTCCCACGTATATGATCGCCCTCATACTGCTGGCAGTCAAGCAAGAATCCTAGGGGCTCTATCAACGTGCAATAGTGATCAATAAACTCACCTAAAGTAGTACACGATGATAAAGATAAACCAGATAGCATACTATCATCTTGAGTAAGACTGTCCTACCGGCATAGGTCCACCCTCAATCATTGCAATCACGTGCCTGTGATCCAATAATTGACTCTGAGGGCACTATCTCCAACACTCTTACTCCATTTTGCCTGAGTCAAGAAACCTCTGAGTAGTAATCTAAAGAATCGTCAATACGCCGGCAGTAGGTGATGATCATATCAAACACCCACAAGCTGCAAGCGGTCAGCTAAACGTAACAGCCACCCAGGTATTGAGCGATCAGAAGATCAACAAGCAATCCTGTACATTCTCCTGTGAATCCAATCAGTAACACTCCCGTACAGTCCGGTCTCTTCGTCTGATATGTCTCATATCTGGTCTAGGGGTGGTAAAACGTCAGACCCTAGTTACCGATAAGTCGTGTCGATGTGAGGCTCATAACAGGTCGAGAAACTACTGGTAACACTTACGAGTAAATCTCTATATCAGCCCTGGCCAGGGACTTCTAGTTATAGCCAATCGAACACAGCACAATATTAACTCCCTATACCGGGAGAGACGAATCACCTCCTATCGCTCATTTCCTCCATGTGTTTCGGGACTGTACCCAAAAGCCACCATTTTGCATGCCCTCATGGACGTGGTAAGGTGGAAATCAAAGCATAGTAGGAATCACACAAGACTCTATGACGATCTCGGGTCTACAGACTAACCTGTACCAGTGTCACCAGAGAACTACCATCTGACGTGAGGTATAATACCATCTGGGAGTTCTCGGCGAGTCCGTCTAGTGTACCCAGTCTCCACTGAGCACCCGTACACCATCTTTGATGTCAAACACCGATGGATATGGGATCATCCATCGCCCATCATATGGGTCAATATGCATATACGCTAGTCTACTATGATGTATCGATGCCCTGTCTCGATACACCCTCGACTAGGAACAGTTATATAATGTACTCATCAACTACTCTGGCCCCACTAGTATGATCTGATCATAGTCCCAGTAGTCGAGTACATATCCTAAGGGCTTTATCAACATGTGAGGGTAAGACAATAAACTAATATAAGTCAACATGTTAAGATAAAGTGAAACCAAATAGCATACTATCATGACGAGCAAGAAAGTCCTCTCTATATATATCCAAGCATCCATTATAATATACATAATATGTACAACAATGGCCTCTAGGGTATATACATAACTAACAATCTCCCACTTGCACTAAGGCCAGCTGTTGTAGTATCTCATACTTAGCATCCCGAATAATCTCTCAAACTGTATCCGGGGAATGGCCTTTGTGAGTGGATCCGCAGTGTTGTCATTCGTATCAACTTTCCTGACCTCGATCTCCCGGCGATCAACTATCTCCCTGATCAGGTGATACCGCCTCAGAATATGTCTGGACTTTTGATGGGACCTGGGTTCCTTGGCCAAAGCTATAGCTCCATTGTTATCGCAATACAAAGGTATTGGATGCTCAATGGACGGAACCACACCAAGTTCAGTAATGAACTTCTTTATCCAGACAACATCTTTGGCAGCGTCGTTGGCAGCGATGTATTCAGCCTCCATCGTCGAGTCTGCAATAGTATCCTGTTTGGAACTCTTCCAACACACTGCCCCTCCATTGAGGGTAAAGACAAATCCCAAGTGCGACTTAGAGTCATCCTTATCACTCTAGAAGCTGGACTCGGTAAAGGACTCCACATGGAGTTCTCCGTTACCATACACCAAGAACATCCCTTTAGTCCTTCGCAGGTACTTGAGAATGTTCTTCACAGCTGTCTAGTGACTCTCTCCAGGATCTGCTTGATACCGACTCACTACACTTAGTGAGTATGCTACATCAGGTCTGGTACATAGCATCACATACATGATAGAGCCTACTGCCGAAGCATAGGGTATCCCTTGCATGCGATCTCTCTCCAAATCAGTCTTGGGAGACATCTCTTTGGAGAGTGTGAGCCCAGAGATCGTGGGTTGGTTACCACGCTTGGATTCTTCCATACTAAACCTCTTTAGTATGGTGTCAATGTACCTGGATTGGTACAATCCCAGTATCCGTTTAGATCTATCTCTATAGATCATAATTCCCAGTATGCAGGAGGCATCACCTAGATATTTCATTGAGAATCTTTGTGATAAGAAGAGCTTGACTGATTGCAGCATAGGAACATCATTTCCTATCAAGAGTATGCCATCGACGTACAATACGAGGAAGACAACCTTACTCTCTACATCCTTTTTATATATACAATGTTCATCTACGTTTTTGATGAAGTCAAACTCTTTGACTACAACATCAAAGCAGATGTTCCAACTCCGCGATGCTTGCTTTAACCCATAGATGGATTTAAGCAGTTTGCATACCTTTCCGCTGCTCCCACTATCTACGAAGCCCTCTGGCTGAGTCATGTACACGCACTCTTCTAAATCACCGTTTAGAAAGGCGGTCTTAACATCCATTTGCCAGATTTCATAGTCATTGTATGCAGCAATGGCAAGTAAAATCCGGATGGACTTAAGCATAGCCACTGGAGAAAAGGTTTCGTCATAATCCATACCTGGTCGTTGACGAAAACCCTTTGCAATAAGTCTAGCTTTGAAAGTCTCAACTTTTCCATCAACACCAATTTTCTTTTTAAAAATCCATTTGCTCCCAATGGGTTTTACCCCTTCAGGGGAAACTTCCAAGGTCCATACTTTGTTGGTGTATATGGATTCCATCTCAGATCGTATTGCATCCAGCCATTTCACAGAGTCACCACTTGTGATGGCCTGCTCGAAACTAGTCGGGTCATCATCTACCATGATGCAATCCTCGCGTCCACCATCAACGAGAAAACCGTAGTATCTCTCAGGTGGATGAGAAACTCTGCTAGATCGGCGGAGTGGCTGGGGTTTGTCGGGTATTACTGAATCTTCTGGTTCCAATAAATCATCTGTTGTAGTTTGCGGTGCTGGAACCACTTCCAGCTCTACCTCTTTGCCACTAATTTCTTTTGCAAGAAATTCCTTTTCCAAAAAGGTAGCATGTTGAGCAACAAACACTTTTTGTTCCTCAGCGCGGTAGAAAAAATATCCATGAGAATTCTTTGGATATCCCACAAACTTGCAAAGAACTGATCGTGCCTTGAGTTTGTCCGGATTTTGCCTTTTGACATAGGCCGGACAACCCTATATCTTAACTCGTTTAAAATATGGTCTCTTCCCACTCCATATCTCATATGGTGTGGTAGGTACAGATATAGATGGAACTAGATTCTATAGGTATATGGTTGTCTCAAGCGCATACCTGATTGGTGTGATTTAGCGTGCTTGCGCTTTCTAAAAGATAGATCAAAAATATTTGTAACCGCAATCAAGAACGGCGTCGCTTTGCAGCTAGCCGGTGAGTACGGGTCGGTCCACAGGGATGTTGTGAATTTCCTAATCGCGCTAACGAGTTAATTTCGAAGGGTGTTCGGATTGATTATTAAATCTAAAAATTGAAGTTGTATGATACTAGGATTAGAAACTTGCTAGGATTAGGTTTAGGGAAAATTTGGTAAACAAAAATCTACATCTCTTTCCATTGCCTTTAATTAAAGATATCATATTAGTGTTATGGTAAATCTTAACAAAGGGGATTAGGATGATTGGGAAGATTGATTCTTCCTCTAGATCCTTGTCCTTCCTTTCTTAATCTTTACCCTAACCTCCATGGAAAACTATAGAATCCGGGCCTTTAGACTACGGAATCACCGTTACCTCGAGGGTAGAGTGCCGTAGGGAGCGGAATAAGAAGGTATGCATGGAGTTCTAATTTTCATAAAAGATTGGCAAAGAAAAGAGATGAGAGATCTTCATCTCTCAAATCCTTCCCTATTCCTAACCCTAACAAGCGAGGAAACTACTCGCTCATTAGGAAATTTAAGAACATTTATCTAGGGAAGAGAAAAAAAATTACCCAGGGCAAGAATTGAAATCTAAACTAGAGCAAGGAATTAAATCTACTTACAGATGCATCTCTCCAATCATCAACGCAGGGTTGTCAGATCTGAATTCATGAATTGAAAAGAAACACCGATGCTCTCCAAAAGAATTCTAAAATTTATTAATGAAGGGAGGCATCAAAAGAATACAATGATTTGGGCTTCTATTTATAGGAGATAGAAACCCTAGGTTACAATTGATTTGCATGTCTACATTTACCAAAATATCCTTAGGAAGACCTAGTCAAAGTAGACTTCAAGCTTTGGTAAAATTTTATGTTTCTTTAAAAGAAAGTATTGGGCCTTGGATCTTTGGGCTTCCTTATTATTTGGTTCTTTATTAAAATAGATTCTAAGTTTCTTCCAGATCTCCAGTGAATAATTGCGGTGGGCTTTTAACCGTTCGCTTTGTAATCTTGGACCTTGCATTGCCTTGTACTCTGTGAATTTTATGTTTGATGTAGGCTTGATCAAGAGTCTTCTATTTGTTGGTCAAAGTCCACTTTTTGTATCATCTTTTGTCTTTTTCACTGTTTTCGCTTCAAGAACCTGTAACCTGTAATATGTAGCAGACATGCATCAAAAGCACCTGTTTATCATTGTAAAATGCATAAGAATGGGGAATAGAAAATGCAATATTATGGTATGAACAAATACCCCCAAACTTATCTTTTGCTCGTCCTCGAGCAAACTTATTTTTTTATTCTCGATAAAAATCTAACCTAGCCGCACTTTCGCAGGGAGACACGATTGCACTGAGCTCGTGCAACAAGCCGTTAAACCTCTAGGTGTCCCTAGTAGGAGGAGTGTTGTCTCCTGAGGGTTTTCAGCGGATACTACCCACAAAATCTTATCAATTCGGCTTTTCGACTTTTGTTCTCCAATTAGGTTTTCTAACTAAGAATTCTATCATCGTCGACCCGCAAATTATCCACCCATATCCTTCACACTTCCTCATTATTTAACTTAAGATTATATATGTTATGTAGAATTACTTACCTTTCGGCATTTCTTAAGTTTTCCTTCTAGGGTTACATCTCCACTTAGGAATTTTTATCAACTCTACTAAAGATACAAGTTCTATTCTTCATTCCTTTCTCTTATCTAAACTCTAATCACATATCCCCACGTGTGTGTAAAAATCACCCCTACACTTGGAAATTCAAATCAAGCAATCGTACTCCCGTCCATTGTCCAAAGCACTTTTGAAATTTTCGCTTTCACATCCTTCATGCGACTGTTAATACTTCTTGAAGTACCAACAACCGATTATAAGATGCGTTAGCGTTTTAAAGCGTACTTCCTAGTTTTGCAACACCCAAGGCTTTTAGCAGTGGCTCCCAAACCAGTTGGTCTAAGGCACTAGGTGATGAAGCACCCTCGCTAAATATTTTTCTATTTTTACAGCCTTAAATAATCACAAAAACCAGTGTCCATTTTTTTTTCTCTATCCACCCCTTTTTTTTTTCTTTTTCATTGTGCTAAGGACTTTAGACAAGAGTATTTCAAGGTCTCTTCTACTAATCCAAGTTTCAAGGTGCGTGTTTGTGCATTTTGTAGGGTACATGTTTTCAGAATCTAGACTTAAGGTAGGAACTATTTTTCAAACTTATACTCTAATAAGAACATCAATACTCTTCCCTTGTTTAGACTTAGCCCAAGAAGTGAACCCAAAATTTGCCTATTTCTAAATAACCTACAAAGACATATACTTTCTACCGTTAAACTTTAAGGAAGGTTATTTTTAGGGTTTTTAATTTACTAAGTCTAAGATTTAGTTGTTCCTAGCCAGTTGGCCTATTTGTCAAACTCTAGTCAATCAGCCAAAATTGAATACAATAATTTTTATAATTTTTGAAATTTTTCAATTTTTATGGATTTTTCAAATAAGTATGCAAATGCAAAAATATGTACAAATGAATGCGAAGGAAGAAGACTTACTGAGCATACCCCCAAACTTGAACTTGACAGTGTCCTCACTGTCATGCCAAACCAAGAGGGTCAAAATACCGGCACTCCCCTGTTTATTTATTTACAAATTTTTTTTTTTATATTTTTAATGTTTTGAAATTTTTTTTTTATAGAAAAAGAAAACAAAAATAAATATATACATATATACAAAGGTTCCCCCCAAACTTAAGCTTGGCCTTACACAAGCCAAAGGTTAGCACCAACCATTCAAAAATTCTATCGTGGTAATGGTAGAGTTGGTGAAAGAATGGAGTGGAAAGAAAAGAGATGAGAAGCACAAGAGACCGTGTGGAGAGAAAGGGATAATATGGTCTCGGTGGAGGAGAATGGCGGAGGGGAAGAAGAAATGGTAGGGGTTCTACTTCTTCGAGTGGAGGTTGATTAGTCACAAAATCCATATCATTTAAGAATGCGAGTTCGTCGGCGAAAATATCTTCGAAACATTCCTCGAAGGTCCAATTGAAAATCATCGAACTCAAAATGTCGGATTGTGATTCATCAACACTCGATATCATTAAAGGAAGATTAGAAGAACCAAAGAAAGTGGGAATACGAATTTGAGGGTGTGGATGGAGCGTATAGATTAGCACAATTTGTAATGACCGATGTGTAAAAAGCGATTGTGCTAATCTAACAACCCGCGAAAAAATGAGATTAAATCCCTCAAGAGTCGTGAGCAAACATGGGTACGCCGAACTTGGTATAGGAGATGAAAGCGTAAAGGTCATTTGTTCGGTCGGAACAATGGGAAAGACGAAAGGGAGTGAATTAGGGATAGTATCTTTCTCACCGTAGTAAACTGTTTCAAACTTGAAAGATTCCATTAATGGTTCGAAACGACTGTAAGCAACCGAGTCTGATGGATTAACTAACTCATCTGAAAATGCAAAGGACTCAAACTCGGGCGGTGAGACTTCAACATCGTCCGAAAAAGTGAAACACTTGTAAGTGTCATCGGCTGTGGGAACTGTGTCAGATTCAAAGGAAAAGTTTTCAAGCTCACAGTCGTCAGGCGTGAAATGAGGCATGGTCAGAACGATGGAAAAGAGGGAGGGTGATTTAGGTAAAGGTTCAAGAGGATGAATTAGAAAATCCGACACATCAAAGAAAAATGGTTCAACCTCAATATGATCCTCACTACTCTCCTCAATATTATCCTCATAATTCTCCACAATATTCAACTCATCCATGCCATTATCATCAAAATCAAGACGCATATGAGATTCGGGAGAAACATTTAATAACTCGGGATGATGATTTGAACATAAAATTTCAATTAAATCGACAGGTTCATCATCCGAAATATTCCCGGCGTCTATATCCTCAATCAAGTGAAAATCAATTTCTGTAGACACCTCATCAAAAGCATGGATGTTTATCGATTTAGGTTCTAGAGTGGAGGTGTAAAGATCGAAAGGATTAGGTGCTGTTTCACTCGAAAGGGGTTCCTCACAATCTGGGAAATCAAACACTACAAATTCGCTCAACTCATCTTTATTTTCAACAGGTGAACTATTTAGGGCAATCGATGGAAAACAGGAGTTGTGGGCTTTAATTGGGTAAGGGTAGGTTTGATTTGGAAATCCTCTCACATTCTCTCTCTGTCCAACCGCCTCCTCATACATTGGAAAATTTGGAGCTAGTTGGAAACTAACTACCGGTTCAGCAGGTTGCATAAGGGTGGCCACGGACGCTTCCACATTCCTAACCATTTTATTTGTTGCTGCGATATACGCCTCCAATGCCTCTTCCAAACTAGACTTGGGTGGTAAGGGGGTTTCGGTAAAAGATTCGAAATTGTTTGGATATGTGAAACTCCCTAATGGCTGTGTAAAAGTAGTGTCTAGTGAAGGTGGAAAGGTCGGGTAGGACTGGTAAGAAGTGGGTGATTGGACTGGGGTAGGGTCATCATGTGGATAAAAAGGTGAATAGTCTTGTTGATCCCTAGAACTAGATGTGTGGAGAGGGGTGAAAGATCGGCTACGAGATTGAGCAATATGCTCAGCAATGGACATCGGCCTAGGAGTGACAGAAGGACTTAAAGAAGTGGTGTCAACATATGTAGGTGGTGAAGGTTGACTTGGTTGACACAAAGTGGGTTGAAAAGTCAAACTATTTCTCCTAGACTCCTCTATGTGATCTTTCAAAGATTTTTTAAGCATGGAAGGATCGTCTTTAAATTGACAGAACAAATTGCCGAACGACGCAAAATTAGGCTCGGGATACCAAAGTTCGGGTAATGATTTTTTATGTGGGGTACCCATGTTAAAAGAAGAAAGGTGACAAGAAAGAAAGTTGGGTGATGGTGCAAGGATTTATTTGGGGCTCAAAAAATTTTGCAAGTTCTTTAAAATATTTGTCCTTTTTATTTTCATATTTTTTCTTTCTCTTTATTTGGAAAATTTTTTGTTGCAAAAAGATTTTAGAGAAAAAGATATGCAACAGCAAAATATTACTTGCAATTGGTTATTATTTGAAGCATATCACAAGAATCTTTATTTGGAAAGAATTAACAGCAAAATATTTCTTGCAATCAATGTAGTTCAAGCTGGGCCCAAAAATCCTGCACAAGATTTTTATTTGGAAGGGAATATATTTTATAGCTCACGGAATCCTGCAGGAAGTTTCAGAAAATATATGGAAATATTTGCAGAGAAAGAACAGAGAAGCTTACAGAAATTTTTTCAGAAGATGTTGTCACCAGAACGCAGCTAATCCGCGGCCAAATGGGGGTTCCCACCGCTGTTACGCGGCGGTAAAGTCGGCGCGGATCCCAAAATTTTTTTTCACACGACGAGTCGTCAAGGAGACCGCGGTTCCGCGGCCTAAAGCAAGTTCTGGCCGTGGAAAGGCGGCGGTTTAGGGGGTTCACTGCTCTAAAAAAAATCACTGTTCTGTTGTTTAAAATCTCGTCTGTTTCGATATCCCGTTTTCTGTTTTGCTTTCTGGAAATCTCCAGATCCGAATTTGTATATCCTGCAAAAATTCAACCACAAAGTATCCTTTCCAAAAATAACAAATGATATATATTTTTATAATTTTTTGATATTTCAGATTTTTATGAATTTTTAAATTTTATGATTAACCCGAAATTGCGAAAAGAAAATTCTACGCCATCCCCGGCAACGGCGCCATTTGATTGGTGTGATTTAGCGTGCTTGCGCTTTCTAAAAGATAGATCAAAAATATTTGTAACCGCAATCAAGAACGGCGTCGCTTTGCAGCTAGCCGGTGAGTACGGGTCGGTCCACAGGGATGTTGTGAATTTCCTAATCGCGCTAACGAGTTAATTCCGAAGGGTGTTCGGATTGATTATTAAATCTAAAAATTGAAGTTGTATGATACTAGGATTACAAACTTGCTAGGATTAGGTTTAGGGAAAATTTGGTAAACAAAAATCTACATCTCTTTCCATTGCCTTTAATTAAAGATATCATATTAGTGTTATAGTAAATCTTAACAAAGGGGATTAGGATGATTGGGAAGATTGATTCTTCCTCTAGATCCTTGTCCTTCCTTTCTTAATCTTTACCCTAACCTCCATGGAAAACCTTAGAATCCGGGCCTTTAGACTACGGAATCACCGTTACCTCGAGGGTAGAGTGCCGTAGGGAGCGGAATAAGAAGGTATGTATGGAGTTCTAATTTTCATAAAAGATTGGCAAAGAAAAGAGATGAGAGATCTTCATCTCTCAAATCCTTCCCTATTCCTAACCCTAACAAGCGAGGAAACTACTCGCTCATTAGGAAATTTAAGAACATTTATCTAGGGCAGAGAATAAAAATTACCTAGGGCAAGAATTGAAATCTAAACTAGAGCAAGGAATTAAATCTACTTACAGATGCATCTCTCCAATCATCAACGCAGGGTTGTCAGATCTGAATTCATGAATTGAAAAGAAACACCGATGCTCTCCAAAAGAATTCTAAAATTTATTAATGAAGGGAGGCATCAAAATAATACAATGATTTGGGCTTCTATTTATAGGAGATAGAAACCCTAGGTTACAATTGATTTGCATGTCTACATTTACCAAAATATCCTTAGGAAGACCTAGTCAAAGTAGACTTCAAGCTTTGGTAAAATTTTATGTCTCTTTAAAAGAAAGTATTGGGCCTTGGATCTTTGGGCTTCCTTATTATTTGGTTCTTTATTAAAATAGCTTCTATGTTTCTTCCAGATCTCCAGTGAATAATTGCGGTGGGCTTTTAACCGTTCGCTTTGTAATCTTGGACCTTGCATTGCCTTGTACTCTGTGAATTTTATGTTTGATGTAGGCTTGATCAAGAGTCTTCTATTTGTTGGTCAAAGTCCACTTTTTGTATCATCTTTTGTCTTTTTCACTGTTTTCGCTTCAAGAACCTGTAACCTGTAATATGTAGCAGACATGCATCAAAAGCACATGTTTATCATTGTAAAATGCATAAGAATGGGGAATAGAAAATGCAATATTATGGTATGAACAATACCCCCAAAAGGAAATAGGTAACTCAGCATCACTCATCATAGAGCGCACCATATCTAATAGGGTGCGATTCCTCCGCTCCGATACACCGTTGTGCTGTGGTGTATAAGGAGGAGTAAGCTGAGAGAGAATCCCATTCTCTTTTAGATAGTCCAGAAACTCATTTCTTAAGTATTCTCCTCCTCGATCAGATCGAAGGATCTTAATACTTTTGCCCGTTTGGTTCTCTACTTCGTGCTTATATTCTCTGAATTTCTCAAAAGCTTCAGACTTGTGTTTCATCAGGAACACATGTCCGTATCTTGAGAGATCGTCAGTGAATGTAATAAAGTAGAAAGAACCGTTCTTGGCGTGTGTAGACATGGGACCGCATACATCACTATGTACCAGTCCTAAGAGTTCCATAACTCTTGCTCCGTGTCCACTAAACGGAGTTTTGGTCATTTTACCTTTGAGACATGAATGATAAGTATCATAAGATGATAATTCGATCCATCCTTATGTAACTTAGCTAGCCGTGTCGCATTGATATGACCAAGTCTACAATGCCATAAGAAGGATTCGTTCATTTCTGAACTTTTCCTCCTGTGTGTTTTGTATATTAAGTACTGTATTTTGATTGAGAACGTATATGCCATTATGTAACGAGCCTGATCCAATCAACTTTTGATTCAGGAATATGTTAATAATATTATCCTATACTACAAAATTATATCCTTCTTTACTTAATAAGGAAACTGATATAATGTTGCAAATCATGTTCGGTATATAATAGCACTCGTTCAGAATCATTGTATTACTACTTGGTAATACAGGGTGATATTCGCCAACTGCCTTGGCTGCAATACTTGCACCATTCCCTACTTGTACGGAATGATCACCTTTTCCCAGTTCTCTACCTTTACGTAGCCCACGTAACAATTTACATATGTGGGATCCCGATCCGGTATCTAATACCCAGGACGTAGGGTGAATTGAGAAACAGTTCTTAATAACTAACACACCCGAAGAAGATGCATCATCATACCTGTTCTTCGTTTGGGCGGCGTGAGAATCCAGATATTCTCCTGTTTCCTGCTCAGTCTTATAACTCTTATAAGAAAGAACGGGACCAACATTCCCCTGCTCAGTATAATAAGCGGGTTCAGTCAATACATCCATATTATTATCTTGATTATGGCCTGACATGGTCGCTACCTGGAGAGAGAGAGAGAGAAGAAAACACTTTAGCGTATGCTCTTGCAATATTAGATTGGTTATTATCTTATCTAATCAGGATGTCTCCCACTGTTTTTATCAAATCTTCCTTCAAACCCTAAAAGGTATGATTAGCCGGGATTAATTACACCCTACAATTTCATCAATTTTTCAGCCAGATCAGTGTTGGTACTTGAGGGAGGTTCCCCATGCTTTCGCACGGACCTGATTAAAATAAACCTCGTTTTCCCAGAGGCATAACCCCGTTAACACCTTTCTAGACACCTACTTGATCGGCTAATTGTCCTGTGTAAAATTCTCCCAGGAGTAACTCTTACTCGCAGCGGGTATCGGGATCCAACTATCTCATAGTAGGTATGCAATCTCATTGCAAATTTCCATCACTTGAAATTCCCGATAATACTTTTGCCCCTAGCGATCTATGACCTTGACTTAGTCAACAAACCATAAATCGCAAGTCAAGTTCAACCCGTACATTTCCCGATTGAATTAAACCTACCCATACGACCCTTGACTAAGTCAACAAGGCCGTACGACTACCCTAATCCAATCACATCTCATGCTTTAGCAGATAAACACTATTTAGCTACCGTACACTACGCCTTGACTAAGTCAACAAACATAGCACGAATACTAAATATTATTTATCTGAAATGACGGAGGGCTACGCAGGTTTTTCAGAAAACCATGAGCGTAATGAACTTGATATCGTTGTAAAAACAAGTGATTTTGAAAAGGAGTGTTTTTGAGGCTTTTCTAGTTTCGATAAAAAGGTCACTCCCGGTGAAGGGATCTTGGCTCTTTCCCCATCGAATAAGGTGCAGGGTATATCATATATACCGCTGTGCAAATCAAGAAGTATATAAGCTGTCAAAAACTAAACCGTGAGTTTGTAGCATCTGCCAGTTTTGCTAAAGAGGTCACTCCCGGTGAAGGGATCTCGGCTCTTTCCTCATCGAATAAGGTGTGCAGGGTATATCATATATACCGCTATGCAGAGCAAAACTGTAGCTACCCTTTTTATAAAGTTTTGATTCTTCAACATCTTTTAGGTTTCTTTTCTTTTATTAATCTCATTAATAAATCCCATCAGCTTATGCTTCCTAAGCATCACAGAAGAAACGAAAGCAGTAATATTTATATATCAGCATATATATATAGTATAAGCATTCGTCTCTGGCAGTAATATGATCTCAACAAAGAACATTGCAGCATAAGATAACATATAAAATATTTGATATACTAGGACTTCCGTGTTTTATATCGAGCCTGTATAAAACATGGATTCCACGGTCATGATGAATAGCCAAACCCACATCCCTAGACCCCTACGAGAGCGGCAAGTAACACTGCCAATTCTAGGGTTAGGAGACCCGGTCTCGACTCCTCGAGATGGCCTCCCACTGTACCCTAGAACCCGGTTACTTATGCTCCCCTCCTTGTGTCTACCTAATGCGGAAAAGTAAAAAATATACACTGGTGACATCAACCTCATCGCGGAAGTGCCCCAATAAAAGAATATTACATACAAATGAATTTTACATGAATGAAAATAAAAACTCTCATCTCATATAAAACCCCCGGCTATTCAGAACACGACGATCCAATATAACATATCACAGCAACACATAATATCTCATATCATCAACGTAAGTAAGTATGCATACACCGATTGTCGTTGATATATAGCAACGAAAACCGGCGATACAACTACATACTACACTTACGGTCACAGAAAAGAAAGTGTAAAACTACAACATTTGGAATTCACATTCACTTTAGAAATCGTAAATCCGAAATATCACATACTTCGCATTTCATGCCTAACTTTATGAATTCTACATATTGTATCACATTTCAGATAAATTGACAATATTAAACTTTCCGATCGAATAAACAAATACCCAATATTTCCCAATATAGCTCAACACTTGAGCGGAGTTCAAAAAATCCTAGAACATGTCACAGGCCCAATTGTCCAGCCGTAGAAGGGTCAAACCAACGCCTCACATGTGGCAACGCCGTACTGCCTCAAACCCTAAGGTTTAGAGGCAGTTCAGACGGTCATATAATCGAGTTAAGGTTTGTGTTTCTTCTAGAGGGTCCACAGATATGCTTGTATATTTTTCTGTAATTTTTAAACCAGGAAAAATTCCAACACTTGAAAGTTTTTCGTGTCGGGAAAAAAAGAATTATTGATATCCGTTCGAACATTTTAAAACTTTCTAAATTATCCGTAAAACTAAACGAAATTAAACTTTCCAATCGAATCAACGAATACAAAAGATCTCCAGAAAAATCAACACTTGAGTAATATTAAAAATTCCCAGAAGTATATACCAATACCTAAGGATTTTACTGTGCCAAAAAGCTAACCCTAATTCTACTGTACTGCCGGGGAACCGCCGCGCAAGGCATAGTATTGCCGCAGTTCCGCGGCGTTTTAGTGGAATTATGATGTCGTTTTTCACATTAACTCTTAGAATTCCCTGCTGAATTTTCTGAGTATTTTTAATACGGAAAAAATCACATTTTTGAAAAATTTCTAGAGAGGGGTCAAAATACGATGTTTCGGGGTCCGATCGGACTTTTAACTTCGTATACATGTCGCCTAATGCTCTAGCTAGGCTCTGATACCACTGTAGGGTTATAAGGGTCTATAAGGCATCAACCATGCCCGATTTAAAATTTAGACGTGCCGAACAACACAAAGCGAGAATCTTTGCTAGATTATTAGGGTTAAACATGCAAGTAAATATCTTTACAACTAAGAAAGAGGGATTACAACCTTTGTAGTCCGCTCCTTCACTTCATAAGCTCCGAGTAGAAGTCCCTTCGCCGCGATCCATGATCTCCCAGACTCAAGAGAAGCTCCACAACCCGAATGATCCATGCTTGCTTGTAGTCTTCCTTTTCAAAGATGATCTACCTTGAAGTTTCTTTAACTCAAGCTCTCACTCACTAATGAGGTGAACACCCTAATCTGATTGGCTAGATTAGATGAGGATGATGAAGTAGGTTTTATGCTCTCTTTTATTATCAAATTCTCACACTAATCCATCACAAAATAAAAACCTAGAAAGCTTTTGTGAGCTCAAGGAAGAAGAAGAAGAATGAATATCCTTTTGTGATGAATAATGAAAATGTTATATGATTACAAATGCAACCATGGTCAAAGATGAAGAGGGCTAACCAATATAGAGACTTAATTAGAGTTAAGGGTGTGGGTTGGGTTAGGAAATATCTCATAAAATATCAACCATAATATCTTTGCAAGAAACAAAAGAAAAGCTTCTAGAAGCTTCATGAAAGAACTAACCCAAATCAAACCCTAACCATGTTTAATCTCCACTAATCATGTTGCATTAGTAATTATAACATGTTACAGTATTATATATCACATATATAATATATTTTGTAACAAAAGAAAATAATACAGTTAACATATATCTCATATATATTAATGTATTATCCGGTGAGAAAATAAATCAATAAAGTGAGCCAATATTAGATAATGTAATGTAATATATCACATATATAATTATACATTAAATTATCGAATCAACACTTGATCCGGCAATCCGTCTATATCGCATATAACCGACTAATATATTATGTACCGATTCATCGAATCAACACTTGATCCGATGACCCGGTTCATACCAAAATATCGCGAGAATATAATACGGTATCTCATATCGCATTATCCTCGGTCATGCACATATCACATATGTCCTCCTCCACCATTTTGCCTAAGTCAAGAAACCTCTGTGTAAGACTCTAAAGAATCGTCAATATGCCGGCAGTAGGTGATGATCATATCAAACACCAACAAGCTGCAAGCGGTCAGCTAAACGTAACAGCCACCCAGGTATTGAGCGATCAGAAGATCAACAAGCAAGCCTGTACATTCTCCTGTGAATCCAATCAGTAACACTCCCGTACAGTCCGGTCACTTCGTCTGATATGTCGCATATTTGGTCTAGAGGTGGTAAAACGTCAGAACCCAGTAACCGATAAGTCGTGTCGATGTGAGGCTCATAATAGGTCGAGAAACTACTGGTAACACTTACCAGTAAATCTCTATATCAGCCCTGGCCAGGGACTTCCAGTTATAGCCAATCGAACACAACACAACATCAACTTCCTATACCGGGAGAGACGAATCCCGTCCTATCCCTCATTGCCTCTGTGTGATTCGGGACTGTGCCCAAAAGCCACCATTTTGCACGCCATCTTGGACTTGGTAAGGTGGAAATCAAAGCACAGTGGGAATCACACAAGACTCTATGACGATCTCGGGTCTACAGACTAACCTGTACCAGTGTCACCAGAGAACTACCATCTGACGTGAGGTATAATACCATCTGGGAGTTCTCGGCGAGTCCGTCCAGTATACCCAGTCTCCACTGAGCACCCGTACACCATCTTTGATGTCAAACACCGATGGATATGGGATCATCCATCGCTCATCATATCGGTCAAGATGCGTATACGCTAGTCTACTCTGGTGTATCGATGCCCTGTCTCGATACACCCTCGACTAGGAATAGTTATAGGATGTACTCGACTACTCTGGCCCCACTAGTATGATCTCATCATAGTCCCAATAGTCGAGTACATATCCTAAGGGCTTTATCAACATGTGAGAGTAAGACAATAAACTAATATAAGTCAACATGTTAAGATAAAGTGAAACCAAATAGCATACTATCATGACGAGCAAGAAAGTACTCTCTTTATATATCCAAGCATCCATTATAATATACATCATATGTACAACAATGGCCTCTAAGGTATATACAAAACTAACACCTTGGGTCTATCCTAATGCGGAAAAGTAAATAATATACATCAATGGTGACAACAACCTCAACCCGGAAGTGTCCTAATAAAATAATATTACATACAAATTTACATGAATGAAAATATAAGAACTCTTATCTCACATAAAAAAAACCCGGCTATTCAATCACGACGATCCTATATAACATATCAAAAGCAACACATAATATCACATGTCATCAACGTAAGTAAATATGCGTATTCCTGATGTCGTTGACGTATAGCAACGAGATCGGAGATATACCACATATTACACTTACGGTCGCAGAAAAGAAATGAAAACTACAATAATTAGAATCTGCATCATCCTTAGACATCATAAACCCGAAATATCTCATATCTCAGATTTCATGCCTAACCTTTTAAACCATGCATTTAAGTCTCGAATTGAAAACACTTTTCAATAATAAGTCAGGTAATTCAACAAGATTCCCAATTAAATGATCGAATGCTCGTCGGGAATTTTAGTAGATTGTTGCACCCCCGATGCCATCAACGAAGTGCACTTAGGCGGAACACCGCGACCGCGAGCACCCGCGTGGATGCTTTTGGACACAGGGTTCTCCTATAGTCACGTAGTCGGGGCTATGGGGCGTGGCTATCTAGTAGTGTTTCCCGCCGACTGTTCGCGTACAATACGAGATTGCGACGGAGTTTTGATCCGAATTGAAACTCCGTGGCAACCAATCAAATGAGACTAAAATGCTATATTTATAAAACACAAACTAGTTTTCACAAAACTAATTAATGTGAATTCAAATTATTGTATCACTTATAATTATAATCTAGATGATGTTAAACATTTCATTCGATTTATCAAACACCCACAATTCACAGAGACCTCAAAAACTTGAGCCTCACTAAAAATACCCAGAAAATGCATAATCACAAAATGGAGCAGCACAAAAGAAACGAGCCCATAACTCCATAGTCTTGCAGCGGAACCGC
Source organism: Agapanthus africanus (assembly GCA_030015575.1). NCBI lineage: Eukaryota > Viridiplantae > Streptophyta > Magnoliopsida > Asparagales > Amaryllidaceae > Agapanthus > Agapanthus africanus. The sequence continues at coordinate 488,751,853 of JASDDO010000014.1, forward strand.
GGCCAAAACAGAGGTTAGGCCGCAATTCCGCGGCGGCTTATTGGAGATGGGCTTCTTATTTCTTGAGGCTCCATCAAATAACCTGCACGAATTTCTGTATATTTTTAATTTGAAAATTTTCAACTTTTGAAAAATGGACAGAAACTTGGTAAAATACGGGTTTCGAAGTTCGATCGAACACTTTAACGTCGTCTAGATATCGCCTAATGCTCTGGCTTAGCACTGATACCATGAAAGTGTGTCTTAGCACCACCATTAGGTTTCTACAAGCATCAAGTGTGCAATTTAAAAAAATCTAGAGTGCTAAGCTGCACTAACTTAGAATCTAACTAGAGTATTAGTGTTTACAAAACATGAAAGCAAGTTCTATACTAAGTGAAGAGGGTTAAAACCTTTATAAACCAGGTCCTTCATTCCAAAGCTCCAAGTAGTAGTACCTAGAACTCCTCTCGGCTCAACTTGAAGAAAGAATCGAGCTTACTTTGCGATCTTCGAGGCCGAAGATGATCCACCTTGAAGTCTCTCTAACTCAAGCTAATGTTTCACTAATCAATTATTAATGAAGCTAACAGCCTAAACTAATGGGCTAGATGACTGTAGGTTAATGAAGTACAAATTTTTCTCACTTTAGAAATCTATTTCTCTTTTTATTTTCCATCTTAAGAAAAAGTAGAGGAGGAAGAAGATGAACTTGGGTGAAGAAAAATATCTCCAAGTGAGTATGAAAGGATTAACCATGGGCTAAAGATAAAGGTTGGGTGAGAAAATATCTAGAGTAAAACAAAATTAGTGAGATGAGTCATGGCTTCTACAAGCATCTAAGCAATGCTCATTTCCAACTCATTTTTAATTTTCCTCTTAATAAATAATCACTCTAATTATCTTTAGTCTTGGTGTGAGTCTCATATACCCATGTTTAACGTATCATCCACTATGACACAATAGTATGTTATATAAAAATATATATATATCTATATATATATATATATATATCATTATATATAACAAGAGAAGAAAATCATTAGTGAGCTTATATTAGTTAATATATATTAATATATCAAATTATTAAATCAACACTTGATTCAATAATCCGGTCATATCATATATAACCGACTAATATCACTTATATGTATATCACATTATCAAAACAACACTTGATTCAATAATCCGATCATATCATATATAGTCGGACAATATCAAATATATACATTTACATGTAAAAAAACATCGAATCAACACTTGATTCAATAATCCGGTTATATCATATATAAGCTAACCGATATCAAATATCTCGAGATTAGAATACGATATCACATACTCGTATTTAATCAAGCTCCCGCACATATCAGCTTATGTGCCCTACTTCGTTTCGCTTGAGCTAGGAAACCTCTGTGTAGGACTCTAAAGACTCGTCAATACGCCAGCATTAGTTATTGATCAAATCAGATACCTACAAGCCGCCAGCAGTACTAGCTGGTCGTAACGGCTACCCAGGTATTGAACGAATAGAAGATCAATAAGAAAGCTTGTCCAAACTCCTACAAAGCCTTTAAGCAACACTTACCGTATAGTCCGGTCTCTTCGTCTGATATGTCGCATATCAAGTCTATGGGTAGAATCGTTAAACCCCAGTAACTTGATAAATCATGCCGATGTGTGGCCTATAACCGTTCAAGAAACTACTGATAACACTTGCCAGTAAATCTCATTAGCCCTGGCCAGGGATTTACTGTTATAGCCAATCGAGCATAACGCAACATCAACTCCCTATACCGGGAGAGACGAAACCCCTTTCCATCGCTCACTGCATCCATGTTGTTGGAGATAGTGCCCTCAGAGTCAATTATTAGATCACAGGTACATGATTGCAATGATTGAGGGAGGACATATCCCGGTAGGACAGTCTTACTCAAGATGATAGTATGCTATCTGGTTTATCTTTATTATCGTGTACTGTTTTAGGTGACATTTCAGGTCACTATTACACGTTGATAGAGCCCCTAGGATTCTTGCTTGACTACCAGCAATATGAGGGCGATCATATACGTGAGAGTTGGGGTCTATAAGCACATCCTTAAAAGGTCCCTAGTCGTGGGAGTTTTGAAACAGGGCATCGATACTCCAGAGTAGACTAGTGTATACAGTCGAGACCCCGACGAGGGGCGGTGGCCGGTCTCACAAGCCACTGGTGTCAGTTGGTTCACCTAAGATGTATACAGGTGCTCATTGGGTTATGAGTACACCGGACAGGACTCGCCGGGAACATGCTAGTTGGTCTTATACCTGACGTCAGATAGCAGTTCCCTGGTGACATGTGTACAGGTTAGTTCATCGACCTGAGATCGTCATTTGTCTCGTGTGAGTTCCCACTGTGCTTTGATTACTACCCTACCACGCTCAAAGGAGAAGTGCAAACAGGTTTTAGTTGGGTACAGTCCCGAGCCACATGGAGGCAGTGAGCGGATCTGCAGGGGTTCGTCCCTCCCGGTATTGGGAGTGAGGTCACGCTGTGTCTAGGAAAGCCATTACACGAAGTCCTTGGCCAAGGCAGGAGATTTACTGGTAGGTATTCCAGTAGTATCTCAGGGTGTTTTGGGCTGCACTCCGACACGACTTGTACCGCTTTTGGGGGTTTGACATTTACCAACCCCCTAGGCCTACCATGCGATGCTCATAGATGAACGGACCGGACTGTACGGATATTATCACTGACAGGGTCTGTAGGGTGTCAGGATGAGTTTGCTCATCGACGTCCCTTTTGGTCAATAGCTGGTAGCCCGTCACGTATGGCTAATACCTCTGACGTGCTAGTGGTTAAATCCACAACCAAAGTATAGACGAGTCTTTAGAGTCCCCCACCGCACAGTTACTTAGGTTTCGGGCGAAACACTGTAGAGGCCGTATGGAGATATGGCCGGGTTCGATCAGATACGCGCGGTATTGCACGCATCATGATCGGACGGATAATACTAGCGGGCTTTGGTTTAAGCCGGATCCTAGTATTGTACAGTGTAGATTTTGTCTCTTTGCATTTGTATTCAGTGGGAATACAAATGCGGGCATGTATATGCAGTCGCGGGGTTTTCCTGTAATTTATTACGGGATCAGTTTTCTGAAGTTGCCAGTTTGTATTCCGTTCCGGCCAGTTTTCCTTTGTTCCTTCCCCGCCGGACTTTTCCGATGGAGGGGGTTATTTGTAGTTGTGCAAATAAGTTTTTGTGGAGGGTGTTGTTTGCTTTTGTGGCTTCATGATAGCATCTTTTCATTTCATGGATCATTACATTCATTAATGAGAAGAGATTGATTTGTTTATGGATGTGAGGCTTGCTTTTGGGGGTGTGGTCACCATTCTACTTTTCCTACACTCACCTCCCTTCTTGTTGATTCCATGACACTCCCATTTTGAGAGAGGGGCCGGCTACACATAGAGGAAAGAATGAGAGAGTTCATTCTCTTATGGTGGGATTTATTCATCTCATTCTTCATGCTTGCAAAATGATACACCTTCCTCCTCTCCAAAGTTCTTTCTCTTCTCCATCATCTTTATGGCAACTTCATAACCCCAAAGAGACAAGCTACTACACTTAGTCTACAGCATCTCTTGGACGCGTCAGCTCGCCAACTTCCCGCCCGAGTTGCCTCGGTCCAGAGGTGGGAGCCGTAAAAGAACCCGACGATGTGGTGCCCGTTCCGACGAGGAAGCGACGACCGGAGATTCCGCGAGGAGATCGAAGTGGAGGCGAAGGCCAAAGGACACGGATCGCTTGGTATAGCCTTCTATCCCATCTTGTAGTTTGCTAGAGTTAGATTAATGGCCCGATCCGGGATTTTAGTGGGCGGTGGTGCCGGTTCTAGTTTATAGAAAAGTTTTCGTTTCCGCATTCCGGCGTGGGATTGACGGCCGGGGCCCCGCCGTGCACTTATAGTGGTATCAGAGCCAAGCCATTAAGCTAGTCTAGCTTGCTCTAACGTGTTTACAAGTTTGGTCGAACGAATTTCCAAAAACCGCGTTTCCATGTCGTAGTTTCTGTCAAATTTTTCTGTGCTCTAAAAATTATTCGGTACATTGGAAAATTACGTGCAGGGTTTTTTATGAATTCTGGGAAAATTTAGTACGCTGATGTTACTGTAGAACAGCGGTTTAGCAGCCAAAACCACGTTTTTGTCGCGGAACCGCCGCCGTTTTGTGGCCAAACCGTACCAAATTTTCACAGTAGGCTTCTGACATAGAAATAGGGTTTCTTGTATATTCGTTTTGGGCCAAGATGTTTTTTAGTGCTACAGTTTTTCTTGGGGCCCACTTCGGTAAATTTGATCGATCGAAAAGTCTAAACATGTTGGTTCACAGTATTTACATTATATCTGCGACCGTGAATATCACTCGATCGGTAAATCCAGTCTATCTGCTATAGCCCTTTTAGACGGATTTGCGAACGTGACATTCACGTTGATGTTATGTGTTGTGCTGTGATGTTGCGGATTGGTCGTGGAGGATAGCCTGGATGCAATGTTAGTACAGTTTGGTTATTTATGTACATTTGATATTGCGGGGCGAGCGTCCGACATGTAGACTGCCGTCACTGCCTGATTGTATATTATTCTTTTGGGGCACGACCGGGTCGAGGTCGATGTACCCGTTGTATGTATATTTTACTTTCTGTACTAGGATTACCCCGCGGAGGGGTGCACGGATAGCCGGGTTCTAGAGGGCAACAAGCCCGCATCTCATGGCTTTGAGACGAAGGGGGCTTTACTCTAGAATTGGCGGTTATTCGCCGCACTCGTAGGGGGTACAGGTTGACCCAAGGAGGGGTGCCCAAGTTACCGGATTCCGTGAAGTGCTGGGTGGTCCATTCACATTGCTAAAGGGGGCTGCCTCACTTTAGGTTTTGGCGGGTAACTTGCCGTGCCCGTAGGGGTCTAGGATCTCATTGCATAGGCTATCCACACGACCAGGGGAACGTCGGGTTTTAGTTGCGGCTCTATGAAACCCGGGGATCCCAGATATCTGTATTGTTCTGTGATGCTTATTACATTTCTGTGATGTTGCATTTTATCATGCCTTGAGCGAATATTATATATTGATATATATACTAGATGTTGTATATGCCAGTCCCCGCTCTGTCATTAGTTAAGTAACCTAACGGGTGATGACGGGACCCATTGGCGAATGCGGATGGCATATACGTACATCATTATTTTCGTTCTTTATTGGTGTGATCAATTGATGGGACTGCGTAAAACAAACCTATTCTGATGTTGTTGGAACATTTTTCAAAAAGCTGTTATGGCAAGGGCGTTCTCTTTTGTTTTGCATCGTGGTATTCGGTTGGAATATCCTGCTCCTCAGTCGACGAAGCAAGGGCCGAGATCCCTTCACCGGGAGTGACCCCTTGAACAGAAGTTTGCGTCAGGGCAATAACTTCACTATAGCCGATTACTTTTGCTTTGCATCTTGGTATTCAGTTGGAATATCCTGCACCTCATTCTACGGGGAAAGAGCCGAGATCCCTTCACCGGGAATGACCTCTTTAGCAAAGGTTTTCGTTACTATATTTTTATAAAAGTTATCCGGTTCCTTCAACGATATCATGTTCATTACGCTAAAGGTTTTCGCCAGAAACCATTCGTAGCCCTCCGTCATTTCAGTTAAATATTCGGTAGTATTCAAGCTGTGTATTTTGACCTTACGCCAAGGCATATTGATTGGTAGCTGCCGGGTATTTATCTGTTGCATAGATAGATGCGTTGGTTTGGGACAGTCGTACTACTATTTTGGCCTACGTCAAGGGTATGTACGGGTGGGTTCAAATTAACCTGGAAAATGATGGGTAGAACTTGACATGTGACTTATGATATTTTGACCTCACGCCAAGGTCATAAGAGCATGGGGCAAAAATCATATCGGGAGTTTCTAAAGAAACTGAAACTTGCCAGATATGCGCATACCTTCTGGAGTGTGATAACATGAGCGGATTCCATCACGTTATCATGCGATGATAGTTGGATCCCGATTCCCACTGATGAGTTGGTTTACTCCTCGCGTGATCCCGACTAATTCTTCTTTCAGGTTTGGAGGAGAATTTGAGGTTACAGTGGTAGGTTTCCTGATTAGATAAAGTGATAACCATTCTGATCTAGTTTAGAGTGCACGCTGAGTGTTTCTTTTCTCTCTCTCTTTGGCAGCGACCATGACCCGACCCTAGACTATGACTCAGTGACCAAAATTGACTGAACCTTCTTAAACACTGGCTTTTTGATTGTCAGAGTTGCAAACCTCATTGCCACTCCTACTTTTACCCTTTTCTCCAGGACACCCCATATTACTACGAACGTCCACTTCCATTGGTCAAAAACCATCGTATGGTTATATACGAACTCGAAGGAATTTATTCGAGGATGGTTTCCGGTTCTGGAGAAAACGAATAGGACTATTCAGTTGTCTTTTCCTTTTACCTTCTCTCAGGTTGCGAGTACTCCTTGGTTTAGGAGATAGTACATCTATTACACAAATTGGATAGTCTTCTTCCAAACCATTGGCAGGTGCCGAACGGTAGGGAATGAAGAAAACTAATTAGCATAACGATGGTGTACAGAAGGTACTAAGTAAAGACATATCAAGGGATTAGTAAGAAGGAAAAGTAAATTGCGACTGCTATTCACGACCAAACCAAGTGTTTCTTCGCCAATCCTAAATCAACTTTGTATTTCTCCAGGACACTCCGTATCACTACGAAGATCCCCAGTTTATTGGATGCTCCATCGTATGGTTATATACGAACTCGAAAGGAACTTGTTTCAGTTCGGGGATGGATTCTAGTTCAGGAGAAATAGGAATAAGGTTTATTCGGATGTCTTTTATCATTACCTTCTCTCGCGTTGCGAGTGCTCCTAGGATTAGGACAGTACACCCATTATTCTTATTGGATAGTCTTCTTCCAAACCAAAGGATGTTGCCGAGCGGTAGGGAAGGAAGAAAACCATTTGGCCTAAAGGGGTGTACAGAAGGTAATGACTAAAGACATATAAAGGGATTTGGAGAGATGACAAATAATTATACGGTTACAGTTGTGAATCTGGATAATGGAAGAGGCATTACTAGGAATACCGGGATTTCCCATCGAAACATTTCAATGTTTCAGTTTCACTGTGTACTGTTAAAGGAAAACTGATTTCCCGATTAGACACTTGCTCCAGGGTATGTATTTACCAGGTATGATTCTCACATCTGCATGGTTTTACAGATGATGAGTGGGAGTAAGTTATTGGGAATTGGATGATCATCCTCATTATATCGGGATTCGTTGTAATCGTTGATATTTGAGGAAGTCACCTGGGTTGTTTGCCGGACTGCAAATATTTGGTTTTGAATATCCGCTGTTATGCACCAATTTCAAATTGATATATCTGTACCTCTATTTTTATAGAGTGAGATATACCTTTTTGAAATTGTGTCTATGACATTTACCTATATCAGTGGATGGTTAGGTAAGGAGCATTAAACAGCGGTGTAATTCTTCTTAACCATAAGTACAGTTTTCAACCTACGACACACAGGGTTTGAGTTATTAGACTCAAAAGACTTATATAGAGTATTATATGTTGTCCAGTGTCCATTAGGACAGAGGGGTTGGTCCTCTTACTATATTCGGTTTACTTATGACTTCTCTAGTTTTTAGACAGGTGTTTCGAGGAAACACAGGGTCCGAATTTTGAGAAGTTATAGGTATATGAATAAAGTAGAGAACCAGGTATTGCAAGTATCGGGATTCTTCAAAGTGATCGAAGATGTAGATACTTGAGTATGGTATTCAGTTGATAGTAATGATTAAGAGAACTTGCTTCTCTTTCAGATTACTCATAATTGGAAGCACTCCTAAGTTGAGTAATGCTGATCGGCCTCTCTCCATTTAGTTGACATGCACTGGAGACAGCTGCATGATTTGAATCTGGTTCAATTAAATTAGTGCCTCTAGTTCTATATTGGATATAGAACTGTAACGTTTTGAAAATCGTTTCGGTGAAATTTCGAAAAATCGGTAAAATAAGGGGTTTTCTGTAAAAAGTCAAAATACAAATATCTTATTATAAAAATTAAATATACATATTCTAGCTAAGTACTTGCTATTATTTGGTGTTTATTGAGCCGCTGGTGAAATTTCAAATTTTCTGAAAAAAATATTATTTTATTATTATTTTAAGCCGTCACTAATACATTTAATTAAGGAAAATTACAAATTGGAATGAGTTGAAACAAATTTTGTGCATCATAAAACATTAAATAAAAATTTATCATGTGGTTTTTGGAACGAAATCATTTGCCAAAATGATTTAGAAATTATTGAAGAAAAAAGGGCTTTTTTTTAGCGTAAATGGATGTTTGGGGTATTGTATTTATCATTTTTCATCACCCCACACCCGTGCCCACACCCATACACCCCCACTTACTCCTCCCCATGGCTGAATTCAGCAGCCACCCTATTTTTTCCCCACTTGATTTTCAAATGAAAGGAAATGAAAGAAAAGAATAGAAAATGGATAAAGTAGTTAGACTTTTGACTTGCTTTGACCTTGACTTTGTCCCCCCCCCCCATTTTCTCTGCCTCCCTCTCTCTCCTCACTCCCATTTCTGGCCGAATCCTTCTCCCCACAGCAGCAGCCCTTCCCCCCCTAAAATCCACACTATTTTGCTTCAAAAATCCACAAAAAAAGCTTCAAAATCCATACAATTTCAAAGCTTTTTCCAAATCGAACCCTTACCCATTATTTCTTGCCCAAGCAAGCATGGATCTAGGAGCTTGGAGGCCATTTTGGGAGGCTAGATTTCAAGCTTGGTCTCTTGATTTTGTGAGGTATAAATCCCAAGCCAAATTTAAATTGTTGGATAGTTTCTTTCATCAAGGTCTATTAAGTTTAAATGCGATTCTAATTGGGATTTAGTTTGTAATGGAAAGAGTTTGAGATCAAGTTAGGTTGTGATCATATGTTCATGGTTGTGTGATGTTCTTTTTTTGCATCTTAAGCTATGCAACTTAAATTTGTTACTTATTGCCAATTGTAACATGTAAAATGTCCAAATTAAGCTTTTGTGTAAACTAGGGTTTTTTAAAATGCATTATATGTGAGGTTAAAAATGTGTTTAGGTTTTTCATGACTTCATTAACTTTATTAAGTGTGGTTTAATGTTTTAGATCATGCAAATCTAAGCTAGATTGTAGTTTGTGCATTTTTGCTTTGAAATTGTTAAAAAGGGTATTTTTGTAAACTAGAATATTAGAGTTTTTGGAATTTAATGAGATTAAATTCCGGAAATTGTTTATATGACTTATTTAACATATTTAATAAATATATTGGCCGCTACATTCATTTAAATATCATGTTTTGTACAAAAACAGAGAAATGTGCTTGCTAGATTTTCGGAAAAATGACTTTTTAAGCAAAATTGAGGTTTTTGTGAGTTTTAACCTAGTTTATATTAAAATTAGTGTTCGTGAATGTGCAAATGAGTGTGATTGGATTTTTCTCGATGGTTTGACGTTTGTACATTGACATCGAGGGTTGGTTTGACTATTCTTGCATGCGTAGGCGATAGGTTTGGACCTATGCGTGATACGCGTGCCGATTTGATTTTCGTATGCCGTTTCGATTTCGAATTTAGTTTTAATGCGATATGGTGCGTTATGATATGTAGGTACCCCCATGTGGACTTCGAGACGACAAGCAAGCGCGTGGCGACGTCGGTACCGACTAGCGATGACCAGGTGAGTAGATTTATATCTACGGGGAGAAGTCGGGTGGGTGGCGTATAGCACCCCCGCAGTCCGTGGTGATGTATACGGATGCGTATACACACCAACAATTTATGATATGTTGTTAGGATTTATTATTGATGATTTTAGATGGATATTGGTGTTGGATTGGTGCATGGTTACGGAACCTTAGGTAGTGGCTGCACTACACTTACACATACACACATATACATACTTGCATACATTCCTTATTTCATATGTGCGTGTATGGGAATATATTTATATGTTCACATGGGTATGAGACTATGTGTTCACATACGGATTTGAGGAGGATACTTGGGATTGAGCTGAGTCGATGAGATTTGTTTGTGGTTGTGATCTCGGTGATATGGCAGGATTCGTACCTAAGGTACGTCCTGGTGTTATAGCGGATCTTGCGGCGGCAATACGGGTGAATAGTATTATAAATAAATGGTCGACATGTGATCGTGATATGAGGCATAATATGCTAAGATATTGATATTAGGCCGTATCGGGCGATGTATACCCCTTGATGATGATATGTGCTGACGATATCGGTTTGTACGAGATTGTCGATCAGTAGTCAGATCATGAGTATATTGAGGATATTAGTATTGTACTAGACATAGGTCAGTACCCTAGACTATGATCTTGGATAAAGAGGATACCAGAGGAATAGTGTGAGGAATATGATATTGACCCGAACCCAGATTTGGGGATGTCGTACGACGGATTTACGTACGAGCTATATCTTGATGATTGATCCGCACTCTTGACTTGGGATGTCTGATTATAGATATGGTATCGGATATGATATTATTGAGGCGGGATCACCGACTAATATATATACAGGTATGTATATGTATCGACTCAGATGTTAGGCAGTTTCCTTACCTGTAGTCTAGCTTATAGCGTAGCCCTTTAGTTTAGTTAGTTGTTAGATTAGATTCGGTTCCTACCTATTTCAAAGCTTACGAATCGTTCGTATTTTTAAAGACAGCCTAAGGGATCCTACGGATATTTCAAAAAACGTATCTTTTCTTAAAAACACCGTAGCCCCTATTTTCAAAACCCAACGATTCGTGTTATTTCAAAAGGCACCATCGTAGGACTTATATTAGGTTAAAACAGATTAAGTATCGTTGCGTCTAGTATTCAGCTCCCGCTCATTATTGTTGTTTGCTCCGCATCACATGCTTATATTATGCTTCGTATTCTACTGTTGATATCTTGTGGTTAGGACACCAGCACCATTACCGATGATGCGTATGTACCACGTACACTTACTTGCCGGCTCACACACATCTTCATCGGTAATTGCCATGTCATGTACACCTTAGAAAATATTATTGCTTGGCATAGCCTGTTAGCTAATAGTTTAGACATTATAGTTATTACCTGCTACCTCATGCATACTGTTATTCATTGTTATGCCGCATTCATGGATTCTCATGCATATATTCACTTTTTACGTGCTATTGAGGTTTTGGATTTGGATTTCCATGAGATTTTCTGGATTTGGGGAAAACCGCAAAACATATACAAACTTCTTCTTTCTCTTTTTAAATAAAAAGCGCGGTTTTTCCCATGATGTATGAGTCGTCCACCATGAGCTTACTGATAGATTTGGAGACCCGATTCGAGGAGTTGGATGAACCGTTTCGGGTACATGGTGGACCCGGTAAGGTAGCCCGGGGAAAGAAGCTCGTGGTGATGACGATGAGCCTGGCAGGGGGAGACTACCTACCGGTGATTTTACCCGACGCGTCGGATATCCGGAGGATACCGTCGTGGTCTTGGGATGGATGGTAGGGGCCGGTCTGGACTGACGGCGCCCTAGATATTGAGATTGAGACATTGAGATTTCGAGATATTGAGGTACTGAGATTTGATGATACAGGCCAGTCCGGATGGCCGGAGCCTGAGGTTTTGAGACATTGAGATTTATGTTTTGTGTCGATGCTAGACACTGTTGATGCTGATTTCATTTATGATACCTCATTTTAAAAATACAAAGGAAATCTCACTAATTTATGAAAACAGTTTCTTCATTTACATGTATTCTGTTTTCATGCATTCATACCTCATTCATATGATATATTGCTACCTGAGGCACTGACACGGGCACATGAGATCACACTCGGGTTAGATATTACCCTAGCCATTGTTATAGGCTGCATGTTATTCATATATTTGAGGATATATTATGATCATTGACCTAGGTTGCGTTATTCATGCGATTTTCTGTTCGTAGATCTTTTTCTACTCACGAGTTGGCAACTCACCCCCGTTGTGCCCCAGTTTCTTACAGGTGTTGCCGTACGGATTTCATTACGGCTTTGCGGGCACGGTTTCTTTTCGGGTGACTTGCTAGTAGGTGGGTTTATTGTATCTTACCCATCATTATACCTTGTATATTATATTTCAGTTGTATCTAGAAGTTCCATCAACCAAACTTGTATTTTTTTGAGATAGAGACCAGTAATGTTATTCTTTCGACCATAGAGTAGCATGTTATATTTCTTGAGTTCTTGTTGGTTGAGTTCCATTTCTGTTGTGATCCTCGCCTTTAGGCGTTGTATATTATGTTGCATACAGGTTGATTTGATATGGTTCTTCCCATTCTCTACTACTTCTCTTGGTTTGGATTTCTGGGTTTCGGCTTACTTAGCATACGTACTCCTTGAGACGTTGGTAGTCTAAGTGCCGGTCATGTTCCGTACTTTCGGGTCGTGACAAAGTTGGTATCAGAGCGTTAGGTTTTACCTTTGGAGCGTAGGATGACCTTTGGTTGATGGAATAGGTGACTAAAGTAGAGTGACGTACCGTTGGTATGTTCCGCGGCATATTTACGACACGCCACTCCACTTAAGAAGCCTTAGGATGTATATTTCCTTGTTCGGTATTATATTCCTTCCTGATCTAGCCTCATCGGTACCAGTTTGGTTTTGCTGCCACGATTACGGGCAAGGAGAGCTACGGCTAGAGTTGCGGTCAGCACGAGCTCGGCACGAACGAGGACTGACCAGGGCATGATTCCGGCGACACCCGATTATAGAGAGGTGTCTTTTGACTGTGTTTCCGCGCCACGAGCGTTTGGCGGATCGCCTTTATGAGGTTACTCGGATGTGCTGATCGACATTAGAGGATTGAGCTAATGATAGAGGCCAGCCAGATCTTGATGACCGTTGGTGTGTTGCTTATTCCTGATGATCGAGGCACTGTTCGGCGTGCAGACGAGCGAGCCAGTTATTGCTGCGAACGACGAGGTATTGCCCCAGATGCTGGAGTTAGTGCAGAACGAGTTGTACTAAGAGATGATAGAAGGTCGCTAGTCATCGTGGATGAATGACTAGGACATGTGGATCGTTCGCCTAACCCGATGCGAGGTCATCAGATAGATGGATTCCAGCTAGAGACGACTTCACGTGGAGACGTTGGGAACCGACAGAGACGATCGAATGTCAGAAACCTATTATTCCAAGTTTAAAGTAGTCGGAAAGACATGCAGGCAATTCTATGGTCCCTCTAGAAGAATGAAACCCTAACTCGACTTAATGACCGTGTGAAAGCCTTTGAACCTTCGGGTTTGCGGCAGTTCTACGGCGCCATTAGTGAGGCTTGGGTTTGCCCTTCTACGGCTGGACCACCGATGCTGTGGTATGTACTCGATACTATTAAACTGTGCCTAAGAGGTTGAGCTCTTGGGGGATTGTGAGGTTTTGACGACTCGATCGGATGGCTCGACTTAATTCGGATGCTAGGTGGTGAGATGCATTCTTGGGAGACTCCAGATACGAGGATAGCCGTTGGAGCTCAGTCCATGCAGCCGCGACGAGACGAGTCCAAAGCAGACAACATTAGAGAAAAGTGGAGTAAAAGGTTCGCACCAGATCTAGATGAGATGACGTTACTCCGCCGACATCAGAGAGGCGATGCGCATGCCAAGGCATGGTACTTGGACTTACCTTCCAGAAGGAGTCGCGATGAGTATGCAGTCGTTCCAGAGCAAGATTCAGATATAGGAAAGGACAATGACTTCCGGACAGTTGGCAGAGACGAGACATGGAAGAGACCGTGGGTAGGATTCCTTCCAGGACACTGCTGCAATGATACTTGCACCCAGGATCAGATGTGTCACGTGCATTCAGAGAGCCAGAGGCCGACGCCAGTGATATGCTGCCTTGACAGGGCCGATGAGCCGATGGATTGTGAGATTGGTAATCCACGGAGAAGACTTGGACCCAGGAGTGGTCATGTTACGCACACCAGCAGGCCAGAGTTCATGATCATCGACGAGACGTCCCACTAGTGACCGCGACAGTTGGCCCGAGATTCTTAGAGGATGCACTTGAGCGGTACTGTTCCGCCATTATTGATTTCGATGTTTTGGGTGATTTATTCGTATGATTTGATTTTGATGAGTGAGGATTTACGATCTTTGCATAGTGTTGCACTTGATATCGTTTTCGTGCTTTAGTTTCACATGTTTGTGATTTTATGGTTTTAAACAGTTGAGTTGATTTTGTGCGTATGCACGCACGCGATTTGGTTCCTGCACTCTGTATAGTTTATACATGCTGGCAGTGCAGTGACATGTATTTTGTGCACTTGGATACACTGGATTTCGATTTCGAGGGTGATGCTCGACATTTGTTTTGTGCATTTTATGCACCGGATTGGATTTTTAGCGCATGTTGGGCGCCTGTTACGAGATGCGATTTGGTGCACACCAGATGCACTAATTCGAGATTTTTTGTGCATGTCAGATGCACCTGATTTTGCTGTCAGGCACACACGTTGCCTACGACAGATGTTTCGTGCACACCCGATGCACTTAGATGTTGTTTCTGTGCGCATGTATGGCACATTCATGGATTTTGATTTTCGTGCGCACCAGACGCACGTAGCATTCATGTGCATATTTTGGGATTTATTTCGTATAGAGCAGTACGTTTTTATGATATTGCTATGTGATTTCATACTGAGCAGGACTAGTCAGAGGACAGTATCTGAATATATTTTGCATGCATTGATAGTTATTGAGGGGATTTCCAAAAAGCGAGCTATAGCCTCAGTATTTACCTACGTGTCTGATATGACACGAAATGTTTAAAACAAGGAGACCCTTCTAAATTATTTCCAAAACGGCGGAACGTACATTTCAAACAAAGGTATATATGTATATAGTTATTTCCTTATGATAGACGTCCTCCACTGTGCAGTGTTATACGCGTGCACAGCGACTTTAAGAGATTTGGCATGCATTTCCTTCAGATACTTACATATATAGATTCGATATTTACATATATAGTTTTGAGTTATGGCATATTGGTTTTGATTTGGATTTGGCATTGATGTCTTCTCCATGACTCCGATGATTGCGGGATGCTTGATGGAGTTTCGATTTGAGTTATATGCTCATTTTTCAAGCGCATGTGCTGCGCTACGATTTGTTTTATGTAGTTACAATTTCGGAGCCCCGACGACTTGATGGTTTTTCTTAGATGTTTTAGTATTTGGGGGAGTTTGAATTTAAATTCGGGGACCGAATTTCTTTAAGGGGGGAAGATTGTAACGTTTTGAAAATCGTTTCGGTGAAATTTCGAAAAATCGGTAAAATAAGGGGGTTTTCTGTAAAAAGGCAAAATACAAATATCTTATTATAAAAATTAAATATACATATTCTAGCTATGTGATTGCTATTATTTGGTGTTTATTGAGCCGCTGGTGAAATTTCAAATTTTCTGAAAAAAATATTATTTTATTATTATTTTAAGCCGTCACTAATACATTTAATTAAGGAAAATTACAAATTGGAATGAGTTGAAACAAATTTTGTGCATCATAAAACATTAAATAAAAATTTATCATGTGGTTTTTGGAACGAAATCATTTTCCAAAATGATTTAGAAATTATTGAAGAAAAAAGGGCTTTTTTTAGCGTAAATGGATGTTTGGGGTATTGTATTTATCATTTTTCATCACCCCACACCCGTGCCCACACCCACACACCCCTACTTACTCCTCCCCATGGCTGAATTCAGCAGCCACCCTATTTTTTGCACACTTGATTTTCAAATGAAAGGAAATGAAAGAAAAGAATAGAAAATGGATAAAGTAGTTAGACTTTTGACTTTGTCCCCCCCCCCAATTTTCTCTACCTCCCTCTCTCTCCTCACTCCCATTTCTGGCCGAATCCTTCTCCCCACAGCAGCAGCCCTTCCCCCCCCCCCAAAATCCACACTATTTTGCTTCAAAAATCCACAAAAAAGCTTCAAAATCCATACAATTTCAAAGCTTTTTCCAAATCGAACCCTTACCCATTATTTCTTGCCTAAGCAAGCTTGGATCTAGGAGCTTGGAGGCCATTTTGGGAGGCTAGATTTCAAGCTTGGTCTCTTGATTTTGTGAGGTATAAATCCCAAGCCAAATTTAAATTGTTGGATAGTTTCTTTCATCAAGGTCTATTAAGTTTAAATGCGATTCTAATTGGGATTTAGTTTGTAATGGAAAGAGTTTGAGATCAAGTTAGGTTGTGATCATGTGTTCATGGTTGTGTGATGTTCTTTTTTTGCATCTTAAGCTATGCAACTTAAATTTGTTACTTATTGCCAATTGTAACATGTAAAATGTCCAAATTAAGCTTTTTTGTAAACTAGGGTTTTATAAAATGCATTATATGTGAGGTTAAAAATGTGTTTAGCTTTTTCATGACTTCATTAACTTTATTAAGTGTGGTTTAATGTTTTAGATCATGCAAATCTAAGCTAGATTGTAGTTTGTGCATTTTTGCTTTGAAATTATTAAAAAGGGTATTTTTGTAAACTAGAATATTAGGGTTTTTGGAATTTAATGAGATTAAATTCCGGAAATTGTTTATATGACTTATTTAAGATATTTAATAAATATATTGGCCGCTACATTCATTTAAATATCATGTTTTTTACAAAAACGGCGAAATGTGCTTGCTAGATTTTCGGAAAAATGACTTTTTAAGAAAAATTGAGGTTTTTGTGAGTTTTAACCTAGTTTATATTAAAAATAGTGTTCGTGAATGTGCAAATGAGTGTGATTGGATTTTTCTCGATGGTTTGACGTTTGTACATCGACATCGAGGGTTGGTTTGACTATTCTTGCATGCGTAGGCGATAGGTTTGGACCTATGCGTGATACGCGTGCCGATTTGATTTTCGTATGCCGTTTCGATTTCGAATTTAGTTTTAATGCGATATGGTGCGTTATGATATGTAGGTACCCCCATGTGGACTTCGAGACGACAAGCAAGCACGTGGCGACGTCGGTACCGGCTAGCGAGGACCAGGTGAGTAGATTTATATCTACGGGGAGAAGTCAGGTGGAGGGCGTATAGCACCCCCGCAGTCCGTGGTGATGTATACGGATGCGTATACACACCAACAATTTATGATATGTTGTTAGGATTTATTATTGATGATTTTAGATGGATATTGGTGTTGGATTGGTGCATGGTTACGGAACCTTAGGTAGTGGGTGCACTACACTTACACATACACACATATACATACTTGCATACATTCCTTATTTCATATGTGCGTGTATGGGAATATATTTATATGTTCACATGGGTATGAGACTATGTGTTCACATACGGATTTGAGGAGGATACTTGGGATTGAGCTGAGTCGATGAGATTTGTTTGTGGTTGTGATCTCGGTGATATGGCAGGATTCGTACCTAAGGTACATCCTGGTGTTATAGCGGATCTTGCGGCGGCAATACGGGTGAATAGTGTTATAAATAAATGGTCGACATGTGATCGTGATATGATGCATAATATGCTAAGATATTGATATTAGGCCGTATCGGGCGATGTATACCACTTGATGATAATATGTGCTGACGATATCGGTTTGTACAAGATTGTCGATCAGTAGTCAGATCATGAGTATATTTAGGATATCAGTATTGTACTAGACATAGCTCAGTACCCTAGACTATGATCTTGGATAAAGAGGATACCAGAGGAATAGTGTGAGGAATATGATATTGACCCGTACCCAGATTTGGGGATGCCGTACGACGGATTTACGTACGAGCTATATCTTGATGATTGATCCGCACTCTTGACTTGGGATGTCTGATTATAGATATGGTATCGGATATGATATTATTGAGGCGGGATCACTGACTAATATATATACAGGTATGTATATGTATCGACACAGATGTTAGGCGGTTTCCTTACCTGTAGTCTAGCTTATAGCGTAGCCCTTTAGTTTAGTTAGTTGTTAGATTAGATTCGGTTCCTACCTATTTCAAAGCTTACGAATCGTGCGTATTTTTAAAGACAGCCTAAGGGATCCTACGGATATTTCAAAAAACGTATCTTTTCTTAAAAACACCGTAGCCCCTATTTTCAAAACCCCACGATTCGTGTTATTTCAAAAGGCACCATTGTAGGACTTATATTAGGTTAAAACAGATTAAGTATCGTTGCGTCTAGTATTCAGCTCCCGCTCATTATTGTTGTTTGCTCCGCATCACATGCTTATATTATGCTTCGTATTCTACTGTTGATATCTTGTGGTTAGGACACCAGCACCATTACCGATGATGCGTATGTACCACGTACACTTACTTGCCGGCTCACACACATCTTCATCGGTAATTGCCATGTCACGTACACCTTAGAAAATATTATTGCTTGGCATAGCCTGTTAGCTAATAGTTTAGACGTTATAGTTATTACCTGCTACCTTATGCATACTGTTATTCATTGTTATGCCGCATTCATGGATTCTCATGCATATATTCACTTTTTACGTGCTATTGAGGTTTTGGATTTGGATTTCCATGAGATTTTCTGGATTTGGGGAAAACCGCAAAACATATACAAACTTCTTCTTTCTCTTTTTAAATAAAAAGCGCGGTTTTTCCCATGATGTATGAGTCGTCCACCATGACTTTGCTGATAGATTTGGAGACCCGATTCGAGGAGTTGGATGAACCGTTTCGGGTACATGGTGGACCCGGTAAGGTACCCCGGGGCAAGAAGCTCGTGGTGATGACGATGAGCCTGGCAGAGGGAGACTACCTACCGTTGATTTTACCCGACGCGTCGGATATCCGGAGGATACCGTCGTGGTCTTGAGATAGAAGGTAGGGGCCGGTCTGGACTGACGGCGCCCTAGATATTGAGATTGAGACATTGAGATTTCGAGATATTGAGGTACTGAGATTTGATGATACAGGCCAGTCCGGATGGCCGGAGCCTGAGGTTTTGAGACATTGAGATTTATGTTTTGTGTCGATGCTAGACACTGTTGATGCTGATTTCATTTATGATACCTCATTTTAAAAATACAAAGGAAATCTCACTAATTTATGAAAACAGTTTCTTCATTTACATGTATTCTGTTTTCATGCATTCATACCTCATTCATATGATATATTGCTACCTGAGGCACTGACACGGGCACATGAGATCACACTCGGGTTAGATATTACCCTAGCCATTGTTATAGGCTGCATGTTATTCATATATTTGAGGATATATTATGATCATTGACCTAGGTTGCGTTATTCATGCGATTTTCTGTTCGTAGATCTTTTTCTACTCACGAGTTGGCAACTCACCCCCGTTGTGCCACAGTTTCTTGCAGGTGTTGCCGTACGGATTTCATTACGGCTTTGCGGGCACGGTTTCTTTTCGGGTGACTTGCTAGTAGGTGGGTTTATTGTATCTTACCCATCATTATACCTTGTATATTATATTTCAGTTGTATCTAGAAGTTCCATCAACCAAACTTGTATTTTTTTGAGATAGAGACCAATAATGTTATTCTTTCGACAATAGAGTAGCATGTTATATTTCTTGAGTTCTTGCTGGTTGAGTTCCATTTCTGTTGTGATCCTCGCCTTTAGGCGTTGTATATTATGTTGCATACAGGTTGATTTGATATGGTTCTTCCCATTCTCTACTACTTCTCTTGGTTTGGATTTCTGGGTTTCGGCTTACTTAGCATACGTACTCCTTGAGACGTTCGTAGTCTAAGTGCCGGTCATGTTCCGTACTTTCGGGTCGTGACAAAGTTGGTATCAGAGCGTTAGGTTTTACCTTTGGAGCGTAGGATGACCCTTGGTTGATGGAATATGTGACTAAAGTAGAGTGACGTACCGTTAGTATGTTCCGCGGCATATTTATGACACGCCACTCCACTTAAGAAGCCTTAGGATGTATATTTCCTTGTTCAGTATTATATTCCTTCCTGATCTAGCCTCATCGGTACCAGTTTGGTTTTGCTGCCACGATTACGGACAAGGAGAGCTACGGCTAGAGTTGCGGTCAGCACGAGCTCGGCACGAACGAGGACTGACCACGGCATGATTCCGGCGACACCCGATTATAGAGAGGTGTCTTTTGACTGTGTTTCCGCGCCACGATCGTTTGGCGGATCGCCTTTATGAGGTTACTCGGATGTGCTGATCGACATTAGATGATTGAGCTAATGATAGAGGCCAGCCAGATCTTGATGACCGTTGGTGTGTTGCTTATTCCTGATGATCGAAGCACTGTTCGGCGTGTAGACGAGCGAGCCAGTTATTGCTGCGAACGACGAGGTATTGCCCCAGATGCTGGAGTTAGTGCAGAACGAGCTGTACTAAGAGATGATAGAAGGTCGCTAGTCATCGTGGATGAATGACTAGGACATGTGGATCGTTCGCCTAACCCGATGCGAGGTCATCAGATAGATAGATTCCAGCTAGAAACGACTTCACGCAGAGACGTTGGGAGCCGACAGAGACGATCGAATGTCAGAAACCTATTATTCCAAGTTTAAAGTAGTCGGAAAGACATGCAGGCAATTCTATGGTCCCTCTAGAAGAATGAAACCCTAACTCGACTTAATGACCGTGTGAAAGCTTTTGAACCTTCGGGTTTGCGGCAGTTCTACGACGCCATTAGTGAGGCTTGGGTTTGCCCTTCTACGGCTGGACCACCGATGCTGTGGTATGTACTCGATACTATTAAACTGTGCCCAAGAGGTTGAGCTCTTGGGGGATTGTGAGGTTTTGACGACTCGATCGGATGGCTCGACTTAATTCGGATGCTAGGTGGTGAGATGCATTCTTGGGAGACTCCAGATACGAGGATAGCCGTTGGAGCTCAGTCCATGCAGCCGCGACGAGACGAGTCCAAAGTAGACGACATTAAAGAAAAGTGGAGTAAGAGGTTCGCACCAGATCTAGATGAGATGACGTTCCACTCCGCCGACATCAGAGAGGCGATGCGCATGCCGAGGCATGGTACTTGGACTTACCTTCCAGAAGGAGTCGCGATGAGTATGCAGTCGTTCCAGAGCAAGATGCAGATATAGGAAAGGACAATGACTTCCGGACAGTTGGCAGAGACGAGACATGGAACAGACCGTGAGCAGGATTCCTTCCAGGACACTGCTGCAATGATACTTGCACCCAGGATCAGATGTATCACGTGCATTCAGAGAGCCAGAGGCCGACGCCAGTGATATGCTGCCTTGATAGGGCCGATGAGCCGATGGATTGTGAGATTGGTAATCCACGGAGAAGACTTAGACCCAGGAGTGGTCATGTTACGCACACCAGCAGGCCAGAGTTCATGATCATCGACGAGACGTCCCACTAGTGACCGCGACAGTTGGCCCGAGATTCTTAGAGGATGCACTTGAGCGGTACTGTTCCGCCATTATTGATTTCGATGTTTTGGGTGATTTATTCGTATGATTTGATTTTGATGATTGAGGATTTACGATCTTTGCACAGTGTTGCACTTGATATCGTTTTCGTGCTTTAGTTTCACATGTTTGTGATTTTATGGTTTTAAACAGTTGAGTTGATTTTGTGCGTATGCACGCACGCGATTTGGCTCCTGCACTCTGTATAGTTTATACATGCTGGCAGTGCAGTGACATGTATTTTGTGCACTTGGATACACTGGATTTCAATTTCGAGGGTGATGCTCGACATTTGTTTTGTGCATTTTATGCACCGGATTGGATTTTTAGCGCATGTTGGGCGCCTGTTACGAGATGCACTAATTCGAGATTTTTCGTGCATGTCAGATGCACCTGATTTTGCTGTCAGGCACACACGTTGCCTACGACAGATGTTTCGTGCACACCCGATGCACTTAGATGTTGTTTCTGTGCGCATGTATGGCACATTCATGGATTTTGATTTTCGTGCGCACCAGACGCACGTAGCATTCATGTGCATATTTTGGGATTTATTTCGTATAGAGCAGTACGTTTTTATGATATTGCTATGTGATTTCGTACTGAGCAGGACTAGTCAGAGGACAGTATCTGAATATATTTTGCATGCATTGATAGTTATTGAGGGGATTTCCAAAAAGCGAGCTATAGCCTCAGTATTTACCTACGTGTCTGATATGACACGAAATGTTTAAAACAAGGAGACCCTTCTAAATTGTTTCCAAAACGGCGGAACGTACATTTCAAACAAAGGTATATATGTATATAGTTATTTCCTTATGATAGACGTCCGCCACTGTGCAGTGTTATACGCGTGCACAGCGACTTTAAGAGATTTGGCATGCATTTCCTTCAGATACTTACATATATAGATTCGATATTTACATGTATAGTTTTGAGTTATGGCATATTGGTTTTGATTTGGATTTGGCATTGATGTCTTCTCCATGACTCCGATGATTGCGGGATGCTTGACGGAGTTTCGATTTGAGTTATATGCTCATTTTTCAAGCGCATGCGCTGCGCTACGATTTGTTTTATGTAGTTACAATTTCGGAGCCCCGACGACTTGATGGTTTTTCTTAGATGTTTTAGTATTTGGGGGAGTTTGAATTTAAATTCGGGGACCGAATTTCTTTAAGGGGGGAAGATTGTAACGTTTTGAAAATCGTTTCGGTGAAATTTCGAAAAATCGGTAAAATAAGGGGTTTTCTGTAAAAAGTCAAAATACAAATATCTTATTATAAAAATTAAATATACATATTCTAGCTATGTAATTGCTATTATTTGGTGTTTATTGAGCCGCTGGTGAAATTTCAAATTTTCTGAAAAAAATATTATTTTATTATTATTTTAAGCCGTCACTAATACATTTAATTAAGGAAAATTACAAATTGGAATGAGTTGAAACAAATTTTGTGCATCATAAAACATTAAATAAAAATTTATCATGTGGTTTCTGGAACGAAATCATTTGCCAAAATGATTTAGAAATTATTGAAGAAAAAAGGGCTTTTTTTTAGCGTAAATGGATGTTTGGGGTATTGTATTTATCATTTTTCATCACCCCACACCCATGCCCACACCCACACACCCCCACTTACTCCTCCCCATGGCTGAATTCAGCAGCCACCCTATTTTTTCCCCACTTGATTTTCAGATGAAAGGAAATGAAAGAAAAGAATAGAAAATGGATAAAGTAGTTAGACTTTTGACTTGCTTTGACCTTGACTTTGTCCCCCCCCCCCCATTTTCTCTACCTCCCTCTCTCTCCTCACTCCCATTTCTGGCCGAATCCTTCTCCCCACAGCAGCAGCCCTTCCCCTCCCAAAATCCACACTATTTTGCTTCAAAAATCCACAAAAAAAGCTTCAAAATCCATACAATTTCAAAGCTTTTTCCAAATCGAACCCTTACCCATTATTTCTTGCCCAAGCAAGCATGGATCTAGGAGCTTGGAGGCCATTTTGGGAGGCTAGATTTCAAGCTTGGTCTCTTGATTTTGTGAGGTATAAATCCCAAGCCAAATTTAAATTGTTGGATAGTTTCTTTCATCAAGGTCTATTAAGTTTAAATGCGATTCTAATTGGGATTTAGTTTGTAATGGAAAGAGTTTAAGATCAAGTTAGGTTGTGATCATGTGTTCATGGTTGTGTGATGTTCTTTTTTTGCATCTTAAGCTATGCAACTTAAATTTGTTACTTATTGCCAATTGTAACATGTAAAATGTCCAAATTAAGCTTTTGTGTAAACTAGGGTTTTATAAAATGCATTATATGTGAGGTTAAAAATGTGTTTAGGTTTTTCATGACTTCATTAACTTTATTAAGTGTGGTTTAATGTTTTAGATCATGCAAATCTAAGCTAGATTGTAGTTTGTGCATTTTTGCTCTGAAATTGTTAAAAAGGGTATTTTTGTAAACTAGAATATTAGGGTTTTTGGAATTTAATGAGATTAAATTCCGGAAATTGTTTATATGAATTATTTAAGATATTTAATAAATATATTGGCCGCTACATTCATTTAAATATCATGTTTTGTACAAAAACGGCGAAATGTGCTTGCTAGATTTTCGGAAAAATGACTTTTTAAGCAAAATTGAGGTTTTTGTGAGTTTTAACCTCGTTTATATTAAAAATAGTGTTCGTGAATATGCAAATGAGTGTGATTGGATTTTTCTCGATGGTTTGACGTTTGTACATCGATATCGAGGGTTGGTTTGACTATTCTTGTATGCGTTGGCGATAGGTTTGGACCTATGCGTGATACGCGTGCCGATTTGATTTTCGTATGCCGTTTCGATTTCAAATTTAGTTTTAATGCGATATGGTGCGTTATGATATGTAGGTACCCCCATGTGGACTTCGAGACGACAAGCAAGCGCGTGGCGACGTCGGTACCGGCTAGCGAGGACCAGGTGAGTAGATTTATATCTACGGGGAGAAGTCGGGTGGATGGCGTATAGCGCCCCCGTAGTCCGTGGTGATGTATACGGATGCGTATACACACCAACAATTTATGATATGTTGTTAGGATTTATTATTGATGATTTTAGATGGATATTGGTGTTGAATTGGTGCATGGTTACGGAACCTTAGGTAGTGGGTGCACTACACTTACACATACACACATATACATACTTGCATACATTCCTTATTTCATATGTGCGTGTATGGGAATATATTTATATGTTCACATGGGTATGAGACTATGTGTTCACATACGGATTTGAGGAGGATACTTGGGATTGAGCTGAGTCGATGAGATTTGTTTGTGGTTGTGATCTCGGTGATATGGCAGGATTCGTACCTAAGATACGTCCTGGTGTTATAGCGGATCTTGCGGCGGCAATACGGGTGAATAGTGTTATAAATAAATGGTCGACATGTGATCGTGATATGAGGCATAATATGCTAAGATATTGATATTTGGCCGTATCGGGCGATGTATACCCCTTGATGATGATATGTGCTGACGATATCGGTTTGTACGAGATTGTCGATCAGTAGTCAGATCATGAGTATATTGAGGATATTAGTATTGTACTAGACATAGGTCAGTACCCTAGACTATGATCTTGGATAAAGAGGATACCAGAGGAATAGTGTGAGGAATATGATATTGACCCGTACCCAGATTTGGGGATGCCGTACGACGGATTTACGTACGAGCTATATCTTGATGATTGATCCGCACTCTTGACTTGGGATGTCTGATTATAGATATGGTATCGGATATGATATTATTGAGGCGGGATCACCGACTAATATATATACAGGTATGTATATGTATCGACTCAGATGTTAGGCGGTTTTCTTACCTGTAGTCTAGCTTATAGCGTAGCCCTTTAGTTTAGTTAGTTGTTAGATTAGATTCGGTTCCTACCTATTTCAAAGCTTACGAATCGTGCGTATTTTTAAAGACAGCCTAAGGGATCCTACGGATATTTCAAAAAACGTATCTTTTCTTAAAAACACCGTAGCCCCTATTTTCAAAACCCCACGATTCGTGTTATTTTAAAAGGCACCATTATAGGACTTATATTAGGTTAAAACAGATTAAGTATCGTTGCGTCTAGTATTCAGCTCCAGCTCATTATTGTTGTTTGCTCCGCATCACATGCTTATATTATGCTTTGTATTCTACTGTTGATATCTTGTGGTTAGGACACCAGCACCATTACCGATGATGCGTATGTACCACGTACACTTACTTGCCGGCTCACACACATCTTCATCGGTAATTGCCATGTCACGTACACCTTAGAAAATATTATTGCTTGGCATAGCCTGTTAGCTAATAGTTTAGACATTATAGTTATTACCTGCTACCTCATGCATACTGTTATTCATTGTTATGCCGCATTCATGGATTCTCATGCATATATTCACTTTTTACGTGCTATTGAGGTTTTGGATTTGGATTTCCATGAGATTTTCTGGATTTGGGGAAAACCGCAAAACATATACAAACTTCTTCTTTCTCTTTTTAAATAAAAAGAGCGGTTTTTCCCATGATGTATGAGTCGTCCACCATGAGTTTGCTGATAGATTTGGAGACCCGATTCGAGGAGTTGGATGAACCGTTTCGGGTACATGGTGGACCCGGTAAGGTACCCCGGGGCAAGAAGCTCGTGGTGATGACGATGAGCCTGGCAGGGGGAGACTACCTACCGGTGATTTTACCCGACGCGTCGGATATCCGGAGGATACCGTCGTGGTCTTGAGATAGAGGGTAGGGGCCGGTCTGGACTGACGGCGCCCTAGATATTGAGATTGAGACATTGAGATTTCAAGATATTGAGGTACTGAGATTTGATGATACAGGCCAGTCCGGATGGCCGGAGCCTGAGGTTTTGAGACATTGAGATTTATGTTTTGTGTCGATGCTAGACACTGTTGATGCTGATTTCATTTATGATACCTCATTTTAAAAATACAAAGGAAATCTCACTAATTTATGAAAACAGTTTCTTCATTTACATGTATTCTGTTTTCATGCATTCATACCTCATTCATATGATATATTGCTACCTGAGGCACTGACACGGGCACATGAGATCACACTCGGGTTAGATATTACCCTAGCCATTGTTATAGGCTGCATGTTATTCATATATTTGAGGATATATTATGATCATTGACCTAGGTTGCGTTATTCATGCGATTTTCTGTTCGTAGATCTTTTTCTACTCACGAGTTGGCAACTCACCCCCGTTGTGCCCCAGTTTCTTGCAGGTGTTGCCGTACGGATTTCATTACGGCTTTGCGGGCACGGTTGCTTTTCGGGTGACTTGCTAGTAGGTGGGTTTATTGTATCTTACCCATCATTATACCTTGTATATTATATTTCAGTTGTATCTAGAAGTTCCATCAACCAAACTTGTATTTTTTTGAGATAAAGACCAGTAATGTTATTCTTTCGACCATAGAGTAGCATGTTATATTTCTTGAGTTCTTGCTGGTTGAGTTCCATTTCTGTTGTGATCCTCGCCTTTAGGCGTTGTATATTATGTTGCATACAGGTTGATTTGATATGGTTCTTCCCATTCTCTACTACTTCTCTTGGTTTGGATTTCTGGGTTTCGGCTTACTTAGCATACGTACTCCTTGAGTCATTCGTAGTCTAAGTGCCGGTCATGTTCCGTACTTTCGGGTCGTGACAAGAACAGTTCATATCTTAACGATATTAAGGTACGGGGAGTTGTCCGGCTTATGATTAAAACCAGACACTGGACAACTCAAGGCACGTTTCTGTAATGGCTGTTTGTGGGTTGACCCAGGCTATGACGAGGGTTGACTTTCTACCATCTGGAAGATCAATGGTGATATTGTTCTTGACTCGCCACAGTTTTATCAAAAATGGATTTTTTCAGAAAACAATAGTGGGAGTATGGTAGAACTGGAAGTGATTCCAGAACCGCAAACGATTACTGAAAATTTGATAGGGACCTAAAGATTCAATCTGTTTTGACATTCCATTGGCCACTCCGCAAATAAGGTGGGTAACCTCAGGCACCCGAGAGGTACTTCGGTATGCTCAAGGATAGTGGCAGGGAGGTTCTTGTTTACCCAGACTTGCCATTGCTGTTGTTCTAGGGCGCGAGACCCGGCAGGAGGATGAGTATAGCGTCCCTCTAAACTAGCTTTAGAAGTGTACGTGTATATGACTCTGCCAGAGGGTTGTCGTAGTCAGTGGGAGCAGCGGAAGCATGATGGACAAGTGGCTTATGTCTATTTATAGACTAAAGCAGATATAGCGGAGATAGATCATCTATTTCTGATGTAACAGTCATAGGTTTGACTTCATCAGAATAGGGGATGGATCTATTAAGAAGGTAGTAGGGTGTAATGTCCTGGTATTTGGATGACATACACAGAGTAGGAAGTGATATTCCTATACTACGATCGGTTATACTTTGGTTGTCACACAGTGTTTTCTCCACATAGGAATTGGATATTATATCAGACATTCTGGTTACTAGATTTATGGTTTTAGATCTAGATTTGGGTGATTTCCCAATCTGGGTGCTTTGACAACATTCTAAGAGTATTTAGAATGGACGACTCCAGGCACGGTAGTGTACCTGCAGGTGATGGAGTCACCCTCTCTAAAGGTGTCTTACAGACTAAAGGGGAGAGGGATGTGCATGATTGGCAGATCACTTGCTTAGGCAATTGAGTCAATCATGAGATGTCAAGTACCACACCAGATGTTGTTTTTGCACGAGATGCAGTAAGTTGATATTAATCCAATCCTGGAGAAACGATCAGAAGCAGTTTTGGAACATAAGTTGATGTTCTAGGGAAATGATAACGACAGCCTCCTTTGGGAGACAGTTATCATTCCAGGCTTCCAAGGTAACCTGGACGGCAGAATGACTGTCAGAGTTATAGTTTTCCCTATGACGAGGGGCAGTATTTTGGACAGGTGGTCCAGGTGGATACTGAGGGAAGGATGGCGCAGGATACTGATTAAGTTCAGTAGACGATACAGTCTAAGAAATTTGGATTTGGAGTTCATTTATGAGCTAGGTCCCATCAGACATCCAGAAATATTCTAAGATAGGTATTGCTCATTTCGGGAGAAGGGTTTCTCCGCAAACTTGAGATAAAGAGAGATATAGAAAGAAACATCACAGCGGATCCACTCACTGAGGTATTCCTCGAACGCAATAGTTTCACAAACGAGCTTTATGAAACTGACTAGTAGAGGAGTTGGGTGTTCGGTATCACACGAGCTGTGAGTATGCGACATCGCAATAATTAGCCTTGAGTGCAAGTGGGAGATTGTTGGAGATAGTGCCCTCAGAGTCAATTATTGGATCACAGGCACGTGATTGCAATGATTGAGGAAGGACATATCCCGGTAAGACAGTCTTACTCAAGATGATAGTATGCTATTTGGTTTATCTTTATTATCGTGTACTGCTTTAGGTGACCTTTCAGGTCACTATTGCACGTTTGTAGAGCCCCTAGGATTCTTGCTTGACTACCAGCAGTATGAGGGCGATCATATACGTGGGAGCTGGGGTCTATAAGCACATCCTTAAAAGGTCCCTAGTCGTGGGAGTTTCGAGACAGGGCATCGATACTCCACAGTAGACTAGTGTATACAGTCGAGACCCCGACGAGGGGCGGTGGCCGGACTCACAAGCCACTGGTGTCAGTTGGTTCACCTAAGATCTATACAGGTGCTCATTGGGTTATGAGTACACCGGACAGGACTCGCCGGGAACATGCTAGTTGGTCTTATACCTGACGTCAGATAGCAGTTTCCTGGTGACATGTGTACAGGTTAGTTCATCGACCTGAGATCGTCATTTGTCTTGTGTGAGTTCCCACTGTGCTTTGATTACTACCCTACCACGCTTAAAGGAGACATGCAAACAGGTTTTATTTGGGTACAGTCCCGAGCCACATGGAGGCAGTGAGCGGATCTGCAGGGGTTCGTCTCTCCCGGTATTGGGGGTGAGGTCGCGCTGTGTCTAGGAGACCCATTACACGAAGTCCTTGGCCAAGGCAGGAGATTTACTGGTAGGTATTCCAGTAGTATCTCAGGGTGTTCTGGGCTGCACTCCGACACGACTTGTACCGCTTTTGGGGGTCTGACTTTTACCAACCCCCTAGGCCCGCCATGCGATGCACATAGACGAACGGACCGGACTGTACGGATATTGTTACTGACAGGCTCTGTAGGGTGTCAGGATGAGTTCGCTCATCGACGTCCCTTTTGGTCAATAGCTGGTAGCCCGTCACGTATGGCTAATACCTCTGACGTGCTAGTGGTTAAATCCACAACCAAAGTATTGACGAGTCTTTAGAGTCCCCCACAGCACAGTTACTCCGGTTTCGGGCGAAATGCTGTAGAGGCCGTATGGAGATATGGTCGGGTACGATCAGATATGCGCGGTATTGCACGCATCATGATCGGACGGATAATACTAGCGTGCTTTGGTTTATGCCCGATCCTAGTATTGTACAGTGTAGATTTTGTCTCTTTGCATTTGTATTCAGTGGGAATACAAATGCGGGCATGTATATGCAGTCACGGGGTTTTCCTGTAATTTATTACGGGATCAGTTTTCTGAAGTTGCCAGTTTGTATTCCGTTCCGGCCAGTTTTCCTTTGTTCCTTCCCGGCCGGACTTTTCTGATGGAGGGGGTTATTTGCCGTTGTGCAAATAAGTTTTTGTGGAGGGTGTTGTTTGCTTTTGTGGCTTCATGATAGCATCTTTTCTTTTCATGCATCATTACATTCATTAATGAGAAAAGATTGATTTGTTTATGGATGCGAGGCTTGCTTTTGGGGGTGTGGTCACCATTCTACTTTTCCTACACTCACCTCCCTTCTTGTTGATTCCATGACTCTCCCATTTTGAGAGAGGGGCCGGCCACACATAGAGGAAAGAATGAGAGAGTTCATTTTCTTGTGGTGGGATTTATTCATCTCATTCTTCATGCTTGCAAGATGATACACCTTCCTCCTCTCCAAAGTTCTTTCTCTTCTCCATCATCTTTATGGCAACTTCATAACCCCAAAGAGACTACACTTAGTCTACAGCATCTCTTGGACGCGTCGGCTCGCCAACTTCGCGCCCGAGTTGCCTCGATCCAGAGGTGGGAGCCCGTAAAAGAACCCGGCGATGTGGTGCCCGTTCCGATGAGGAAGCGACGACCGGAGATTCCGCGAGGAGATCAGAGTAGAGGCGAAGACCGAAGGACACGGATCGCTTGGTATAGCCTTCTATCCCATCTTGTAGTTTGCTAGAGTTAGATTAATGGCCCGATCCGGGATTTTAGTGGGCGGTGGTGCCGGTTCTAGTTTATAGAAAAGTTTTCGTTTCCGCATTCCGGCGTCGGATTGACGGCCGGGGCGCCGCCGTTCACTTACACATGTGACTCGGTACTGTACCCAAAATCCACCTGTTTGCACGATTCCTTTGAGCCGTGGTAGGGAGGAAAACAAAGCACAGTGGGAACCACACAAGACACTATGAAAATCTCGGGTCTACAGACTAACCTGTACAAGTGTCACCAGAGAACTGCTATCTGACGATAGCTATAGTACCATCTAGGAGTTCTTGGCTACTCCTGTTCGGTATACCCATTCTTTAATGAGCACCTGTGGACAATCTTTGATGTCAAACACCAATAGTTATGGGATCAACCATCGACCTATACAAGGTCAAGAAACGTACACACTAGTCTACTCTGGAATATCGATGCCCTGTCTCGATATTCCCTCGACTAGGAACAGTTAAATGATGTACTTACGGACTACACAAGCCCTACTAGTATGATCTACATCAAAGTCCTGGTAGTCAAGCCAACTTCCTAAGGGCTTTATCAACATGTATAAGAGAGACATAATAATAATAATAGTAAGTGTACATGTTAAGATAAAGTGCAAACAGATAGCATACTATCATGTCAAGAAAGTCCTCTCTTTCTCTCTCTCTCTCTATATATATATATGTATATATATGTATACGTATATATACATATATACATACGTATATATGTATATATATATATATATATATATATATATATGTCCAAGCATCCACTATAATATACAATAATGGCCTCTAGGGCATACATGTCACTAACACTGTATACCTAGACTATGGTGTTATGTTAAATAACTTTGTCTATAACTAAGTTAATATATAGTTTGTATCTAGTACGCAATATATATGCATGGATATATCTTTAAATATGATTATTGTTATCTGCGTACGCGACATTAGATCCGTACGATATTGATTGATTTTGTACGAGCGATGATTCCGTACTGATTATGTTGGGAATTGTGTGGGGAATACGGTTGAGATTCATTTGGAATCCCGGAGTCGTGTGTATCCTGATTCGATTCCTTGAGTTATACGCTTTTAAAAACCAACGATTCGTTTTCGTGTTT
Source organism: Agapanthus africanus (assembly GCA_030015575.1). Taxonomy (NCBI): domain Eukaryota; kingdom Viridiplantae; phylum Streptophyta; class Magnoliopsida; order Asparagales; family Amaryllidaceae; genus Agapanthus; species Agapanthus africanus. The sequence continues at coordinate 488,783,780 of JASDDO010000014.1, forward strand.
TAAATAATAAATGGAAAGGATGCGCTGCTACTTTTAAACGGATATCTATTTTAAATATATTGCAGCTTCCTTATTTGCAAAATAATGTTTCGTTCTATTTTCAATTGTAACGGTATAGCTCATAATAGTTAGTCATGTTTAATAATTATTCACTTTACGATTATGTTACCTTTTTTATACGCTCGCAATTCATTTACTTTTTATATATGCTAGTTGCATTGTTATTCTCGTACGAAAACACTGATAGAACACTACACAACTACCAATGATTTCTATGTTTCACAACTCACAAACGTGCAAGTTACACTACACTTCATTAGTACTGTTGGATATAGTTCCCTCAAGGCAATTATTGTAATTGCAGGAACGTGATTATGATAATTGAGGGAGGACCTATACAGGTAGAACAATCTTACTCGAAATGATAGTATGCTATCTAGTTTGTCTTTATCATTGATGTGTACACGTTTTACTTGTTATTACGTGTCACTAATACATAATGATGAAGCCCGTAGGATTCTTGCTTGACTACAAGCATTATGATGGCAATCATATACGTGAGAGCTGTGTGGTCTATAAGCACATCCATAAATGTCCATAGTCGTAGGAGTATCGAGACTGGGCATCGATATTCTGGAGTAGACTAGTGTATACGTTTTGAGATCCCGACGAGGGGCGGTGGCTGGTCTCACAAGCCATTGATGTTGTGTCACCTAAGATAGTATACAGGTGCTCACTAGAGGTAAGTACACTGGACGGACTCGCCGAGAACTTCTAGATGGTATTATCTCTATCGTTAAATGGAAGTTCTTGAGTGGCATTAGTACAGTTTAGTCTTTTGATCTTAGATCGTCATTAGTCTCGTGTGAGTTCCGACTATACTTTGATTACTACACTACCACAGCTCAAAGGAGTCGTGCAAACAGGTTTTAGTAGGGTACAGTCCCGAACCACATGGAGGCAGTGAGCGAGTGTCGAGGATTCGTCTATTCTGATATTAGGAGTCGATGTCGTGTTGTATTCGGTTGGCTATCACCCTAAATCCGTGGCCACAGTAGATGAGATTTACTGATATGAGTACAGTAGTTTCTTGGTTGTGATGTGCTTGACTCCGACACGACTTATCAGGTTATTAAGGGTCTGACGTTTCTACCCCCTAGACCCGGTATGCGATACTCTCATACAAAGAGACCGAACTGTACGGAGATTGTCACATTCAGGCTTAGTAGGATTCAGATGGACTTGATTGTCGATCTCCCTTTCGACAGATACCTGGGCAGCCGTTATGTATAGCTAGTGCCGCTGTCGTGCCTGTGGTTTTTCGATTTATCTAATAAATCACTGTCAGCGTATTGTCGAGTCTTTAGAGTCCCACACAGAGGGTTTTCCTAGTTCAGGCGATATGATGTAGATGACGTATGTTGGTACATACAAGGTTTCCGGTTAAATACGTGTACAAGCTATACAGACTTTAATCATATGGTTGATAATGTTAGCGGCTTAGGATTAAGCCAGATTATTAAATCTGGTTTTGATTTAATAATATATATATATATATAATATGTATATTCTAGTATTATTGTTCACTATTCATTTTCTCTCTCTTGGTTATTCGTATTTTTGTACGAATACGCGTATATATATTTCGATACGTATACCGGGTTGTATTCCGTATTTATACGGAATTTGTTCTAGAAGATAGACACTTCATTTATTGATTTTCTTTTACTAGGAAATCATGAAAGAGGTGGAGGATGAGGTGTGAAGATATTTTTAGAGAGGTATGGATTGGTTATTATTATGTATTATCTTTAGTGACTCATTCTTTAATGCCTCATACATTAGTGACTCATGGTTTTGGATGGTTGATAATAACCAAGCCATAATTTTTTTCTTCACTTGATCTTTTTCTTTCCTACAGAAAAGACTTAGCCATTTTCCATGGCTTCAACTTCTTCACCTCCTCCTCCTTCTTCTAGGTAGCTCACACGAGCTTAGAAAAGAAAGAAAAGATAGTGAAAATATTCCTGCATCCCCACTCTTTATTCGTAGCGAACTTGGAGAGTCGGTCGCTTCACTAGGTGAAGCCGTAGCTTGGATCGGTTTCCCACAGGTGGATCTTCTTCGGCAAGGGAGGTCTCCACTCAAGCTCGATCTAGACAACGTACGCGGAGCATGGAGGGGTCTTCCACGATTGGGTGGACATGCGTAAAAGGTAATATTCCATATATTTGCATGCTTGGTTTGCTAGTTTAGGCGTTTAGATCGATTCTAGGTTCGGGGTTCCTTCGTGTCACGACCCGAAATTTAGTTCGCGACCGGCACTTAAATCATGCAATGTCTAAAGGTGTAACGTAACTTAAGTAAGCCGAAGCCCAGAAATCTAAACCTTTTTAAAGAAAATAAAAAAGGTGAAGTTTTGAAATAAAGGTATGATGAAATCAAACGTTTTCTTAAATGCATAGATAATGGAACATGAAAATGCAAGTGGATTATGCTAGTTGAAAAACATGTTTCGTCTTTTAAAAATTTTGGGCAGCACCTTCCTTGTATATTTTGATCCAAAACCACATGTACATAATAACATTAAAGCCATCCCCAAACGGGAGCTAGCTCTTCCCCAATCGGCGGAATCACAACCACGCAAGTCAGAAATATAAGTATACGATGCCTAACGGCGAAGATTAACACAAAAGGATAATGTAAATAAAGTAAGATATCAAATCCCCTTATAGTGAACATATAATATATTGGATATATGTATGCCCTAGAGGCCATTATATGATAGTAGATGTATCTGTACATGTGTATATATATATATATATTCAGTGTACATTCTTGCTCGACATGATAGTATGCTATCTGGTTCTACTTTATCTGACATGTTGATTTGATCATGCTTTTATTAATTCATACATGCTGATAAAGCCCTGAGGATATCGGCTTGACTATAGTGATTATGATAGAGATCATACTAGTGGGACATCAGTAGTTTATAAGCATATCCTGAAATGTCCCTAGTCGGAGGTGTATCGAGACGGGGCATCGATATACCAGGGTAGACTAGTGTATATGATACTTGACCCATGTGATGGACGATGGATGTTCCCACATTCATCGATGTTTGACATCAAGATCATATACGGGTGCTCAATGGTGACAGGGTACACTGGACAGACTCACCGAGAACTCCTATATGGAATTATATCTATCTTCGGATAACAGTTCTCAGGTGACACTGGTACAGGTTAGTCTGTAGACCCGAGATCGTCATAGAGTCTTGTGTGTTCTCCCACTGTACATTGATTACCACCGTACCACGGGTCTACTAAGTCGTGCAAACAGGTAGCCGTTGGGTACAGTCACGAGACACACGAAGGCGATTAGCGATAGGAGGGGTTTCGCCTCTCCCGGTATTGGGAGTTGATGCTGTGCCGTGCTCGACTGGTTATATCATTAAGTCCCTGGCCAGGGCTGCTGAGATTTACTGATAAGTGTTATCAGTAGTTTCTCGATCTGTTATAGACCATTCACCGGCACGACTTGTTGATTTATTGGGGTCGACGTGACCATCACTAGACTCGATATGCAGCATGTCTGACGAAGAGACCGGACTGTACGGTAGTGTTGTCGGTTGGCTCGACGGGAGTTGTAGCAGGTTCGCTTGTTTTCTTCCGATCGCTCAATACCCGGGTGGCCGTTACATTTAGCTGACCGCTTGCGGCTTGGGGGTGCTTGATATGATCATCACCCACTGCCGGCGTATTGACGAGTCTTAGAGTCCCACAAAGGAGTTGCCTAGTCCAGGCGAAACGTTGTGGTGCGCGTATGCGATATGCGCATGGACCCGGTTAAAATGCCCGTATGAGATACCGAATATTAATTGGGCGGCTTGCTTTTGGTCGGGTCGTATGTGATATGACCGGGTTGATAAATCAAGTGTTGATTTATCATTTAACCATTAGCTTCTCACTAGAAATCCTATCTTGTTTCTTTTGGATGTATGCATGCATGTATGCATTCATTCTTGTTCATGCACATTTGGATGTGAATGCACACATGCATACATACATCATTCTATCATGGTTGCATATACATTGAAAATGGTGGCAATATAAGACTCACACCATGGGTTTTTATATGGATTATTATTGCATTTGTATTAAAACAAAAAGGAAAAGAAAAAGGGTTAATTCATGGATTGTTTCTACACTCTTCTTCATCTTACCATGCTCACCTACTTATTAACCCTTGGTTAATTTTTCTTTGGTGTTTTAAACTCAAATACAATAATATCTTTATAATTAACCATGGTTTGAGATGAGAAGTGGAAAATATATATACTTATATTTTTTATTTTCTCATTAGAGTTTATCTTGTCTTCTTCTCAAAAAAGGCCATCATCTTCTTCAACCTTGATCTTTTGCTCTCTAGAATTTTCAAGTGAGCAAAATACTCAACAAGATAGGATTTTGAAGTGAGAAAGAGAACCACAACATCATTCTACACAAGTCTTGCCCACTTGTTTAGAGTGTTAGCTTCATTCCTTTCTCTTGTTAAAGTGAAGTTGCTAGCTTGGACAAAGGAGCTTCGGGAGGATCGTCGTGGACACTAGAAGACTTCAAGCTAACCGTTCTCCAACCCTCAAGTGGCCAAGGAGTCAAGAATAGGGAGCTACAAAGGTTGTACTCTCAAAACCCTAGCCTTTGTTACATGTATTGTTATGAAACCCTAATTTTTTTAGGATAGATCCTTTGTATGCTTACTTAGCACCATAAAAATCTAATTTTTGGTACATGTGATGCTTCCTGTAACACCTTAGGATAAGGGTTAGTGAATAATTATAATTAAATAATGGTTTTTAATAAAAAGTTTACTAAATTGGGTTTTATATATTTTTCCTAATTTAATAAATATTTTTCCAAAATTTTATTAGGCTTGCACAAACATGTGCATGTAAACTAGGGTTTTTAAATGAAGAAAATACCATAATTTTAACCATGGTGGGTTAATTGTGGGATTAATTCTTTTGGATTCTTAAGTGGGTTTTATTAATTAGTTAAAAGTTGCTTTAATTTGAAAGTTGGTTTAAGTGTTGACTTGTGAGAGAGAGAGAGAGAGTGCATCATGGCTTTAGGCCATGCTTGCATTAAATGAGGTGAGAGAGAGAGGGGGGATGACTTTTGGGTGAATGATTATGGTGGCTCTCAACTCCTTTTGTTTTCCTCTCTCATTTCTCTTTCTCTCAAACACTCACACACACACACACTTACCTTTTCCCCAGCTCCAGAACCTGCACCAAGAAGAAGCAGCAGCAGCAGCAAGCACTCAGCAGCAACAGCAGCAGGCATTGGCGGCAGCAGCAGTGAGCAGTAGCAGCTCCAGCTCCCAGTGCAGCCTCTTCTCTTCACTTCTCCACCTTCCTCCTGCTTCCTAGGGTTAAGTATGAGGTATATTTCCTAATTTAGTCCCTAGTTAGCTTGGTTAGTGTCGATTTTGCATCGGTTAATGGATATTGGTGCGTTTTAGTGCGATATGGGATGTTTAGTGGGAACTTTGTGCATTTGGGTTATGATTTGGTTTCAGTAGGATGCTTAAGGTCTGTTTAGGCCATTGTAACCTAGTCCAACCCCTATTACGCTAAAATACCACCAGTTTTCATATTGGATGCAAATGTCGTATTTGTGCACAATTTGAGCTTTCTGGATCTGCTATTGACCCGAGGTGATTTAAATGAAATTGAGTGGACTGTGGCATAGTGGAGTGGAGATGATACACTAGATGAAACCCGACCCCCTAACTCCCCTTCCCGGCCGCCAAAACCGCCATTCTGGCCGCAAATTGCGGCCAGACAGGGGGTGTTTTGGTGTTTTTTGGGTTCTGTAGGTGTATTTTTGTGTGTAGGGTCTTTTGGTATATATATTTTTTTAAGATCAATTCTGTAGGAAAATCTGGGACCAATTACCTATTTTGCCGTTTTCTAAACCTTCGCGACACGCGTGATACGTGAGTAGGTTTGGGTTCCTGCGTATCGCGGCGCGTCGGGGTAGTTTCGTGGCGCGTGATTACACGTTTTAGCGTATCACGCACACGCGCGACTAGTTTGCGACACGAGTTTCTAGTTTGACCGTAATGTCGCGTTTTTGGTAAATTGAGCTTATATGTGTGATATGATATGTGATTTTAGGTTCGCAGGCCAGTGAGACGGACGCTGCGAAGAAGGGAAAGCAAGTCGTCGGCTACACTTAGCGCGAGACACGGTGAGTAGATTTCACATCTACGGGGATATCGCCCGCATGGCGTTATGCGTCAGGGCTGATAGGACTTTGTTATTATATGTTTCATGCACCCCATAGACTGTCATTGCATATTGCATTCCTTGCTATACATATATACATATTGCTTAGAACTGATAGAACTGCCATGATCATACTATTGTATATTGTTGTAACTCATCTATATTTGATACCTATATCACGGTGGATCATTGCATTGTAGTTCATTCTCATGTGACATGACTTGATATACACATTGATGCACCTATCACATCGCAGTTACTTGTATTATTATTGGGATTTCATATGATTTATGGATTTGGGAACCGTGGCCTTTTCAAATAAGTAACCATTTAAAAACCCGGTTCCCTTGATATGATAATTTGGGAGTTTATAGTTTGACCGTAATGTCGCGTTTTTGGTAAATTGAGCTTATATGTGTGATATGATATGTGATTTTAGGTTCGCAGGCCAGTGAGACGGACGCTGCGAAGAAAGGAAAGCAAGTCGTCGGCTACACTTAGCGCGAGACACGGTGAGTAGATTTCACATCTACGGGGCTATCGCCCGCATGGCGTTATGCGTCAGGGCTGATAGGACTTTGTTATTATATGTTTCTTGCACCCCATAGACTGTCATTGCATATTGCATTCCTTGCTATACATATATACATATTGCTTAGAACTGATAGAACTGCCATGATCATACTATTGTATATTGTTGTAACTCATCTATATTTGATACCTATATCACGGTGGATCATTGCATTGTAGTTCATTCTCATGTGACATGACTTGATATACACATTGATGCACCTATCACATCGCAGTTACTTGTATTATTGTTGGGATTTCATATGATTTATGGATTTGGGAACCGTGGCCTTTTCAAATAAGTAACCATTTAAAAACCCGGTTCCCTTGATATGATAATTTGGGGCGTCGCCCCGTGTTTTCTCGGTGCTTGAGGCACGGATTGATAGAGGGCTGACCCGGACTGACGGATGCCCGATGGATTGATAGAGGGCTGACCCGGACTGACGGATGCTCGATGGATTGATAGAGGGCTGACCCGGACTGACGGATGCCCGATGGGTTGATATAGGGCTGACCCGGACTGACGGATGCCCGATGGGTTGATATAGGGCTGACCCGGACTGACGGATGCCCGATGGGTTGATATAGGGCTGACCCGGACTGACGGATGCCCGATGGATTGATAGAGGGCTGACCCGGACTGACGGATGCCCGATGGATTGATATAGGGCTAACCCGGACTGACGGACGCCCGATATATTGAGAGAGGGATGACCCGGACTGACGGATTCCCGGTATATACGTGAGAGAGGGCTGACCCGGATTGACGGAGGCCGATACAGGATGTTTTGCGTGTCGATGCTAGACACGAGTATTTATGATATTTGGGTGCCGATGTTGGGCACTCGGGATTTTCAGGGATATACAGGATATGAGGGCCGATGGAGTACCGGCGTTTGAGATGTTGGGATTTGTGGTGCATACATACTTATGTAGTCCACCTCGATACTTCATGTAGATACTATATCCCCATGCTCAGCATTCATTATCACATCTCATCCTGTAGTATATCACCTGATAGAGGACTGGCATTATTATTATGCATACTGCCACATCGCATTGATATTATCTGCTGGCATTAGTAGAGCCACGCTACATGTGCATGCTTGCGATTACCTGTATATGTTATCTCTATTCACGAGTTGGCAACTCACCCCCGTTGTGCCACAGTGCTTGCAGGTTGCCCTGGGGAGTAGTCACGGCTGGCTGTTACCGCATCTTTTGGCACTGATACCCCTTTTGAGCTGAGATAGCCCTTTTGCTGTTTAGGTGGGTTTTGTACGGTATCTGTTATCTTTCTGTTGTACATTGATGTATCTAGTATTCTCCATCTACTTTTCTGTATTGACTTAGAGACAGTTGTGAGGACGATATGTATGATTTTATATTCTGGTGTCGAGCTCGCATGTGAGCCGACTTTACTTTATGCAGTCTTATCTTTATGATATTGTCCTTGTTTTACTGTGTATTCTTCGCTACGGCGTCGTATATCATATTGTGATGCTTCATTCTTGTCACTTGTTATTTCTGCTACACCTTGTTTTTACCCGACTTTCGGGGCTAATGTTTTAAAAGGGAAATGTTACCAAAATTATAAAACTTATAACTTTTGAACTTAAAAAGGTTTTCTACTAAATAAATGGAAGTTTTTCGGACATGTACGATTGTTTTACAAAACGTTTTAAAATCACTCTATATTTATTGGTTTTGATTTCTGGGTTCGGCTTACTTAGCCGCGTTACGCCTGTAGACGTTGCGTGGTTAAGTGCCGGTCACGAGTCGAATTCTCGGGTCGTGACAAAGTTGGTATCAGAGCTTAGGTTTTACCTTCGGAGTGTAGGATGACCCTGGTATGATGGAGTAGGTAGCTGCAGCAGGGTAGCGTAGCGTGCGTATGTTCCGCGGCATACTCACGACACGGTACTCCGCTTACGCGACCTTAGGACTTGTTGATTTGATTCCTCCTTATATTCTTGTGATTCGATTTCCGTGTTCTTATCGAATCCAAATTTTCTTTCAGCCAATATGCCGCCTAAGACTACGAGGGCACAGAGAGCGGCCGCGAGGGCCGAGATTCGAGTTGACTCGTCCGAGACGAGGACTGATCCGGGCAGTGCACCCGTTGTACCCGAGCAGGCTGTTCCTGCCGTGACAGAGCGGATCGCCATGCTAGGGGCTGGTATGCTTGAGATGCGCCAGACGGTGGGATCTAGCATGCAGGAGATGCGCCAGATGATAGGATTTCTTGTTGAGACGCTTCGAGCGCAGCGGCCAGAGGTAGCTCCACCAGTTCCAGAGACCGCTATGGTACCTACCGCACAGCCAGTTGCCCCTGCAGCCACGGAGGTGATTACAGTATCGCTATCAGAGTTTATGAGGCTGAAGCCTTCGGTTTTCACAGGCACCGATACAGCCGATGACCCACAGTCTTTCATCGACAGGATGGCCAGGATATGCCGTTCCCTCAGGTGCGCAGATGCGAGATGGGTCGAGTTCGCGAGCTTTCGCCTGGAAGATCTTGCGCAGAAGTGGTGTGATTCCGTGGAGAAGGGCAGAGCAGCAGGTCTTCCTCCTATGACCTGGACGGAGTTCGTGACTATATTTCTAGCCCGTTTCCTTCCCCGGAGTGTTAGAGATGCCCGAGCACACAGGTTTGAGTCTTTGCGCCAGACGCCAGGGATGACAGTGGCAGAGTATGACGTACTGTTTACAGAGCTAGCAGTCTACGCCCCACATTTAGTGGCCACCGAGGAGTTGCGAGTCCGGAGATTTGTTCGAGGCTTGATTTCACCAGTGTTCCTCGCGATCAGCGCGCAGCACTACGAGACCTACGCAGCCGCGGTAGACGTAGCCCTAGTGGTCGAGGAGCACCTTGTTGAGACTTCGGCACTCCCAGAGCCGAAGAGAGCTCGTGCGGATACTTCAGCACAGAGACAGCCTTTTTGGCGCCGTGATAGACGTATTGCAGGCAGCAGAGATTCAGGGCGGGGCCGGTTATTCAGTTCTTATTCCTAGGATGGTCAGCGGCCGTCGTCGGGATGTTTTCGCTGTGGGAGTTCTTACCACCGTGTACGGGATTGTCCTGAGTTACCCCGGATCGAGGCGACAGCACCGCATGTCACATTACCACTTTCACCACCCCAGAGAGCGTTGCCTCTCGTACCTACCGTTGCTCCGTGCCAGACTCATACACAGCGAGGTCGTGGACGTGGAGGAGTTGCTCAGAGAGGGCAAGGTGACCGAGGCAGAGGGCAGCCAGCCGCAGGTTGTGGACAGGCGAGGGTTTTTGCTTTGACACATCAGGACGCGCAGGCGTCCAATGCAGTGGTTTCAGGTATCCTCCTTGTATGTTCAGTTGACGCACATGTACTGTTCGACCCCGGATCCACACACTCGTACGTATCCACGCACTTTGTGCCGAGTTTGGGTAGAGAGTCCAGCTTGCTTGATCAGCCGCTTGTGGTGACTACTCCTGTGGGAGAGTCGTTTGTTGCTAGGCACGTGTTCCGATCCTGCATCGTCTGTATTGGCGAGAGAGAGTTGCCTGTCGACTTGATCCTTCTGGAGATGTTGGACTTCGACGTTCTTTTGGGCATGGATTGGTCAGCCACGTGCTATGCTTCTGTGGACTGCCGCGAGAAGACAGTTAGATTCTGTTTCCCCGGCGAGTCGGTTTTTGTTGTGTTGGGGGACCGTAGTGCCGCCCCTCACAGTGTGATTTTTTCTTTTCGCGCTGGACAGCTTTTGAGGAAGGGATGTCAGGGATTTCTCGCTTATGTTCGCGATGCTCGCGCTACAGAGGTTCCATTGGATCAGGTTCCGGTTGTTAGCGAGTTTCCTGATGTGTTCCCTGACGAGCTTCCTGGGTTGCCGCCCGAGCGCGACATTTCTTTCTATATTGATTTGGTTCCTGGTTCGGGGCCTATTTCTATACCGCCCTATCGGATGGCCCCGGCGGAACTTCATGAGCTGAAGGGTCAGTTACAGGATTTGCTGGACAAAGGACTTATTCGACCCAGTGTTTCTCCTTGGGGTGCTCCAGTCCTGTTCGTCAGGAAGAAGGACGGCAGCTTACGTCTTTGTATCGACTACCGCCAGCTGAACAGGGTGACAGTGCGGAACAGGTATCCTTTGCCGCGTATCGACGATTTGTTCGACCAGCTTCAGGGGGCAGGGTACTTTTCGAGGATCGATTTACGATCGGGCTATCATCAGCTGCGGGTTCGACAGGAGGACATTCCCCGGACAGCCTTCCGTACGCGCTACGGCCATTACGAGTTTTTGGTGATGTCGTTCGGACTCACCAATGCGCCAGCAGCCTTCATGGATTTGATGAACCGTATTTTCCGGCCTTATTTGGATCTGTTCATCATAGTCTTCATTGACGATATTTTGGTGTATTCCCGGAGTAGTGAGGAGCACGAGCAGCACCTGCGGGTTACATTGCAGACATTGAGGGAGCACCAGCTCTATGCGAAATTCTCCAAGTGTGCTTTTTGGTTAGACAGCGTGGACTTCTTGGGTCACGTGATTTCACGAGACGGTATATGTGTTGACCCGAGGAAGATCGAGGCCGTTCAGCGTTGGCCCAGACCCACATCGGTGACGGAGATTCGCAGCTTTTTGGGATTGGCCGGTTATTACAGGCGTTTTGTGCAGGACTTCTCACATATTGCTACACCGTGACCGGGTTGACCCGGAAAGGAGTTCCCTTCAATTGGACGGAGGAGTGCGAGCACAGTTTTCAGCAGTTACGGACACGGCTGACGACGGCACCGGTGTTATCCTTACCTTCCGGATCGGGCGGATTTGTGGTCTTTTGTGATGCTTCTCGAGTGGGATTGGGATGCATTCTGATGCAGCATGATAGGGTGATCGCGTATGCCTCGCGACAATTGAAGAAGCACGAGCAGAACTACCCCACTCATGATTTGGAGATGGCAGCAGTGGTCTTCGCACTTAAAATCTGGCGACATTACCTGTACGGCGAGTCGTGCCAGATATTTACGGATCACAAGAGTCTGAAATACATATTCCAGCAGCGGGACCTGAACCTTCGGCAGCATCGATGGATGGAGTTAGTGAAGGATTACGACTGCGAGATCTTATATCACCCGGGCAAGGCTAATGTGGTAGCGGATGCTTTGAGCAGGAGGCCCGGGAGTAGTTTATCATGTTTGAGCGTAGTGCAGGAGCAGTCATCCGCAGATTGGCAGATATTATGCGACAGTCGAGTACAGTTCGAGTTCACGCCGATTGGAGGACAGGTAGCGCATGTCCGTGCACGCCCACAGTTGATTGATCGTATACGTGAGGCACAGCTCAGTGATGACCGATGTTCAGAGATCATGGCACAGATGGGACAGGACAGATTTTCCGAGTTCGTGATCGATGATCAGGGGATACTACGGTTTGGAGTCAGACTGTGCGTACCTGATGCTGAGGGACTGAGGCGTGAGATTCTTGAGGAGGCACATCGATCGGTATATAGCGTCCATCCCGGTTCCACCAAGATGTATCATGATATGAGAGATGTTTACTGGTGGGACGGAATGAAGAGGGACATTGCAGATTTTGTAGCGAAATGCCTGACTTGTCAGCAAGTCAAGGCTGAGCACCAGAGGCCCGCGGGAGAGCTACAGCCGTTACCCATTCCGGAGTGGAAATGGGAACAGATTTCGATGGATTTCGTGGTGGGTCTACCCAGGACTAGTAGGGGGTATGACTCCATCTGGGTGATCGTGGATCGTTTGACGAAAGCGGCTCACTTCTTACCGGTGAAGACGACTTTCGGATTTACTCGGTATGCTCAGATCTATATTGACGAGATAGTGCGACTACACGGAGTCCCGACGTGCATTGTGTCCGACAGAGGCACCCAGTTTACTAGTAGACTATGGCAGAGGCTTCAGGAGGCTTTGGGCACTCGCTTGAGTTTCAGCACGGCATTTCATCCGCAGACCGACGGACAGTCAGAGCGGACCATTCAGACTCTCGAGGACATGCTCAGAGCTTGTGTACTAGATTTTGGAGGTAGCTGGGATCATCATTTGCCCTTAGTAGAGTTTTCCTACAATAACAGCTACCAGGAGACCATTCAGATGGCACCGTTTGAGGCTCTTTACGGGAGGAGATGCAGGTCACCTACTTGTTGGACAGAGCTCAGTGAGAGCAGTATCTTAGGGCCACAGATCGTTGAGGAGACGACCGCGAAGATCCAGTTGATTCGCGATAGGATGAGAGCAGCGCAGAGTAGGCAGAGGGCTTATGCAGACCGTCGACGACGCAGACTTGAGTTTTCTGTTGGTGATCATGTTTTCTTGAGGGTCTCCCCAATGAAAGGTGTGATGAGGTTTGGGAAGAAGGGGAAGCTTAGCCCCAGGTATGTGGGCCCCTTCGAGATCCTCGAGCGTGTTGGTGCAGTAGCTTACCGATTAGCCCTTCCGCCCAGCTTTCCAGACGTGCACCCCGTATTCCATGTCTCGATGCTCCGCAGATATCTTCATGATCCTTCGCATGCGATTCAGCATCCGAAGATCCAGCTTGAGCGTGATCTTTCCTATGCAGAGCAGCCGGTGATGATCTTGGATCGGCAAGTGAAGAAATTGAGATCGAAGGAGATTCCATCAGTTAAAGTACTTTGGCGTGGTCAGAACCGTGAAGAGGTCACTTGGGAGACCGAAAGCGAGATGATGAAGACGTATCCCCATCTTTTTGAAGGTAACCTTAGTTAGATTTTTGAAATTCGGGGACGAATTTCTTTAAGGGGGAGAGATTGTAACACCTTAGGATAAGGGTTAGTGAATAATTATAATTAAATAATGGTTTTTAATAAAAAGTTTACTAAATTGGGTTTTATATATTTTTCCTAATTTAATAAATATTTTTCCAAAATTTTATTAGGCTTGCACAAACATGTGCATGTAAACTAGGGTTTTTAAATGAAGAAAATACCATAATTTTAACCATGGTGGGTTAATTGTGGGATTAATTCTTTTGGATTCTTAAGTGGGTTTTATTAATTAGTTAAAAGTTGCTTTAATTTGAAAGTTGGTTTAAGTGTTGACTTGTGAGAGAGAGAGAGAGTGCATCATGGCTTTAGGCCATGCTTGCATTAAATGAGGTGAGAGAGAGAGGGGGGATGACTTTTGGGTGAATGATTATGGTGGCTCTCAACTCCTTTTGTTTTCCTCTCTCATTTCTCTTTCTCTCAAACACTCACACACACACACACTTACCTTTTCCCCAGCTCCAGAACCTGCACCAAGAAGAAGCAGCAGCAGCAGCAAGCACTCAGCAGCAACAGCAGCAGGCATTGGCAGCAGCAGCAGTGAGCAGTAGCAGCTCCAGCTCCCAGTGCAGCCTCTTCTCTTCACTTCTCCACCTTCCTCCTGCTTCCTAGGGTTAAGTATGAGGTATATTTCCTAATTTAGTCCCTAGTTAGCTTGGTTAGTGTCGATTTTGCATCGGTTAATGGATATTGGTGCGTTTTAGTGCGATATGGGATGTTTAGTGGGAACTTTGTGCATTTGGGTTATGATTTGGTTTCAGTAGGATGCTTGAGGTCTGTTGAGGCCATTGTAACCTAGTCCAACCCCTATTACGCTAAAATACCACCAGCTTTCATATTGGATGCAAATGTCGTATTTGTGCACAATTTGAGCTTTATGGATCTGCTATTGACCCGAGGTGATTTAAATGAAATTGAGTGGACTGTGGCATAGTGGAGTGGAGATGATACACTAGATGAAACCCGACCCCCTCACTCCCCTTCCCGGCCGCCAAAACCGCCATTCTGGCCGCAAATTGCGGCCAGACAAGGGGTGTTTTGGTGTTTTTTGGGTTCTGTAGGTGTATTTTTGTGTGTAGGGTCTTTTGGTATATATATATTTTTTAAGATCAATTCTGTAGGAAAATCTGGGACCAATTACCTATTTTGCCGTTTTCTAAACCTTCGCGACACGCGTGATACGTGAGTAGGTTTGGGTTACTGCGTATCGCGGCGCGTCGGGGTAGTTTCGTGGCGCGTGATTACACGTTTTAGCGTATCGCGCACACGCGCGACTAGTTTGCGACACGAGTTTCTAGTTTGACCTTAATGTCGCGTTTTTGGTAAATTGAGCTTATATGTGTGATATGATATGTGATTTTATGTTCGCAGGCCAGTGAGACGGACGCTGCGAAGAAGGGAAAGCAAGTCGTCGGCTACACTTAGCGCGAGACACGGTGAGTAGATTTCACATCTACGGGGATATCGCCCGCATGGCGTTATGCGTCAGGGCTGATAGGACTTTGTTATTATATGTTTCATGCACCCCATAGACTGTCATTGCATATTGCATTCCTTGCTATACATATATACATATTGCTTAGAACTGATAGAACTGCCATGATCATACTATTGTATATTGTTGTAACTCATCTATATTTGATACCTATATCACGGTGGATCATTGCATTGTAGTTCATTCTCATGTGACATGACTTGATATACACATTGATGCACCTATCACATCGCAGTTACTTGTATTATTGTTGGGATTTCATATGATTTATGGATTTGGGAACCGTGGCCTTTTCAAATAAGTAACCATTTAAAAACCCGGTTCCCTTGATATGATAATTTGGGGCGTCGCCCCATGTTTTCTCGGTGCTTGAGGCACGGATTGATAGAGGGCTGACCCGGACTGACGGATGCCCGATGGATTGATAGAGGGCTGACCCGGACTGACGGATGCCCGATGGATTGATAGAGGGCTGACCCGGACTGACGGATGCCCGATGGGTTGATATAGGGCTGACCCGGACTGACGGATGCCCGATGGGTTGATATAGGGCTGACCCGGACTGACGGATGCCCGATGGGTTGATATAGGGCTTACCCGGACTGACGGATGCCCGATGGATTGATAAAGGGCTGACCCGGACTGACGGATGCCCGATGGATTGATATAGGGCTGACCCGGACTGACGGACGCCCGATATATTGAGAGAGGGATGACCCGGACTGACGGATTCCCGGTATATACGTGAGAGAGGGCTGACCCGGATTGACGGAGGCCGATACAGAATGTTTTGCGTGTCGATGCTAGACACGAGTATTTATGATATTTGGGTGCCGATGTTGGGCACTCGGGATTTTCAGGGATATACAGGATATGAGGGCCGATGGAGTACCGGCGTTTGAGATGTTGGGATTTGTGGTGCATACATACTTATGTAGTCCACCTCGATACTTCATGTAGATACTATATCCCTATGCTCAGCATTCATTATCACATCTCATCCTGTAGTATATCACCTGATAGAGGACTGGCATTATTATTATGCATACTGCCACATCGCATTGATATTATCTGCTGGCATTAGTAGAGCCACTCTACATGTGCATGCTTGCGATTACCTGTATATGTTATCTCTATTCACGAGTTGGCAACTCACCCCCGTTGTGCCACAGTGCTTGCAGGTTGCCCTGGGGAGTAGTCACGGCTGGCTGTTACCGCATCTTTTGGCACAGATACCCCTTTTGAGCTGAGATAGCCCTTTTGCTGTTTAGGTGGGTTTTGTACGGTATCTGTTATCTTTCTGTTGTACATTGATGTATCTAGTATTCTCCATCTACTTTTCTGTATTGACTTAGAGACAGTTGTGAGGACGATATGTATGATTTTATATTCTGGTGTCGAGCTCGCATGTGAGCCGACTTTACTTTATGCAGTCTTATCTTTATGATATTGTCCTTGTTTTACTGTGTATTCTTCGCTACGGCGTCGTATATCATATTGTGATGCTTCATTCTTGTCACTTGTTATTTCTGCTACACCTTGTTTTTACCCGACTTTCGGGGCTAATGTTTTAAAAGGGAAATGTTACCAAAATTATAAAACTTATAACTTTTGAACTTAAAAAGGTTTTCTACTAAATAAATGGAAGTTTTTCGGACATGTACGATTGTTTTACAAAACGTTTTAAAATCACTCTATATTTATTGGTTTTGATTTCTGGGTTCGGCTTACTTAGCCGCGTTACGCCTGTAGACGTTGCGTGGTTAAGTGCCGGTCACGAGTCGAATTCTCGGGTCGTGACACTTCCAAACTTTCATAGGGTGCTAGGTAAACCCAACATTGGTATCACAGCCGACTTAGAACATTAGGCGATACTTTAGCGAAGTATAAACTCCGATCGAAACAAAATACGGAATTACGGGACACTCTTTGGACATTTTTTGAAAACTGATATTTTTCATAATTAAAAATATGCACAAAATTCAGCAGGTAAATATAAGAAACACTGTTAAAAACGATGTAGTGAACAGTCCTTCTTGCCGTGGAAACGCTGCCAAACCTTACTTGGGCCGCGGTTCCGCAGCCGTACACATGAATCAGTGCATGATTTTTATACAGTAATGCTTATGTCTGCTTGTATATTTTTTTGGGGTATTTTTAATCTGAATTTAGTACTGTTAGTTCTGGAGATTGTTTTGAGTTCATTGATTCGATCGGAATTTTAACTTCATGTTTTTCCGGATAATTAGAAAGTATTGAATTGTTCGAACGAGTGTCGTTTGCTCACTTTTCACGGGGTTTAAATCTTTCGGAGATACGTGCAAGTTCTGTGGTGGACCCTCTAGAAGACAACAAACCTTAACTCGATTATGTAACCGTCTTGAACTGCCATTTGAACCTTAGGGTTTGGGGCAGTACGGCGTGCCACATGTAAGGCGTTGGCTTGACCCTTCTACGGCTGGACCGCTACTACTGTGACACACTCTGGATTTTTTGAACTCCGCTCAAGTGTTGAGCTTTAGGGATTTTTGGGTATTTGATCATTCGGTCTAAAACTTTAATACTGTCTATCTATCTGAAATGTGATACAATATGTGGAATTCATATAGTTTAGGCATGAAATATAAAGTATGTGATATTTCGCATTTATGATGTCTAAAGAGAATGTGGATTCCAAATATTGTAGTTTTACACTTTCTTTTCTATGACCGTAAGTGTAGTATGTTCGATATCGCCGGTTTCGTTGCTATACATCAACGACAATTAGGGTACGTATACTTACTTATGTTGATGATATATGATATTATGTGTTGCTGAGATATGATGTGCAGGATTGTCGCGATTGAATAGCCGGGGGGGTTTATGTTAGATGAGAGTTTTACTTTTCATTCATGTAAAATTCAAATGTAATGTAATATTCTTTTATTTAGGGCACTTCCGGGTTGCGGTTGATGTCACCAGTGTAGTATATTATTTACTTTTCCGCATTAGGATAGACCCAAGGAAGGGAGCACAAGTGACCGGGTTCTGGGGTTCAGTGGGAGGCCATCTCGATGAGTCGAGACCGGTTCTCCTAAACTCCAAGATTGGTAGGGTCGCTTGCCGCTCTCGTAGGGGTCTAGGGGTGTGGGCTTAGCTATTCATCGCGACTGTGGAATCCGTATTTTCTATTGTTGGCTAAATACTAAATATGGACGTCCTAATATATCCCGCATTATATATATGTTTCTACTGCCAGTGTTCTGTGATATCTGAGACGAATGATATATTATATATGAGATATATAGTAGACATTGCTTATGTTTTACACCCGCGCTAATCCCGTCCCGGTATGCCGTTAGTTAAGTAACCTAACGGTGCATAACAGAACATTGTGGCAAATGCGGATGGCATAAGCGTACGTGTAATTTTCGTTTCTTTTCTGTGATTGTCTTAAGGACTTAAATGATGGGATTACATTAATATGATTAATGTAAAGAAAATAAACCTAAATAGATGTTGTAGAATCAGATTTGAAAACCACTCGGCTCTTTTTGAAAAAGCTATATTTCAAAACTGCGGAGCACAAGCCACTCCTTTTGAAAACCATTTAATTCTACGATGATATCAAGTTCAAAGCGTTAAAGATTTTCTTAAAAATCATCTGCAACCCTCCATCATTTTAGGAAGTAGAGTACTTAGTATTCGTGTTGCGTTTGTTGACTTTAGTTAAGGCCTAGTGTACGGTAGCTAAGTGATGTCTTTCTACACTGCATATGATACAGATTAATTAGGACATTCATGCGACTTTGTTGACCATAGTTAAGGGTCATATCGATGGGTCTAATTGATCAAGAAATGACGGGTAGAACTTGACTGGTACTTATGATTTGTTGACCATAGTTAAGGTCATAAGTACTAGGGGTAAAAATCACATCGGGGATTTCAAGTGTTGGGATTTGCAATGAGATTGCATACCTTCCATATGATGGTTGGATCCCGATCCCACTGTGGGAAATAGTTGCTCCTAGAAGAGTTTTGTAGTTTACAATTAGCTAACTCATTAGGTGTCTAGAAAGGTGTTAACGGGGCTACGCCTCTGGGAAAACGAGGTTTACTTTAATTAGGTCCGTGCGAAAGCACGGGGAACCTCCCTCAAGTACCGACACTGGCCTGGCTGAACGGTTAGCAAAGTTGTAGACTGTAATTAATCCTGGCTAGTTTTCTTTTTATGGTTTGAAAGAAAAACTTGATTAAAGCAGTGGGAAACATCGATTAGACAAGATAATAACCAATCTGATCTATGCAAGAGCTTTTGCTGAGTGTATTCTTTTCTCTCTCTTAATGGAAGATACCAATGACTGGACTCAAGCTTTTACTAGATAAAAACAAACTGAATGGGACCAATTATAAAGACTGGCTGAGGAATATGAAAATAGCCTTGACTTATGATAAAGTATCATATGTCGTCACGGCTCCAGCCCCGCCCGTCCCAGGCCCAAAATCCTCAGTTGCGGATATTGAAGTCCGCAAGACATGGGATACTGACTGTGCCACGGCCAAATGCCTCACGCTTTCATCGATAGACAATACACATCAAAAGCAGCACGAGAATATGGACATTCAAACCATATTCCTCCATACAAAGGAGTTGTATGGAGAGCAATCCCGCGTATTACGATACGAAGCATCAAAGAAATTGTTTCAGATGCGAATGGCCCCTGGCACACCGGTAGGAGACCATTTTCTGAAGATGATAGCTCTTAGAGAAGAGCTTGAGGACCTAGGATGGACAATGGACAATGAACAATATACAAATATTATTCTGCAGTCCCTCCCCTCCACCTTTGCTCAGTTCATAGTTAACTTCAACATGCACAACATGGAGAAGGAGCTACCTGAACTCCTTAATATGTTAAGGAGTGCAGAGAGCACTATGAAATCAGTAAAAACTCCCGTTATGACTATTGGACAATCTTCCTCTTCTCGCCCAAAGGCTAAGGCGAAGGGAAAGAAAAAGAAGAAGTCCACCAATCCTAAGGGTGGAGTTAAAAAGGTGAAGGGAAAGGAAAAGTCCAAAGCTGGAGACTCAGGGAAAGGTGAATGTTTTCATTGCCACAAGAGAGGACATTGGAAGCGCAACTGTACAGAGTACTTGAACCTCAAGAAGAAGCATGGGGATGCTTCCGCTTCAGGTGTGTTTGTGACAGAAAACTCTTTTTCAATAAACTCTGCTTCCTGGGTATTAGATACCGGTTCGGGTTCTCACATTTGCAATTCTATGCAGGGGCTGAGAAATAGCAAAGTTTTGAAGACAGGTGACCATACTCTCCGCGTTGGAAATGGTTCCAATGTACATACAGTCGCAGTGGGAGAGTATCACTTGGGGTTGCCATCTGGGTGTATATTGGTTTTGAACCAATGTTATTTTGTACCAGATATGCTATGTAATATAATATCTGTTTCTTTGTTAGACAATGAAGGATATAATTTTGTATTGCAGAACAATGTTATGAACATTCACCTAAATCAAATGTTGCTTGGGTATGGTACACTTAATAACGGGATATACGTCCTAAATCAACACACAGTTTTCAGTATACAACACACTAAGAAAAGAAAACTTTCAGAAATAAATGAAGGTTTTCTTTGGCACTGTAGACTAGGTCATATTAACGAAACAAGACTAAACAAGTTACACAAAGATGGATATTTAAACACTTTTGAATATAAATCTTATGCGACTTGCCAGTCTTGTATCAAGGGTAAAATGACCAAAACTCAGTTTACCGGACACGGAGAAAGAGCTACCGAGCTCCTAGGACTCATACATAGTGATGTATGTGGTCCAATGTC
Organism: Agapanthus africanus; assembly: GCA_030015575.1. Lineage (NCBI taxonomy): Eukaryota > Viridiplantae > Streptophyta > Magnoliopsida > Asparagales > Amaryllidaceae > Agapanthus > Agapanthus africanus. The sequence continues at coordinate 488,804,771 of JASDDO010000014.1, forward strand.
TACACAGGCTAGAGGCGGTTTTTCATACTTCATTACGTTCACTGACGATTTCTCAAGATTCGGTCATGTATTTTTTATTAAAGCACAAGTCCGAAGCTTTCGAGAAATTCATTGAATATAAACAAGAAGTAGAAAAACAAACCGGCTTGAGTATCAAGATACCTCGATCAGATCGAGGTGGGGAATACCTTAGTACAGAATTTGCAAACTTCCTAAAAGAGAATGGGATTCTCTCTCAGCTCACTCCTCCTTACACACCATAGCACAAAGGTGTGTCTGAACGACGGAATAGGACCCTATTAGATATGGTCCGATCCATGATGAGTGATGCCGAGTTACCCGTCTCATTTTAGGGGCATACATTGGAGACGGCAGCGTTTCTACTGAACAGGGTTCCAACCAAAACCGTGTCTACCACGCCATATGAGATATGGCATGGGAAAAGACCATCTCTTAAGAGAATTAAGATTTGGGGTTGCCCGGCCTATGTTAAAAAGCAGAATCCGGACAAACTCGAGACACGGTCAGTCATGTGTAATTTTGTGGGGTATCCAAAGAATTCTTATGGATATCTATTCTACCACAAAGAGGAACAAAAGGTGTTTGTTTCTCAGTATGCCACATTCTTGGAAAAAGAGTTTTTCACAGATAAAGATGATGGCAAGGTGGTGCATCTAGAAATGGTTCTAGAGACACAAACTACAAATGACAATTTGGTTGAACCGGCTGTTGCAATAGAAACTCAGGAACCTCGGCCACTCCGTAGGTCTTGTAGGACTTCTCGCCCACCGGAGAGGTACTACGGTTTTCTCATTGATGGTGACGGAGAAGACTGCATCATGGATGATGATGATCCTACCAGTTTTCAGCAAGCTATCATGAGTGGAGACTCTGTGAGGTGGATGGATGCCATGAGATCCGAAATGGAGTCTATGTATACCAACAAAGTATGGACTTTGGACATTGTACCCCCAGGGGTAAAACCTGTGGGATGCAAATGGATCTTTAAAAGAAAGATTTGTGTAGATGGGCAGGTAGAGACCTATAAGGCAAGACTTGTGGTGAAGGGTTTTCGTCAAAGACCAGGTTTGGACTATGACGAAACTTTTTCGCCCGTAGCCATGCTAAAATCCATTCGGATCCTACTTGCTATTGCTGCTCACTACGACTATGAAATCTGGCAGAAGGACGTTAAAACTTTATTTCTAAATGGAGATTTAGAAGAATGCATTTATATGGATCAGCCAGAGGGCTTCATTGACAGTGGGAGCAGCGGGAAAGCATGTAGATTGCTTAAATCCATATATGGGTTAAAGCAGGCATCTCGGAGTTGGAACATCTGTTTCGATGATGTTATCAAAGAGTTTGATTTCATCAAAAATCCAGATGAACCTTGTGTTTATAAGAAGGCTGTAGGAAGAGCTGTCACATTCCTCGTATTGTACGTGGATGACATTCTTCTGATAGGAAATGATATTCCTATGCTACAGTCGGTCAAATCTTTCTTATCACTAAGGTTCTTTATGAAGGACCTGGGTGATGCTACATACATCCTGGGCATAAGGATCTATAGGGATAGATCCAAAAAGTTATTGGGATTGTCCCAAACCAGGTACATCAACACCATCCTAAAAAGGTTTAGTATGGAAGACTCCAAGCGGGGTGCCTTACCCGCTTGCCATGGGGTCACTCTCTCCAAGGATTCTTGTCCAAAGACCGATGAAGAGAGAGCTCGCATAAGCATTATACCCTATGCTTCGGCAGTAGGATCTATAATGTATGCGATGTTATGTATACGCCCAGATGTTGCTTATGCACTTAGTGTTGTAAGCAGGTATCAATCCAACCCAGGGGAGGATCACTGGACAGCTGTGAAGAACATTTTTAAGTACTTACGAAGGACTAAAGAATTGTTCTTGGTGTATGATAATGGAGATCTCCAAATGGAGGCCTTTACCGATTCGAGCTTCCAGAGCGATAAGGACGACATTAAATCTATCTCAGGGTTTGTATTTACCCTCAATGGAGGGGCGGTAAGTTGGAAGAGTTCCAAACAGGATACCGTTACAGACTCTATGATGGAGGCTGAGTACATTGCTGCAAATGTTGCCGCCAAGGAAGCCGTCTGGATGAAGAAGTTCGTCTCGGGGCTAGGAGTAGTTCCAACCATTATTGATCCAATACCATTGTATTGTGATAATAATGGGGCTATGGCGTTAGCCAAGGAGCCCAGGTTCCGTCAGCGGTCCAGACACTTCCTGAGGCGCTTTCATTTGATTCGGGAGATTGTAGATCGCCGCGAGATCGAGATTAAGAGAGTAGACACAAAGAATAACGCCGTGGATCCACTCACCAAGGCCCTCCCTCAGCCGCAGCATGAGCGACATTTTGAGATGTTGGGTATGAGATACGCCAATAACTGGCCTTAGTGCATGTGGGAGATTGTTGGATATATGTATGCCCTAGAGGCCATTATATGATAGTGGATGTATCTGTACATGTGTATATATATATATACATATATATATATATGTTCACTGTACATTCTTGCTCGACATGATAGTATGCTATCTGGTTCTACTTTATCTGACATGTTAATTTGATCATGCTTTTATTCATTCATACAAGCTGATAAAGCCCTGAGGATATCGGCTTGACTACAATGATTATGATAGAGATCATACTAGTGGGACATCTGTAGTTTATAAGCATATCCTGAAATGTCCCTAGTCGGAGGTGTATCGAGACGGGGCAACGATATACCAGTGTAGACTAGCGTATATGATACTAGACCCATGTGATGGGCGATGGATGTTCCCACATTCATCGATGTTTGACATCAAGATCATATACGGGTGCTCAGTGGTGAATGGGTACACTGGACGGACTCACCGAGAACTCCTATATGGAATTATATCTATCTGTAGACCCGAGATCGTCATAGGGTCTTGTGTGTTCGCCCACTGTACTTTGATTACCACCCTACCACGGCTCTACTGAGTCATGCAAACAGGTGGCCGTTGGGTACCGTCCCGAGACACACAAAGGCGATGAGCGATAGGAGGGGTTTCGTCTCTCCCGGTATTGGGAGTTGATGCTGTGCTGCTCGACTGGTTATATCAGTAAGTCCCTGGCCAGGGCTGCTGAGATTTACTGATAAGTGTTATCAGTAGTTTCTCGGTCTGTTATAGACCATTCACCGGCACGACCTGTTGAGTTATTGTGGTCGACGTGACCATCCCTAGACTCGATATGCAGCATATCTGACGAAGAGACCGGACTGTATGGTAATGTTGCTGGTTGGCTTGACGGGAGTTGTAGCAGGACCGCTTGTTTTCTTCTGATCGCTCATACCAGAAGATCGCTCATACCCGGATGGCCGTTACGTTTAGCTGACCGCTTGCAGCTTGAGGGTGCTTGATATGATCATCACCCACTGCCGGCGTATTGACGAGTCTTAGAGTCCCACAAAGGAGTTGCCTAGTCCAGGCGAAACGTTGTGGTGACCCGGTTAAAATGCGCGTATGAGATACCGTATATTAATTGGGCAACTTGCTTTTGGTCGGGTCGTATGTGATATGATCGGGTTGATAAATCAAGCGTTGATTTATCATTTAACAATTAGCTCCTCACTAGAAATCCTATCTTGTTTCTTTTGGATGTATGCGTGCATGTATGCATTCATTCTTGTTCATGCACATATGGATGTGCATGCACACATGCATACATACATCATTCTATCATGGTTGCATATACATTGAAAATGGTGGCAATATAAGACTCACACCATGGGTTTTTATATGGATTATTATTGCATTTGTGTTAAAACAAAAAAGAAAAGAAAAAGGGTTAATTCATGGATTGTTTCTACACTTTTCTTCATCTTACCATGCTCACCTACTTATGAACCCTTGGTTAATTTTTCTTTGGTGTTTTAAACTCAAATACAATAATATATTTATAATTAACCATGGTTTGAGATGAGAAGTGGAAAATATATATACTTATATTTTTCATTTTCTCATTAGAGTTTATCTTCTCTTCTTCTCAAAAAAGGCCATCATCTTCTTCAACCTTGATCTTTTGCTCTCTAGAATTTTCAAGTGAGCAAAATACTCAACAAGATAGGATTTTGAAGTGAGAAAGAGAACCACAGCACCATTCTATACAAGTCTTGCCCATTTGTTTAGAGTGTTAGCTTCATTCCTTTCTCTTGTTAAAGTAAAGTTGCTAGCTTGGACAAAAGAGCTTCGGGTGGATCGTCGTGGACACTAGAAGACTTCAAGCTAACCGTTCTCCAACCTTCAAGTAGCCAAGGAGTCAAGAATAGGGAGCTACAAAGGTTGTACTCTCAAAACCCCAGCCTTTGTTACATGTATTGTTATGAAACCCTAATTTTTCTAGGATAGATCCTTTGTATGCTTACTTAGCACCATAAAAATCTAATTTTTGGTACATGTGATGCTTCCAAACCTTTCATAGGGTGCTAGGTAAACCCAACATAATCCGTCGCTCTAAGTCTCACAAACACAAGTCTTTCTATATCTTACTACTTATACAATTACTAATTTCTGATTGATGGAGTTGACTAGATACAATAGGAATAATAATACAAGAGTGGGCACGATCCAATTTGTCCCACTTACCATAGCAAATCATCCGAAAGCAAGCTGTGTTCCAGCGATACCGCTACATATCCATGCGGTCAAACCTGCAAGAACTATGGAACAACGGGGGTGATTTGCCAACTCGTGAGTAGAAAACATCAGCAGGTAGAAATCGAATAAAACAACGATTCCTAGGTCAACTATATCATGAAGGTAATATTATGATATCTAGGGTGACCGTATCTGCATATATGCCAATAATATAATCAATGCCTGTATGCATGTGGATATCATCCACGTGTCCATCAATGACACAACAACATCATGGAACCTGAGTGTCCAACATCGACACTCGAAATATCATGAAAGTATATGCATGTAAGTATGAGGATATCAACCAACGTGTGTCCATCAACGACACATCAAAATCATGGAATCTGAGTGTCCAACATCGACACTCAAAACATCATGAAACCCGTATCCAGCATCGACACGTAAATCCTCATATCTCGGACTCCGTCAGTCCGGATCGGCCCATATCATCTCGCGACTCCGGTTGGTATCCTCCGGATAACCTCCGAGTCTAAATACTATCACTGGTAGGTAGTGCTCCCCTGCCAGGCTCACCGCCTAACTATACGAGTCTTCTTGCTCCGGGGTACTTCACCGGGTCCACCATGTACCTGCATACGGTGCCTACCGCTCCTCGAATTGGGTATACTCATAGCTCAGAACCGAGAAAACTCATGGTGGACGTCTCAAAATATCATATCAAGAGAAACCGGTCTTTTAAAACAATACATAATTTCCTTTGAAATATAACCACGGTTCTCAAATCCAGAATCTCATGAAAATATCATCTCTATGCGTATAATCATAAAGTATGATGTATGCAAACATAGAACAGAAATATGAGCATATCAAGTATATCATGCGACAAAGTATAGTGATGTGAGCATAGAAAGTATATCATGCCAACGAGTTGTGTGACAGTATTGAACAATTTAGAGTAATAGCATGATGTAGCAATTTTATTGTGTAAGTGACATAGCAATTATTGATGATGAAAGTGTGTGAGTCGGAAAATCTGTGTAAGTATAACATACGTATCATCGATAATGGTGTAGGTGTACTAGCACAGGTATATATATAATGAAATGAGAATATCATGAACGTAGCAGAAAGTAAGTCGTAAGCGCAATGCTATAAGGTATACATATCTAATCTAACATCTACGTAAAGACTAAACTAAGCTGGGTAGACTGGGATTAGATATCTATAACATATCCGAGTCGGTGAATCTATCAATCGACATCCAGCCTCACAACATCACGTATGGTATAATCCATCGTACGGCATCCTCTAGTCAAGGGTATGGATTAATCATCCGGTAAAACGTAGCGTGTGGTAAACCATCGTACAACGACAACAAACAGAATAGGGATTCTATCGACCTATACAACAATGAGGGTATGGATCTAAAGTCTCGTACGACATATCACTCATCATTCAAATAATTATATATATATACCTATATCTCAGGTCACATCCGTATCAATCTCATACCAGGGGACCTGGCAAAGGTATCAATATTCTCATATAGCCTCGCATCCGTATAACAACATATCAAACCAAGTCATCATATTTCATCGTATACTCTTTTCATCACATAAATGTCTCACATCAAGTCATCTCATTAATCTCATGTCATATTATCGACCTCATAACATGCCACTATAATCTCATACCGGTTCTCTTGCAACTACATATATATATCGTGATTCACATTCACGTTTCACATCCATATATATCAATTCGAGACATCCTTTCTATCATATCAGTACACACTAAAACCATTAACTATAACCTTAAGTCGTGGTATAACTTGTCTCCAAACTATAAATCACATATCAATGGTTACGTGGGTGTTATACGCTATCCACCCAATTTCCCCCGTAGATATAAATCCACTCACCTGCGGAACTTCTTGTTCAGCCGTAGTCGATGTGCTTCGTCGTCTAGGAATCCACGCGGAGGTACCTACAATCAATACACAATCGCAATGCTACTAAAATCAATTCAGAAAACCGATACAGCACATGAATTGCCTATAGGTTAGAACCTATAGCCTACGCATGCAAAAACAACCAAACAACCTTCTTCGTTGACGTACAAATATCCGATGACCCAATACAATATCAAATACCACGACCCAAGTTCATAAATCACAAATACCAAATTCAGCAACATAGGAAATCACTCCCAGATTTCGTCTCAGGTTAATTGGGACTAAACAAGAAAATACAAGGAATAGTTTATAGGGATTAGGAGCTACAGCCAAAAGCCTAACCCAGAACCCATCAAAAATCAGGTGACAACACTAGAATATCCGAGCTCGGCGGCCAAAGGGAGGAGATTTGGGTTCGTACTTCGGTGGTGATCATCTAGTGGTTTATCTAGGTCAGCGGACTTGTTTGATTTTCTCAAAAGCGTCCCAGATAGCACCAGATTCCCTGTAGGCTACAAAACATCACAAAACCGACATGGGACAATTTCTGACTTCATGTATCGGGTTCTATTCTCAGTTCTTGGCCATAAAATCAACATTAAGGTCTTGTGAACAACCACTATATATTACAAGTCCACACAATCACCCAAACCTTCTCTTGGAATTTCCAAACATCACTAATCTAAATCGATTTAACTCTAAACTACTATAGGGTGCTAGGAAACTCAAAAACTAAACTAGAAGTGTAGGAATTACCTCATTTGGCAACTCAAGAATTTTCTTGAGTTGCTAAAAGTCTTCAAAATCTAAGCTTGAAAGGTCCAAAGGGTGTAGGATGAGGTGGGGATCAACTTTTTTGAAGAAAGTATAGGGTTTTGGCAAGGTTTTGGAGATGTAACACCTTAGGATGTGATTAGTGGCTAATTATACTATAATATATGGGTTTTAATAAAAAGTTTACCAAATAGATTTTTAAATATTTTATCAAATTTAATGAATATTTTATTAGAATTTATTTAAGCTTGCACAAACATGTGCATGTAAACTAAGGTTAAAAATTTGGGTTAGACCATGATTAGTAACCATGGTGGATTAACCCATTTTCCTTAAGCTAATTCAAAATTTGATTTAATTGTTTTGGATTTGTTTTCTTTAAAATAGAAAATGATTTAGTTTAGTTGACTTGGAGAGAGAGAGAAAGAGAGGGAATGGGCTTCATGGCTTGTGCCATGCTTGCATTAAATGAAGAAAGAGAGAGAGGGGGTTGACTAGCCTTGACTCTCTTTTCTTTGTTTGATTTGCCTCTCATTTTCTCAAAACTCTCTCCATCTCACTCACAAGCAGCAGCACCAGCAGCAGTAGAAGCAGCAGCAGCAGCAGGCAACAACAACAACAAGAAGAAGCAGCAATAGCAGCAACAGAAGCAGCAGCAGCAGCATCATGAGCATCAGCATCATTATCAGCAGCAGCAGCAGTAGTGCAACACCTCCTCCTCCTCTTCATCTTCGTCTTCTTCTTGCACACTAGACGAAGAGAGTGAGGTATAATTGCCTAGCCCAACTTCCTTACTTGCTAAACTAGTGGTTGTTAAGCTTAATTAGTGTTAAGAGTGAGATTTAGTGCTAGAAATGATGATTAGTGTGGACTTTTGGTTAAGAGATGTTTTTGATGGTTAGATTAACTTAATTAAGTGTTATTAGGGCCACGTAAACCTAGTTTAAACCCAAATTTTACTAAAATACCAAAGGGTTTCATTTAGCGCAAAATTTAACGTTTTAAGGTGAATTGTTAGCTTTCCGTAATCTGCTGTTGACCCGGTAGTTTCAGATAAAATTTGAGTTAACTGTAGCATACTTTATAGACCTTGATCACACCATCATAGAACGAGAGCCCCTACCCACCTTATGGCCGCTGATTTATTCATTCTGGCCGCAATTTGCGGCCAGATGTGGGAGTTTTTGTGTTGGGTTTGCGTGGGTAGGAGTCTGCTGAATATTTAAGGTCGGTGGTATGTGCAACTTTCTAAGTTTTCACCTGAGTAAAAATCTGGAACCAAATATAGTTTTTCCTATACGTTTAGTTTGCGCGACACGTGTGATATATGAGTGGGTTCTGTATTTCAGCGTGTCGTGACGTGTCGGGGTAGTTTTAGACGTGTGTACACACGATCTAGCGTATCGGACAAACGCGCGTTTAGTTCGCGACGCGAGTTTGTCGTTTGATTTCGATATCTCGATTTTGTAGGATTTTGCTTATATGGATTTTTTGTGTAAATTCTATGTTCGCAGGCGGGTACGTCGGACGCCGCAAAGAAAGGGAAGCAGGTGGTCGGCTAAGTTTAGCACGCGACCAGGTGAGTAGATTTAACATCTACGGGGAAATCGCTCGTATGGCGTTAAGCGTCAGCGCGTGAGAGGATATTTAGTCGTAAATGTTTATATGTACTATTGTAGCATACATTCCTTGTTGCATATAGAAATGGTAGTATATAACATTGCACTGTCACTAACGGTTCAAGCTGCACGAGCACTATTTGCATGTTACACTCACACCGTTAGTGATTTCCATGACACTCGCACTATTGGATTGCTACGAATTATATATCGTCTTGATTACCGCATCATTGATGATTGTCATGACTTGTCGCATATTGGCAAATATTTACATTGATATATCACTACTTGCGCACATGCACACTGTATATTCATATTAGTGCATACCTTCATTGATATCTTCATACTTGCGCACATGCACACTGTATATTGATACCAGTGCACATATATATTGATATCTTCATACTTGCGCACATGCACGCTGTATATTCATACCAGTGTACACATATATTGATATCTTCATACTTGCGCACATGCACACTGTATATTCATACCAGTGCACATATATATTGATATCTTCATACTTGCGCACATGCACACTGTATTTTCATAGTAGTGCTTCACTCATATTCGCGTACATATCCATTTGTACATCCATACCTACATACATACATATGTTACATACATGGATGATATTGACTTAATTTCAAGAAAATGGGGACCGCATGAGATATTTTCAAAACTGGATTCTTTTAAAAGAGCGGTTTTTCCTTTTTACTCTTAGTGTCATACGACACATTGCATGGATATACTCAGCATTGAGTTTGGATTTATGTGATTTCTGGATTTGGGAACCGGGGTATTATTTTAAGAGAATACACACAGTTTTAAAAACCCGGTTTCTATTGATATGAAATTTCATTGCGTCCACAATGCGTTTTCTCGGTTCTGAGACGTGTGACATGTGAACCCGAATCGAGGAGCTGGACGAGGCCGATCGCGGGTACATGGTAGACCCGGTATGGTACCCCGGGGCGAGAACGGATCGCTGTGCAGTAAACGGTGAGCCTGGCAGAGGGACTACTACCTACCGGTGATTGGTTGGACCTGGCGGTTATCCGGAGGATATGAACCAGAGTCGATAGATGGATACGGGATGGCACTGTAAGTACACGGTAGCGCCCCAGCCGTCTAACAGACGCCAAATGCGGAACAAAAACTTTTTTACTGGCACTATCGTATACTATAACCCGGATCTGCCATTAAAGCTAAAGTAACAAACAACAAAGTTGGTAGAAATGTTATACCGAACGATCCGAGTCCTTCGGTCTTCAACCATCATCCGACGCTTTGTTGCGGCTACTCCGATCTCCTGAATCTCCAGTCTTCTCGTCCAGGTGGCACCACGTCGACGGATCATTAAACGGGCTCCCGCCTCTAAACCGAGGCAACTCGATCATCATGTTTGCTAAAAGAGATAGCCAAGATGATGTAGAGAATAAGTAGAACACTTTGTCTCACTTCGTCCAAAGCCATGGACGAACGGTTAATGAAGTTGCCTTTTGGAATCGGGTGATGGAAAAATGAGCTATATGAAATTACATGAAGCTAAACTATCAGAATCTTTTCCCTAAAATCAATCGCCATTTCAAGGGGAGGGGGTCGGCCAATATTTGAGGAAGAGGGGGTGAGTGTAGGAGCAAGGGAGGTGACCACAAAGGAATAATATCAAGAAGAAATATCCTAAGGTTAACAAGAAACATTAATGCTAAAGGTGACTCACTAATGACACCTTGCATAACAATAAATGCAAACCATGAGTCATGAAACCTAGTCACCTCATCTAGAACCTTCCACACGACTCACCCTCATGACTCACCCAAGTGAAAAAAAGATAAATCCACATTTAACCGAATGTTAAAGCGGGTGATAGAAAACTGGCAACTTCCAAAAGCGATCCCGAAACGAATTTCAGGATAACCCCGTAACGGTATAAATATACCCGCATTTGTATTACGACCGAATACAAATGCAACTGAGACAAAGATATTATATCTACAAAGTATAATACTCGGATCCGGCTTAAACCAAATCCTACCAGTATTATCTGCCCGAAATATGACACGTGCGTAAACGCATGTGTTTTTTCCGAACCCTGCCATAAAACCATACGGCCTCTACAACGTTTCGCCCGAACTTGGGAAACTATCTGTGGGGGACTTTAATGACTCATCAACACACTGGCACAGGGTATAACCACTAGCACGTCAGAGGTACTAGCTGTACGTAACGGTTGCCTATGTATTGATTGGAAGGGAAGCTGACGAGCGATCTCATCCAGAAACCCTACTGAGCCTAACAGTGACAATATACATATAGTCCGGTCCGTTCGTCTATGAGTATCGCATATCGGCCTAGGGGGCTGGTAACGTCAGACCCCCAATAGCGGTATAAGTCGTGTCAGAGAGTAGCCCAGAACACCCTGAGATACTACTGGAGTGCCTACCAGTAAATCTCTTGCCTCGGCTGAGGGCTTTGTGTAATGGCTCTCCAAGACACAGCGCGATCTCACCCCCAATACCGGGAGAGACGAATCCCCTGCCGATCCGCTCACTTGCCTCCATGTGGCTTGGGACTGTACCCAAAAAAGACCTGTTTGCACGACTCCTTTGAGCCGTGGTAGGGTAGAAATCAAAGCACAGTGGGAACTCACACCAGACAAATGACGACATCAGGTCGATGAACTAACCTGTACACATGTCACCAGGGAACTTCTATCTGACGCTAGGTATAATACCAACTAGCAGGTTCCCGGCGAGTCCTGTCCGGTGTACTCATAACCCAATGAGCACCTGTATACATCTTAGGTGAACCAACTGACACCAATGGCTTGAGAGACCGGCCACCGCCCCTCGTCGGGGTCTCGACTGTATACACTAGTCTACTCTGGAGTATCGATGCCCTGTCTCGAAACTCCCACGACTAGGGACACTTTAAGGATGTGCTTACAGACCCCAACTCCGACGTATATGATCGCCATCATACTGCTGTTAGTCAAGAAAGAATCCTATGGGCTCTATCAACATGCAATAGCGAACTAAAGCATGTATATGATGATAAAGACAAACCAGATAGCATACTATCATCTCGAACAAGACTGTCATATCGGTATAGGTCCTGCCTCAATCATTGCAATCACGTACCTGCGATCCAATAATTGACTTTGAGGGCACCATATCCAACAATCTCCCACTTGCACTTAAGATAATTATTGCGATGTCGCATACTCACAGCCCGTGTGATACCGAACATCCAACTCCTCTACTAATCAGTTTCACAAATCCCGTTTGTAAAACTATTGTGTTCGAGAAATAGCCTTAGTGAGTGGATCCGCCCTGATGTTTTTTTCTATGTCTCTCTTAATCTCAAGTTCGCGGAGAATGCCATCTCCCGAATTGAGCAATAGGTGTCTTAGAATATGTCTGGATATCTGATGCGACCTAGTTCATAAATGAACTCCAAATCCAAACTTTTTAGACTGTATCGATAACTGAACCTAATCAGTATCCAATACCATGCCTCCCACAGTATCCTCTTGGACCAACAGTCCATAATACTTTCCCTTGTCAGAGGAAAATATATAACTCTGACAATCACTCTGTCATCCATGTCACCTTTGAAGCGTGGAATGATAACCGTCTCCCGAAGGAGGCTGCCGTCATTAAATCCATAGAACATTCACTTATGTTCTAAAACTGCTTCCTTATGTTTCTCCACGATTGGATTAATATTAACTTATCGCATATAGTGCAAAAACAACATCTAGTGTGGTACTTGACTTTTTACGATTGACTCAATTGCCTAAGCAAGTGATCTGCCAATCATGCACATCCCTCTCCCTTTTAGTCTGTAAGACACCTTTGGAGAGGGTGACTCCATCACCTGCAGGTACACCACCATGCCAGGAGTCATCTATTCTAAAATACTATTAGAATACTATCAAAGTACCCACATTGGGAAACTACCCAAATCTAGATCTAAAACCATAGATCTAGTAACCAGAATGTCAGGTGTTATATCCATGTCCGTTGTGGAGAAACAACTGTGTGACAACCACAGTACAACCGATCGTAGTATAGGAATTTTACTTCCTACTCTGTGTATGTCATTAAAATAACCAGGACATCACACCCTACTACCTTCTTAACAGATCCATCTCCTATTCTGATGATGTCAAACCCATGACAGTCATATCAAAAATAGATGATCTATCTCCGCTATAACTGCTCTAGTCTATAAATAGACATAAGCTACTTGCCCACTATGCTTCTGCTGCTCCCACTGACTACGACAACCCTCTGGCAGAATAATATCTATGTACACTTCTAAAGCTAGTTTAGAACGACGTTATACTTATCCTTTTGCCGGGTTTCATAGCCTGGAACAACAGTAGTGTCAAGTCTGGGTAAACAAGAACCTCCCTGTCACCGTCCTTGGGGATACCGGAGTACCTCTCGGGTGTCTGAGGTTACCCACCATGTCTGCAGAGTAGCTATTGGAATGTCAAACCTCATTGAAAATATAGGTCCTATTAAATTTTCCGTAATCGTTTGCGGTTCTGGAATCTATTCCAGTTCTACCATACTCCCACTACTATTTTCTGAAAAAATCCATTTTACTAAAACTGTGGTGAGTCAAGAACAATATCACTATTGATCTTCCAGATGGTAGAAAATCAACCCTCGACATAGCCTGGGTCAATCCACAAACTGCCATTACAGAAACGTGCCTTGAGTTATCCAGAGTCTGGCTTTAAGCATAAGCCGGACAACTCCCCGTATCTTAACATCGTTAAGATATGAACCATTCTATATACAATATAGAAATAGAGGCACTAATTTAATTGGAACCATATTTAAACCATGCAGCTTTCTCCAGTGCATATCAACTTAATGAAGAGAGGCTAATCAACATTACTCAACTTAGGAATCCATCCAATTACGAGTAACCTGAAAGAGAAACAACTTTCTCAAAACCGTTACTATCAACTGAATAATAATCACAAGAATCCACATCTTCGATTTCTTTGAAGAATCCCGATACTTGCGATACCTGGTTCTCTACTTTATTCTTATACCCACAACTTCTCAAAACTTAGACATTGTATTTTTACGAAACACGTGTCTATGAACTAGAGATGTTACAAGTAAACAGAACAGAGTACGAGGACCAACCCCTTTGTTCTGATGGACACTGGACAACATACAATACTCTGTATAAGTCCGCTGAGTTGAATAACTCAAAACCTGTGCGTCGTAGTTTGACAACTGTACCCAGGCGATTTTCCCAAATATCACCAATTACAACGAATTCCGATATAATGAGGATAATCACCTAATTCCCAATAACTTACACCTATTCATCATCTGTAAAATCATACAGATGTGAGAATCTCACCTGGTAAATACATACCCTGGAGTAAGTATCTAATCGGGAAATCAGTTTTCCTTTAACAATGCGCAGTGAAACTGAAACATTTAAAATGTCTCGTAGGGGTATTCTGGTATTCCTAGTAATGCTTCTTCCATAATCCAATTCATGACAATAACCGTATATCTATTTGCCATCTCCCCAATTCCTTTTATTTTGTCTTTATTCATTACCTTCTGTACACCATTGTTAAGCTAAATGGTTTTCTTCCTTCCCTACCATTCGACACCAGCCTATGGTTTGGAAGAAGACTATCCAGGAAGCATAATAGGTGTACTCTCCTAATTCTAGGAGTACTCGCAACTTGAGAGAAGGTGATGATAAAAGACAACTGAATAATACCTTATTCTATTTCTCCCGAACTGGGGGAAAAAGCAAAGGTGAAATAGGAGTGGCGATGAAGTACGCGGTTTGGTCATGAATGATAGCAGTCGTAATTTACTTTGCCCTCTTTCTAATCGCTTTATTTTGTCTTTAGCTATTACCTTCTATACACCCAACTTAGGCTAATTGGTTTTCTTCATTCCCTACCTTTCGGCACCTGCCTATGGTTTGGAATAAGACTATCCAATAAGCGTAATAGGTGTACTCTCCTAAACCAAGGAGCCCTCGCAACCTGAGAGAAGGTGATAGTAAAAGACAACTGAATAAATCAATTCTATTTCTCCTGAACCTGGATCCATCCTCGAAGAAGTCCCTTCGAGTTCGTATATAACCATACGATGGATCTATCCAATGGAAGTGGATATCCGTAGTAATACGGGGTGTTCTGAGAAATGCAAAGGGTAAAAGAAGGAGCGGCAATGACTTATGCAACTCAGACAATCTAAAAGCTAGTATTTTAAGAACGTTCGGTCAACTTGGTCACTGAGTCATAGTCTAGGGTCGGTCAATGGTCGCTGCCAAAGAGAGAGAGAAAAGAAACACTCTGCGTGCACTCTAACCTAGATCAGAATGGTTATCACTTTATCTAATCAGGAAACCTCCCACTGTAATCTCAAATTCTCCTCCAAACCTGAATGAAGAATTAGTCGGGATCACCCGAAGAGTAAACCAACTCATCAGTGAGAATCGGGATCCAACTATCATCGCATGATAACTTGATGGAAGCCACTCAAGTTATCATACTCCAGAATGTATGCGCATGCCTGGAAAGTTTCATGTATCTTTAGAAACTCCCGATATGATTTTTGCCCCATGCTCTTATGACCTTAGCGTTGGTCAAAATGTCATAAGTCACAATCCAAGTTCTACCCGTCACTATTCAGGTCAATTTGAACCCACCCGCACATGCCCTTGACGTTGGCCAAAATGGCAGAACGACTGTCCCAAACCAACTCATCTATCCATGCAAACAAATGAATACCCAGCAGCTACCAAACACTATTCTTTGGCGTTGGTCAAAATACATAGCTTGAATACCACTGAATACCCAAAAGAAATGATGGAGGGCTACGGCTGGTTTTTGGCGAAAAACCTTTAACGTAATGAACTTGATCTCGTTGAAGGAACCTGATAGCTTTTTATACAAATATAGTGGCGAAAACCTTTTGCTAAAGAGGTCACTCCCGGTGAAGGGATCTCGGCTCTTTCCTCGTGGAATGAGGTGCTGGATATTCTAACTGAATACCGCGATGCAAAGCAACTTGTAATCGACTATAGTGAAGTTATTACCCTGACGTAAACTTCTTCCCAAGGGGTCACTCCCGGTGCAGGGATCTCGGCCTTTGCCTCGTCGAATGAGGTGCAGGATATTCTAAGTGAATACCGCGACGCAAAACAAAAGGAAACGTCTTTGTAATAACACCTTTTAAAATTTATTCCAACAACATCAAATATAGGTTTGTTTTACTTTGCATTGATCAGAATCAACGCAGTCCCATCAATCAATCACACCAGAAAAGAACGAAAAAATAAAATGTACATATATGCCATCCGCATTCGTTACTGGGTCCCGTCATCACCCGTTAGGTTACTTAACTAACGACAGAGTGGGGACTGGACTAGCGCGGGTGTAAAACATATACAACATCTAATAGTATATATACCAATATACAATAATCGCTCCAGGCGTGATAATATGCAACATTACAGAAAAGTAATAAGCATCACAGAACAATACAGATAATCTGGGATCCCCGGGTTTCACCGAGCCGCTACTGAAACCGGACATTCCCCTGGTCGTGTGGATAGCATGTGCAATGAAACCTAGACCCCTACGGGTGCGCCAAGTTACCCGCCAAAACCTGAAGAGAGGCAACCCCCTACAGCATAGTGAATGGACCACCCGGCACTTCACGGAATCCGGTAACTTGAGCTCCCCTCATTAGGTCAACCTGTATCCCCTACAAGTGCGGCGAATAGTCTTCCAATTCTAGAGTGGGACCCCTCTGCCTCTCAAAGCCATGAGTCGCGGGGCAAAACCTAGTACAGTAATGAAAAATAGTACAATAGGTACATCGACCGCAACCTGGTCGTGCCCCAAAAGAATATTATACAACAGGCAGTGACGGTTGTCCACAAGTTGGACGCTCGCCCCGCAATATCAAATGTACAAATAAACACAAACTGTACTACCATTGCACACTGCTATCCACCACGACAAATCCGCAACATCACAGCACAACACAGAACATCAACGCGAATGTCACGTTCGCAAACCCGTCTAAAAGAACTATAGCAATCAGACGCGGTTTACCGATCAAATGACATTCCCGGTCGGAGGTATAATGTAAGCACTGTAAACTAACATGTTTAAATTTCGATCGACCAAATATCAAAAAGTGGGCCCCACGACTTACTGTAGAACAGTAACAAAACCTGGGCCCAAACTATATATACCAAAAATCCCAATTTGTAATAGAGAATGCACTGTAGAATTTTCGCAGAGTGATTTGACTTTCCTGCGGCGCATCCGCGGCCAAACCCATGCTTGGGCCACGGATGCGCGGCGGAACAGTAAAATTACTTCGTCGAATTTCTGCAGTATTCCTAAAAAAGCCTGCTTGATTTTCTGGTATGGTCCAAATGTCATTTTGACCAGTTTAAAAATTAACAGAAACTGTCAAGTGAAGAAATTGCGATTTTTGATTTCCGGTTCGATCGATGTTTTAAACGCGTTAGCACAAGTTAGTATAGCAAAATGGTGAGGCTCTGATACCACTGTAAGTCTACGCTAGCACCCCGGCCGTCGAACGACGCCAAAATGCGGAACAAAAACTTTTAACTGGCGCTATCGTATACTTTAACCCGGATCTGCCATTATTGCTAAACTAACAAACTGTAAAGAGTGTAGGAAGATTGTACCGAACGATCCGAGTCCTTCGTTCTTCAACCATCATCCCACGCTCCGTTGCGGCTGCTCCGATCTCGTCGATCTCCGATATCCTCGTCGAGGTGGCACCACATGATCGATTCTTTAAACGGGCTCCCGCCTCTGACTCGAGACAACTCGATCGTCAAGTTTGCTAAAAGAGACGACCAAGATTGATGTAGAGAATGAGTAGATGACTTTGTCTCACTTCGTCCAAGTCCGTGGACGATCGGTTAAGGAAGTTGCCATTTTAATCGGGTGATGGAACGAACCGAGATATGAAATTTCCATACACCCAAAACCATATTCTTTTCTCTCCAAAAATGAAAATCAATCTCTCTCTCTCACACAAAGGGGCCGGCCACTATTTGTAGAAGAGGGAGGTGATGGTAGGAGGAGCTCAAGTGGTGACCATAACTTTGATAGTTATCATAACAATAATGAAAGAATGAATCATCAATTAACATTAAATGGAACCAATCACATTAAACCTAGTCACCTTGCATCATTAATGAACCATTAATGACACAAATGAGTCAAATGCTTAATCACCACTTCTAGAACCATCTAGATGCATGACTCACCTCATCAAGAAAAGATAAATCCGTCTTTAACCAAATGTTAAAAGACGTCTGATAGAAAACTGGAAACTGGCAACTTCCAAAAGTGATCCTGAAACGAATTTCAGGACAACCCCGAAACTGTATAAATATACCCGCATTTGTATTACGACCGAATACAAATGCAACTGAGACAAAGATATTATACCTACTCAATATAATACTCGGATCCGGCTTAAACCAAAGCCGACCAGTATTATCTGCCCGAAAAATAACACGTGCGTAAACGCACGTGCATTTTCCGAACCCTGCCATAATACCATACAGCATCTACAACGTTTCGCCCGAACTTGGGAAACTGTCTGTAGGGGACTCTAAATACTCGTCAGTACCCTGGCAGTGGGTTTAACCACAAACCGTCAGCGGCACTAGCAATGCGTAACGGCTGCCCACGGACTGACCTTAAGGGAGGCTGATGAGCGAACTCAAGGGAGGCCGATGAGCGAACTCATCCAGAAACCCTACTGAGCCTAACAGTGACAATGTATATACAGTCCGGTCCGTTCGTCTATGAGTATCGCATATCTGCCTAGGGGGCTAGCAACGTCAGACCCCCAATAGCAGTATAAGTCGTGTCGGAGTGAAGCCTCAATACACCCTGAGATACTACTGGAGTACCTACCAGTAAATCTCCTACCATGGCCATGGATTTATGTAATGGCTCTCCTAGACACAGCACGATCTCGCCCCCAATACCGGGAGAGACGAATCCCCTGCCGATCCGCTCACGTGCCTCCATATGGCTCGGGACTGTACCCAAAAGCTACCTGTTTGCACGACTCCTTTGAGCCGTGGTAGGATAGAAATCAAAGCAAAGTGGGAACTCACACGAGACAAATGAAGACCTCAGGTCGATGAACTAACCTGTACACATGTCACCAGGGAACTGCTATCTGACGGTAGATATAATACTAACTAGCAGATTCCCGGCGAGTCCTGTCCGGTGTACTCATAACCCAATGAGCACCTGTATACATCTTAGGTGATCCTACTGACACCAGTGGCTTGTGAGACCGGCCACCGCCCCTCGTCGGGGTCTCGACTGTACACACTAGTCTACTCCGGAGTATCGAAGCCCTGTCTCGAAACTCCCACGACTAGGGACCACAATTAAGGATATGTGTATAAACCACCCAACTCTCACTTATATGATCGCCATCATACAGTTGGTAGTAAAGCAAGATCCTAAGAGCTCTATCAAAGTGTAACATGCAATCAGTCACCTGAACATGTACACGACTGATAAAGGCAAACCAGATAGCATACTATCATCTCGAGTAAGACTGTCATACCGGTATAGGTCCTCCGCAATCATTGCAATCACGTACCTGCCATCCAATAATTGACTATGAGGGCACTATCTCCAACAGTTATACCCAGTGCCAGTGTGTTGATGGGTCATTAGAGTCCCCCTCAGATAGTTTCCCAAGTTCGGGCAAAACGTTGTAGAGGCCGTATGGTTTTATGGCAGGGTTCGGAAAATGCACGTGCGTTTACGCACGTGTCATATTTCGGGCAGATAATACTGGTGGGTTTTTGTTTAAGCCGGATCCGAGTATTATACTTTGTAGATATAATATCTTTGTCTCAGTTGTATTTGTATTCGGTCGTAATACAAATGCGGGTATATTTATACCGTTACGGGGTTATCCTGAAATTCGTTTCGGTATCGCTTTTGGAAGTTGCCAGTTTTCTATCACCCGCTTTAACATTCGGTTAAATGCGGATTTATCTTTTCTTCACTTGGGTGAGTCATGATGGTGAGTCGTGTGGAAGGTTCTAGATGAGGTGACTAGGTTTCATGACTCATGGTTTGCATTTGTTGTTATGCAAGGTGTCATTAGTGAGTCACCTTTAGCATTAATGTTTCTTGTTAACCTTAGGATATTTCTTCTTGATATTATTCCTTTGTGGTCACCTCCCTTGCTCCTACACTCACCCTCTTTTCCTCATATATTGGCCGGCCCCCTCCCCTTGAGATGGTGATTGATTTTGGGAAAAAGAGTATGATAGTTTTGCTTCATGTAATTTCATATAGCTCATTTTTCCATCACCCGATTCCAAAAGGCAACTTCATTAACCGTTCGTCCATGGCTTTGGACGAAGTGAGACAAAGTGTTCTACTTATTCTCTACATCATCTTGGTCATCTCTTTTAGCAAACTTGATGATCGAGTTGCCTCGGTTCGGAGGCGGGAGCCCTTTTAAAGATCCGTCGAC
The DNA here is from genome assembly GCA_030015575.1 of Agapanthus africanus. Taxonomy (NCBI): domain Eukaryota; kingdom Viridiplantae; phylum Streptophyta; class Magnoliopsida; order Asparagales; family Amaryllidaceae; genus Agapanthus; species Agapanthus africanus. The sequence goes on from JASDDO010000014.1 coordinate 488,825,361, forward strand.
GTGGTGCCACATGGACGAGAAGACTGGAGATTCTGGAGATCGGAGTAGCCATAACAAAGGTGGGATGATGGTTGCAGACCGAACGACTCGGATCGTTCGGTATAACATTTCTACCCACCGTGTAGTTTGTTAGTTTAGTTTTAATGGCAGATCCGGGTTATAGTATACGATAGCGCCAGTCAAAAAGTTTTTGTTCCGCATTTGGCGTCTGTTAGAAGACCGGGGCGCTACCGTGTACTTACAGTGGTATCAGAGCCTCACCATTAAGCTTTACTAACTTGTGCTAACGCGTTTAAAACATCGATCGAACGGATTTTCGAAAATCAGGATTTTCGAAAATCATAATTTTCAGTACAAAAGTTTCTGTCGATTTATAAAAGGGTCTAAAAATTATTTTGAGCACTACAGAAAAACGAGCAGGCTTTTATTAGAATACTAGTGAAATTTGGTGGCCCAACTCCACAGTACCGCCGCGGATCCGTGGCCCAAACAAGGTTTTGGCCGCGGATCCGCCGCCGTTGTGTGAGATTGGTACTCCAAATTTCTATAGTAAGTTCTTCATGGAAAATTATTGCTTCTAGAATATTTCTTTTGGGCCTAGATTTTATTACTGTACAGTAGATGTACGTGGGGCCCACTTCGGGAAATTTAGTCGATCGAAATTTTAAACTTGTTAGTATTCAGTAATTACATTATATCTCCGACCGGGAATGTCATTTGAGCAGTAAATTGCGTCTAATTGCTATAGTCCTTTTAGACGGGTTTGCGAACGTGACATTCGCGTTGATGTTCTGTGTTGTGCTGTGATGTTGCGGATTTGTCGTGGTGGATAGCAGTGTGCAATGATAGTGCTGTTTGGATTTATTTGTACATTTGATATTATGGGGAGAGCGTCCAACATGTTGTAAGTCGATGTAGTACACCCCAGTACTTGTGGGGAGGCGGAATTTTCAAAAACGATCAAGTTTAAACAACGAACATCGACTAACCGCTTGAATCGAAGCTAAACAAATAATAACCAAACTCATAGCTAAACTAAACTATAGTGTTAAGGGATTATACCGATCGAAACTAGTCCTTCTATGTTCTCCTCGACCTTCTCTAGGTAGTAGACGATCCACCCGAGAGCGAAACTCCAAGCTAAACCTCTAACTTGAGGTAACTAATCAACTTTGATTGCTAATCAAAGATGAAAGGATGATGTAGAGTGAAGGTTATGGATTGTTTAGTCTAACTAATCCTTTGATCTCAACACATGAGGATTAAGGATTAGGGTTTGAAGATGAGAGCTTGAGGAGAGAGAATGTGAGATAAGATAATGAGAGGAGAGAGAGTGTATCATAATATATTATGAAGCATTTCTTTTTAAGAATAATCAATAAAGGAAATGAATAAGCATGCTTCATAAAATATCTAGTGGTGATTCATTAGCATGAGTCATTAAGCAATAAATGTGCATTAATGAAATGAATGAATCACCACCATGACTCACTTTCTTTCCAAAAGAAACCTCCTTAGTCCCATCTTCTAGAAGCTTCTCGTACAATTACGAGAACGCCCCTCCGATCCGCAAAAATACGGAAAAACTTTAGACTGTAAAAATCCAATAACCGGATACCAGTAACTGGCTTAAACCAAAGCCGACTGGTAAAAACTGTCCGAAAGTCGTACGCGCGTAAACGCACGTATGCGTCCGAACCCTTTGTCGCAAAACCATGCAACCTCTATATCGTTTCGCCTGGAGTAGGAAACTCTCTGTGTGGGACTCTAGAGACTCGACTACTACGCTGGCAGTGGGTTTAACCACAGACCGCAAGCGGCACTAGCTGTACGTAACGGTCCCCAGGTAGTTGTCGATAAGAAGGCCGATGAGTAAACCCATCCGAACTCCTACTGAGTCTGATGTGACAATCTCCATACAGTCCGGTCCGTTCGTCCAAGACTATCGCATATCGGGCCTAGGGGGGCGGCAAGCGTCAGTCCCCTAATAGCGGTATAAGTCGTGTCGGAGTAAAGCCCATTACACCCTGAGAAACTACTGGAACCTACCAGCAAATCTCGCTTGCCCTGGCCAGGGACTTTGCGTAATGGCTCTCTGACACAGTACGATATCTACTCCCAATACCGGGAGGGACGAATCCTATCTAACCGCCACTGCCTCCAAGTGCTCGGGACTGCACCCAACTGCTACCTGTTTGCACGACTCCTTTGAGCCGCGGTAGGGTAGCAATCTAAGAACAGTGGGACACACTCGAGGCGAAGTAGCAGTGTCAAGTCTGCGGACTACGCTGTACTCATGTCACCTGGGAACTGTTCACTGACGACTGGTATCAAACCAACCAACAGTTCCCTGTGAGTCCTGTCCGGTGTACCCGTAACCTAACGAGCACCTGTATACTATCTCCAGTACGATGTACTGACGGCTGTGGGACAGACCATCTCCCCAACTGGGATGAGAAGCGTACACACCAGTCTACTCCGGAGTATCGATGCTCTGTCTCGATAATCCAACGACCGGGGACCTGAATAAGGATGTGCTTGTAGACTACCCAGCCCCCACTAGTGTGACTGCCATCACAACGCTGGTAGACAAGCAAGATCCTAAGAGCTCTATCAATACGTACACTCACATATTAAGATAGAAAAACCAAGTAGCATACTACCATGTTTAGCAAGACTGTTATATACATGTGAATATCCCAAGCTTCCATTAAGTAATATACAAGCTAGTATGATACAGTAATGGCCTTCTAGGGCATAAACACTAACACATGTGGACTGCCGTCACTGCCTATTTGTATAATAATCTTTTGGGGCACGACCGGGCTGAGGTCGATGTACCCGTTGTACATACTTTTATTTCTGTACTAGGTTTACCCCGCGACGGAGTGCACGGATAGCCGGGTTCTAGAAGGCAACGGGTCCGTATCTCATGGTTTTGAGAGGCAGAGGGGCCTCAATCTAGAATTGGCAGACTATTCGCCGCACTTGTAGGGGATACAGGTTGACCTAATGAAGGGTGCCCAAGATTACCGGATTCCGTGGAGTGCTGGGTGGTCCATTCACTATGCTGTAGGGGGCTGCCTCGCTTCAGGTTTTGGCGGGTAACTTGCCGCACCCGTAGGGGTCTAGGTTTCATTGCACAGGCTATCCACACGACAGGGGAGCGTCGGGTTTCAGTAGCGGCTCTGTGAAACCTGGGGATCCCAGATATCTGTATTGTTCTGTGATGCTTATTACTTTTCTGTAATGTTGCATATTATCACGCCTGGAGCGATTATTGTATATTGGTTTATATACTATTAGATGTTGTATATGTTTTACACCCGCGCTAGTCCAGTCCCCGCTCTGTCGTTAGTTAAGTAACCTAACGGGTGATGACGGGACCCCGTGACGAATGCGGATGGCATATACGTACATTTTATTTTCGTTCTTTTATGGTGTGATCGATTGATGGGACTGCGTTGATTCTGATCAACGCAAAGTAAAAACAAACCTGTTTGCAGTTGTTGGAACAAATTTAAAAAAGTGTTATTGCAAAGACGTTTTCTTTTGTTATGCATAGCGGTATTCAGTGGAATATCCTGCACCTCATTCGACGGGGCAAGGGCTGATATCCCTTCACCGGGACTGACCCCTTGGGCAGAAGTTTGCGTCAGGGTAATAACTTCACTATAGTCGATTACATTTTGTTATGCATAGCGGTATTCAGTGGAATATCCTGCACCTCATTCCACGAGGAAAGAGCCGAGATCCCTTTACCGGGAGTGACCTCTTTAGCAAAAGGTTTTCGCCACTATATTTTAAAAAGCTATCAGGTTCCTTCAGCGATATCAAGTTCACTACGTTAAAGGTTTTTCGCCAAAAACCATCCGTAGCCCTCCGTCATTTCATATGAATGGTCAGTAGTATTCAAGCTATGTTGGTCTAGCCCTTAGCTAGGACATAGTGATTGGTAGCTGCTGGGGTGTTCACATGTTGCATAGATAGATGCGTTAGTTTGGGACAGTCGTACAGCCTTGTTGGCCCTTAGTCAAGGGCGAGTACGGGTGGGTTCAAATTAACAAGATTATGATGGGAAGAACTTGACATGTGACTTATGGTGGGCTGGCCCTTAGTCACGATCATAAGAGCATGGGGCAAAAATCATATCGGGAGTTTCTAAAGAAACAGAAACTTGCCAAGTATGCGCATACCTTCTGGAGTATGAGTAACGTGGATGCATTCCATTACGTTATCATGCGATGAGAGTTGGATCCCGATTCCCACTGATGAGTTGGTTTACTCTTCGGGTGATCCCGATTGATTCTTCTTTAGGTTTGGAGGAGAATTTGACAGGACAGTGGGAGGTTTCCGGATTAGATAAAGTGATGACCATTCTGATCTAGGTTAGAGTGCACGTAGAGTGTTTCTTTTCTCTCTCTCTTTGGCAGCGACCTTTGACCGACCCTAGACTATGACTCAGTGACCAGGTTGACCGAACCTTCTTAAAATACTGGCTTTTGGATTGTCTGAGTTGCATAAGTCATTGCCCCTCCTTCTTTTACCCTTTGAATTTCTCAGAACACCCGTATTACTACGGATATCCACTTCCATTGGATAGATCCATCGTATGGTTATATACGAACTCGAAGGGACTTCTTCGAGGATGGATCCAGGTTCAGGAGAAAAGAATTGGTTTATTCAGTTGTCTTTTATTATCACCTTCTCTCAGGTTGCGAGAGCTCCTTGGTTTAGGAGAGTACACCTATTACGCTTATTGGATAGTCTTATTCCAAACCATAGGCTGGTGCCGAAAGGTAGGGAATGAAGAAAACCAATTAGCCTAAGTTGGGTGTGCAGAAGGTAATATGTAAAGACAAAATTAAGGGATTAGAAAGAGGGCAAAGTAAATTGCGACTGATATCATTCACGACCAAAACCGCGTACTTCATCGCCACTCCTATTTCACCTTTAAAAGAATAAGGTATTATTCAGTTGTATTTTATCATCACCTTCTCTCGAGATGCGAGTACTCCTTGGTTTAGGAGGGTACACCTATTATGCTTACTGGATAGTCTTCTTCCAAACCATAGGCTGGTGCCGAACGGTAGGGAAGGAAGAAAACCATTTAGCCTAACGATGGTGTACAGAAGGTAACGACTAAAGACAAATAAAGGGATTTGGAGAGATGGCAATAAAATATACGGTTGAAGTCATGAATTGGATTATGGAAGAGGCATTGCTATGAATACCAGGATACCCCTACGAAACATTTTCATGTTTCAGTGCATTGTTAAAGGAAAAACTGTTTTCCCGATTAGACACTTACTCCAAGGGTATGTATTTACCAGGTTTCATTATCATATCTGTATGGTTTTACAGATGATGAGTGGGAGTAAGATATTGGGAATTAGGTGATTATCCCCATTATATCGGAATTCGTTGTAATTGGTGATAATTGAGGAAATCGCCAGGGTACAGTTTTCTACCTACGACGCACAGGTTTTGAGTTGTTTAACTCAGCGGATTTATACAGAGTATTGTATGTTGTCAAAGTGTCCTTCAGGACAAAGGGGTAGGTCCTCGTACTTTGTTCTGTTTACTTATAACTTCTCTAGTTTTTAGACAAGTGTTTCATAGAAATACAAGGTCTAAGTTTTGAGAAGTTGTGGGTATAAGAATAAAGTAGAGAACCAGGTATCACAAGTATCGGGATTCTTCAAAGAGATCGAAGATGTAGATTCTTGTGATTGGTATTCAGATGATAGTAATTGTTTTGAGAAACGTGTTTCTCTTTCAGGTTGCTCATAATTGGATGGATTCCTAAGTTGAGTAATGCTGATTAGCCTCTTTCCATTAAGATGATATGCACTGGAGACAGCTGCATGATTTGAATATGGTTCCAATTAAATAAGTGCCAAAGTTTCTGTATTGGATATAGAATGGATCGTACCTTAAAAGAAATTAAGGTACGGGGAGTTGTCCAGCTCATGCTTAAAACCAGACTCTGGATAACTCAGGGCACGTTTCTGTAATGGCTGTTTGTGGGTTGACCCTGGCTATGACGAGGGTTGATATTCTACCATTTGGAAGATCAATAGTGATATTGTTCTTGACTCGCCACAGTTTTAGTAAAATGGATCTTTTTTAGAAAACAGTAGTGGGAGTATGGTAGAACTGGAAGTGATTCCAGAACCGCGAACGATTACGGAAAATTTAATAGGACTTATACATTCAATCAGGTTTGACATTCCAATAGCCACTCCGCAGGTATGGTAGGTAACCTCAGACGCCCGAGAGGTACTTCGGTAGCCTCAGAGACGGTGACAGGGAGGTTCTTATCTACCAAGACTTGACACTACTGTTGTTCCAGGATATGAGACCCGGTAGGAGGGTTGTCGTAGTCAGTGGGAGCAGCGGAAGCATAGTGGACAAGATGCTTATATCTATTTATAGACTTGAGCAGTTATAGCGGAGATAGATCATCTAATTTTGATGTGACAGTCATGGGTTTGACTTCAATCAGAATAGGGGATGGATCAGTTAAGAAGGTAGTAGGGTGTGATGTCATGGTATCTGGATGACATACACAGAGTAGGAAGTAAAATTCCTATACTACGATTGGTTGTACTGTGGTCGTCACACAATTGTTTCTCCAAGACAGGATATGGATATAATATTTGACATTCTGGTTTCTGGATCTATGGTTTTAGATCTGGATTTGGGTAGTTTCCCAATGTGGGTACTTTGACAGATATTCTAATGGTTTTTAGAATAGTTGACTCCTAGCATGGTGGTGTACCTGGAGGTGATGGAGTCACCCTCTCTAAAGGTTTCGTATAGACTAAAGGGGAGAGGGTTGTGCATGATTGGCAGATCACTTGCTTAGGCAATTGAGTCAATCATGAGATGTCAAGTACCACACCAAATGTTGGTTTTGCACTAGATGCAATAAGTTTGTATTAATCCAATCCTGGAGAAACATAAGGAAGCAGTTTTAGAACATAAGTACATGTTCTACGGATTTGATGACGGAATCCTCCTTCGGGAGACGGTTATCATTCCAAGCTTCAAAGGTGACATGGTTGACAGAGTGATTGTCAGAGTTATAGTTTTTCCCTCTGACGAAGAGGGACAGTATTATGGACAGGTGGTCCAAGAGGATACTGTGGGTGGCATGGTGCCGGATACTGATTAGGTTCAGTGATCGATACAGTCTAAGAAGTTTGGATTTGGAGTTCATTTATGAACAAGGTCCCATCAGATATCCAGACATATCCTAAGACAGGTATTACTCGATTCGGGAGATGGCTTTTTCCTCGAACTTGAGATTTAGAGAGATATAGAAAGAAAATTCTAGGCGGATCCACTCACTGAGGCTATTTCTCGAACACAATAGTTTTACAAACGGGCTTTGTGAAACTGATTAGTAGAGGAGTTGGGTGTTGGTTTCACACGGGCTGTGAGTAGTCGACATCACAATAATTAGCCTTGAGTGTAAGTGGGAGATTGTTGGAGATAGTGCCCTCATAGTCAATTATTGGATCGCAGGTACGTGATTGCAATGATTGTGGAGGACCTATACCGGTATGACAGTCTTACTCGAGATGATAGTATGCTATCTGGTATGCCTTTATCAGTCGTGTACATGTTCAGGTGACAGATTGCATGTTACACTTTGATAGAGCCCTTAGGATCTTGCTTTACTACCAACTGTATGATGGTGATCATATAAGTGAGAGTTGGGTGGTTTATACGCATATCCTTAATTGTGGTCCCTAGTCATGGGAGTTTCGAGACAGGGCATCGATACTCCGGATTAGACTAGTGTGTACAGTCGAGACCCCGACGAGGGGCGGTGGCCGGTCTCACAAGCCACTGGTGTCAGTAGGATCACCTAAGATGTATACAGGTGCTCATTGGGTTATGAGTACACCGGACAGGACTCGCCGGGAATCTGCTAGTTAGTATTATATCTACCGTCAGATAGCAGTTCCCTGGTGACATGTGTACAGGTTAGTTCATCGACCTGAGGTCGTCATTTGTCTCGTGTGAGTTCCCACTGTGCTTTGATTTCTACCCTACCACGGCTCAAAGGAGTCGTGCAAACAGGTAGCTTTTGGGTACAGTCCCGAGCCATATGGAGGCACGTGAGCGGATCGGCAGGGGATTCGTCTCTCCCGGTATTGGGGGCGAGATCGTGCTATGTCTAGGAGAGCCATTACACAAATCCATGGCCATGGTAGGAGATTTACTGGTAGGTACTCCAGTAGTATCTCAGGGTGTATTGAGGCTTCACTCCGACACGACTTATACTGCTATTGGGGGTCTGACGTTGCTAGCCCCCTAGGCAGATATGCGATACTCATAGACGAACGGACCGGACTGTATATACATTGTCACTGTTAGGCTCAGTAGGGTTTCTGGATGAGTTCGCTCATCGGCCTCCCTTGAGTTCGCTCATCAGCCTCCCTTGAGGTCAGTCCGTGGGCAGCCGTTACGCATTGCTAGTGCCGCTGACGGTTTGTGGTTAAACCCACTGCCAGGGTACTGACAAGTCATTAGAGTCCCCCACAGACAGTTTCCCAAGTTCGGGCGAAACGTTGTAGAGGCCGTATGGTATTATGGCAGGGTTCGGAAAATGCACGTGCGTTTACGCACGTGTTATTTTTCGGGCAGATAATACTGGTCGGCTTTGGTTTAAGCCGGATCCGAGTATTATATTGAGTCGGTATAATATCTTTGTCTCAGTTGCATTTGTATTCGGTCGTAATACAAATGCGGGTATATTTATACAGTTTCGGGGTTGTCCTGAAATTCGTTTCAGGATCACTTTTGGAAGTTGCCAGTTTCCAGTTTTCTATCAGCCGTCTTTTAACATTTGGTTAAAGACGGATTTATCTTTTCTTGATGAGGTGAGTCATGCTTCTAGAAGGTTCTAGAAGTGGTGATTAAGCATTTGACTCATTTGTGTCATTAATGGTTCATTAATGATGCAAGGTGACTAGGTTTAATGTGATTGGTTCCATTTAATGTTAATTGATGATTCATTCTTTCATTATTGTTATGATAACTATCAAAGTTATGGTCACCACTTGAACTCCTCCTACCATCACCTCCCTCTTCTACAAATAGTGGCCGGCCCCTTTGTGTGAGAGAGAGAGATTGATTTTCATTTTTGGAGAGAAAAGACTATGGTTTTGGGTGTATGGAAATTTCATATCTCGGTTCGTTCCATCACCCAATTAAAATGGCAACTTCATTAACCGATCGTCCACGGACTTGGACGAAGTGAGACAAAGTCATCTACTCATTCTCTACATCAATCTTGGTCGTCTCTTTTAGCAAACTTGACGATCGAGTTGCCTCGAGTCAGAGGCGGGAGCCCGTTTAAAGAATCGATCATGTGGTGCCACCTCGACGAGGATATCGGAGATCGACGAGATCGGAGCAGCCGCAACGGAGCATGGGATGATGGTTGAAGAACGAAGGACTCGGATCGTTCTGTACAATCTTCCTACACTCTTTACAGTTTGTTAGTTTAGTAATAATGGCAGATCCGGGTTAAAGTATACGATAGCGCCAGTTAAAAGTTTTTGTTCCGCATTTTGGCGTCGTTCGACGGCCGGGGCGCTAGCGTAGACTTACAATAACCACCAGCACGTCAGAGGTACTACCTGTATATAACGGTTGCCTATATATTGATTGGAAGGGAAGATGACGAGCGAACTCATCCAGAAACCCTACTGAGCCTAACAGTGACAATATACAGACAGTCCGGTCCATTCGTCTATGAGTATCGCATATCGGCCTAGGGGCTGGTAACGTCAGACCCCCAATAGCGGTATAAGTCGTGTCAGAGAGTAGCCCAGAACACCCTGAGATACTACTGGAGTACCTACCAGTAAATCTCCTGCCTCGGCCGAGGGCTTTGTGTAATGGCTCTCCTAGACACAACGCAATCTTACCCGCAATACTGGGAGAGACGAATCCCCTGCCGATCCGCTCACTTACCTCCATGTGGCTCGGGACTGTACCCAAAAAGACCTGTTTGCACGACTCCTTTGAGCCGTGGTAGGGTAGAAAACAAAGCACAGTGGGAACTCACACGAGGCAAATGACGACCTCAGGTCGATGAACTAACATGTACACATGTCACCAGGGAACTGCTATCTGACGCTAGGTATAATACCAACTAGCAGGTTCCCGGCGAGTCCTGTCCGGTGTACTCATAACCCAATGAGCACCTGTATACATCTTAGGTGAACCAACTGATACCAATGGCTTGTGAGACCGGCCACCGCCCCTCGTCGGGGTCTCGACTGTATACACTAGTCTACTCTGGAATATCGATGCCCTGTCTCGAAACTCCCATGACTAGGGACACTTTAAGGATGTGCTTACAGACCCCAGTTCCCACGTATAAGATCGCCATCATACTGCTAGAAGTCAAGCAAGAATCCTATGGGCTCTATCAATATGCAATAGCGAACTAAAGTATGTATATGATGATAAAGACAAACAAGATAGCATACTATCATCTCGAGCAAGACTGTCATATCGGTATAGGTCCTGCCTCAATCATTGTAATCACGTACCTGCGATCCAATAATTGACTTTGAGGGCATCATATCCAACAGACACGTGCTGTCGGGGCCGAGGGCTGATTCCTAATACGGAGCCCGTGGGCCGATCCGGACTGACGGAGCCCGATACTTGAGGATTTGCGTGTCGATGCTGGATACGATTATTTTATGATATTTCGAGTGCCGATGTTGGGCACTCACGATTCTATGAGGTTTACAGGATTTGAGGGCCGATTAGAGTGACGACGCCTGAGTTTTACTGGGATTTGGGTGTATTGATGGACACCGGTTATTTTCCACGTTGACATTCCGTGTAGATGTTATTTATTCCCATGCTCAGCATTCAGTGTTATACATCTCATCCTGTATCTGTAGTACCTGATAGAGTATACTTGCTATGCATGATTATTGCATACCTGGTCATCCTATATAGATGTTATTAGATTGCATTTGCTATGCATGTTTATTGCCCATCCACCTCATCATATAGATATTATCTGTTGGCATAGCTTAGAGTATCGCAGTACGTGCATACTCGCGATTACCTTTATATGTTATCTACTATTCATGAGTTGGCAACTCACCCCCGTTGTACCACAGTGTTTGCAGGTTTCCCCTCAGAGTATTCTCGGCAGGCTGCTTTCTTGCATCTTTTGATACAGATACCACCGCAGTTGGCGCGTGAGCCCTTTTCCTGATAGGTGTATTTTTGCGGTATCTGATTATTTTCCAGTTGTATACACTGTTGTATCTGGTACTCTCCATCTACTACATATGTATTGACTTGGAGACCAATTGTGAGGAAGATGTATATTATTTTGTCCTCTGGTGTCGAGCTCGTTGTGGGCCGACTTTATTTATGCAGTTTGATATTTCATGTTGTCTTCATTTATTTTTGCTCATTCTTCGCTACGGCATCGTATATTTTTATCGTGGTGATTGTTTCCGCCGTTGGGCGTGATTGCTCCCGTTTGGGATGCTTTATTCTTATTGTATATCATTTTACTTATATATTGCCTTGTACCCGATTTCGGGGCTAGTTTTTACAAAGGAAATGCTGCCAAAATTTTTAAGATAATAACTTGAACTTTAAAGAATTTTACTAAATTACTTAAGGTTTCCTAAACGTCTTAACAAATGTTTCTATCAAATGTTTTCACACTCATTACTTTAAATGGTTTTGATTTCTGGGTTTCGGCTTACTTAGTCGCGTTACGCCTGTAGACGTTACGTGGTTAAGTGCCGGTCACGGGCCGAACTTTGGGTCGTGACAAAGTTGGTATCAGAGCGTAGGTTTTACCTTCGGAGTGTAGGATGACCCTGGTATGAAAGAGTAGGTAGCTGAAGCAGAGTGGCGTAGCGTGCGTATGTTCCCCGGCATACTCACGACACGTTACTCCACCTATGCGACCTTAGGACTTATTGATTGGAATTCCTTCATGATTGTATACATTCTTGTGATTCGATTTTCGTATCCTTATTGAATCCTACTTTCTTTTCAGCCATTATGCCGCCAAAGACTACGAGGGCGCAGAGAGCAGCCGCGAGAGCTGAGATTCGAGTTGACTCCTTTGAGACGAGGACTGACCCGGGAAGTACACCCGTTGTACCATAGCAGACTGTTCCTCCTACGACAGATCTGATCTCTATGCTAGGGGCCGGTAAGCAGGAGATGCGCCGAATGATAGGGTCGCTAGTTGAGACACTTCGAACGTAGCGACCAGAGGTAGTTCCACCCGTTACGGGGACCGCGATGGTACCTACAGTACAGGCAGTTGCCCCTGCAGCCACGGAGGTTATTACGGTATCGCTATCCAAGTTAATGAGGCTGAAGCCTCCGGTCTTCACAAGCACCGAAGCAGCCGAGGACCTACGGTCTTTTATTGATAGGATGGCCCGGATATGTCGTTCACTCTGAAGGGTTTCCTACAGCACCACTACTAGGGTTTGGAGGCAAAACACACATGCTATATTTAAATTTTAGATGGTGTTAAAGAAACAAACACAAGGATCATGCTAGAAAACTAGGGCAACTAAATATTAACACAAACACAAGTAGAATAAGCTAGGGTTTTGAGAGTACAATCTTTGTAGCTCCCAACGCTAGACTCCTTGGCTACTTGAGGGTTGGAAAAATGTCCGCTTGAGATCCTCTAGGTCCACGACGATCCACCCGGAGTCCTCTTTGTCCAAGCTAGAAGCTTCACAAGATCAAGAGAAGAAATGGAAGCTAACACTCTACACTAATGGGCAAGACTAGTGTAGAATGGTGTTGTGGTTGGTTTTCTCACTTCAAAATCCTATCTTGGTCACTCTTTGGCTCACTCGAGAAATCTAGAGAGCAAGAGAGAAAGGAGGAAGAAGATGATGGCTTAAGAAACTCAAAATAATGATAAGCTTGTGAATAAAATGAGAAAATGAAAATATATATATTTTCACTCTCTCATTCTAAACCATGGTAATAAAATATCTAGATATTTTTGTTTGGAACAAAAATGATCATAGAAATTAGATCATGGTTAAACTAAAGGGTTAATGAAAGAATAAAATATTCAACCATGAAACAATTTCCATTTTCATTTTTCTTTTCCAAAAATAATATCCATATATTTTATAAAGGGTGTGAGTCTTATATTGCTACCATCCACTATATCAACAACCATGATAGAATGATGTATGCATGTATGTGTGCATGCACATCCATATGTTCATGAATAAGAATGAATGCATACATGCATGCATACAACAAAAAAGACAAGAAAGGATTTCTAGTGAGAAACTAATGGTCAATGATAAATCAACACTTGATTTAGCAACCCGGTCATATCACATACGACCCGACCAAAAGCAAACCGCCCGACTAATATACGATATCACATACACGCATTTAAACCGGGTCCACGAACATATCTCATATGCGCTCCACATCGTTTCGCCTGGACTAGGCAACTCCATTGTGGGACACTAGGACTCGTCAATACGCCGGCAGTGGGTGATGATCATATCAAGCACCCCCAAGCCGCAAGAGGTCAGCTAAACGTAATGGCCACCCGGGTATTGAGCGATCAGAAGAAAACAAGCGAACCTGTTACAACTCCTGTCGAGCCAACCGGCAACACTACCGTACAATCCGGTCTCTTCGTCAGATATGCTGCATATCAAGTCTAGGGATGGTAACGTCGACCCCAATAACTCAATAAGTCGTGCCGATGAATGGTGTATAACAGATTGAGAAACTACTGATAACACTTATCAGTAAATCTCAATAGCCATGGCCAGGGACTTACCGATATAGCCAGTCGAGCACAGCACAACATCAACACCCAATACCGGGAGAGACGAAACCCCTCATATCGCTCATCGCCTTCGTGTGTCTCGGGACTGTACCCAACGGCCACCTGTTTGCATGACTCAGTAGAGCCGTGGTAGGGTGGTAATCAAAGTACAGTGGAAAAACACACAAGACTCTATGACGATCTCGGGTCTACAGACTAACCTGCACCAGTATCACCTGAGAACTGCTATCCGACGATAGATATAATTCCATATAGGAGTTCTCGGTGAGTCCGTCCAGTGTACCCTGTCATCAATGAGCACCCGTGTAGGGTTCCTAGGCACACTTGTGAAGATTCATAAAGTATCAATCATGGCCGAATAAAATTTTACATGTGCCGAACAACCCAAAGACGGGATCTTTGCTAGATTATTAGGGTTTAGCATGCAAGATAACATCTTTAAAGCTATGTGTGAGGGATTACAACCTTTGTAGTCCGCTCCTTCGCTTCACAAGCTCCGAGTAGAAGTCCCTTCGCCACGATCCACGATCTCCCTGACTCAAGAGAGGCTCCACGACTCGAACGATCCATGCTAGCTTGAAGTGTTTCGATTCTCCGATGATCTACGTCGAAGTTGCTATAACCCAAGCTTTCTCACTCTAAAGAGATGAACACCCTAATCTAATGGGCTAGATTAGATGAGGATGATGGAGTAGTATTTATGCTATCTTTTTATTTCACTTTCTCACAATAAATCATCATAAAAGCAATTTCTAGTGAGCTCTCTCTCAAAACTCAAGAGAGAAAAGATGAAGAATGAAAGAATAATCCTTTTGTGATGAATAGTAGTCAAGTGTATATGATTGATTATAGAACCATGGTCAAGGATGATAGGATAAAACTTGTAGAGAATAAACTATAGTTAGGGTTTGGTTAGGTTAAGGATAAGGATCAACCATAATATCTTAACCAAGACAAAAGAGAATCCTTCTAGAAAGTGCATGAGAGAGCTAACCCTAATCAAACCCTAATCCCTTTTTATCATCACTAATCATGTTTCATAATAAATCATATCATGTCACAATAATATATATCACATATATATTATATATTTGCAACAAAAGAAAATAATACAGTTAACATATCTCGCATATATATCAATGTATTAATCCGGTGAGAAAATGAAATAATAAAGTGAGCCAATATTAGATAATGTAATACAATATATCATATATATTATTATACATTAAATCATCGAATCAACACTTGATCTAACAATCCTGCTATATCGAATATAACCGACTAATATATCATGTACCGATTCATCGAATCAACACTTGATCCGATGTCCCGATTCATATCTAAATATCGCGAGAATATAATACGATATCTCATATCGCATTATCCTCGGTCCTGCACATATCACATATGTGCCTCTACTCCGTTTTTCCTGAGCCAAGAAACCTCTGTGTAGGACTCTAAAGAATCGTCAATACGCCGGTAGCAGGTGATGATCATATCAAACACCCACAAGCTGCAAGCGGTCAGCTAAACGTAACAGCCACCCAGGTATTGAACGATCAGAAGATCAACAAGCTAGCCTGTCCGTTCTCCTATGAATCCAATCAGTAACACTCCCGTACAGTCCGGTCTGTTCGTCTGATATGTCGCATATCAGGTCTAGGGGTGGTATACGTCAGACCCCAGTAACCGATAAGTCGTGTCGATGTGAGGCTCATAACAGGTCGAGAAACTACTGGTAACACTTACCAGTATATCTCTATATCAGCCATGGCCAGGGACTTCCAGTTATAGCCAATCGAACACAGCGCAACATCAACTCCCTATACCGGGAGAGACGAATCCCCTCCTATCGCTCATTGTCTCCATGTGATTTAGGACTGTACCCAAAAGCCACCGTTTTGCACGCCCTATTGGACGTGGTAAGGTAGAAATCAAAGTACAGTGGGAATCACACAAGAATCTATGACGATCTGTGGTCTACAGACTACCCTGTACCAGTGTCACAGGAGAACTGCCATCTGATGTGTGGTATATCACCATCTGGGAGTTCTCGGCGAGTCCGTCCAGTGTACCCAGTCTCCACTGAGCACCCGTACACTATCTCTGATGTCAAACACCGATGGATATGGGATCATCCAACGCCCATCATATGGGTCAAGATGCGTATACGCTAGTCTAGTCTGGTGTATTGATGCCCTGTCTCGATATACCCTCGACTAGGAACATTTATAATATGTACACATCGACTACCGTGGCCCCACTAGTATGATCTCATCATAATCCCAGTAGTCGAGTACAGATCCTAAGGCTTTATCAACATGTGAGAGAAAGATAGTAAACCAATACAAGTCAACATGTTAAGATAAAGTGAAACCAAATAGCATACTATCATGACGAGCAAGAAAGTCCTCTCTTTATATATCCAAGCATCCACCATAATATACATCATATGTACAACAATGGCCTCTAGGGCATATACATAACTAACAATCTCCCACTTGCACTAAGGCCAGCTGCTCTAGTATCTCATACCTAGCATCCCGAATAATCTCTCAAACTGTATCTGGGGAATGGCCTTCGTGAGTGGATCCACAGTGTTATCCTTCGTATCTACTCTCCTGACCTCGATCTCCCGGCGATCAACTATCTCCCTGATCAGGTGATACCGCCTTAGAATATTTCTGGATTTCTGATGGGATCTGGGTTCCTTGGCCAAAGCCATAGCTCCATTTTTATCACAATACAGAGGTATTGGATGTTCAATGGATGGAACCACACCAAGTTCAGTGATGAACTTCTTCATCCAGACAGCCTCTTTGGCAGCATCGTTGGCAGCGATGTATTCAGCCTCCATCGTCGAGTCTGCAACGGTATGCTGTTTGGAACTCTTCCAACATACCGCCCCTCCATTGAGGGTAAAGACAAATCCCGAGTGCGACTTAGAGTCGTCCTTATCACTTTGGAAGCTGGAATCGGTAAAGGACTCCACCCGGAGTTCTCCGTTACCATACACCAAGAACATGTCTCTAGTCCTTCGCAAGTACTTGAGAATGTTCTTCACAGCTGTCCAGTGACTCTCTCCAGGATCTGCTTGATACCGACTCACTACACTTAGTGAGTATGCTATATCGGGTCTGGTACATAGCATCGCATACATGATAGAGCCTACTGCCGAAGCATAGGGTATCCCTTGCATGTGAGCTCTCTCCAAATGAGTCTTGGGAGACATCTCTTTGGAGAGAGTGAGTCCAGAGATCATGGGTTGGTTCCCATACTTAGATTCTTCCATACTAAAACTCTTTAGTATGGTGTCAATGTACCTGGATTGGGACAATCCCAGTATCATTTTGGATCTATCTCTATAGATCTTAATCCCCAATATGCAGGAGGCATCACCAAGATCTTTCATTGAGAATCTTTGTGATAAGAAGAGCTTGACTGATTGCGGCATAGGAATATCATTTCCTATCAAGAGTATGTCATCCACGTACAATACAAAGAAGACAACCTTGCTCTCTGCTAACTTCTTATAGATACAAGGTTCATCTATGTTTTTGATGAAGTCAAACTCTTTGACTACTACATCAAAACAGATGTTCCAACTCTGCGATGCTTGCTTTAACCCATAAATGGATTTAAGCAGCTTGCACACCTTTCCGCTGCTCCCACTATCTACGAAGCCCTCTAGCTGTGTCATGTACACGCACTCTTCTAAATCACCATTTAGACAGGCGGTCTTAACATCCATTTGCCAGATTTCGTAGTCATGGTATGCAGCAATGGCAAGTAAGATTCGGATGGACTTAAGCATAGCCACTGGAGAAAAGGTTTCGTCATAATCCATACCTGGTCTTTGACGAAAACCCTTTGCTACAAGTCTAGCTTTGAAAGTCTCAACTTTTCCATCTACACCAAATTTCTTTTTAAAAATCCACTTGCTCCCAATGGGTTTTACCCCTTCAGGAGCATTTTCCAAAATCCATACTTTATTGGTGTACATGGATTCCATCTCAGATCGCATTGCATCCAGCCATTTCACAGAGTCACCACTCGTGATGGCCTGCTCGAAAGTAGTCGGGTCATCATCTTCCCTGATGCAATCCTCGCTTCTACCATCAATGAGAAAATCATAGTATCTCTCAGGAGGATGATAAACCCTGCTAGATCGGTGGAGAGGCTGGGGTTCGTCGGGTACTACTGAATCCTATGGTTCCACTAAATCTTCAGTTGTAGTTTGTGTTGCTGGAACCTCTTCCAGCTCTACCTCATCGCCACTAATTTCTTTTGTAAGAAATTCATTTTCTAAAAAGGTAGCATGTTGAGCAACAAACACCTTTTGTTGTTCACTGTGGTAGAATAGATATCCATACGAATTGCTTGGATATCCTACAAACTTACAAAGAACTAATCGTGCCTCGAGTTTTTCCGGATTTTGATTTTTAACATAAGCCAGACAACCCCATATCTTAACTCTTTTAAGAAATGGTCTCTTCCCATTCCATATCTCATATGGAGTGGTAGACACAGATTTAGTTAGAACTCTATTCAATAGGTATATGGCTGTCTCCAGCGCATACCCCTAGAAGGAAACAGGTAACTCAGCTGTACTCATCATAGAGCGCACCATATCTAATAGGGTGCGATTCCTCCGCTCCGATACACCGTTGTGCTGTGGTGTATAAGGATGAGTAAGCTGAGAGAGAATCCCATTCTCTTTTAGATAATCTAGGAACTCATTACTTAAGTATTCACCTCCTCGATCAGATTGAAGAATCTTAATACTTTTGCCTGTTTGATTCTCTTCTTCGTGCTTATATTCTCTGAATTTCTCAAAAGCTTCAGACTTGTATTTCATCAGGAACACATATCCGAATCTTGAGAGATCGCCAATGAATGTAATGAAGTAGGAAGAACCGTTCCTGGCATGCGTAGACATGGGACCGCATACATCACTATGTACCAGTCCTAAGAGTTCGGTAACTCTTTCTCTGTGTCCACTATACGGAATTTTGGTCATTTTTCCTTTGAGACATGAATGGCAAGTATCATAAGATGATAATTCGAATGGATTCAAATAACCATCCTTATGTAACTTAGCCAGTCGTGTCGCATTGATATGACCAAGTCTACAATGCCACAAGAAGGATTCGTTCATTTCTGAACTTTTCCTCTTGTGTGTGTTTTGTATATTGAGGACTGTATTCTGATTTAGAATGAATATGCCATTATGTAACGAGCCTGATGCAATCATATTTTGATCTAGCAATATGTTCATAACATTATCCTTTACTACAAAATTATATCCTTCTTTACTTAATAAAGATACTGATATAATATTGCACATCATGTTCGGTATATAATAGCACTCATTTAGAATGAGTGTATTACGACTTGGCGATACAAGGTGATATTCACCAACTGCTTTGGCTACAATACTTGCACCGTTTCCTACTTGAACGGAATGATCACATTTTCCCAGTTCTCTACCTTTACGTAGCCCATGTAACAATTTACATATATGGGATCCTGATCCGGTATCTAATACCCAGGACGTAGGGTGAACTGAGAAACAGTTCTCAATAACTAACACACCTGAAGAAGATGCATCAACATGCATGTTCTTTTGGGCGGCTTGAGAATCCAGATATTCTCCTATTCCCTGTTCAGTCTTATAACTCTTATAAGAAAGAACGGGTCCAACGTTCCCCTGCTCAGTATAATAAGCGGGTTCAGTCAATACATCCATATTATTATCTTGATTATGGCCTGACATGGTCGCTACCTGGAGAGAGAGAGAAGAAAACACTTTAGCGTATGCTCTTGCAAGATTAGATTGGTTATTATCTTATCTAATCAGGATGTCTCCCACTTTTTTTTATCAAATCTTCCTTCAAACCCTAAAAGGTAAGATTAGCCGGGATTAATTACACCCTACAATTTCGTCAATCTTTCAGCCAGATCAGTGTCGGTACTTGAGGGAGGTTCCCTGTGCTTTCGCACGGGCCTAATTAAAGTAAACCTCTTCCCAGAGGCGTAACCCCGTTAACACTTTTCTAGACACCTACTTGATCGACTAATTGTCCTGTGTAAAACTCTCCCAGGAGTAACACTTACTCGCAGTGGGTATCGGGATCCAACTATCTCATAGAAGGTATGCAATCTTATTGCAAATTTCAACACTTGAAATTCCCGATAATACTTTTACCCCTAGCAACTTATGACCTTGGGTAAGGACAACAAATCATAAGCGCTAGTCAAGTTCAACCCGTCATTTCCTGATTGAATTAAACCCACCCGTACGACCCTTGGCTAAGGTCAACAAAGTCGCACGACTACCCTAACTCAATCACATCGCATGTTTTAGCAGATAAATACTAATTAGCTACCGTACACCACGCCTTGGCTAAGGTCAACAAACGCAGCACGAATACTAACTAGTCTCTATCTGTAATGACGGAGGGCTACGCAGGTTTTTCAGAAAACCATGAGCGTAATGAACTTGATATCGTCGTAGAATCATGTGAAATTTTGGAATGGAGTGTTTTTGAGGCTTTCATTAGTTTTGCTAAAGAGGTCACTCCCGGTGAAGGGATCTCGGCTCTTTCCTCATCGAATAAGGTGCAGGACATATCATATATATCACTGTGCAAAGAAAAACTCTAAAAGCAATCAAATGACAAACCGAGTTTTGTAGCATCTGCCAGTTTCGCTAAAGAGGTCACATCCGGTGAAGGGATCTCGGCTCTTTCCTCATCGAATAAGGTGCAGGGTATATCATATATACCACTATGCAAAGAAAAACTGTAGCTACCCTTTTTATAAAGTTTTGATTCTACAATATCTTTTAGGTTTCTTTTCTTTTTATTAATCTCATTAATAAAAAATCCCATCAGCTTATGCTTCCTAAGCATCACAGATAAATACGACGTACACTTATGCCATCCGCATTCGCCTCGATGTTTCCTCGTGCACCGTTAGGTTAGGTAACTAACGACAGAGCAGGGCAGGGCTAGTGCGGGTGTAAAACATAAGTAACGTCTATATAATATATCATATATACTATATACTGTATCCATCACAACATATCAAATGATCACATCACAGATATCGCAGCAGAAACATAGATATAATGTGGGATATACTAGGACGTCCGTATTTAGTATTTAGCCAACAATAGAAAATACGGATTCCACAGTCGTGATGAATAGCCAAGCCCACACCCTGGACCGCTACGAGAGCGGAAAGCGACCCTACCAATTCTGGAGTTTAGGAGACCCGGTCTTGACTCCTTGAGATGGCCTCCCACTGAACCCCAGAACCCGGTCACCTGTGCTCCCCTTCTTGGGTCTATCCTAATGCGGAAAAGTAAATAATATACAACACTGGTGGCATCAACCTCAACCTGGAAGTGTCCCAAATAAAAGAATATTACATTACATTTGAATTTACATGAATGAAAATATAAAACTCTCATCTCACATAAAACCCCTGGCTATTCAATCGCGACAATCCTACACATCATATCTCAGCAACACATAATATCTCATATCATCAACGTAAGTAAGTATGTATACACCGATCGTCGTCGATGTATAGCAACGAAAACCGGCAATACAACTACATACCACACTTACGGTCACAGAAAAGAAATTGTAAAACTCAATATTTAGAATCCACAATCACTTTAGACATCGTAAATTCAAAATATCACATACTTCGCATTTCATGCTTAACTCTATGAATTCCACATATTGTATCACATTCCAGATAGATAGACAGTATTAAACTTTTCGAACAGATAATCAAATACCCAAAATTTCTCAAATAGCTCAACACTTGAGCGGAGTTCAAATAATCCCAGAATATGCCACAGTACCAGTGATCCAGCCGTAGAAGGGTCAAGCCAACGCCTAACATGTGGCACGCCGTACTGCCCCAAACCCGAAGGTTCAAAAGGCAGTTCAAGACGGTCACATAATCGAGTTAAAGTTTGTTGTCTTCTAGAGGGTCCACCGTGTTACTTGCACATTATTCCGAAAGATCCAAACCCAAAAAAAAATTCAACACTTGAAAATTTTGCCGTGCTGGGAAAAATTGAGTTAATGATATCCGTTCGAACATTTTAACAATTTCTAAATATCCGGAAATAATAACGAATTTAAATTTTTTCGATCGAATCTACGATTACAAAATAAACCCCAGAATACTCAACACTTGAGTAAAACTAAAAATACCAAAAAACTGACAAGAATACAAAACGAATTACTGTGAAAAAAAATGTATCACATCAAACAGTTCTGCCGTGGAACCGCGGCCCAAGCAGGGTACGGCCGCGTTTCCACGGTCGACTGTACGGATCAAGTGTTCGTATTTCACAGTTATTCTTATTTTTGTCTGATGTATTTTTCAGGTATTTTTAATTCAGAAAAAATCGCATTTTTGAAAAATATCCAGAGAGGGGTTCATTTTCGTCGGTTCGGGTTCGATCGGAGTTTTAACTTCATAAACACGTCGCCTAATGCTCTAGCTAGGCTCTGATACCACTGTAGGGTTCCTAGTCACACTTGTGAAGATTCATAAAGCATCAATCATGCCCGAATAAAATTTTACATGTGCCGAACAACCCAAAGACGGGATCTTTGCTAGATTATTAGGGTTTAGAATGCAAGATAACATCTTTAAAGCTAAGTGTGAGGGACTACAACCTTTGTAGTTCACTCCTTCGCTTCACAAGCTCTGAGTAGAAGTCCCTTGGCCGCGATCCACGATCTCCCGGACTCAAGAGAGGCTCCACGACTAGAACGATCCATGCTAGCTTGAAGTGTTCCGATTCTCCGATGATCTACGTCGAAGTTGCTATAACCCAAGTTTTCTCACTCTAAAGAGATGAACACCCTAATCTAATAGGCTAGATTAGATGAGGATGACAGAGTAGTATTTATGCTATCTTTTTATTTCACTTTTTCACAATAAATCACAACAAAAGGAATTTCTAGTGAGCTCTCTCTCAAAACTCAAGAGAGAAGAAGATGAAGAATGAAAAAATAATCCTTTTGTGATGAATAGTAGTCAAGCGTATATGATTGATTATAGAACCATGGTCAAGGATGATAGGATAAAACTTGTAGAGAATAAACTAGAGTTAGGGTTTGGTTAGGTTAAGGATAAGGATCAACCATAATATCTTAACCAAGACAAAAGAGAATCCTTCTAGAAAGTGCATGAGAGAGCTAACCCTAATCAAACCCTAATCCCTTTTTATCATCCCTAATCATGTTTCATAATAAATCATATCATGTCACAATAATATATATGTAACCCTTCGAAAATCGTTTAGGCAGTTTTTCGGTAATCGGTTAATTTTTCGGCTTTTTCCGTAAAAAGTGAAAATAGGTATTTTTCATTATAGACCTAATTATACAAAATTTAGATAAGATATTACTATAATTTTGTCACTAAAATGTCACTTATAATTTTCTAGTTAAATAAAAAAAAATTTGTAATTAATTATTTTTTTTATTATTTTAAGCCTTTTTAAATACATTGAATTAGTGATAAATACAAATTTAATTGGGTAAATTTCTTAATTAGAAGTCTTTATAAGATAAAATATGGTGTTAATAAAATTATATCATGTCTTGCAAACTTTTGGTTTTAGGGTGAGAAATTTAATGGAAAAATGATGTAAAATGGGGGTTTTTTTGTAAAAAGTTGATGTGAAAAGCATTAAATGAGAACATAAAGGGTTTTTTTTTACCTAGAAACTTCCACAAAACTCCCACAACCTCCCTCCCTTGCTCTAGGCCGTGCTCACTGCTGGAAACACCATTTTCCCCTCTCTTTCTTGCTTCAAAATTGCTTCAAAAATCAACAAAAATCCACAAAAATACACAATTTTCTTCACTAATTCTAACCTAAATCCCATTCCACTTCTTCCCAAACCCTAATTTGTTTAGAAGGTTGAGAAAAGAGGTGTCTTGGAGGCTAGTGCAAACTAGGAATCATCACTTGTGAGGTATAATCTTAATCTAGTGTTTAATTGTAGTTTAAGCTTGCTAGATTTTGTAGTTTAAGTGTGAAATTTGGGTTAATTTGTTTGTTCATGATTTTCAAGAGAGGTGTTGATGCCCTAATTAGGGTTTGTTGTAGGATAAGTGGGTTTAAGTTAGGTTAGTGGTTATCTAATTAGTTAGAATGGTTAATTGTGCGATGTTACGCTCGCTAGATCGATAAAATTTCGATATTTGCGTCGAATCGGTATGAAATTGCTTACTAGATCTTTATAAAAATTAGGATGTGATCAAATTACGTTATGTTAGCGATATAATTAGCTTCGTATAGGACTATTAGAGTGCGCGAACATGGGGTTTCGTCTGGTCGGGTTTTAGTTTTGTCGATTTCCCCGAAAAGACGATTCTAGTTAAGATTTAGCGATTTTCGTGTGTTTTCCCGCGCACCGAGTGCACGTTATGTTTAATTCGAAAGCGTCGGTATTGGTATATTGTGACTTGCATCATTTTAGGATATGTAATCTTATGCTTGGTGTTGTGCAAATTTAGGATCGATCGGGGAAACATCGGACACGGCGCGTAAAGGCAAGGCGGTGGTCGGATCGGATTAGCGGGGATTTCAGGTGAGTAGATGTATTCATCTATGGGGGAATCGTCTGGATGGCACGATGCGCTCCCCTAGTTAGGATTACCCTACTTTATGCAAGATTTATATTGTTAGCTAGCTTATCCATTTATGTACATTGCATACCCTTATAGGTAACCGTATATTAGATTACATGGACATTCATCTATACTTATGCGATATCACTTCGTAGGACACGAACACCATTACCATTGGCATCTGATGTACGCGCACTATTCATGTGACACACACGCCTTTGGTAATTGCCATTCCACGTGCACTATAGAACCTGTTTAACTTAATATCGCCATTTGCATTCATACATGATATATGAAATTGCATAGCATGCATATACCTCGCATTATCATCACATTTACATAGATTCTATCCAAAATTCATATCATATACATTGATATCATAGACATTTATTATATATATAACATGTGAACATTATGATTTTCTCGAGGATTTCAGTATTGCTGCGATTTCTGGATTTTTGGGGAAAACCGCAAGAATTTAACAAAAGCTTATATTTATCATTTTTTAAAACGAAGTTGCGGTTTTCTCGTGATGTATGTGTCGTCCACCATGAGTTTTCATGTTTTCTGTTGGATTTCGAGAACCGATTCGAGGAGTGGATAAACCGTCTCGGGTACATGGTGGGCCCGGTATGGTACCCCGGGGCAAGAAGATCGAGTTGTAGACGATGAGCCTGGCAGGGCAAGACTACCTACCGGTGATGTCTGGCGCGGCGGATATCCGGAGGATACCGACCGTTGTCGTGAGATTTATGATATGGGCCGATCCGGACTGACAGAGCCCGATATTGAGACAGATATGATTCCTATTTGGTGTCGATGCTTGACACGGGTTTTCAGATGAATTCTTGATGGTACATAGCTATTATACAGATATTCATTTTCTAAAGTTAAGAATTCAATACCCTTAGCATTTAAAACACTTAAAGACTTAATAATGACATTGCATACCTGTGCATGCATACTAGAGATATTATATCACATATGGACATGCATGTTGTGGTGCATTGCGTGCATTCTTACGATTGCCTTATTAGATGTTATATTTACTCACGAGCTGGCAACTCACCCCCGTTGTGCCACAGTGTCTTGCAGGTCGGACTCATCAGTCTTGTAGCAGCGGCTATCTTATCATCAGTCCCTTTTTGCTCAGACTCGCGACATCGCCCGTAGGAGGGTTGCGAGCACACTTTATTTCTTTTGCTTTATCATTGTATCTAGTATTCTCCATCTACCACTTTATATTGTATATGCGACCTAGTGATGAGACTGAGAGATTGTATATATGTGGTTTCTTTTGGGTCGAGCTCACTTGGGCCGGCGTTGTATTTTCTGATATTTTGCGTTTCTTTTATGCTCTTTTCTTGATATGGTTATTATATTGCATGTGGTTGTGATCCGCCTTGGGCGAAGAGCGAGCTCCCGCTTGGGGATGCCATTTTATGATTACAGGTTCATTATCTTGTTGTACCCATTTTGGGGGATAGAAAATACAGGGGAGACTCTGCCGAAATTTTCAGAAATTTATGATGTTTTTAAGAGGGGATTCTTTGCAACTTAATTGATTTGAAAATCGTTTTCATTAAAGGTTTTCCTTCACTCTCTTTTGATTTTGGTTTAGATTTTTCTGGGCTTTGGCTGACTTAGGTTACGGTACGCCTTTAGACGTCTTGTAATCTAAGTGCCAGTCACGTTTTGTACTTTCGGGTCGTGACAAAGTTGGTATCAGAGCGTAGGTTTTACCTTCTTGAGTGTAGGACGACCTTGGTAGATGGAGTAGGTGACTTAAGCAGAGTGGCGTAGCGTGGGTATGATCTGCGGCATACTTACGATACGGTACTCCGCCTAAGTGACCTTAGGACAAAATTGCTTGTATTTCCTTTCTTGATTCCTTCCATTCCTTGATTCAATTGAAATGTCCTTATCAGTCCTGTTTCTTATTCCAGCTTCGATGCCGCCAAAGACTACGAGAGCTCAGCGGGCTGCCGCTAGGGATGAGATTCGGGCGGGCTCGTCTGAGGCGAGGATCGAGCGGGAGGATACGCCTACCCCTCAGGGTCATATTGATCCACCTCCTCCAGACCGTATTGCCAGATTAGAGGCCGGCATGCTAGAGTTGTGATAGATGATGGGATCTTTAGTTGAGTCCAGTCGGGCACAGAGATCCGAGGACGTTCCTTCCACCGCACAGACCACGATCGTACCTGCTGCACAGATGGTCACTCCTACTGCTACTACGGAGACTATCCCTGTTTCACTATAGGAGTTCATGAGATTGAGACCTCCAGCTTTTACCGGTACGGATGCGACAGAGGACCCACAGGCATTTCTAGATAGGATGGCTCGGATTTGCCGTTCGTTAAGGTGTTCTGATGATAGATTGGTGGAGTTTGCGAGTTTTCGTCTGGAGGGTCTTGCCCAGACATGGTACGATTCAGTAGAGAGAGGCCGAGCTGCAGGTCTGCCTTCTATGACCTGGGATGAGTTTACATCTGCATTTCTTGCCCGTTTTCTTCCGGAGAGTGTCCGATATGCTCGAGTCCGTAGTTTTGAGTCTTTGCGCAAGACTCCTGGGATGACAGTGTCGGAGTATGATATACAGTTTACCCAGTTGTCTCGATATGCTCCGTACCTAGTAGACACCGAAGAGAAGAGAATAAAGAGGTTTGTACGAGGGCTTGATACACAGCTATTCCTTGCCATCGGCACCCAGCACTTTGATACATACGCAGCCGCGATGGATGCAGCCTTACTTTTGGAGGAGCGTATTTCTGAGACTCCGGTCGTTTCTGGGCCGAAGAGGATCCGTATTGATACGCCCGCTCAGCGGCTGATGGGTAGACACCGCGATAGATTATTTCCGGGAGATGGTGGAGGCAGAGGATTGAGACGAGGTCAGTTATTTGGTTCATATCCACAGACCCAGCAGTCGTCTCCAGGATGTTTTCGGTGTGGGAGTCAGTACCACCATATCAGAGACTGTACCATGGGACGCCAGGGCGCGGCGACAGTCCCGCATGTGACTTTACCACCCTCACCACCTTCTCAGAGAGCTTTACTTCCTACTCCTGATGATGCTCCACGCCAGCCAGATGCTTCTAGAGGCCGTGGGCATGGCGGTCCGGTTCAGAGAGGACGAGGCGACAGAGGCAGAGGCCGAGATAGAGGCAGAGCACAGCCAGCTATTAGTAGTGGACAGGCCTGAGTGTTCGCGTTGACTCCTCAGGATGCACAGGCATCCAATGCCATCGTGACAGGTACTCTGCCAGTATGTTCTTTTGATGCACGGGTATTATTTGATCCAGGCTCCACACATTCCTATGTATCCACGTACTTTGCACCGAGGTTGGGCCGAGAGTCTTCTCCGTTAGATCAGCCGCTTGTCGTTATTACCCCGGTAGGCGAGTCTTTTGTTGCCCGTTTTGTGTACCGATCGTGTTCTGTTCGTATCGGGGAGAGAGATTCTTCAGTAGATTTGATTCTCCTCGATATGTTAGACTTTGACGTTCTTCTTGGTATGGACTGGCTAGCCACCTGTTATGCATCCGTGGACTGCCGTGAAAAAGCAGTCAGATTCAGTTTTCCTGGTGAGCCGGTTCTTGTTATTCAGGGAGATCGTAGCGCTACCCTTCCCAGCTTGATTTCTTCTCTTCGCGCTGGTCAGCTCTTAAGAAAAGGGTGTCAGGGATTCTTAGCCTATGTTTGTGATACTATCTCCACAGAGGTTCCGTTGGACCAGGTCCCTGTTGTGAGAGAGTTTCCTGATGTATTCCCTGACGAGCTGCTTGGTCTGCCACCAGAGTGGGAGATTGAGTTCTGTATTGACTTGATCCCTGGCACGGGGCCTATCTCTATACCGCCTTATCGGATGGCCCCGGCGGAGCTGAGAGAGCTAAAG
Source organism: Agapanthus africanus (assembly GCA_030015575.1). Classification (NCBI taxonomy): domain Eukaryota; kingdom Viridiplantae; phylum Streptophyta; class Magnoliopsida; order Asparagales; family Amaryllidaceae; genus Agapanthus; species Agapanthus africanus. Next base: position 488,853,799 of record JASDDO010000014.1, read on the forward strand.
GATCAGTTACAGGACTTGCTGGACAAAGGGCTTATCTGACTGAGTGTGTCACCTTGGGCTGCTCCCGTCCTGTTTGTTAAGAAGAAGGATGGAAGTATACGTTTATGCATTGATTATCGTCAGCTGAACCGGGTTACTGTGCGGAACAGATATCCCCTAACCCGCATTGATGACTTATTTGATCAGCTCCAGGGTGCAGGGTTTTTCTCGAAGGTTGATTTACGATCAGGTTATCACCAGTTGCTGGTTCGGAAGGAGGATATTCCGAAGACCGCTTTCCGTACTCGTTATGGTCATTATGAGTTCTTGGTGATGTCGTTCGGGCTCACCAATGCCCCGGCAGCATTTATGGATTTGATGAACCGCGTATTCAGGCCGTATCTCGATCAGTTCATCATTGTGTTCATTGACGACATCTTGGTTTATTCTCGGAGCTAGGAGGAACATGAGCAGCACTTACGTATCACATTGCAGACTTTGAGGGAGCATCAGCTGTTCGCCAAATTCTCCAAGTGCGCATTCTGGTTAGACAGTGTCGACTTCTTGGGTCATGTGGTGACGCGAGATGGTATTTGTATGGACCCGAAGAAGATCGAGGCAGTTCAGCGTTGGCCTAGACCGGTATCAGTTACAGAGGTTCGCAGTTTTCTAGGTCTGGCCGGCTATTATCGACGTTTCGTCCAGGATTTCTCCCGCATTGCTGCACCTTTGACCGGGTTGACCCGGAAGGGGGTTCCTTTTGATTGGACCCAGGCATGTGAGGATAGTTTTCAGCAGTTGAAGACTCGTCTGACTACTGCACCGGTGTTAGCATTGCCTTCAGGATCAGGCGGGTTCGTGGTATATTGTGATGCTTCTAGAGTGGGGCTGGGATGTGTATTGATGCAGCATGACAGAGTTATCGCGTATGCTTCTCGGCAGCTGAGGAAACACGAACAGAACTACCCCACCCATGATTTAGAGATGGCTGCAGTGGTATTTGCACATAAAATCTGGAGACATTACCTATACGGTGAGTCGTGCCAGATATTCACTGACCACAAGAGTTTGAAGTATATCTTCTAGCAACGAGATCTGAATCTGAGACAGCGCCGATGGATGGAGCTGGTGAAGGATTATGACTGCGAGATTCTATACCATCCGGGCAAGGCGAATGTGGTGGCAGATGTTTTGAGTAGAAGGCCCGGAGGTAGCTTATCTGGTTTGAGCGCAGTACAGATGCAGTCGACGGCGGATTGGCAGGCTTTATGTGATAGCAGAGTGCAGTTCGAGTTTACGCCTACAGGGGGACAGCTGGCCCATTTCAGATCACGCCCACAGTTACTTGACCGTATCCACGAGGCACAGTCCGGCGATGCCCGTACATTAGAGATTATTGAGCAGATTCGGCAGGGCAGAATTTCCGAGTTCGTGATTAATGATCAGGGGATACTTCGATTTGGGACTCGACTGTGCGTGCCAGATTCAGAGGGACTGAGGCGTGATATTCTCGAGGAGGCACATAGATCAGTATACAGTGTGCATCTGGGTTCCACCAAAATGTACCGTGATTTGAGAAAGGTTTACTGGTGGGACGGGATGAAGAAGGATATTACAAACTTTGTGTCGAGATGCCTGACTTGTCAGCAAGTCAAGGCCGAGCACCAGAGGCCAGCCGGCGAGTTACAGCCTTTACCCATCCCTGAGTGGAAGTGGGAGCAGGTCTCCATGGACTTCGTTGTGGGTCTACCCAGGACCAGTCGAGGGTACGACTCTATTTGGGTGATTGTGGATCGACTGACGAAAGCAGCTCACTTTCTGCCAGTGAAGACCACTTTTGGATTTTCTCGGTACGCCCAGGTTTATATTGATGAGATAGTGTGCCTGCATGGTGTTCCGACTTACATCGTGTCTGACCGTGGCACCCAGTTTACCAGCCGATTGTGGCAGAAACTCCAAGAAGCTTGGGGCACCCGATTGAGTTTTAGCACAGCCTTTCATCCGCAGACTGACGGTCAGTCGGAGCGTACTATTCAGACTCTTGAGGACATGCTCAGAGCTTGTGTTTTAGATTTCGGTGGTAGCTGGGATCGTCATTTGCCTTTGATCGAGTTTTCCTACAATAATAGCTTTCAGGAGACGATTCAGAAGGCACCTTTCGAGGCTTTATATGGGAGGAGATGTCGATCGCCTGTATGTTGGACAGAGCTCAGAGAGAGCAGTATTTTAGGGCCTCAGATCGTACAGGAGACGATCGAGAAGATACAGCTGATTCGGGACAGGATGAGAGCGGCACAGAGCAGGCAGAAATCTTATGCTGACAGGCGCCGTCGCCGACTCGAGTTCGCTGTTGGCGATCATGTTTTCCTGAAGGTCTCTCCGATGAAAAGTGTGATGAGATTTGGGCGGAAAGGGAAACTGAGTCCTAGATATGTTGGTCCTTTCGAGATCCTAGAGCGTATTGGTCCAGTCGCTTATCGGTTAGCTCTTCCGCCCAGCTTCCCCGATGTTCACCCCGTATTCCATGTCTCGATGCTCCGCAAGTACCTTCATGATCCTTCCCAGGTGATTCAGCACCAAACGATCCAGTTAGAGCGTGATCTTTCTTTCACCGAGCAGCCGGTTGTCATTTTGGATCGGCAGGTGAAGAAATTGAGGTCGAAGGTCATACCGTCCGTCAAGGTCCTTTGGCGTGGCCCGAACAGCGAGGGGTCACCTGGGAGACCGAGGTCGAGATGAGGAAGAGATATCCCCATCTTTTTGAAGGTACGCGTAGTTAAATTCTAAATTCGGGGACCGAATTTCTTTAACGGGGGAAGATTGTAACCCTTCGAAAATCGTTTAGGCAGTTTTTCGGTAATCGGTTAATTTTTCGGCTTTTTCCGTAAAAAGTCAAAATAGGTATTTTTCATTGTAGACCTAATTATACAAAATTTAGATAAGATATTACTATAATTTTGTCACTAAAATGTCACTTATAATTTTCTAGTTAAATAAAAAAAATTGTAATTAATTATTTTTTTTTATTATTTTAAGCCTTTTTAAATACATTAAATTAGTGATAAATACAAATTTAATTGGGTAAATTTCATAATTAGGAGTCTTTATAAGCTAAAATATGGTGTTAATAAAATTATATCATGTCTTGCAAACTTTTGGTTTTAGGGTGAGAAATTTAATGGAAAAATGATGTAAAATGGGGTTTTTTTTGTAAAAAGTTGATGTGAAAAGCATTAAATGAGAACATAAAGGGTTTTTTTTGACCTAGAAACTTCCACAAAACTCCCACAACCTCCCTCCCTTGCTCCAGGCCAAGCTCACTGCTGGAAACACCATTTTTCCCTCTCTTTCTTGCTTCAAAATTGCTTCAAAAATCAACAAAAATCCACAAAAATACAAAATTTTCTTTACTAATTCTAACCTAAATCCCATTCCACTTCTTCCCAAACCCTAATTTGTTTAGAAGGTTGAGAAAAGAGGTGTCTTGGAGGCTAATGAAAACTAGGAATCATCACTTGTGAGGTATAATCTTAATCTAGTGTTTAATTGTAGTTTAAGCTTGCTAGATTTTGTAGTTTAAGTGTGAAATTTGGGTTAATTTGTTTGCTTATGATTTTCAAGAGAGGTGTTGATGCCCTAATTAGGGTTTTTTGTAGGATAAGTGGATTTAAGTTAGGTTAGTGGTTATCTAATTAGTTAGAATGGTTAATTGTGCGATGTTACGCTCGCTAGATCGATAAAATTTCGATATTTGCGTCGAATCGGTATGAAATTGCTTACTAGATCTTTATAAAAATTAGGATGTGATCAAATTGCGTTATGTTAGCGATATAATTAGCTCTGTATAGGACTATTAGAGTGCGCGAATGCGGGGTTTCGTCTAGTCGGGTTTTAGTTTTGTCGATTTCCCCGAAAAGACGATTCTAGTTAAGATTTAGCGATTTTCGTGTGTTTTCCCGTGCACCGAGAGCACGTTATGTTTAATTCGAAAGCGTCGGTATTGGTATATTGTGACTTGCATCGTTTTAGGATATGTAATCTTATGCTTGGTGTTGTGCAAATTTAGGATCGATCGGGGAAACATCGGACACGGCGCGTAAAGGCAAGGCGGTGGTCGGATCGGATTAGCGGGGATTTCAGGTGAGTAGATGTATTCATCTATGGGGGAATCGTCTGGATGGCGCGATGTGCCCCCCTAGTTAGGATTACCCTACTTTATGCAAGATTTATATTGTTAGCTAGCATATCCATTTATGTACATTGCATACCCTTATAGGTAACCGTATATTAGATTACATGGACATTCATCTATACTTATGCGATATCACTTCGTAGGACACGAACACCATTACCATTGGCATCTGATGTACGCGCACTATTCATGTGACACACACGCCTTTGGTAATTGCCATGCCACGTGCACTATAGAACCTGTTTAACTTAATATCGCCATTTGCATTCATACATGATATATGAAATTGCATAGCATGCATATACCTCGCATTATCATCACATTTACATAGATTCTATCCAAAATTCACATCATATACATTGATATCATAGACATTTATTACATATATAACATGTGAACATTATGATTTTCTCGAGGGTTTCAGTATTGCTGCGATTTCTGGATTTTTGGGGAAAACCGCAAGAATTTAACAAAAGCTTATATTTATCATTTTTTAAAACAAAGTTGCGGTTTTCTCGTGATGTATGTGTCGTCCACCATGAGTTTTCATCTTTTGTGTTGGATTTCGAGACCCGATTCGAGGAGTGGATGAACCGTCTCGGGTACATGGTGGGCCCGTTATGGTACCCCGGGGCAAGAAGATCGAGTTGTAGACGATGAGCCTGGCAGGGGAAGACTACCTACCGGTGATGTCTGGCGCGGCGGATATCCGGAGGATACCGTCCGTTGTCGTGAGATTTATGATATGGGCCGATCCGGACTGACGGAGCCCGATATTGAGACAGATATGATTCCTATTTGGTGTTGATGCTTGACACGGGTTTTCAGATGAATTCTTGATGGTACTTAGCTATTATACAGATATTCAATTTCAAAAGTTAAGAATTCAATACCCTTAGCATTTAAAACACTTAAAGACTTAATAATGACATTGCATACCTGTGCATGCATACTAGAGATATTATATCACATATGGACATGCATGTTGTGGTGCATTGCGTGAATTCTTACGATTGCCTTATTAGATGTTATATTTACTCACGAGCTGGCAACTCACCCCCGTTGTGCCACAGTGTCTTGCAGGTCGGACTCATCAGTCTTGTAGCAGCGGCTATCTTATCATCGGTCCCTTTTAGCTCAGACTCGCGACATCGCCTGTAGGTGGGTTGCGAGCACACTTTATTTCTTTTGCTTTATCATTGTATCTAGTATTCTCCATCTACCACTTTATATTGTATATGCGACCTAGTGATGAGACTGAGAGATTGTATATATGTGGTTTCTTTTCGGTCGAGCTCACTTGAGCCGGCGTTGTGTTTTCTGATATTTTGCGTTTCTTTTATGCTCTTTTCTTGATATGGTTATTATATTGCATGTGGTTGTGATACGCCTTGGGCGAAGAGCTAGCTCCCGCTTCGGGATGCCATTTTATGATTACAGGTTCATTATCTTGTTGAACCCATTTTGGGGGATAGAAAATACAGGGGAGACTCTGCCGAAATTTTCAGAAATTTATGATGTTTTTAAGAAGGGATTCTTTGCAACTTAATTGATTTGAAAATCGTTTTCATTAAAGGTTTTCCTTCACTCTCTTTTGATTTTGGTTTAGATTTTTCTGGGCTTTGGCTGACTTAGGTTACGGTACGCCTTTAGACGTCTCGTAATCTAAGTGCCAGTCACGTTTTGTACTTTCGGGTCGTGACAATATATCACATATATATTATATATTTGCAACAAAAGAAAATAATACAGTTAACATATATCGCATATATATCAATGTATTAATCCGGTGAGAAAATGAAATAATAAAGTGAGCCAATATTAGATAATGTAATACAATATATCATATATATTATTATACATTAAATCATCGAATCAACACTTGATCCAACGATCCGGCTATATCGAATATAACCGACAAATATATCATGTACCGATTCATCGAATCAACACTAGATCCGATGTCCCGATTAATATCTAAATATCGCGAGAATATAATACGGTATCTCATATCGCATTATCCTCGGTCCTGCACATATCACATATGTGCCTCTACTCCGTTTTGCCTGAGACAAGAAACCTCTGTGTAGGACTCTAAAGAATCGTCAATACGCCGGTAGCAGGTGATGATCATATCAAACACCCACAAGCTGCAAGAGGTCAGCTAAACGTAACAGCCACCCAGGTATTGAGCGATCAGAAGATCAACATGCTATCATGTCCGTTCTTTTATGAATCCAATCAGTAACACTCCCGTACAGTCCGGTCTGTTCGTCTGATATGTCGCATATCAAGTCTAGGGGTGGTATACGTCAGACCCCAGTAACCGATAAGTCGTGTCGATGTGAGGCTCATAACAGGTCGAGAAACTACTGGTAACACTTACCAGTATATCTCTATATCAGCCCTGGCTAGGGACTTCCAGTTATAGTCAATCGAACACAGCACAACATCAACTCCCTATACCGGGAGAGACGAATCCCCTCCTATCGCTCATTGTCTCCATGTGATTCGGGAATGTACCCAAAAGCCACCGTTTTGCACGCCCTATTGGACGTGGTAAGGTGGAAATCAAAGCACAGTGGGAATCACACAAGACTCTATGACGATCTCGGGTCTACAGACTAACCTGTACCAGTGTCACCAGAGAACTACCATCTGACGTTAGGTATAATACGCTAGTCTACTCTGGTGTATTGATGCCCTGTCTCGATATACCCTCGACTAGGAACATTTATAGGATGTACTCATCGACTACCGTGGCCCCACTAGTATGATCTCATCATAATCCGAGTAGTCGAGTATAGATCCTAAGGGCTTTATTAACATGTGAGAGAAAGACAGTAAACCAATACAAGTCAACATGTTAAGATAAAGTGAAACCAAATAGCATACTATCATGACGAGCAAGAAAGTCCTCTCTGTATATATCCAAGCATCCATCATAATATACATCATATGTACAACAATGGCCTTTAGGGCATATACATAACTAACAACCCGTATACGATCTCGATGTCAAACATCGATGAATGTGGGAACATCCATCGCCCATCATATGGGTCTAGTATCATATACGCTAGTCTACTCTGGTATATCGATGCCCCGTCTCGATATACCTACGAATAGGGACATTTCAGGATATGCTTATAAACTACAGATGTCCCACTAGTATAATCTCCATCATAAACACAGTAGTCAAGCCTATATCCTCAGGGCTTTATCAACATGTGTGAATGAATAAAAACATGATCAAATCAATATGTCAGATAAAGAAGAACCAGATAGCATACTATCATGTCGAGCAAGAATGTACACTGAATATATATATATCTATACATGTATAAATACATCCACTATCATATAATGGCCTCTAGGGCATACATATATCCAACAATCTCCTACTTGCACTAAGGCCAGTTATTGGCGTATCTCATACCCAAGATCTCAAAAAGTCGCTCATGCTGGGGCTGAGGAAGGGCCTTGGTGAATGGATCCGCGGTGTTATTCTTTGTGTCTACTCTCCTAATCTCGATCTCGCAGCGATCTACAATCTCCCGGATCAAATGAAAACGCTTCAAGATGTGTCTGGACCGCTGATGGGACCTGGGCTCCTTGGCTAACGCCATAGCCCCATTATTATCACAATACAATGGTATTGGATCAATAATGGTTGGAACCACTCTTAGCTCCGAGACGAACTTCTTCATCCAGACGGCTTCCTTGGCGTCATCATTCGCAGCAATGTACTCAGCCTCCATCGTAAAGTCTGCAACGGTATCATGTTTGGAACTCTTCCAACTTACCGCCCCTCCATTGAGGGTAAATACAAACCCGGAGATAGATTTGCTGTCGTCCTTATCGCTCTGGAAGCTCGAATCGGTAAAGGCCTCCATTTGGAGATCTCCATTACCATACACCAAGAACAATTCCTTAGTCCTTCGTAAATACTTAAGGATGTTCTTCACAGCTATCCAGTGATTCTCCCCTGGGTTGGATTGATACCTGCTTACAACACTAAGTGCATAAGCTACATCTGGGCATGTACATAACATCGCATACTTATAGGTCCTACTGCCGAAGCATAGGGTATAATGCTCATGCGAGCTCTCTCTTCATTGGTCTTTGGGCAAGAGTCCTTGGAGAGAGTGACCCCATGGCAAGCGGTTAAGGCACCCCGCTTGGAGTCTTCCATACTAAACCTTTTTAGGATGGTGTTGATGTACCTGGTTTGGGACAATCCCAATAACCTCTTGGATCTGTCCCTATAGATCCTAATGCCCAGAATGTATGTGGCATCACCCAGGTCCTTCATGGAGAACCTTAGTGATAAGAAAGATTTGACCGACTGTAGCATATGAATATCATTTCCTATCAGAAGAATGCCATCCACTTACAATACGAGGAATGTGACATCTCTCCCTACAGCCTTCTTATAAACACATGGTTCATCTGGATTTTTGATGAAATTAAACTCTTTGATAACATCATCGAAACAGATGTTCCAACTCCGTGATGCCTGCTTTAACCCATATATGGATTTAAGCAATCTACATGCTTTCTCGCTGCTCCCAATGTCAATGAAGCCCTCCGGCTGATCCATATAAACGCATTCTTCTAAATCCCCATTTAGAAATGCCGTTTTAACGTCCATCTGCCAGATTTCATAGTCGTAGTGAGCAGCAATAGCAAGTAGGATCCGAATGGATTTTAGCATAGCTATGGGTGAAAAAGTCTCGTCATAGTACAAACCTGGTCTTTGACGAAAACCCTTCGCCACAAGTCTTGCCTTATAGGTTTCTACCTGCCCATCTACACCAATCTTTCTCTTAAAGATCCATTTGCATCCCATAGGTTTTACCCCAGGGGGTACAACGTCCAAATTCCATACTTTGTTGGTGTACATAGACTCCATTTCGGATCTCATGGCATCCAGCCACTTCACAGAGTCTCCACTGATGATAGCTTGCTGAAAACTAGTAGGATCATCATCTTCCATGATGCAGTCTTCTCTATCCCCATCAATGAGGAAACCGTAGTACCTCTACGGTAGGCGAGAAGTCCTACCAGACCTACGGAGTGGCCGAGGTTCCTCAGTTTCTATTACAACAGCCGGTTCAACCAAGTCATCATTTGTAGTTTGTGTCTCTAGTACCTCTTCTAGATCTACCACATTGCCATAAGTTTCATTTGTGAAAAATTCTTTTTCCAAGAATGTGGCAAGCTGAGAAACAAACACCTTTTGTTCCTCCTTGTGGTAGAAAAGATATCCATAAGAGTTCCTTAGATATCCCACAAAATTACACATGACCGACCGTGTCTCGAGTTTGTCCGGATTCTGCTTTTTAACATAGGCCGGGCAACCCCAAATCTTAAATCTCTTAAGAGATGGTCTCTTCCCATGCCAAATCTCATATGGCGTGGTAGACGCGGTTTTGGTTGGAACCCTGTTCAATAGAAACGCTGCAGTCTCCAATGCATGCCCCAAAAATGAGACAAGTAACTCAGCATCACTCATCATGGAACGGACCATATCTAATAGGGTCCGATTCCTTCGTTCAGACACACCGTTGTGCTGTGGTGTGTAAGGAGGAGTGAGCTGAGAGAGAATCACATTCTCTTTTAGGAAGTTTGCAAATTCTGCACTGAGGTATTCCCCACCTCGATCTGATCGAAGCATTTTAATACTCAAGCTGGTTTATTTTTCTACTTCGAGTTTATATTCAGTGAGTTTCTCGAAAGCTTCGGAATTGTGCTTTAATAAAAATACATGACCGAATCTTCAGAAATCGTCAGTGAAAGTAATGAACTAAGAAAAACCGCCTCTAGCCTGTGTAGACATTGTCCCACATACATCACTATGTATGAGTCCTAGGAGCTCGGTAGCTCTTTCTCCGTGTCCGGTAAACGGAGTTTTGGTCATTTTACCCTTGATACAAGACTTGCAAGTCGAATAAGATTTATATTCAAAAGAGTTTAAATATCCATCTTTGTGTAACTTGTTTAGTCTTGTTTCGTTAATATGACCAAGTCTACAGTGCCAAAGAAAAGCTTCATTTGTTTCTGAAAGTTTTCTTTTATTAGTGTGTTGTATGCTGAAAACTGTGTGTTGATTTAGAATGTATATCCCGTTATTAAGTGTACCTTACCCAACCAACATTTGATTCAGGTGAATGTTCATAACATTGTTCTGCAATACAAAATTATATCCTTCATTGTCTAACAAAGAAACAGATATTATATTACAAAGCATACTTGGTACAAAATAACATGGGTTCAAAACCAATATACACCCAGATGGGAACCCCAAATGATACTCTCCCACTGCGACTGTATGTACATTGGAACCATTTCCAACACGAAAAGTATGGTCACCTGTCTTCAAAACCTCACTATTTCTCAGCCCCTGCATAGAATTGCAAATGTGAGAACCTGAACCGGTATCTAATACCCAGAAAGCAGAGTTTATTGAAAAAACAGTTTTCTATCACAAACACACCTGAAGCGGAAGCATCCCTATGCTTCTTCTTAAGATTTTAGTACTCTGTGCAGTTGCGCTTTCCAAGGTCCTGTTTTTTGGCAGTGATAACATTCCCCTTTCCCCGATTCTCCAGCTTTAGACTTGTCCTTCCCCTTAACCTTTTTAACTCCTCCCCTAGGCTTGGTGGGCTTCTTCTTCATCTTTCCCTTGGCCTTAGCCTTTGGGCGAGAAGAAGAAGATTGCCCAACACTCAAAACGGGAGTTTTCACTGATTTCAGTGTGCTCTCTGCACTCCTTAACATATTAAGGAGTTCAGGTAGTTCCTTCTCCATGTTGTGCATGTTGAAGTTAACTATAAATTGAGCAAAGGTGGAGGGGAGGGGCTACAAAATAATATCCGTATATTGTTCATTGTCCATCGTCCATCCAAGGTCCTCAAGCTCTTCTATGAGGGCTATCATCTTCAGAACATGGTCACCTACTGGTGTGCCAGGGGCCATTCGCATCTGAAACAATTTCTTTGATGCTTCGTATCGTAATACGCGGGATTGCTCTCCATACAACTCCTTTGTATGGAGGAATATGGCGTGAATGTCCATATTCTCGTGCTGCTTTTGATGTGTGTTATCCATCGATGCAAGCGCGAGGCATTTGGCCGTGGCACAGTCAACGTCATATGTCTTGCGGACTTCAATATCCGCAACTGAGGATTTTGGACCTGGGATGGGCGGGGCTGAAGCCGTGAGGACATATGATACTTTATCATAAGTCAAGGCAATGTTCAGATTCCTCAGCCAATCTTTATAATTGGTCACATTCAGTTTATTTTTATCTAGTAGAAGCTTGAGTCCTGTCATTGGTATCTGCCATTAAGAGAGAGAAAAGAATACACTCAGCGAAAGCTCTTGCAAAGATCAAATTGGTTATTATCTTGTCTAATCGATGTCTCCCACTGCTTTAATCAAGTTTTTCTTTCAAACCTTAAAAAGAAAACTAGCCAGGATTAATTACAGTCTACAACTTCGCTAACCGTTCAGCCAGGCCAGTGTCGGTACTTGAGGAAGGTTTTCCGTGCTTTCGCACGGACCTAATTAAAGTAAACCTCGTCTTCCCAGAGGCGTAGCCCCGTTAACACCTTTCTAGACACCTAATGGGTTAGCTAATTGTAAACTGCAAAACTCTCCTGGGAGCAACTATTGCCCACAGTGGGATCGGGATCCAACCATCATATGGAAGGTATGCAATATCATTGCAAATTTCAACTATTGAAATTCACGATGTGGTTTTTACCCCTAGCACTCATGACCTTGGCTATGGTCAACAAATCACAAGCACTATTCAAGTTCAACCCGTCATTTCTTGATTAATTAGACCCGTTCACATGACCCTTGGCTAAGGTCAACAAAGTCACATGCCCGTCCCAATTAATCTGCATCATATGCATTGTAGGAAGACATCACTTTGCTACCGTAAACTACGCCTTGGCTAAGGTCAACAAACGTAGCACGAATATTAAGTACTCTAGTTCCAAAAATAATGGAGGGTTGCGGATGATTTTAAAAAAAATCTTTAACGCTTTGAACTTGATATCGTCGTAGAATCAAAAGGTTTTCAAAAGGAGTGGCTTGAGCTCCGCAGTTTTGAAATTTAGCTTTTTCATAAAGAGCCGAGTGGTTTTCAAATCTGATTCTACAACATCTTTTTAGGTTTATTTTCTTTGCATTAATCATATTAATGTAGCCCCATCATTTAAGTCCTTAAGCAAACCACAGAAAAGAAACGAAAATACAACGTACGCTTATGCCATTCGTATTCGCCGCAATGTTCCGTTATGCACCGTTAGGTTACTTAACTAACGGCATACCGGGACGGGACTAGCGCGGGTGAAAAACATAACCAACGTCTACTATATATCCCATATATAATATATCATTTGTCTCAGATATTACATCACAGAATAAAGGCAACAGAAACACAGATATAATGTGGGATATACTAGGACGTCCGTTTTTAGTATTTAGCCAATAATAGAAAATACGGATTCCACAGTCGCGATGAATAGCCAAGACCACACCCCTAGACCCCTACGAGAGCGGCAAGCGACCCTACCAATTATGGGGTTTAGGAGATCCGGTCTCAACTCCTCGAGATGGCCTCTCACTGAACCCGAGAACCCGGTCACTTGTGCTCCCTTCCTTGGGTCTATCCTAATGCGGAAAAGTAAATAATATACAACACTGGTGGCATCAACCTCAACCCGGAAGTTCCCCAAATAAAAGAATATTACATTACATTTGAATTTTACATGAATGAAAAGAAAACTCTCATCTCACATAAAAAAAACCCGGCTATTCAATCGCGACAATCCTGCACATCATATCTCAGCAACACATAATATCATATATCATCAACGTAAGTAAGTATGCGTACGCCGATTGTCGTTGATGTATAGCAACGAAATCGGGGATATGCGACATACTACACTTACGGTCACAGAAAAGAAAGTGTAAAACTACAACATTTGGAATCCACAATCTATTTAGACATCTTAAATCCGAAGTATCACAAACTTCGCATTTCATGCCTAACTATATGAATTCCACATATTGTATCACATTTCAGATAAATAGACAGTATTAAACTTTCTGATCGAATAATCAAAGACCCAAGATTTCCTAAATAGCTCAACACTTGAGCGGAGTTCAAAAATCCCGGAATATGTCACAGTAGTAGCGGTCCAGCCGTAGAAGGGTCATGCCAACGCCTCACATGTGGCACGCCGTACTGCCCCAAACCCTAAGCTTTAGAGGCAGTTCAGACGGTCACATATTCGAGTTTAGGTTTGTGTTCTTCTAGAGGGTCCACCACGTTACTTGCACGTATTTCCGAAAGATTTGAACTCGAGAAAAAATTCAACAATTGAAAAAATTTCGTGCCGGGAAAAAGTGAGTTAATGATATCCGTTCAAACATTTTAATACTTTCTAAATTTCAGGAAAAAAACACGAAATTAAATATTCTGATCGAATCAACAAATCCAAAATAATCCCCAGAACACTCAACACTTGAGTCAGATTAAAAATACCCAAAAATATGTACAAGCAGATACAAACATTACTGTATAAAAACGAGGCCATATTTCTTCTGTACGGACGCGGATCCGCGGCCCAAACAAGGTCTGGCCGCGGTTCCGCGGCGATATGTACGACTTATTGCATCGTTTTTTACATAATTGCTTAGATTTCCCTGCTGAATTTTTTAAGTATTTTTAATTCTGAAAAAAAACAGTTTTGAAAAAATGTATAGAGAAGGGTTAAAAAGGCGTATTTCGGTTTCGATCGGAGTTTTAACTTCGCTAAAGCGTCGCCTAAGGTTCTAACCTGGCTCTGATACCATGAAGGGTTTTTTACAGCACCATTACTAGGGTTTGGAGGCAACACACATGCCATATTTAAATTTTAGATGGTGCTAAAAAACAAACACAAGGATCATGCTAGAAAACTAGGGCAACTAATATTAACACAAACAAAAGTAGAATAATCTAGGGTTTTGAGAGTACAACCTTTGTAGCTCCCTACGCTAGACTCCTTGGCTACTTGAGGGTTGGAAAAGGTCTGCTTGAGATCCTCTAGGTCCACGACGATCCACTCGGAGTCCTCTTTGTCCAAGCCAGAAGCTTCACAAGATCAAGAGACGAAATGGAAGCTAACACTCTACACTAATGGGTAAGACTAGTGTAGAATGGTGTTGTCGTTGGTTTTCTCACTTCAAAATCCTATCTTGGTCACCCTTTGGCTCACTTGAGAAATCTAGAGAGCAAGAGAGAAAGGAGGAAGAAGATGATGGCTTATGAAACTCAAAATAATGATAAGCTTGTGAATAAAATGAGAAAATGAAAATATATAAATTTTCACTCTCTCATTCTAAACCATGGTTATAAAATATCTAGATATTTTTGTTTGAAACAAAAATGACCATAGAAATTAGATCATGGTTAAACTAAAGGGTTAATGAAAGAATAAAATATTCAACCATTAAACAATTTCCATTTTCATTTTTCTTTTCCAAAAATAATATCCATATATTTTATAAAGGGTGTGAGTCTTATATTGCCACCATCCACTATATCAACAACCATGATAGAATGATGTATGCATGTATGTGTGCATGCACATCCATATGTGCATGAATAAGAAAGAATGCATACGTGCATGAATAAGAAAGAATGTATACATGCATGCATACAACAAAAAAGACAAGAAAGGATTTCTAGTGAGAAACTAATGGTCAATGATAAATCAATACTTGATTTAGCAACCCGGTCATATCACATACGACCCGACCAAAAGCAAACCGCCCGACTAATATACGGTATCACATACACGCATCTTAACCGGGTCCACGCGCATATCTCATATGCGCTCCACATCATTTCGCCTGGACTAGGTAACTCCATTGTGGGACTCTAGGACTCGTCAATACGCCGGCAGTGGGTGATGATCATATCAAGCACCCCCAAGCCGCAAGAGGTCAGCTAAACGTAATGGCCACCCGGGTATTGAGCGATCAGAAGAAAACAAGCGAACCTGTTACAACTCCCGTCGAGCCAACCGGCAACACCACCGTACAATCCGGTCTCTTCGTCAGATATGCTGCATATTAAGTCTAGGGATGGTAACGTCGACCCTAATTACTCAATAAGTCATGCCGATGAATGGTCTATAACAGATCGAGAAACTACTGATAACACTTATCAGTAAATCTCAACAGCCCTGGCCAGGGACTTACTGATATAGCCAGTCGAGCACAGCACAGCATCAACTCCCAATACCGGGAGAGACGAAACCCCTCCTATCGCTCATCGCCTTCGTGTGTCTCGGGACTGTACCCAACGGCCACCTGTTTGCACGACTCAGTAGAGCCGTGGTAGGGTGGTAATCAAAGTACAGTGGGAGAACACACAACACTCTATGACGATCTCGGGTCTACAGACTAACCTGCACCAGTGTCACCTAAGAACTGCTATCCGACGATAGATATAATTCCATATAGGAGTTCTCGGTGAGTCCGTCCAGTGTACCCAGTCATCACTGAGAACCCGTATACGATCTCGATGTCAAACATCGATGAATGTGGGAACATCCATCACCCATCATATGGGTCTAGTATCATATACTCTAGTCTACTCTGGTATATCGATGCCCCGTCTCGATATACCTACGACGAGGGACATTTCAGGATATGCTTATAAACTATCGATGTCCCACTAGTATGACCTCCATCATAATCACAGTAGTCAAGCCTATATCCTCAGGGCTTTATCAACATGTGTGAATGAATAAAAACATGATCAAATCAACATGTCAGATAAAGAAGAACCAGATAGCATAATATCATGTCGAGCAAGAATGTACACTGAATATATATACATGTATAAATACATCGACTATCATATAATGGCCTCTAAGGCATACATATATCCAACACACTCAGATGCTCAGATGCGAGATGGGTAGAGTTCGCGAGCTTTCGCCTGGAAGGTCTTGCGCAGAAATGGTGTGAGTCGATCGAGAAGGGCAGAGCTGTAGGTCTTCCTCCTATGACCTGGACAGAGTTTGTGACGGTATTTCTAGACCGTTTCCTTTCCCAGAGTGTTAGGGATGCCCGAGCGCGCAGGTTCGAGTCTTTACGCCAGACGCCAGAGATGACAGTGGCAGAGTACGATGTGCTTTTCACTGAGTTATCTGTTTATGCCCCATACTTAGTGGCTACTGAGGAGATGTACGTCAAGAGATTTGTTCGAGGCTTGCTTACCCTACTGTTCCTTGCGATCAACACACAGCATTGTGAGACTTATACAGCAGCTGTAAATGCAGCCTTATTAGTCGAGGAGCGCCTAGCTGAGACATCGATAGTTCCAGGTCCGAAGAGAGTTCGTATAGATACGTCAGCACAGAGACGACCATTTAGGCGCCGCGACAGACACATTGCAGGTGGCAGAGACTTGGGGCGAGGCCGGTTGTTCAGCACTTATCCCCAGGAAGGTCAGCCGACACCATCTAAATGTTTTCGATGCGGGAGTACTTATCATCGTGTTCGAGATTTCCCGGAGCCACGTGAGGGCGAGACTGCCGTACCACATGTCACACTTCCACCTTCCCCACCCCAGAAGGCGTTGCCTATTGTACCTACTGTTGCTCCGTGTCAGACCCATGCACAGAGAGGCCGTGGTCATGGAGGGTTTTCTCAGAGAGGACGTGGTGGCCGAGGCAGAGGACAACCAGCTTCCGGCAGGGTACAGCCAGTTGCTAGTAGGGGACCGCCAGTTACAGGCGGAGTACAGGCACGGGTTTTCGCGTTGACGCATCAGGACGCACAGGCGTCCAATGATGTGCTCTCAGGTACCCTATCAGTATGTTCTATTGATGCACACATGTTGTTTGATCCCGGATCCACGCACTCGTACGTTTCCACACACTTCATGCCGAGTTTGAGTAGAGAGTCTGATTTGCTTGATCAGCCGCTTGTTGTGACCACTCCTGTGGGAGAGTCGTTTGTTGTTAGGCACGTGTTCCGATCCTGTGTTGTCCGTATTGGAGAGAGCGAGTTGCATGTCGACTTGATCCTTCTTAAGATGTTGGACTTCGACATTCTTTTGGGCATGGATTGGTCAGCCACGTGCTATGCGTCTGTGGACTGCCGCGAGAAGACAGTTAAGTTTTGTTTTCCCGGCGAGTCGGCTTTTGTTGTGCAGGGGGACCGTGGTGCCGCCCCTCACAGTTTGATTTCTTTTCTTCGCGCTGGGCAGCTTTTGAGGAAGGGATGTCAGGGATTTCTAGCCTATGTTTGCGATACTAGAGCTACAGATGTTCCGTTGGACCAGGTTTCGATTGTTTGTGAGTTCCCTGATGTCTTCCCTAACGAGCTTCCTGGGCTACCGCCTGAGCGTGATATTTCTTTCTGTATTGACTTGATTCCCGCCACGGTGCCGATTTCTATACCGCCATATTGGATAGCCCCGGCGGAGCTTAGTTAGTTGAAGGGTCAGTAGCAAGATTTGCTGGATAAAGGATTTATTCAAGCAAGTGTGTCTCCTTGGGGTGCTCCGGTCCTGTTTGTCAAGAATAAGGACGGGAGATTGCGTTTTTGTATCGACTACCGCCAGCTGAACAGGGTTACCGTGCGGAACAGATATCCTTTGCCTCGCATTGACGACTTGTTCGACCAGCTCCAGGGGGCAGGATATTTTTCGAGGATCGACTTGCGATCAGGATACCATCAGCTGCGGGTTCGACAGGTGGATATTCCGAGGACAGCTCTCCGCACGTGTTACGGCCATTATGAGTTTTTGGTGATGTCGTTCGGAATCTCCAACGCCCCAGCAGCATTTATGGACTTGATGAACCGTATTTTCTGGCCGTACCTTGATTTATTTTTCATCGTATTCATTGACGATATTTTGGTGTATTTCCGGAGCCGAGAGGAGCACGAGCAGCACCTGCGGATCACACTGTAGACTTTAAGGGAGCACCAGCTATTCGCAAAATTCACCAAGTGCGCATTCTGGCTTGACAGCGTAGACTTCTTGGGTCACGTGATTACACGAGATGTTATATGTGTGGACCCGAAGAAGATCGAGGCCTTTCAGCGTTGGCCCAGACCCACATCAGTTACTGAGATCCGCAGCTTTCTAGGACTGGACGGCTACTACAGGCGATTTGTGCCGGACTTCTCCCGTATTGCTGCACCTTTGACCGGGTTGACCCGGAAGGGAGTTACTTTCGATTGGACGGAGGAGTGCGAGCATAGCTTTCAGCAGCTACGGACTTGTTTGACTATGGCCCCGGTGTTATCGTTGCCTTCAGGATCGGGCGGATTTATGGTCTATTCTGATGCTTCTCGAGTGGGGCTAGGGTGCGTATTGATGCAGCATGACAGGGTGGTCGCGTATGCTTCACTGCAGTTGAAGAGACATGAACAAAACTACCCCACTCACGATTTGGAGATGGCTGCAGTGGTCTTTGCACTCAAGATCTGGCGACATTACCTATACGGCGAGTCATGCCAGATATTCACTGATCACAAAAGTTTAAAGTATATATTTCAGCAGCGAGACCTGAATCTTAGACAGCGTCGTTTGATGGAACTAGTAAAGGACTACGATTAAGAGATCTTGTATCACCCGGGCAAGGCGAATGTAGTAGCAGATGCTTTGAGCAGGATGCCCGGGGGTTGTCTATCTTGTTTGAGCGCAGTGCAGAGGCAGTCATTGGCAGATTGGCATATTTTGTGCGACAGCCGAGTGCAGTTCGAGTTCACGCCGATCGGGGGACAGCTTGCGCATGTTCATGCACGCCCACAGTTGCTTGATCGTATACATGAGGCACAGTACAGTGATGGCCGTTGTTCAGAGATCATGGCACAGATTGGACAGGGCAGATTTTCCGAGTTCGTGATCGATGATCACGGGATACTGCGATTTGGGACTAGACTGTGCGTACCAGATGCTGGGGGACTGCGGCGCGAGATTCTTGAGGAGGCACATCGATCGGTGTATAGTGTTCATCCGAGTTCCACCAAGATGTACTATCATATGAGAGATGTTTACTGGTGGGACGGAATGAAGAAGGACGTCACAGACTACGTGTCGAGATGCCTGACTAGTCAGCAAGTCAAGGCCGAGCACTAGAGGCCAGTGGGAGAGCTGCAGCCATTACCCATTCCGGAGTGGAAATGGGAATAGATTTCTCTGGACTTTTTTGTGGGTCTACCCAGGACTAGTCGAGAGTATGACTCCATTTAGGTGATCGTGGATCGTTTGACGAAAGCGGCTCACTTCCTGCCGGTGAAGACGACTTTCGGATTTACTCAGTATGCCCAGATATACATCGACGAGATTGTACGACTGCATGGAGTCCCAACGTGTATCGTGTCCGACCGAGGCACCCAGTTTACCAGCCGACTATGGCAGAGGCTTTAGGAGGAGTTTGGCACCCGCTCGAGTTTCAGAAGAGCATTTCATACGCAGACCGGCGGCCAGTCAGAGCGGACTATTCAGACTCTTGAGGATATGCTCCGAGCATGCGTTTTAGACTTTGGTGGTAGCTGGGATCATCATTTACCCTTGGTGGAGTTCTCCTATAACAATAGTTTCCAGGATACTATTCAGATGGCACCTTTCGAGGCCTTGTATTGGAGGAGATGTAGATCGCCCGTCTGTTGGACAGAGCTCGGTGAGAGCAGTATTTTGGGGCCGTAGATCGTACAGGAGACGACCGAGAAGATACAGCTGATTCGATATAGGATGAGGACAGCTCAAAGCAGGCAGAAATCGTATGCTGACAGATGCCACCGCAGATTAGAGTTCGCAGTTGGCGATCACGTTTTTCTGAGGGTCTCTCCGATGAAGGGAGTGATCAGGTTTGGACGGAAGGGGAAGCTTAGACCTAGATTCATAGGTCCCTTCGAGATCCTTGAGCATGTGGGCGCAGTAGCATATCGTTTGGCTCTTCCACCCGACTTCCCAGATGTTCACCCCATATTCCACGTGTCGATGCTTCGCAGATACCTACATGACCCTTCTCACATGATTCAGCATTAGACCGCTCAGCTCGAGCGCTATCTTTCGTTCACCGAGCAGCCATTCGTGATATTGGACCGACAGGTGAAGAAACTTCGATCGAAGGTCTTGCCATCTGTGAAGGTGCTTTGGCACAGCCCGAATCGTGAAGAGATCACTTAGGAGGCCGAGGGAGAGATGCGGAAGAAGTTTACTCATCTCTTCGAAGGTACGCATAGCTATATATTTTAAATTCGGGGACAAATTTCTTTAAGGGGGGAAGATTGTAACACCTTATGATGTGATTAATGGCTAATTAAACTTTAATATATGGGTTTTAATAAAAAAAATTTACCAAATTGATTTTTAAATATTTAATCAAATTTAATGAATATTTTATTAGAATTTATTTAAGGTTGCACACACATGTGCATGTAAACTAGGGTTAAAAATTTGGGTTAGACCTTGATTAGTAACCATGGTGGATTAACCAATTTTCCTTAAGCTAATTCAAAATTTGATTTAATTGTTTTCGATTTGTTTTTTTTAAAAATGGAAAATGTTTTAGTTTAGTTGACTTGGAGAGAGAGAGAGAGGGAATGGGCTTCATGGCTGGTGACATACTTGCATTAAATGAAGAAAGAGAGAGATGGAGGGTTGACTAGACTTGACTCTCTTTTCTTTGTTTGCTTTGCCTCTCATTTTCTTACAACTCTCTCCCTCTCACTCACAAGAAGCAGCACCAGCAGCAGTAGAAGCAGTAGCAGCAGCAGGAGCCTCAGCAGCAGCAACAAGCAACAACAACAACAACAACAACAACAAGAAGCAACAGCAGCAACAGAAGCAGCAGCAGCAGCAACATCATTATCAGCAGCAGCAGAAGCAGTGTGTCACGACCCGAAAGAGCACGTGACTGGCCCTTGAACCATATGAAGTCTATAGGACTCCATCTGATCCAAGTAAGCCAAAAGCCCAGAAATCTAAAACCATTTTAAGAGTAAGTAAGGAAAACTGGTTTGAAGAAGTGAAAGAAAACATGTTGAAGTCAAGGTTTTTAAATAACTAAGCCAAAAATGCATTTTTAAAATGTCAAGTCTTTTCTAAAAATTTCAGCAGAGTTTCTTTTGTAAATACTGGCCCCGAACGGGGTACAACAAGAATAATATATATATGCAATGATAAAAGGCATCCCCAAGCGGGAGCTAGCTCTTCGTCAAACGACGGTCATAACCACGCAAGCAATAATAATATACAACGCCGAAGGGCGAGGATCAAAACTCAAAATAACATGAAAACCGTAATACTGCTAAGCGCGACTCTAAGGTCGAAAAATACATCACTAATGTCTAAGTCTGAAACAATATACAAGTTTTGGTTGATGGAATTCTAGATACAAAGAATAATACAAGTACAATGGTGGTTCTTGATGCAAAAGAAACCACCTACCAAATGCAATTCACCCGCAAGGAAGCAATGTGCCAGAAATGCCGCAAAGGAACCTGTACGGCAGAACCTGCAAGAACTGTGGCACAACGGGGGTGAGTTGCCAACTCGTGAATAGAGAATATCTACAAGCAGAAACCGAAAGCAAGACATAATCCTAGGTCAATACGATCAGTATATAAAATCCTCAATATATAACATGCAGCCTATAACAAGGCTAGGGTAAATATCTAACCCGAGTGCAATCTCATGTGCCTGCGTCAGTGCCTCAGGTAGCAATATATCATATGAATGAGATATGAATGCATGAAAACAGAATACATGTACATGAAGAAACTGTTTTCATAAATTAGTGAGATTTCCTTTGTATTTTTAAAATGAGGTATCATAATGAATCAGCATAAAACTGTGCCTAGCATCGGCACAAAACGTAATCCCAATATCTCGATATCTCAAAGTCTCAACCACAAAATCTTGGGTGCCGTCAGTCCAGACCGGCCCCTACCATCCATCTCAAGACCACGACGGTATCCTCCGGATATCCGACGAGTCGGGTAAAATCACCGGTAGGTAGTGCTCCCCTGCCAGGCTCAACGTCATCACCACATTCATCTTGCCCCGGGGTACCGCACCGGGTCCACCATGTACCCGAAACGGTTCATCCGTCTCCTCGAATCGGGTTTCCAAATCCATCAGCAAACTCATGGTGGACGACTCATACATCATGGGAAAACCGCACTTTTTATTTTAAAAGAGAGAATATGTTTATTTGTGTTTTTGCGGTTTTCCTCCAAATCCAGAAAATCTCACGGAAATCCAAATCCAAAACCTCAATAACACGTAAAATAGTGAATATATGCATGAGAATCCATGAATGCGGCATAACAATGAATAACAGTATGCATGAAGTAGCAGGTAATAACTACAATGTCTAAACTAACATATAAGGCAAATACACTAATATCATGTCTAAACTATTAGCTAATAGGCTATGTCAAGCAATAATATTTTCTAAGGTGTACGTGACATGGCAATTACCGATGAAGATGTGTGTGAGCCGGCAAGTAAGTGTACGTGGTACATACGCATCATCGGTAATGGTGCTGGTGTCCTATCAGCATGATATCAATAATGGAGTATGAAACATAATATAAGAATGCGATGCAAAGCGAACCACAAAAATGAGTGGGAGCTGAAACTAGACGTAACTATAACTAAACTGCATTAATCTAATATAAGTCCTACAAATGGTGCCTTTTGAAATAACATGAATCATGGGGTTTTGAAAATAGGGGCTACGGTGTTTTTATGAAAAGATACGCCTTTTGAAATATCCGTAGATCCCTTGACCTGTCTTTTAAAAATACCCACGACCCGCTAGTTTTGAAATAGGTAGGAGGCTAATCTAATCTAACAACTACACTAAACTATACGGCTGAACTAACCAGCTGGGCTACAGGTAAGGAAACCGCCTAACATCAGAGTCGATATATATATAGATAATAGTCGGTGATTCCGCCTCAATAGTATCGCGTACGATACAGTATATCATATGACATCCTCAAGTCATGAGTGTGGATCTATCATCAATGTAATGCTCATACGGTAAATCGTCGTACGGCATCCCAATAGCTGGGTACGGGTTAAAATCACACTATCTCATCACATTTCAGGTATCACTATCATCATAACATATAATCTGGGGTACTGGTCTAAGTCTAGTACAACTGATACCATCAAACTACAGCGTGTGCAAGCACACGTCCAAAGGCCCGCTAGAGATCACGTATCGTATCCTCAAATACGAATCACATCAAATCACCGATCTCACGGCACCATGCCCAACATCATCGACTCATCTCCAATGTCATCCAATATTATCAAACACAGTGCAAGTATAATGAATATGCAAAGATGTGCGTGTAGGTGTAAATCTACTCTAGGGTTCGCGACTATGAACTACACTAGTCACTTCTAACCCTACACTATCCATAGTACACTTAGCTATCATATACATATATATACTACGGACTGCGGGGGTGCTATACGCCATCCACCCGACTTCCCCCTGTAGATATAATCTACTCACCTTGCGTCTTTATCTTTCGATGCCACCACGCGTTTGCTTGTCATCCCGAAGTCTTCATGTGGTACCTACACATCAAGTGTCGTATATGCGCATTAAAACCAAATCAAAGCTAAAACGGCACACGAAATCCAAAACGATACGATAAGGGGCCTATAGGTTAGAACCTATGGCACGCCTTCAAAACCATCAATAAATCCTCTATATCGTCGTATAAACGCCAAATAGTCGAGGTAAATCACAAGACACTAATGCAGAATTAAAAATACGGAATACGGAAACACGAATCCAAAACAGCAACTTAGGAAATATGTCCCAGATTTCACCCTAGGTCAATTTATACAAATCTAAATATACCAGGGGTCTAACATAAACATGTAGGAGCTACAGAACCAATACGAGCCAAAATGGTGGGACCCAGGCCGCAAATTGCGGCCAATGGGAATAAATCGGCGGCCGGGAAGAAGAAATGGGAGCTGGGGTCTTGGGGTTAGCTTCCTGGGAGCCTGCACATCCCACTGTCCACTCAATTTTATTTTAGGGTGTCTCGGGTGATAGCAGATTCCATAAACACTACACAGATTTCACAAATTCTCCGATATCGGTTTCTAAAATCCGTATTCTGGGTTAAAGCTTCCGGTTTGGGTTTCAATTCATACACTAGGGAGTTTGTAAAACCTCTACTGAGCTCAATTTCACAATACCACACCAAATTCCCTCAAATCCTAACTTGGTTATCCTCAAGTCCACAATATCACACAATATCGATTCACTTTTAACATAGGGGTATAAGTAATGCAAAAACTAATCTAATGATCCAGAAATTACCTCATTTAGCAACTCAAGAAAATTCTTGAGTTGCCCCTAGTGGCCAAAATCCTTGCTTCTTTAGCTCCAAGTATAGATCTAGGGATTGTGCACACATTTAATGAAATGGAGATTGGGTTTTGGGGTTGTTTTAGAGGTGTTTTGGAGCTTGAAGAGGGGAGGGAAAGGAGGTGCAGAGCAGCAGTAGGAGAGAGGAAAAGAGGGAGGGAAATGAAGGGAAGAAGAATGGCTAAGTCTTTAGTCAATGAAGCCCATACCTCTCTCTCTCATCAACTACCAATTTCTTTATTCTTTTCCTTTTCTTTTTCCTTTTCCTTTTAAAACCCTTCTCACTCAAATAGTAATCCCAAAACAAACCATGGCAAGAAAATGCACAAGTGTGAAAAAAAAGATATGTGCATGTTTTGCACAAAAACGCCAAAAATCCGATTAGAAATTTTTAATCGCGATTAGCAGTAATTTAGCATATAAATGATCATTAAAAAATCTAAAAATGCCATAATTCCAATAATTACCCAATTTTAGAATTTTCCATAATTTTCCATAATTTTTCTCAATTTTTTTTTCCTATTTATTTGTATTTAATAATACCAAAATATTAAAATATTCAATAAAATAATATTAAATTATAAAAATTCCCAAAATTAATACTTTATCTTTTTGAAATGTTACAATCTACCCCCCTAAAAGAAATTCGGTCCCCGAATTTAAATTTAAACCCCAAATACTAAAACATTTCAGTAAAAATCCAATTTGTCGGGGCTCCGAAAACATCAATACGTAGCGAATATCATAAAAATGTACCGCTCTACTAGAAATCAATCCCCAAAATGCATATATAAAAATATCCTGTGCGTCTGGTGCGCAAGAAATCAAAATCCATATATGTGCCAACAGGTGTACAAAACAACATCTAGGTGCAACTGGTATGCACGAAACATCTGTCATGGGCAACGTGGGTGTCTGACAGCAAAATCAGGTGCATCTGACATGCACGAAGAATCCCGATTTAGTGCATCTGGCGTGCACCAAAATCGTATATCAAAACACTAAAGGTGCATGAAAACTATGCTGGAAGTGTAAATCAAATCACTGTATAGGAAAGGCATGAAATCACAATCAATACCTCGAATGTAATAACTTATGCGCAAAATCTAAATATCCAGTGGGTGTATGAAACAATATCATGAAACTCAGTCATCAAAACTAAATCATGCAATAGAACGCCTAAAATACCAAAATCTAAGATAACGGATACGTGATAATCGAATCACAAAATCACAAATCAAAAGTACCGTCGTCGGTAGTTCCTCCTTCAAGGTCGAGAAGGAGTCGGTGCATCCACTGCTAGCAGCGCAAGATATCTACTTGCCTCTTGCTCACGGTCTGGCGTCCTCTGACTCTGGGTCCTTATCTTCTTTGCGGATCCCTATCTCACAATCAATCGGCTCATCGACCCTGTTAGATGTGCTAACGGGGATGATTCCGTTCTGGCACTTCTCTGGTCATCTCTCGGTCAATCCTCACGATCACTCATAAAGCAGCATATCACTGGCGTCGGCCTCTGGCTCTCTGAATGCACATCACACATCTGATCCTGGGTGCAACATCATTGCAGCAATGTCCTGGAAGGAATCCTGCTCAAGGTCTCATCCGATCTTGCCTATGCCGAACTGTACGAAGGCTGGCTCTCTTGCATAATCTCTTTTTGTTCAATGGACATCTGTGTCCTCAGCACAACATTTCTCGGAATCTGGTTGCATCCCAATGCCTCTGTAAGCATATCTGACCTCTGGTCTCGACGGGAAGCAATGACAGCTCGTCAGCGTCTCGCCCGAACCTCTGGTTCCACCTGTCTCTATCGTCGTCCACTATGACGTCACGCCATGCTATCTACGCTCTGCCCAGTTCTCGGCCACGGTCAATCCGAAGTCTCTCACACAGACTCGAAATCGCGTACTCTGTAGCTTCACCATTCTGTAGAAGATGTCAGGCCGAACAGGTCCTCGGGAACACGTCCCAACCATCGGAGGAATACTCAATACTCGTCCGTCCTTCATCGATTCGCAACGCATCTGGGTAAGTTCCTTTATCCGAATCTGGTCAACTACCTCGTCGACAATGCCAACTCTGGCCTGCTGGTTGTGCGCAATATGACCACTCCTGGGTCTAGGTCTTCTCGTATCGTTTTCCACAAAGGTCCTGTCGAGGTTTCTCTCTCAAATCTCATTCCTGCCGAATTGCCCGGAAGTCACCATCCATCGCTGAAGCTAATTCTTATTCCGGAATGGCTACATACTTATCGCGCTTCTTTCTGGAAGATATATCCATATACAACGCCTCTGGGTGCGTATCACATCTCTGATGTCAGCGGAGTGGGACGTCATCTCGTCGAAATCTCTTGCGAACTCCTTTCTTCATTCTGCTTCAATATCGACTGACTCGGACTCGTCTCATCGCGGCTGCAGGGACTGTGCTCCAATGGCTATACTCGTATCTGGAGTCTCCCAAGCAAGCATCCCATCACATGATATCCGAATGACGTCGAACATTCGATCGACTCGTCAGAACCCTATAATCCCCCAAAAGATCAACATCTAGAGTACAGTTTAATAGTATCGAGTACATGCCACAGCGTCGGTGGTCCAGCCGTAGAAGGGCAAACCCAAGCCTCACTAATGGCGCTGCGGAACTGCCGCAAACCCTAAGGTTCAAAGGCTTTCACACGGTCATTGAGTCGAGTTAGGGTTTCATTCTTCTAGAGGGTCCATAGAATCACCTGCATGTCTTTCCGTATACTTTAAACTTGGAAAATGGGCTCCTGACATTCGATCGTCTCTATCGACTCTCAACGAATCTGCTTGAAGTCGTCTCCAGCTGGAAACAATCTATCCGATGACCTCGCATCGGTAACCGAACGAACCACATGCCCTAGTCATTAGTCCTCAGGTGACTAGCGACCGTCCATCATATCTCTAAGTATAAGCTCATGCTGTAGTAGTTCCAACCATCTGGGTGATATCTCGTCATTTGCAGCAGCAACTGGCTCATTCACCTGTACGCCGAACAGCGCCTCAATCCTCCAGGAAAGGCGATACATTGGCGGTCATCTCTGAATCGGTCTGCTCTAGATCTGAGTAAGACTCTCCACACTGGAAATCTTCAACTCATCTGGGCCCGCTCTGGCGCATAAATCGGACGAATCACCTTCGTCTCTCAAATCGGGTAGACTAGCTATCATCTGTCTCATATCTGCCTGGAAGCTCCGACAATCTCAGCTCGTAAGCTCCGGAAGCGACATCCTGTCAATCTCAGCAACAGCTGGTCCATCTGTCTGCACGGTAGGCGACACCATAATCTCTGAGGTATGCTGTACATCAACAGTCCTCTCTCAACTGGCAGCTCTAACAATGGCCCGATCATCCGGTGCAAAGCCAAGCACTCGCCTCTACTAGAGGTCCCAATCATCAATACCAACTCGAGATGTTCCCATGTCACCAGAAAACACAATGGTCGGCCCTCGTACCAGACGAGCTCGCCCTGACCGTAACCCTAGCAGCAGCCCAACTGCGCTCAAACATGGCGACAGGAACCTCAATCGAGTATCGAAGAGAGTAGATCAAAGGAAAGAAAGAGAACAACAAATCCAGAGTGGACACATGATCATAAGAAGGAACAGCATCAATAAAGGTATGATCATGAAACTAATAGAATCGAGGATCACAAATGGATGTATAATCACGGATATGAAGAGAACCACTGATCTCGAAAATATGTACATCCTAAGGTTCCTTAAGCGGAGTGGCATGTCGTAAGTATGCCGTGGAACATACCCACGGTACGTCACTCTACTTTAGTCACCTATTCCATCAACCAAGGGTCATCCTACGCGACGAAAGTTCGGGTCTAATACCCCCTCGACTGAGTCTAAGTTCCGTAAGGTCAAGCCTAAGTTCCGTATGTATATAAACGTCCTAGGCTCCACATAGTCAAACTTAGACTCGAACCAAGGTCAACCTAGCGCTCTGATACCAACTTTGTCACGACCCGAAAGAGCACGTGACTGGCCCTTGAACCATATGAAGTCTATAGGACTCCATCTGATCCAAGTAAGCCAAAAGCCCAGAAATCTAAAACCATTTTAAGAGTAAGTAAGGAAAACTGGTTTGAAGAAGTGAAAGAAAACATGTTGAAGTCAAGGTTTTTAAATAACTAAGCCAAAAATGCATTTTTAAAATGTCAAGTCTTTTCTAAAAATTTCGGCAGAGTTTCTTTTGTAAATACTGGCCCCGAACGGGGTACAACAAGAATAATATATATATGCAATGATAAAAGGCATCCCCAAGCGGGAGCTAGCTCTTCGTCAAACGACGGTCATAACCACGCAAGCAATAATAATATACAACGCCGAAGGGCGAGGATCAAAACTCAAAATAACATGAAAACCGTAATACTGCTAAGCGCGACTCTAAGGTCGAAAAATACATCACTAATGTCTAAGTCTGAAACAATATACAAGTTTTGGTTGATGGAATTCTAGATACAAAGAATAATACAAGTACAATGGTGGTTCTTGATGCAAAAGAAACCACCTACCAAATGCAATTCACCCGCAAGGAAGCAATGTGCCAGAAATGCCGCAAAGGAACCTGTACGGCAGAACCTGCAAGAACTGTGGCACAACGGGGGTGAGTTGCCAACTCGTGAATAGAGAATATCTACAAGCAGAAACCGAAAGCAAGACATAATCCTAGGTCAATACGATCAGTATATAAAATCCTCAATATATAACATGCAGCCTATAACAAGGCTAGGGTAAATATCTAACCCGAGTGCAATCTCATGTGCCTGCGTCAGTGCCTCAGGTAGCAATATATCATATGAATGAGATATGAATGCATGAAAACAGAATACATGTACATGAAGAAACTGTTTTCATAAATTAGTGAGATTTCCTTTGTATTTTTAAAATGAGGTATCATAACGAATCAGCATAAAACTGTGCCTAGCATCGGCACAAAACGTAATCCCAATATCTCGATATCTCAAAGTCTCAACCACAAAATCTAGTGTGCCGTCAGTCCAGACCGGCCCCTACCATCCATCTCAAGACCACGACGGTATCCTCCGGATATCCGACGAGTCGGGTAAAATCACCGGTAGGTAGTGCTCCCCTGCCAGGCTCAACGTCATCACCACATTCATCTTGCCCCGGGGTACCGCACCGGGTCCACCATGTACCCGAAACGGTTCATCCGTCTCCTCGAATCGGGTTTCCAAATCCATCAGCAAACTCATGGTGGACGACTCATACATCATGGGAAAACCGCACTTTTTATTTTAAAAGAGAGAATATGTTTATTTGTGTTTTTGCGGTTTTCCTCCAAATCCAGAAAATCTCGCGGAAATCCAAATCCAAAACCTCAATAACACGTAAAATAGTGAATATATGCATGAGAATCCATGAATGCGGCATAACAATGAATAACAGTATGCATGAAGTAGCAGGTAATAACTACAATGTCTAAACTAACATATAAGGCAAATACACTAATATCATGTCTAAACTATTAGCTAATAGGCTATGTCAAGCAATAATATTTTCTAAGGTGTACGTGACATGGCAATTACCGATGAAGATGTGTGTGAGCCGGCAAGTAAGTGTACATGGTACATACGCATCATCGGTAATGGTGCTGGTGTCCTATCAGCATGATATCAATAATGGAGTATGAAACATAATATAAGAATGCGATGCAAAGCGAACCACAAAAATGAGTGGGAGCTGAAACTAGACGTAACTATAACTAATCTGCATTAATCTAATATAAGTCCTACAAATGGTGCCTTTTGAAATAACACGAATCATGGGGTTTTGAAAATAGGGGCTACGGTGTTTTTATGAAAAGATACGCCTTTTGAAATATCCGTAGATCCCTTGACCTGTCTTTTAAAAATACCCACGACCCGCTAGTTTTGAAATAGGTAGGAGGCTAATCTAATCTAACAACTACACTAAACTATACGGCTGAACTAACCAGCTGGGCTACAGGTAAGGAAACCGCCTAACATCTGAGTCGATATATATATAGATAATAGTCGGTGATTCCGCCTCAATACTATCGCGTACGATACAGTATATCATATGACATCCTCAAGTCATGAGTGCGGATCTATCATCAATGTAAAGCTCATACGGTAAATCGTTGTACGGCATCCCAATAGCTGGGTACGGGTTAAAATCACACTATCTCATCACATTTCAGGTATCACTATCATCATAACATATAATCTGGGGTACTGGTCTAAGTCTAGTACAACTGATACCATCAAACTACAGCGTGTGCAAGCACACGTCCCAAGGCCCGCTAGAGATCACGTATCGTATCCTCAAATACGAATCACATCAAATCACCGATCTCACGGCACCATGCCCAACATCATCGACTCATCTCCAATGTCATCCAATATCATCAAACACAGTGCAAGTATAATGAATATGCAAAGATGTGCGTGTAGGTGTAAATCTACTCTAGGGTTCGCGACTATGAACTACACTAGTCACTTCTAACCCTACACTATCCATAGTACACTTAGCTATCATATACATATATATACTACGGACTGCGGGGGTGCTATACGCTATCCA
Source organism: Agapanthus africanus (assembly GCA_030015575.1). Classification (NCBI taxonomy): domain Eukaryota; kingdom Viridiplantae; phylum Streptophyta; class Magnoliopsida; order Asparagales; family Amaryllidaceae; genus Agapanthus; species Agapanthus africanus. The sequence goes on from JASDDO010000014.1 coordinate 488,885,015, forward strand.
CCCGACTTCCCCCTGTAGATATAATCTACTCACCTTGCGTCTTTATCTTTCGATGCCACCACGCGTTTGCTTGTCATCCCGAAGTCTTCATGTGGTACCTACACATCAAGTGTCGTATATGCGCATTAAAACCAAATCAAAGCTAAAACGGCACACGAAATCCAAAACGATACGATAAGGGGCCTATAGGTTAGAACCTATGGCACGCCTTCAAAACTATAAATAAATCCTCTATATCGTCGTATAAACGCCAAATAGTCGAGGTAAATCACAAGACAGTAATGCAGAATTAAAAATACGGAATACGGAAACACGAATCCAAAACAGCAACTTAGGAAATATGTCCCAGATTTCACCCTAGGTCAATTTATACAAATCTAAATATACCAGGGGTCTAAGATAAACATGTAGGAGCTACAGAACCAATACGAGCCAAAATGGTGGGACCCAGGCCGCAAATTGCGGCCAATGGGAATAAATCGGCGGCCGGGAAGAAGAAATGGGAGCTGGGGTCTTGGGGTTAGCTTCCTGGGTGCCTGCACATCCCACTGTCCACTCAATTTTATTTTAGGGTGTCTCGGGTGATAGCAGATTCCATAAACACTACACAGATTTCACAAATTCTCCGATATCGGTTTCTAAAATCCGTATTCTGGGTTAAAGCTTCAGGTTTGGTTTTCAATTCAAACACTATGGAGTTTGTAAAACCTCTACTGAGCTCAATTTCACAATACCACACCAAATTCCCTCAAATCCTAACTTGGTTATCCTCAAGTCCACAATATCACACAATATCGATTCACTTTTAACATAAGGGTATAAGTAATGCAAAAACTAATCTAATGATCCAGAAATTACCTCATTTAGCAACTCAAGAAAATTCTTGAGTTGCCCCTAGTGGCCAAAATCCTTGCTTCTTTAGCTCCAAGTATAGATCTAGGGATTGTGCACACATTTAATGAAATGGAGATTGGGTTTTGGGGTTGTTTTAGAGGTGTTTTGGAGCTTGAAGTGGGGAGGGAAAGGAGGTGCAGAGCAGCAGCAGGAGAGAGGAAAAGAGGGAGGGAAATGAAGGGAAGAAGAATGGCTAAGTCTTTAGTCAATGAAGCCCATACCTCTCTCTCTCACCAACTACCAATTTCTTTATTCTTTTCCTTTTCTTTTTCCTTTTCCTTTTAAAACCCTTCTCACTCAAATAGTAATCCCAAAACAAACCATGGCAAGAAAATGCACAAGTGTGAAAAAAAAGATATGTGCATATTTTGCACAAAAACGCCAAAAATCCGATTAGAAATTTTTAATAGCGATTAGCACTAATTTAGCATATAAATGATCATAAAAAATCTAAAAATGCCATAATTCCAATAATTACCCAATTTTAGAATTTTCCATAATTTTCCATAATTTTTCTCAAATTTTTTTTTCCTATTTATTTGTATTTAATAATACCAAAATATTAAAATATTCAATAAAATAATATTAAATTATAAAAATTCCCAAAATTAATACTTTATCTTTTTGAAATGTTACACAGTGCAACACCTCCTCATCCTATTCTTATTCCTCTTCTTCGTGCACACTAGACCAAGAGAGTGAGGTATAATTGCCTAGCCCAACTTCCTTGCTTGCTAAACTAGTGGTTGTTAAGCTTAATTAGTGTTAAAAGTGAGATTTATTGCTAGAAATGATGATTAGTGTGGACTTTTGGTTAAGAGACGTTTTTGACGGTTAGATTAACTTAATTAAGTGTTATTAGGGCCACTTAAACCTATTTTAAAACCAGATTTCACTAAAATACCACATGGTTTCATTTAGTGCAAAATTTAACGTTTTAAGGTGAATTGTTAGCTTTCTGTAATCTGCTGTTGACCCGGTGGTTTCAGATAAAATCTGAGTTAACTGTAGCATAATTTATGGACCTTGATCACACCACCAAAGAACGAGACCCCCTACCCACCTTATGGCCGCCTATTTATTCATTCTGGCCGCAATTTGCGGCCAGATGAGGGAGTTTTTGTGTTGGGTTTGCGTGGGTAGGAGTCTGCTGTATATTTAAGGTCTGTGGTATGTGCAACTTTCTATGTTTTCACCTAAGTAAAAATCTGGAACCAAATATCGCTTTTCATAAACGTTTAGTTTGCGCGACACGTGTGATACGTGAATGGGTTCTGTATTCCAGCGTGTCACGACGTGTCGGGGTAGTTTTAGACGCGTGTACACACGATCTAGCGTATCGGACACACGCGCGTTTAGTTCGCGACGTGTAACATCTTCAAAAATATAAAATATTAATTTTGGGAATTTTTATAATTTAATATTATTTTATAGATTATTTTAATATTAAATGCAAATAAATAGGAAAAATGTTAGAAAAAAATTATGAAAAATTATGGAAAATTCTAAAATAGGGTAAATTAGTGAATTATGACATTTTAAAGTTTTTGTGATTAGTTTGACACTAATTTAGTGCTAATCGCGATTAAAATCGCTAATTGGGTTTTTTTTGGCAATTTTGTGCAAAACTTGCACATATCACTTTTTTCTACACTTGTGCACTTTTCTTGCCATGGTTTTCATTTGGGCTTACTATTCTTGTGAGAAGGGTTGGGTTTTAGAAGAAAAGGAAAAGAAAAGAAAATGCAATGATGAGGGTAGGTGAGAGAGAGGTGGACCATTGACCTTGAAACACTTAGCCATTTTGTCTCCCTCTCATTTCTCTCCCTCTTCCTCTCCCTTGCTGCTGCTGCCCTTCTCCATTTTCCCTCCCCTCCTCAAGCCATGAAACATCTCAAAAACTACACCAAAACCCCAAACTCCTTTCACTAAAAATGTCCAAAATCCCTAGATCTACACATGGAGCTAAAGAAGCATGGATTTGGCCATTTGAGGGCAACTCAAGAAAATTCTTGAGTTGCTAATGAAGGTAATTTCTGAACCATTTGCTTAATTATAGCCTTTCCTATAACCCCATGTCAAGATTTTATCGATATTGTGTGATATTATGGATTTGAGAGAAACCTAGTTAGGGTTTGAGTGAATTGGTGTTGCATTATGAAATTGGGCTCAGTATTGATCTTACCAACACCCTAGTGTATGAATTAGAACCCCAAACCTGAAGCTAGAACCATAATACGGATTTTAGAAACCGATATCGGGGAAAACAGGAAATCTGTCACTGTGTTGTTGAATCTGCTATCACCCGAGATGCCCTAAAATAAAATTGAGTGGAAAGTGACATGTGCAGGCACCCAGGAAGCCAACCCCAAAACCCTAGCTCCCCATTCCACTTTCCGGCCGCCAAAACCTGCATTCTGGCCGCAAATTGCGGCCAGACCAGGGAGGAATCTCCTCGTTTTGCGTGCCTGGCCCCATTTCATCAATTCTTGGCCCTGGGTACTTCTAGTTTTGACAGATTCTTCCTAGGGTGAAATCTGGGACATATATCCTATGTTGTCGTTTTGGATTCGTGTTTCCGTATTCCGTATTTTTGGATTCTGAAATGGTGGAATGTGTTTTGCCTCGACTATTGTCGTTTATACGACGATATAGAGGATTATGGATGGTTTTGAAGGCGTGCCATAGGTTCTCACCTATAGGCCCCCTTATCGTATCGTTTTGGAGTTTATGCGCCGTTTTAGATTGGATTTGGTTTTAATGCGCATATACGATATTTTGATGTGTAGGTACCCATGAAGACTTCGGACGACAAGCAAATGCATGGGGATGTCCGCAAATGGTGATGCAAGGTGAGTAGATTATATCTACGGGGGAAAGTCGGGTGGATGGCGTATAGCACCCCCGCAGTCCGTAGATAGCTTATTATATAGTATTGTGATATTAGGTGTATTTTGGATATGTAGGGTTAAAAGTGACTAGTGTAGTTCATAGTCGCGAACCCTAGGATAGAATTACACCTATACATATACCCTTGCTTTTCACATGTACTTACACTGTGATTGATGATATGTGACGACTTTGGAGATGAGTCGATATTGTGGGCTTGGTGCCCTGGGATCGGTGATTTGATACGATCCATATGTGGGATATGACTTGTGATTCTTGCGGGCTTGGGATGTGTGTTTACCCCCGCATGCATACTTTACCGATGTTACCGTTGTACTAGAGATAGAGTACTACATCCAGACTATATGATCTGATGATGGTGATATTTGTTATGTGATGAGACAGTGAGATGTTGACCCCTACCCAGCTTTTGGGAATGCCGTACGATGATTTACCGTACGAGCTGATATTGATGATAGATCCGCACTCATAGCTAGAGGATATCTTACGATATGACATTGAGGCGGGATCACCGACTATATATCTACATATATACTTTGACTCAGTTTTAGGTGGTTTCCACACCTACCCCTCCTGTTTGTCAGGATACTTAGATGTAGTTTGCATAGTAGATACTTCACTGTGCTGCTGATTACTAGATTTCCGCATATTCATGCTTTTCGCATTGCTGGCATATGTTCATTACCATGTTATTATCATGCTGTTAGGACACCAGCACCATTATCGATGATGCGTATGTTTCACGTACACTACTTGCCGGCTCACACACTTCATCATCGATAATTGCCATGTCACTACACTGTAGTACTATTGCATTCGTGATGTGATGCTTCCTTCGACATATTCGCATTCCTATTCCATGTTGCATGATTTCCGATATGATTACTCTCTTTACATGTCGCATATATCATGGATTGATTGCATAATACATCGCATTGGATTTACTGCTTGATGTTGGATTTTCATGTGATTTCTGGTTTTTGAGGACCGTGGGGTTATTTAAGAAAAGAGGCACTTTATGAAAACCCGGTTCCCTTGATATGATATTTGGGGCGTCGCCCCGTGTTTTTCGGTGCTAGAGGCATGTACTGAGAGAGGGCTGACCCGGAATGACGGATGCCCGATGGATTGATATAGGGCTGACCCGGAATGACGGATGCCCGATGTATTGAGAGAGGGATGACCCGGACTGACGGATTCCCGATATATACTTTGATATAGGGCTGACCCGGAATGACGGATGCCCGATGGATTGATATAGGGCTGACCCGGAATGATGGATGCCCGATGTATTGAGAGAGGGATGACCCGGACTGACGGATTCCCGATATATACTTTGATATAGGGCTGACCCGGAATGACGGATGCCCGATGGATTGATATAGGGCTGACCCGGAATGACGGATGCCCGATGTATTGAGAGAGGGATGACCCGGACTGACGGATTCCCGATATATACTTTGATATAGGGCTGACCCGGAATGACGGATGCCCGATGGATTGATATAGGGCTGACCCGGAATGACGGATGCCCGATGTATTGAGAGAGGGATGACCCGGACTGACGGATTCCCGATATATGTATACTTGAGAGAGGGCTGACCCGGAATGACGGATGCCCGATATAGGAGGATTTACGTGTCGATGCTTGGCACGGGTTTTCATGATGAGTTTCTATGATTTTGTTTGTATCCTCATACTTGCATACATGATGCTTGCTGTCAGTGGGTGACAGGTGGACGGGTTCCACATATATACAGACATGGTTCATATACAGGCTGGGTTTACACTTATCTTACACCAATATTAGTGGTATGGGACGCTAATATATGTGTATTGATATTATTGATATTTCTTCATTGATACTTCATGCAGACATACCTTACACTGATGACATGTTATTACCTGAGTACCTGGCACTACATACATGATTTGATGTTACCTTGCCATCTTATTACACTCAGATGTACTCTTGTGGATATTTTATTGATCGTTGACTTAGGATTATGTCTTGCATTCGATTTATCCTTGTAGATGTTTCTATTCACGAGTTGGCAACTCACCCCCGTTGTGCCACAGTTCTTGCAGGTTTTGCCGTACAGGTTCTATTGCGGCATTTCTGGCACACTTCCTTCTTGCGGGTGATTTGCTTTGGTAGGTGGATTCTTTCGTATCAGGAATCACCTTTGTACTTATTTATTCATTGTATCTAGAAATGTCCATCAACCAAAACTTGTATATTCTTTCAGACCTAGACTTCAGTGTTGTATATTTCGACCTTAGAGCCGCGCTTAGTAGTATTGTGGTTTTCCTGTTGCTTTTGAGCTTTCTTTGGATTTGATCCTCGCCACTTGGCGTTGTATATTATCATATCTTGCGTGGTTGTGACCGTCGATTGACGAAGAGCTAGCTCCCGCTTGGGGATGCCTTTATCATGTTATATCTTGTTATTATCGTTTTACCCCATTCGGGGCCAGTTTTACAAAGGAAACTCTGCCGAAATTTCTAGAAAAGACTGTACCGTTTTTAAAATGCACATTCGGCTTAGTTATTTAAAAACCTTGATTTCAAACCTGTATTTCTTCACTTCTTTAAACCAGTTTTCTTTACTTATTCTTCAAAATGGTTTTAGATTTCTGGGCTTTTGGCTTACTTGGATCAGATGGAGTCCTATAGGCTTCATATGTTTCAAGGGCCAGTCACGTGCTCTTTCGGGTCGTGACAAAGTTGGTATCAGAGCGCTAGGTTGACCCTTGGTTGATGGATTAGGTGACTAAAGTAGAGTGACGTACCGTTGGTATGTTCCGCGGCATACTTACGACACGCCACTCCGCTTAAGGAACCTTAGGATGGACATTTGTTTTGAGATCAGTGATTCTTTCATATCCTGGATTATACATCCATTTGAGATTCCCGATTCTATTAGTTTCATGATCATACCTTCATTGATGCTGTTCCTTCCTATGATCATGTATCCACTTTGGATGTGTTGTTTCCTTTCTTGCCACTGGTGTACTCTTTGATACTCGATTGAGATTCCTGTCACCATGTTTGAGCGCAGTTTGGGCTGCTGCTAGGGTTACGGCCGACGTGAGCTCATGTGGTACGAGGGCCGACCTTTGTGTTTTCTGGTGACATGGGAACGTCTCGAGTTAGTATGGTGATTGTGACCTCTAGTGCAGGCGAGTGCTTGGTTTGCACCGGTTGATCGTGCCTTTGTTAGAGCTGCCAGTTGAGAGAGGACTGTTGATGTACAGCATACCTCCGAGATTGTGATGTCGGCTACCGTGCAGACAGATGGACCAGCTGTTGCTGAGATTGACAGGATGTCGCTTTCGGAACTTACGAGCTGAGGTTGCCGGAGCTTTCAGGCAGATATGCGACAGATGATAGCTAGTCCACCCGATTTGAGGGACGAATGTGATTCGTCCGATTTTGCGCCAGAGCGGGCCCAGATGAGTTGAAGATTTCCAGTGTGGAGAGTCTTACTCAGATCTAGAGCAGGCTGATTCAGAGACGACCGCCATTGTGTTGCCTTTCCTGGAGGATTGAGGCATTGTTCGGCGTACAGGCGTATGAGCCAGTTGCTGCTGCGAATGATGAGATATCGCCCAGATGATTGGAGCTACTGCAGCATGAGCATGTACTTAGAGAGATGATAGCGAGTCGCTAGTCACCGAGGATGAATGACTAGGACGTGTGGTGAGTTCGCTTACCCCGATGCGAGGACATCAGGCGGATTGATTCCAGATAGAGACGACTTCACGCAGGTTCGTTGAGAGTCGATTGAGACGATCGAATGTCAGGAGCCTATTTCCAAGTTTAAAGTATACGGAAAGACATGCAGGTGATTCTATGGACCCTCTAGAAGAATGAAACCCTAACTCGACTTAATGACCGTGTGACAGCCTTTGAACCTTATGGTTTACGGCGGTTCCGCGGCGCCATTAGTGAGGCTTGGGTTTGCCCTTCTACGGCTGGACCACCGACGCTGTGGCATGTACTCATACTATTAAACTGTACCCGAGATGTGAGCTCTTAGGGGATTATGAGGATCTGACGAGTCGGTCGGATGGTTCGACATCTTTCGGATATCGTGATGGGACACTGCTTGGGAGACTCCAGATGCGAGGATAGCCGTTGGGGCACAGTTCGTGTAGCCACGATGAGACGAGTCCGAATCAGTCGACATTGAGCAGAGTGAAGAAAAGAGTTCGTACGAGACTTCGACGAGATGATGTTCCACTCCGCTGATATTAGAGATGTGTTACGCACCCCGAGGCGTGGTATATGGATATATCTTCCAGAAAGAAGCGTGATAAGTATGCAGCCGTTCCGGAATAAGCTTGAGCTTCAGCATTGGATGATGACTTCCGGGCACTTCGGCAGGATTGAGATTTGAGAAAGGAACCTCGGCAGGACCTTTCTGGAGTACGATACGAGAAGACCTAGACCAGGAGTGGTCGTGTTGCGCACACCCAGCAGGCCAGAGTTCGGCATTGTCGACGAGGTAGTTGACCAAGTTCGGATAGAGGAACTTAACAAGATGCGTTGCGAATTGATCGAGGACGGACGAGTGATGAGTATTCCTTCGATGGTTGAGACGTGTTTCCGAGGACCAGTTCGGCCTGACATCTGCTACAGAGTGATGAAGCTACAGGATACGCTATTTCGAGTCCGTGTGAGAGACTTCAGATTGACCGTGGCCGAGACAGTGCAGTGCATAGTAGCTTGGCGTGACGTCATAGTGGACGACGATAGAGGCAGTTGGAACAAGAGGTTCGTGTGAGACCCCGACGAGCTGTCATTGCTTCCCGTCGAGACGAGAGACCTGATTTGCTTACAGTGACGTTGGGATGTGACCAGTTTCCGAGAAAATATTGTGCTGAGGACACAGATGCCCTTTGAGCGAGAAAGGTTATGCAGGGGAGCTGGCCTCTGTACAGATCGGCATAGGCATGATTGGAAGAGACCTTGAGCAGGATTCCTTCCAGGGCGTTGCTGCAATGATGTTTGCACCCAGGATCAGATGTGTGGCGTGCATTCAGAGAGCCAGAGGCCGACGCCAGTGATATGCTGCCTTACGAGTGGTCGTGAGGTTTGAGCAAGAGGCGACCAGAGAAGTGCCAGAACGGAATCGTCCCCGTTAGCACACCTGACAGGGCCGATGAGCCGATTGACCGCGTGATAGGTAATCCGCAGAGAAGATAAGGACCCAGAGAGTCAGAGGACGCCAGACCGTGAGCATGAGGCAGTTAGATATCCTGCGCTGCTAGCAGTGGATTGCGCCGACTCCTTCTCGACCTTGAAGGAGGAACTACCGAAGACGGTATTTAGGATTTGTGATTTTGTGATTCGATTATCACGTATCCGTCATTTTGGATTTCGGTATTTTGGGCGTTCTGTTTGCATGATTTAGTTTTGGTGACTGAGTTTCATGATATTGGTTCATGCACCCACTGGATATTTATATATTTTGCGCAGAGTTTTCATGCATTTTAGTGTTGTGCTTTGATTCGTGCACGCTGATGCACACGATTGTGAGATTTCCTTTGCGGTACACCTGATTTTGGTTTGAGACGCATTTTATCGTTGATTTTGACCCGGATTTTGATGGTTGGTTTTGCACTCCGTGCATGTTGAGTGCGCAGGGTTTAGATTTTCGTTCGTGCACGATAGATGCACAGATTTGGATTTTCGCGCATGTTGGGCGCATGTTTTTAGATACGATTTTGGTGCGCACCCGATGCACTAAATCGAGATTTCTTCGTGCATGTTAGATGCACCGGACCTTGGCTGTCAGGCACATACGTTGCCCATGACAGAGGTTTCGTGCACACCCGTTGCACCTAGATGTTGTTTTGTGCACTTGTTTAGCACATATTGGATTTTGATTTCCGTGCGCACCAGACGCACAGGATTGTGTTATGTACATTTTTGAGATTTATTCCCTTTGGAGCAGTACCTTTTATGATGTTGGGTTTTTGCTTTCATGCTGAGCAGGACTAGTCAGCAGACGGTACCTGGATATACTTTTGCATGCTTTTACATCAGCTTTTTACGTGTATAGATTGGATGTCTACATGTGTAGTTTCGATCCATATCATATCGGTTTTGTATTGGATTTGACATTGTGTTTTTACATCGACTCCGATGATTGCGGGATGCTTGACGGAGTTTTGTTTTTGAGTTATCTGCTCAGTACCCTTGCGCATGCATTGCGCTGTGACGTTCTTTGTGTTGATGATTTCGGAGCCCCGACGACTTTGGTTTATTACTGAGATTATTTTAGTAGTGGGGGTTTAAATGTAAATTCGGGGACCGAATTTCTTTAAGGGGGGTAGATTGTAACATCTTCAAAAATATAAAATATTAATTTTGGGAATTTTTATAATTTAATATTATTTTATAGATTATTTTAATATTAAATGCAAATAAATAGGAAAAATGTTAGAAAAAAATTATGAAAAATTATGGAAAATTCTAAAATAGGGTAAATTAGTGAATTATGACATTTTAAAGTTTTTGTGATTAGTTTGACACTAATTTAGTGCTAATCGCGATTAAAATCGCTAATTGGGTTTTTTTTGGCAATTTTGTGCAAAACTTGCACATATCACTTTTTTCTACACTTGTGCACTTTTCTTGCCATGGTTTTCATTTGGGCTTACTATTCTTGTGAGAAGGGTTGGGTTTTAGAAGAAAAGGAAAAGAAAAGAAAATGCAATGATGAGGGTAGGTGAGAGAGAGGTGGACCATTGACCTTGAAACACTTAGCCATTTTGTCTCCCTCTCATTTCTCTCCCTCTTCCTCTCCCTTGCTGCTGCTGCCCTTCTCCATTTTCCCTCCCCTCCTCAAGCCATGAAACATCTCAAAAACTACACCAAAACCCCAAACTCCTTTCACTAAAAATGTCCAAAATCCCTAGATCTACACATGGAGCTAAAGAAGCATGGATTTGGCCATTTGAGGGCAACTCAAGAAAATTCTTGAGTTGCTAATGAAGGTAATTTCTGAACCATTTGCTTAATTATAGCCTTTCCTATAACCCCATGTCAAGATTTTATCGATATTGTGTGATATTATGGATTTGAGAGAAACCTAGTTAGGGTTTGAGTGAATTGGTGTTGCATTATGAAATTGGGCTCAGTATTGATCTTACCAACACCCTAGTGTATGAATTAGAACCCCAAACCTGAAGCTAGAACCATAATACGGATTTTAGAAACCGATATCGGGGAAAACAGGAAATCTGTCACTGTGTTGTTGAATCTGCTATCACCCGAGATGCCCTAAAATAAAATTGAGTGGAAAGTGACATGTGCAGGCACCCAGGAAGCCAACCCCAAAACCCTAGCTCCCCATTTCACTTTCCGGCCGCCAAAACCTGCATTCTGGCCGCAAATTGCGGCCAGACCAGGGAGGAATCTCCTCGTTTTGCGTGCCTGGCCCCATTTCATCAATTCTTGGCCCTGGGTACTTCTAGTTTTGACAGATTCTTCCTAGGGTGAAATCTGGGACATATATCCTATGTTGTCGTTTTGGATTCGTGTTTCCGTATTCCGTATTTTTGGATTCTGAAATGGTGGAATGTGTTTTGCCTCGACTATTGTCGTTTATACGACGATATAGAGGATTATGGATGGTTTTGAAGGCGTGCCATAGGTTCTCACCTATAGGCCCCCTTATCGTATCGTTTTGGAGTTTATGCGCCGTTTTAGATTGGATTTGGTTTTAATGCGCATATACGATATTTTGATGTGTAGGTACCCATGAAGACTTCGGACGACAAGCAAATGCATGGGGATGTCCGCAAATGGTGATGCAAGGTGAGTAGATTATATCTACGGGGGAAAGTCGGGTGGATGGCGTATAGCACCCCCGCAGTCCGTAGATAGCTTATTATATAGTATTGTGATATTAGGTGTATTTTGGATATGTAGGGTTAAAAGTGACTAGTGTAGTTCATAGTCGCGAACCCTAGGATAGAATTACACCTATACATATACCCTTGCTTTTCACATGTACTTACACTGTGATTGATGATATGTGACGACTTTGGAGATGAGTCGATATTGTGGGCTTGGTGCCCTGGGATCGGTGATTTGATACGATCCATATGTGGGATATGACTTGGGATTCTTGCGGGCTTGGGATGTGTGTTTACCCCCGCATGCATACTTTACCGATGTTACCGTTGTACTAGAGATAGAGTACTACATCCAGACTATATGATCTGATGATGGTGATATTTGTTATGTGATGAGACAGTGAGATGTTGACCCCTACCCAGCTTTTGGGAATGCCGTACGATGATTTACCGTACGAGCTGATATTGATGATAGATCCGCACTCATAGCTAGAGGATATCTTACGATATGACATTGAGGCGGGATCACCGACTATATATCTACATATATACTTTGACTCAGTTTTAGGTGGTTTCCACACCTACCCCTCCTGTTTGTCAGGATACTTAGATGTAGTTTGCATAGTAGATACTTCACTGTGCTGCTGATTACTAGATTTCCGCATATTCATGCTTTTCGCATTGCTGGCATATGTTCATTACCATGTTATTATCATGCTGTTAGGACACCAGCACCATTATCGATGATGCGTATGTTTCACGTACACTACTTGCCGGCTCACACACTTCATCATCGATAATTGCCATGTCACTACACTGTAGTACTATTGCATTCGTGATGTGATGCTTCCTTCGACATATGCGCATTCCTATTCCATGTTGCATGATTTCCGATATGATTACTCTCTTTACATGTCGCATATATCATGGATTGATTGCATAATACATCGCATTGGATTTACTGCTTGATGTTGGATTTTCATGTGATTTCTGGTTTTTGAGGACCGTGGGGTTATTTAAGAAAAGAGGCACTTTATGAAAACCCGGTTCCCTTGATATGATATTTGGGGCGTCGCCCCGTGTTTTTCGGTGCTAGAGGCATGTACTGAGAGAGGGCTGACCTGGAATGACGGATGCCCGATGGATTGATATAGGGCTGACCCGGAATGACGGATGCCCGATGTATTGAGAGAGGGATGACCCGGACTGACGGATTCCCGATATATACTTTGATATAGGGCTGACCCGGAATGACGGATGCCCGATGGATTGATATAGGGCTGACCCGGAATGACGGATGCCCGATGTATTGAGAGAGGGATGACCCGGACTGACGGATTCCCGATATATACTTTGATATAGGGCTGACCCGGAATGACGGATGCCCGATGGATTGATATAGGGCTGACCCGGAATGACGGATGCCCGATGTATTGAGAGAGGGATGACCCGGACTGACGGATTCCCGATATATACTTTGATATAGGGCTGACCCGGAATGACGGATGCCCGATGGATTGATATAGGGCTGACCCGGAATGACGGATGCCCGATGTATTGAGAGAGGGATGACCCGGACTGACGGATTCCCGATATATGTATACTTGAGAGAGGGCTGACCCGGAATGACGGATGCCCGATATAGGAGGATTTACGTGTCGATGCTTGGCACGGGTTTTCATGATGAGTTTCTATGATTTTGTTTGTATCCTCATACTTGCATACATGATGCTTGCTGTCAGTGGGTGACAGGTGGACGGGTTCCACATATATACAGACATGGTTCATATACAGGCTGGGTTTACACTTATCTTACACCAATATTAGTGGTATGGGACGCTAATATATGTGTATTGATATTATTGATATTTCTTCATTGATACTTCATGCAGACATACCTTACACTGATGACATGTTATTACCTGAGTACCTGGCACTACATACATGATTTGATGTTACCTTGCCATCTTATTACACTCAGATGTACTCTTGTGGATATTTTATTGATCGTTGACTTAGGATTATGTCTTGCATTCGATTTATCCTTGTAGATGTTTCTATTCACGAGTTGGCAACTCACCCCCGTTGTGCCACAGTTCTTGCAGGTTTTGCCGTACAGGTTCTATTGCGGCATTTCTGGCACACTTCCTTCTTGCGGGTGATTTGCTTTGGTAGGTGGATTCTTTCGTATCAGGAATCACCTTTGTACTTATTTATTCATTGTATCTAGAAATGTCCATCAACCAAAACTTGTATATTCTTTCAGACCTAGACTTCAGTGTTGTATATTTCGACCTTAGAGCCGCGCTTAGTAGTATTGTGGTTTTCCTGTTGCTTTTGAGCTTTCTTTGGATTTGATCCTCGCCACTTGGCGTTGTATATTATCATATCTTGCGTGGTTGTGACCGTCGATTGACGAAGAGCTAGCTCCCGCTTGGGGATGCCTTTATCATGTTATATCTTGTTATTATCGTTTTACCCCATTCGGGGCCAGTTTTACAAAGGAAACTCTGCCGAAATTTCTAGAAAAGACTGTACCGTTTTTAAAATGCACATTCGGCTTAGTTATTTAAAAACCTTGATTTCAAACCTGTATTTCTTCACTTCTTTAAACCAGTTTTCTTTACTTATTCTTCAAAATGGTTTTAGATTTCTGGGCTTTTGGCTTACTTGGATCAGATGGAGTCCTATAGGCTTCATATGTTTCAAGGGCCAGTCACGTGCTCTTTCGGGTCGTGACACGACGGGAGTTTCTCGTTTGATTTCGATATCGCGATTTTGTAGGATTTTGCTTATATGGATTCTTTGTGTAAATTCTAGGTTCGCAGGCGGGTATGTAGGACGCCGCAAAGAAAGGGAAGCAGGTGGTCGGCTACGCTTAGCATGCGACTAGGTGAGTAGATTTCACATCTACGGGGAACTCGCCCGTATGGCGTTAAGCGTCAGGGCGTGATAGGATATTTAGTCGTAAATGTTTATATGTACTATTGTAGCATACATTCCTTATTGCATATAGAAATGGTAGTATATAACACTGCACTGTCACTAACGGTTCAAGATGCACGAGCACTATTTGAATGTTACACGCACACCGTTAGTGATTGCCATGATACTCGTACTATAGGATTGCTACGAATTATTTATCGTCTTGATTACTGTATCATTGATGATTGTCATGACTTGTCGCATATTGGCATATATTTACATTGATATATCACTACTTGCGCACATGCACACTGTATATTCATATTAGTGCATACCTTCATTGATATCTTCAAACTTGCGCACATGCACACTGTATATTCATACCAGTGCACAGATTTATTGATATCTTCATACTTGCGTACATGCACACTGTATATTCATACCAGTGCACACATATATTGATATCTTCATAGCTGCGCACATGCACACTGTATATTCATACCATTGCACACATATATTGATATCTTCATACTTGCGCACACGCACACTGTATATTCAAACCAATGCACACATATTTTGATATCTTCATACTTGCGCACATGCACACTGTATTTTCATAGTAGTGCTACACTCATATTCACGTATATATCCATTTGCACATCCATACCTACATACATACATATGTTACATACATGGATGATATTGATTTGATTTCAAGAAAATAGGGACCGTATGAGATATTTTCAAAACTGGATTATTTTAAAAGAGCGGTTTTCCCTTTTTACTCTTAGTGTCATACGACACATTGCATGGATTTAAGCATTGAGTTTGGATTTATGTGATTTCTGGATTTGGGAACCGGGATATTATTTTAAGAAAATACGCACTGTTTTAAAAACCCGGTTTCTCTTGATATGATATTTTAGTGTGTCCACCATGCGTTTTTCGGTTCTGAGACGTGTGATATGTGAACCCGAGTCGAGGAGCTGGACGAGGCCGATTGTGGGTACACGGTGGATCCGGTATAGTACCCCGGGGCGAGAACGGATCGCTGTACAATAGACGGTGAGCCTGGCAGAGGGACTACTACTTACCGGTGATTGGTTGGACCTGGCGGTTATCCGGAGGATACTGAACAGAGTCGATAGATAGATACGGGACGACACGTACTGCCGGGGTCGAGGGCCGATTCCGCAGACGGAGCCCGTGGGCCGATCCGGACTGACGGAGCCCGATACTTGAGGATTTGCGTGTCGATGCTGGACACGATTATTTTATGATATTTCGATTGCCGATGTTGGGCACTCACAATTCTATGAGGTTTACAGGATTTGTGGGCCGATTAGAGTGACGACGCCTGAGTTTTACTGGGATTTAGGTGTATTGATGGACAACGGTTATTTTCCACGTTGACATTCCGTGTAGATGTTATTTATTCTCATGCTCAGCATTCAGTGTTATACATCTCATCCTGTATCTGTAGTACCTGATAGAGTACACTTGCTATGCACGATTATTGCATACCTGCTCATCCTATATAGATGTTATTAGATTGCATTGCTATGCATGTTTATTGCGCATCCAGCTCATCATATAAATGTTATCTGTTGGCATAGGTTAGAGTATCGCAGTACGTGCATACTCGTGATTACCATTATATCTTATCTACTATTCACGAGTTGGCAACTCACCCTCGTTGTCCCACAGTGTTTACAGGTTGCCCCTCAGAGTAGTCGCGGCAGGCTGCTTTCTTGCATGTTTTGTTACAGATACCACCACAGTTGGCGCGTGAGCCCTTTTGCTGATAGGTGGGTTTTTGCGGTATCTGTTTATTTTCCAGTTGTATACACTGTTGTATCTAGTACTCTCCATCTACTACTTATGTATTAACTTAGAGACCAGTTGTGAGGACGATGTATATTATTTTTTACTCTGGTGTCGAGCTCGTTGTGAGCCGAATTTATTTATGCAGTTTTATATTTCATGTTGTCTTCACTTATTTTTGCTCATTATTTGCTACGGCGTCATATATTTTTATCGTGATGACTGTTTCCGCCGTTGGGCATGATTGCTCCCGTTTGGGATGCTTTATTCTAATTGTATATCATTTTACTCATATATTGCCTTGTACCCGATTTCGGGGCTAGTTTTTACAATGGAAATGCTGCCAAAATTTTTAAGATAATTACTTAAACTTTAAAGAATTTTACTAAATTATTTAAGGGTTCCTAAATGTCTTAACAAATGTATCTATTAAATGTTTTTACACTCATTACTTTAAATGGTTTTGATTTCTGGGTTTCGGCTTACTTAGTCGCGTTACGCCTTTAGACGTTACGTGGTTATGTGCCGGTCACGGGCCGAACTTTGGGTCGTGACAGGAGATGAAACATGGAGGTGGAGGTGGAAGGAGTATGTGGATGAAGAAGATGAAGAAAACAACGGGGAAGGGAAATGAAGGCAGCCCCTCTCTCTCTCCTATCATCACTCTCTCTTATTCTCACCCTCTCGTAAGCCCATGCCTCATCATTTGGCCCTGTCCCTTTCTCCAATAATTGTCTCCTTTTCTTTTCTCACAATAATCACATAATACCACTAAACAAACACAAAAGAAACAACATGTAACAAAATGCAACATGTCATGGTGCACTAGCCATGATTAATTAAAAAGACTAATTTAGCCTAATCGCGATTAGTAGTGCACTAATAAATTTTTTTATTTAAACTGCATATAATTAATTATAAAAATGCCAAATCCAATAAATATATTTTTAAATGAATAAATCGTTTTAATCTCTAATTATTTCACAAATATTGGTATATATTTATACCATTTTACGAAAACCCCAAATTCGTAAATCGAATAGTTTTCGCGAAATATATTATTTTAATATTAAATTCTAAAAATAATATTTTATATTTCTGAAATGTTACAATCTTCCCCCTTAAATAAATTCGGTACCTAAATTTAAATTTAAACCCCCAAATGCTAAAACATTTCAATAATCAGCTCAAATCAATAGGGCTCCGAAATCACGGAAGATATAGAAATACCACAGCACATCATGTGCGCGTGAAAACGAGTACGAAACTCAAAAACGAACTCCGTCAAGCGTCACGCAATCATCGGAGTTACAATGGAGATACAGATCTAGAAATCCACTAATGAAATCCAATATACACTAGTCGAATTCTATAATACGTATATAGTACGTATCCTTGGAAAAATCTCCTAAAACTGAATAAAACACATGCAAAATCTTTTCTGAATCTCCGTGTGATGCGTAACTCACGGTACAAATGACGGACGCTCATTTTTAAAGTAGTAAATATACGTTCATAAATGTTTTACTCAAATATACGTTCCGCCCTTTTGAAATATCCCAAAAGGTTTTCCTTTGTAAACGTTTGTGTCGCTTGCGGACACATAGGAAATAGCGAGACTATAGCTCCTTTTTGAAAACCTCTTGATAAAATTTTTATGCATGCAGAGTACTCAGGTACCATACTCAGATCGGTCATGTTCGGCTATTACATAATATAGTGTCCATCATGAAAACAATGTGCTCAAGAGCAAAATCTGTAAGTCCATGTTACCTCTCCCGGTACTTATGGGCTTGCGGAAATGATGAAAAATGATTTTTCAAGAGGTGGTAACATGGACTCAAAATTCGGATCTTTGTTAAACAACTACCTAACAACCTAACTTGAGATTTACCTACTCGGTTAGGGGGTTATACCTTTCTTGAACTCCTTCGTCTTCAACTCTTTGCGGTGTACGGCTTCACCTCATCGTCTCCTTGCGCCGAAGATGGATCCACCTGAAAGCTTCTACCTTTGTCTTCTTCTTCGAACTTGAAGAACCTAGAACACTTGGTTTGCTAAACCTTGTGAACTAGGATGAGTAGAGAAGTGATATGGGTTTTCTTTTATCTCTAAGGCAATGTTTCTCAACTCATAAGAGGGTGTTGCCTTGAGCTAGAGAGAGAGCAAGAGGAAGAGCAAGAGGGAGAGCTCAAGCAAGAGAGAGAAAGCAAATGAGAGAATGAGAAAGTCTTTTGCCATCCAAGCTCTCATAATCCAAAACCATGATTACTCATAATAGTAATTGAGTATTATGTGATGGTTCAAGTCAAAATGGCCATATCATTTCATGCACTTATTTTGCAAAAACAAGCAAGCAAGCTAAAATCTTTGCCATGAAATGATAGCCATTGTAATGATGATGGTCAACTAGTCCAACCTAGTCAATCGGTCAACAAAGTCAACAAGTCAACAAAGTCAACCCCTCATCTCAACCATGACACAATAATACTTAATTAATATTATCATTAATCATATTTCTTATTCTCATTAGGGTTTAGCAAAAGTCAATGGTCAACAGTGAACAGTCAACAACCCCAATGAGAATCCTCTGCCTCCGTCTCTCTGTCAACTGTGCATATACACCCGCATCCGCGTTCCGAGGAACACGAATACAAACGAGATAAAACCAATCCCAAAACGTACACTAGGATCTGGCTTAAACCAAAGCCCGCTAGTGTTAACTGTCCGGACACCAAAACGTGCATAAGTGCACAGATGTGACCGAACCCTGTCGTAAAACCATGCGACCTGTCGCAAAACCATGCGACCTCTACTCTTTTGCCTAAAGGAGAATAGCTTTCTGTGTGGGACTCTAAAGACTCGACACTATGCTGGCAATGTGTTTAACCACAGACCGCAAGTGGTACTACCTGTGCGTAACGGTCCCTAGGTAGATGCTGACAAGAAGACGGACGAGGTGAAACCCATCTGAACTCCTACTGAGCCTGAATGTGACAATCTCCGTACAGTCCGGTCTGTTCGTCTAATAACATCGCTTGGCGGGCCTAGCAGGCGGTAAACGTCAGTCCCCTAATAGCGGTACAAGTCGTGTCGGAGTGTAGCCTAGAACACCCTGAGATAACACTGGAAACCTACCAGTATATCTCGCTTGCCCTGGCCAGGGATGACTTGTGTAATGGCTCTCCTAGACACAGCGCGATGTCAACCCCCAATACCGGGAGAGACAAATCTTGTCTAACCGTCACTGCCTCCAAGTGCTTCGGGACTACACCCAACTACTACCTGTTTGCACGACTCCTTTGAGCCGTGGTAGGGTAGTAATCTAAGTACAGTGGGAACACACTCGAGGCGAAGTGACAGTGTCAAGTCAGCGGACTAAGCTGTACTCATGTCACCTGGGAACTGATAATTGACGATAGGTATAGTACCAACCAACAATTCCCGACGAGTCATGTCCAATATACTCGTAACCTAACGAGCACCCGCATACTATCTCAAGTACGACGTACTGACGGCTGTGGGACAGACCGTCTCCCACATTGGGATGAGAAGCGCATACGCTAGTCTACTCCGGAGTATCGATGCCCCGTCTCGATAGTCCTGCGACTAGGGACCTGCATAAGGATGTCCTTATAGATTACCCAGCCCCCATGAGTGTGACTGCCATCACAACGCTGGTAATCAAGCAAAGATCCTAAGGGCTCCACTAATGTGTATAGGTGATATACTAAAATAAACATATGTACACATTAAAGTAGAAACAAACCAAGTAGCATACTACAATATTGAGCAAGATTTTCTATACAAGGTGAATATCCCAAGCTTCCATTAAGTAATATACAAACTAGTATGATACAGTAATGGCCTCTAGGACATATACACTAACAATCTCCCACTTTCACTAAGGCCATGTACTGGCGTATCGAAGACCTATCATCTCGATCAGCCGCTCGAACTGAGTCTGGGGTAAGGCGTTTGTGAGTGGATCAGCAGTGTTATCTTCCGTAGAAACTCTCCGAACCTCGATCTCCTGGCGACCTACGATCTCCCTGATTAGGTGATACCGCCTCAAGATGTGTCTGGACTTCTGATGGGACCTGGGTTCCTTTGCTAAACCTATAGCCCCGTTGTTGTCGCAATACAGCGGTATTGGATCAATAATGGACGGAACCACCTGAAGTTCTGTTAAGAACTTCCTTATCCAGACGGCTTCTTTTGCGGTATCTGCAGCAGCGATATATTCCGCTTCCATCGTTGAGTCAGCAGCGATTTCCTGTTTGGAACTCTTCCAACACACCGCCCCTCCATTGAGGGTAAAGACATAACCCGACATGGACTTGGAATCATCCTTGTCACTCTGGAAGCTGCAGTCAGCAAAGGCCTCGATCTGGAGGTCTTTTCCGCCATACACCAAGAACATCTCCTTAGTCCTTCTCAGGTACTTGAGAATGTTCTTTACTGCTATCCAGTGTTTCTCCCCAGGGTTTGACTGATACCGGCTTACCACACTCAGTGCATAAGCTACATCTGGTCTGGTACACAATATCGCATACATTATAGAGCCTACCGCAGAAGCGTAGGGTATAATAGACATGCGATCCCTTTCCAAATCAGTCTTGGGAGACATCTCTTTGGAAAGGGTGATCCCGTGACAAGCCGGTAGATTACCGTGCTTGGAATCATTCATACTGAATCTTTTCAGTATGGTGTCGATGTGCCTGGACTGTGAGAGTCCCAGTATCCTCTTGGATCTGTCACAATAGATCCGGATCCCCAGAATGTATGAGGCATCACCCAGGTCTTTCATGGAGAACCTGTGTGACAAGAACCCTTTGACAGATTGTAGCATAGGAATGTCATTTCCTATCAAGAGAATGTCATCCATGTATAAAATGAAGAATACTATAGTTCTCGCTACAAATCTACTATAGATGCATGGTTCATTTGGATTTTTGATAAAGCCAAATTCTTTGACCGTCTCATCAAAACAGATGTTCCAACTCCGCGATGCCTGCTTTAGTCCGTAGATGGACTTAAGCAACTTGCACACCTTTCCGCTTCTCCCACTCTGAATGAAACCCTCTGGCTGGTCCATATAAACACACCCCTCTAAATTTCCATTTAGAAAAGCGGTCTTTACGTCCATCTGCCAAATCTCATAATCGTGGAAGGCAGCAATGGCAAGAAGGATCCGAATGGATTTCAGCATAGCTACTGGAGAAAAGGTCTCGTCATAGTCCAAACTAGGTCTTTGATGAAAACCCTTTGCAATCAGTCTAGCTTTATAGGTCTCAACCTGTCCATCTACACCAATCTTCCTTTTGAAGATCCACTTGTATCCTACGGGTTTTACCCCATCTAGAGCAACGTCCAACGTCCATACTTTGTTGGTGTACATGGACTCCATTTCGGTCCGCATTGCATCCAGCCATTTTACCGAGTCAACGCTCTGAATGGCCTGCTGGAAGCTAGTTGGCTCATCATAATCAATGATGCAATCCTCTCTATCCCCGTCTATAAGAAAACCGTAGTATCTCTCGGGCGGATGAGACTGCCTACTACTCCTGCGGAGCGGCGCAGGAATGTCATGATCTTTCGAACCTTCTGGTTCTACTAAGCTTTCAGTTATAGCTCGTGGTTCTGGAATTTCTTCCAGTTCTATTGCGCTCCCACTTATCTGATTCTCCAAAAACTGAGTTTCCAAGAAGTGGGCATGCCGAGAAATAAAAACCTTTTGTTCCTCTTCGCAATAGAAGAAATATCCCTTGGAGTTCTCTAGATATCCCACAAACTTGCACTGTACTGAGCATGCCTCGAGCTTGTCCGCATGCTGCTTTTTGACAAAAGCTGGACTTCCCCATGTCTTAATGTGATTAAGATAGGTTCTCTTCCCACACCACATCTGATATGGTGTAGTAGGCACAGTCTTAGTTGGAACTCGGTTAAGAAGGTATGCAGCTGATTCTAGTGCATATCCCCAGAATGTGTTGGAGATAGTGCCCTCAGAGTCAATTATTGGATCACAGGCACGTGATTGCAATGATTGAGGGAGGACCTATCCCGGTAGGACAGTCTTACTCGAGATGATAGTATGCTATCTGGTTTACCATTATCATCGTGTACTGCTTTAGGTGACCTGACAGGTCGCTATTACACGTTGATAGAGCCCGTAGGATTCTTGCTTGACTGCCAGCAGTATGAGGGCGATCATATAAGTGAGAGCTGGAGTCTATAAGCACATCCTTAAATGGTCCCTAGTCGTGGGAGTTTCGAGACAGGGCATCGATTCTCCAGGGTAGACTAGTGTATACAGTCGAGACCCCGACAAGGGGCGGTGGCCGGTCTCACAAGCCACTGGTGTCAGTTGGTTCACCTAAGATGTATACAGGTGCTCATTGGGTTATGAGTACACCGGACAGGACTCGCCGGGAACATGCTAGTTGGTCTTATACCTGACGTCAGATAGCAGTTCCCAGGTGACATGTGTACAGGTTAGTTCATCGACCTAGGGATCGTCATTTGTCTCGTGTGAGTTCCCACTGTGCTTTGATTACTACCCTACCACGGCTCAAAGGAGTCGTGCAAACAGGTATTAGTTGGGTACGGTCCCGAGCCATATGGAGGCAGTGAGCGGATCTTCAGGGGTTCGTCTCTCCCGGTATTGGGGGTGAGGTCGCGCTGTGTCTAGGAGAGCCATTACACGAAGTCCTTGGCCAAGGCAGGAGATTTACTGGTAGGTATTCCAGTAGTATCTCAAGGTGTTCTGGGCTACACTCCGACACGACTTGTACCGCTTTTGGGGGTCTGAGTTTTACCAACCCCCTAGGCCCGACATGCGATGCTCATAGACGAACGGACCGGACTGTACGGATATTGTCACTGACAAGCTCAGTAGGGTGTCAGGATGAGTTCGCTCATCGACGTCCCTTTTGGTCAATAGCTGGTGGCCCGTCACGTATTGGCTTATACCTCTGATGTGCTAGTGGTTAAATCCACAACCATAGTATTGACGAGTCTTTAGAGTCCACCACACTTTCAGTTACTCAAGCTTTCGGGCGAAACGCTGTAGAGGCCGTATGGAGATATGGTAGGGTCCGATCAGATACGTGCGGTATTGCACGGATTAGGATCGGACGGTTTGTACTAGTGGCCGTATGGTTATATGGCAGGGTTCGATCAGATATGTGCGGTATTGCACGGATCAGGATCGGACGGATATTACTAGCCGGTTTTGGTTTAAGCCGGATCCTAGTATAGTACAGTGTAGATTTTGTCTCATTGCATTTGTATCCGGACGGAATATAGATGCGGGTGTGTATGCACAGTATCGGGGTTTTCCTGTAATTTATTACAGGACCAGTTTTCTGGAGTTGCCAGTTTACAATCCGTTCCGGCCGGTTTTCCGTTGTTCTTTCCCGGCCGGACTTTTTCGATGGAGGGTGTTATTTGCAAGTTTGCACATAACATTTTGTGGAGGGTTTATTTGTGAGATTATGAAAGCATCTTTTGATACCATTCTTTTCTATCATCATCACTTGCTTTTTGGTGATTTGAGGTGATTAGAGTTTGATGTGGATTTGTTATGATGATGTTTAGGTTGTGGTCACCCTCCACCTTTTCCTACACTCACCTTCCTTCTAAGGTTTTGGTTTTGATATTCTTTTCCTCCACCATTCTCATATGATAAGGTTAAGGCTTCACTTGAGAAGGGAGGAGGATGAGAGGATCATTTCATTTTGAAGAGGGAAAATTTGTTCATCTCATTTCATGCTAAGAAAAATGCAAGCACCATTCTTCTTATCTTGATTCCTCCATCATCTTCAAAGGCAACAAAACCCCAAATGAGACATAGCTTCAACCCTACACATTCTACAGCAAATCTTGGACGCGTCGGCCAGCCAACTTCGCGCCCTAGTTGCCTCGGTATTGAGGTGGGAGCCCGTAAAAGATGCAGGCGATGTGGTGCCCTTCCGGCGAGGAGGCGACGACTGGAGTTTCCGCAGGAGATCGGGACGACGACGAGAAGACCGGAGGACTCGGATCATTCGATATATCTCTAACCCGTC
This sequence comes from Agapanthus africanus, assembly GCA_030015575.1. Lineage (NCBI taxonomy): Eukaryota > Viridiplantae > Streptophyta > Magnoliopsida > Asparagales > Amaryllidaceae > Agapanthus > Agapanthus africanus. The sequence continues at coordinate 488,909,508 of JASDDO010000014.1, forward strand.
TTGTAGTTAGCTAGAACTAGTTTAATGGTCCGATCCGGGTGTTTAGTGCGCGGTGGTGCCGGTTTGCTAAGTTCGCAAAATTAAAGTTTATCACCGCTTCCGCATTTGGCCGTCGGATTGACGGCCGGGGCGCCGCCGTGCACTTACAGTGGTATCAGAGCCTCGCCATTAACTTCATCTAGTTTTGTTTGATGTGTTTGCATTTCCGATCGACCAAAATTCCAAAAACCCGCGTCTTTCCTTACATCAGTTTTCTGTTGAAATTTTTTGAAGTCCAAAAATTTTTCAGGTTGTAAAAAACTAATGTACTGGAAATTATAAGACTGCTGTAAAAGTTCGACGCAGTGAGTCGATCACTGAAGCGCGGAACCGCGGCCAAACCCCCCCTTGGGCCGCGGTTCCGCCGCACATTCGTGTCCTCACTGTGTCCAATTTCTCCAGTGGGCTTCTGGGATGATTTTAGGGGTTTTGGAATATTAAAATTGGGCCCAGAATTTCTGTGAGTACTACAGTATTGCTTGGGGGCCCACTTGTTAATTATTTGATCGATCGGATATTTTAAACATATTTTTCACAGTATTTACATTATATCTGCGACCGTGAATGTCACTTGATCGGTAAATCCTGTCTAACTGCTATAGCCCGGTTAGACGGATTTGCGAACGTGACTTTCACGTTGATGTTCTGTGATTTTGCTGTGATGTTGCGGATCGGTCGTGGGGGATAGCCTGGATGCAATGCTAGTACAGTGTTGTTGTATTATGTACATTTGATATTGCGGGGCGAGCGTCCGACATGTGGACTGCCGTCACTGCCTGATTGTATTATTCTTTGGGGGCACGACCTGGTTGCGGTCGATGTACTCGTATGTATATTTTACTTTCTGTACTAGGATTACCCCGCGGTGGGGTGCACGGATAGCCGGGTTCTGGAGGGCAACAAGCCCGCATCTCATGGCATTGGGACGAAGGGGGCTCCACTCTAGGATTGGCGGGCTATTCGCCGCACTCGTAGAGGGTACAGGTTGACCCAGGAGGGGTGCCCAAGTTACCGGATTCCGTGAAGTGCTGGGTGGTCCATTCACGGTGCTGAAGGGGGCTGCCTCGTTTCAGGTTTTGGCGGGTAACTTGCCGCGCCCGTAGGGGTCTAGGATTTCATTGCACAGGCTATCCACACGACCAGGGGAACGTCGGGTTTCAGTAGTGGCTCTGTGAAACCCGGGGATCCCAGATATCTGTATTGTTCTGTGATGCTGTACATTTCTGTGATGTTGCATTTTTATCACGCCTTGAGCGAATATAATATATTGGTATATATATTAGTAGATGTTGTATATGTTTTACATCCGCGCTAGTCCAGTCCCCGTTCTGTCATTAGTTAGCTAACCTAACGGGTAATGACGGGACCCAGTGGCGAATGCGGATGGCATATACGTACATCAGTATATTTTCGTTCTTTGTGGTGTGATCAATTGATGGGACTGCGTTGATTCAGATCAATGCAAGTTAAAACAAACCTAATCTGATGTTGTTGGAACACTTTTCAAAAAGCTGTTATTGCAAGGACGTTCACTTTTGTTTTGTATCGTGGTATTCATTTGGAATATCCTGCTCCTCAGTCGACGAGGCAAGGGCTGAGATCCCTTCACCGGGAGTGACCCCTTGGACAAAGAGTTTGCGTCAGGGCATTAACTTCACTATAGCCGATTACTTTTGCTTTGCACCGTGGTATTCAGTTGGAATATCCTGCACCTCATTCTACGGGGAAAGAGCCGAGATCCCTTCACCGGGAGTGACCTCTTTAGCAAAGGTTTTCGTCACTATATTTTTAAAAGCTATCCGTTCCTTCAACGATATCAAGTTCATTACGTTAAAGGTTTTCGCCAGAAACCATTCGTAGCCCTCCGTCGTTTCATATGGGTAGTCAATAGTATTCAAGCTGTGTATGTTGGCCAAAGTCAAGGTACAGTGATTGGTAGCTATTGGGGTATTCATATGCAGCATAGATAGATGCGTTGGTTTGGGACAGTCGTACTGCCACTTTGGCCAAAGTCAAGGGTATGTACGGGTGGGTTCAAATTAACCTGGAGAATGACGGGTAGAACTTGACATGTGACTTATGATATGTTGGCCAAAGTCAAGGTCATAAGAGCATGGGGTAAAAATCCACATCGGGAGTTTCAAAAGAACTGAAACTTGCCAGATATGCGCATACCTTCTGGAGTGTGACACCGTGAGCGGATTCCGTCACGTTATCATGCGATGATAGTTGGATCCCGATTCCCACTGATGAGTTAGTTTACTCCTCGGGTGACCCCGACTAATTCTTCTTTCAGGTTTGGAGGAGAATTTGAGGTACAGTGGGAGGTTTCCAGATTAGATAAATTGGTAACCATTCTGATCTAGGTTAGAGTGCATGATGAGTGTTTCTTTTCTCTCTCTCTTTGGCAGCGACCATTGACCCGACCCTAGACTATGACTCAGTGACCAAGTTGACCGAACCTTCTTAAACACTGGCTTTTGGATTGTCAGAGTTGCAAACCTCATTGCCACTCCTACTTTTACCCTTTTCTCCAGGACACCCCGTATTACTGCGAAAGTCCACTTCCATTGGACAAAACCATCGTATGGTTAGATACTAACTCGAAGGAATTTATTCGAGGATGGTTTCCGGTTCTGGAGAAAATGGATAAGATTTATTCAGTTGTCTTTTCCTTTTTGCCTTCTCTCAAGTTGCGAGTACTCCTTAGTTTAGGAGATAGTACACCTATTACGCAAATTGGATAGTCTTCTTCCAAACTTTAGGCTGGTGCCGAACAGTGGGGAATGAAGAAAACCAATTAGCATAACGATGGTGTGCAGAAGGTATTAAGATTATGACGAAGCAAGGGATTAGTAAGAGGGCAAAGTAAATTGCGACTGATATTCACCACCAAACCAAGTATTTCTTCGCCAATCCTAAATCACCTTTGAATTTCTCCAGGACACTCCGTATCACTACGAAGATCCACAGTTTATTGGATACTCCATCGTATGGTTATATACGAACTCGAAAGGAACTTGTTCCAGTTCGGGGATGGATTCTGGTCCAGGAAAAATAGGAATAAGGTTTATTTGGTTGTCTTTTATCTTCACCTTCTCTCGCATTGCGAGTGCTCCTAGGACTAGGACAGTACACCCATTATGCTTATTGGATAGTCTTCTTCCAAACCATAGGCTGGTGCCGAACGGTAGGGAAGGAAGAAAACCATTTGGCCTAAGGGGTGCGCAGAAGGTAATGACTAAAGACATATAAAGGGATTTGGAGAGATGGCAAAGAATTATACGGTTACAGTTGTGAATCTGGATAATGGAAGAGGCATTACTAGGAATACCAGGATACCCCAACGAAACATTTCAATGTTTCAGTTTCACTGTGTACTGTTAAAGGAAAACTGATTTCCCAGTTAGACAATTGCTCCAGGGTATGTATTTACCAAGTATAATTCTCACATCTGTATGGTTTTACAGATGATGAGTGGGAGTAAGTTATTGGGAATTAGGTGACCATCCTCATTATATCAGGATATGTTGGAATTGGTGATATTTGAGGAAGCCACCTGGGTTGTTTGCCGGTCGGCAAATATTTGGTTTTGAATATCCGCTGTTATGCACCAATTCAAATCGATATATCTGTACGTCTATTTTCATAGAGTGAGATATACCTTTTGAAATTATGTCAGTGACATTTACCTATATTAGTGGATGGTTAGGTAAGGAGCATTAAACAGCGGTGTAATTCTTCATAACCACAGTACAGTTTTCAACCTACGGCACACAATGAATGAGTTATCAAACTCAAGGGAATTATACAGAGTATTGTATGTTGTCCAGTGTCCATTAGGACAGAGGGGTTCGTCCTCATACTATATTCTGTTTACTTTTAACTTCTCTAGTTCTTAGACATGTATTTCGTAGAAACATAGGGTCTAAGTTTTGAGGAGTTATAGGTATTTGAATAGAGTAGAGAACCAGGTGTAGCAAGTATCGGGATTCTTCAAAGTGATAGAAGATGTAGATACTTGTGTATGGTATTCAGTTGATAGTAATGATAAAGAGAACTTGCTTCTCTTTCAGGTTAGTCATAATTGGAAGCATTCCTAAGTTGAGTAACGCTGATCGGCCTCTCTCCATTTAGTTGACATGCACTGGAGATAGCTGCATGATTTGAATCTGGTTCAATTAAATCAGTGCCTCTGGTTCTATATTGGATATAATACAGTTCATATCTTAACATTATTAAGGTACGGGGAGTTGTCCGGCTTATGATTAAAACCAGACTCTGGATAACTCAAGGCACGTTTCTGTAATGGCTGTTTGTGGGTTGACCCAGGCTATGACGAGGGTTGATTTTCTACCATCTGGCAGATCAATAGAAATATTGTTCTGGACTCGCCACAGTTTTATTAAAAATGGATTTTTCAAAAACAGTAGTGGGAGTATGGTAGAACTGGAAGTGATTCCAGAACCGCAAACGATTACTGAAGATTTGATAAGGAACCTAAAGATTCAATCTGATTTGACATTCCATTGGCCACTCCGCAGATAAGGTGGGTAACTTCAGGCACCCAAGAGGTACTCCGGTAGCCTCAAGGACGGTGACAGGGAAGTTCTTGTTTACCCACACTTGCCATTGTTGTTGTTCCAGGCAGCGAGACCCGGCAGGAGGATGAGTATAGCGTCGTTCTAAACTAGCTTTAGAAGTGCACGTCTATATGACTCTGCCAGAGGGTTGTCGTAGTCAGTGGGAGCAGCGGAAGCATTGGTGGACATCAGGCTTATGTCTATTTATAGACTAAAGCGGATATAGCGGAGATAGATCATCTGTTTCTGATGTGACAGTCATAGGTTTGACGTCATCAGAATAGGGGATGGATCTGTTGAGAAGGTAGTAGGGTGTGATATCCGGATTTTTGGATGAAATACACAAAGTAGGAAAAGAAACTCCTATACTACGATCGGTTATACTTTGGTCGTCACACAGTGGTTTCTCCACGAAAGACTTGGACATTATATCAGACATACTGGTTACTAGATATATGTTTTAGATCTAGATTTGGGTGGTTTCCCAATCAGGGTACTTTGACACCATTCTAAGAGTATTTAGAATGGACGACTCCTGGCACGGTAGTGTACCTGCAGGTGATGGAGTCACCCTCTCTGAAGGTGTCTTATAGACTAAAGTAGAGAGGGATGTGCATGATTGGCAGATCACTTGCTTAGGCAATTGAGTCAATCATGAGATGTCAAGTACCACACCAGATGTTGTTCTTGCACTAGATGCAATAGGTTGACATTGATCCAATCCAGGAGGAACAGTCAGAAGCAGTTTTAGAACATAAGTGGATGTTCTAAGGATATGATAACGACAGCCTCATTCGGGAGGCAGTTATCATTCCAGGCTTCCAAGGTGACATGGACGACAAGGAGGTTGTTAGAGTTATAGTTTTCCTTCTGACGAGGGGCAGTATTTTGGACAGGTGGTCCAAGGCAATACTGAGGGTGGCATGGCGCAGGATACTGATTAAGTTCAGTTGACGATACAGTCTAAGAAGTTTGGATTTGGAGTTCATTTATGAGCTAGGTCCCATCAGACATCCAGACATTCTAAGACAGGTATTGCTCATTTCGGGAGATGGCTTTCTCCGCGAACTTGAGATATAGAGAGACATAGAAAGAAACATCTAAGCGGATCCACTCACCAAGGCTATTCCTCGAACGCAATAGTTTCGCAAACGAGCTTTGTGAGACAGACTAGTAGAGGAGTTGGGTATTCGGTATCACACGGGCTGTGAGTATGCGACATCGCAATAATTAGCCTTGAGTGCAAGAGGGAGATTGTTGGAGATAGTGCCCTCAGAGTCAATTATTTGATCACAGGCACGTGATTGCAATGATTGAGGGAGGACCTATCCCGGTAGGACAGTCTTACTCGAGATGATAGTATGCTATCTGGTTTACCTTTATCATCGTGTATTGCTTTAGGTGACCTGACAGGTCGCTATTGCACGTTGATAGAGCCCCTAGGATTCTTGCTTGACTGCCAACAGTATGAGGGCGATCATATAAGTGAGAGCTGGCGTCTATAAGCACATCCTTAAATGGTCCCTATTCGTGGGAGTTTCGAGACAGGGCATCGATTCTCCAGAGTAGACTAGTGTATACAGTCGAGACCCCGACAAGGGACGGTGGCCAGTCTCACAAGCCACTGGTGTCAGTTGGTTCACCTAATATGTATACAGGTGCTCGTTGGGTTATGAGTACACCGGACAGGACTCGCCGGGAACATGCTAGTTGGTCTTATACCTGACGTCAGATAGCAGTTCCCAGGTGACATGTGTACAGGTTAGTTCATCGACCTGGGGATCGTCATTTTTCTCGTGTGAGTTCCCACTGTTCTTTGATTACTACCCTACCACGGCACAAAGGAGTCGTGCAAACAGGTTTTAGTTGGGTACGGTCCCGAGCCACATTGAGGCAGTGAGCGGATCTTCAGGGGTTCGTCTCTCCCGGTATTGGGGGTGAGGTCGCGCTGTGTCTAGGAGAGCCATTACACGAAGTCCTTGGCCAAGGCAGGAGATTTACTGGTAGGTATTCCAGTAGTATCTCAGGGTGTTCTGGGCTACACTCCGACACGACTTGTACCGCTTTTGGAGGTCTGACTTTTACCAACCCCCTAGGCCCGACATGCGATGCTCATAGACGAACGGACCGGACTGTACGGATATTGTCACTGACAGGCTCAGTAGGGTGTCAGGATGAGTTCGCTCATCGACGTCCCTTTGGTCAATAGCTGGTGGCCCGTCACGTATTGGCTTATACCTCTGACGTGCTAGTGGTTAAATCCACAACCATAGTATTGACGAGTCTTTAGAGTCCACCACACTTTCAGTTACTCAAGCTTTCGGGTGAAACGTTGTAGAGGCCGTATGAAGATATGGCAGGGTCCGATCAGATACGTGCGGTATTGCACGGATTAGGATCGGACGGTTTGTACTAGTGGCCGTATGGTTATATGGCAGGGTTCGATCAGATACGTGCGGTATTGCACGGATCAGGATCGGACGGATATTACTAGCCGGCTTTAGTTTAAGCCGGATCCTAGTATAGTATAGTATAGATTTTGTCTCATTGCATTTGTATCCGGACGGAATACAGATGCGGGTGTGTATGCACAGTATCGGGTTTTTCCTGTAATTTATTACAGGACCAGTTTTTTGGAGTTGCCAGTTTGCATTCCGTTCCGGCCCGTTTTCCTTTGTTCTTTCCCGGCCGGACTTTTTCGATGGAGGGTGTTATTTGCAAGTTTGCAAATAACATTTTGTGGAGGGTTTATTTGTGAGATTATGAAAGCATCTTTTGATACCATTCTTTTCTATCATCATCACTTGCTTTTTGGTGATTTGAGGTGATTAGAGTTTGATGTGGATTTGTTATGATGATGTTTAGGTTGTGGTCACCCTCCACCTTTTCCTACACTCACCTTCCTTCTAAGGTTGTGGTTTTGATATTCTTTTCCTCCACCATTCTCATATGATAAGGTTAAGGCTTCACTTGAGAGGGGAGGAGGATGAGAGGATCATTTCATTTTGAAGAGGGAAAATTTGTTCATCTCATTTCATGCTAAGAAAAATGCAAGCACCATTCTTCTTATCTTGATTCCTCCATCATCTTCAAAGGCAACAAAACCCCAAATGAGACATAGCTTCAACCCTACACATTCTACAGCAAATCTTGGACGCGTCGGCTAGCCAACTTCGCGCCCGAGTTGGCTCGGTATTGAAGTGGGAGCCCGTAAAAGATGCAGGCAATATGGTGCCCTTCCGGCAAGGAGGCGACGACCGGAGTTTCCGCAGGAGATCGGGACGACGATGAGAAGACCGAAGGACTCGGATCATTCGGTATATCTCTAACCCGTCTTGTAGTTAGCTAGAACTAGTTTAATGGTCCGATCTGGGTGTTTAGTGCGCGGTGGTGCCGGTTTGCTAAGTTCGCAAAATTAAAGTTTATCACCGCTTCCGTATTTGGCCGTCGGATTGACGGTCGGGGCGCCGCCGTGCACTTACAGAATGATCGCGGTAACTCAGCGTTACTCATCATGGACCGTACCATATCCAATAGGGTTCGGTTCCGTCTCTCCGATACACCGTTATGTTGCGGAGTGTATGGAGGAGTAAGCTGAGAGAGAATTCTATTCTCTTTTAAGTAATCCAGGAACTCGGCACTCAAGTATTCACCACCTCGATCAGATCTTAGTGTCTTGATACTTGTGCCGGTTTGTTTTTCCACTTCATTCTTATATTCCTGGAATTTTCCAAAGGCTTCGGATTTATGTTTCATTAAGAAGACATATCTTTACTTTGAAAAGTCATCCATAAATGTAATGAAGTAAGAATAACCGCTTCGTGCATGCGTAGACATTGGACCGCACACGTCGCTGTGTACGAGTCCCAAGAGCTCGCTCGCTCTTACTCCGTGTCCAGTGAACTGAGTCTTTGTCATCTTTCCTTTAAGACAGGATTGAAAAGTGGCATACGATTGATATTCTAATGGATCCAAATATCCTTCTGTATGTAACTTCGTCAACCTTTTCTCATTGATGTGACCCAGTCTACAAAGCCATAAGAAAGCCTGGTTTGTTTCCGGAGACTTTCTTTTATGTTTATTCTGGACATTGAAAATCTGTGGTTGGTTTAGTACATATATACCATTGCTTAATGTACCTGACCCAATCAAAACTTGATTAAGGTGAATGTTTACAACATTTCTTACAAACGCAAATTCATAACCTTCTTTAGAAATCAAAGATACAGAAATGATATTACAAGTTGCGTTGGGTACAAAAAAGCAATTACGTAAAACCCAAACATGTCCATCTGACATTCCCAGGTGATAGTCCCCCACGGTCTTAGCATCCATGCTAGCTCCGTTTGCAACTTTGAGGGTCATGTCACCTGCCTTCAAAAACCTACGGTTTCTCAACGCCTGCAAAGAATTACAGATATGAGATCCTGATCCGGTATCCAATACCCAGGAAGTAGAGTTTATTGATAGACAGTTTTCAATACATACACACCTGAAGCTTAAGCCGCAACTTGGTTTAGATCCTGTGTTCTGGCTTTCCAAGCCCTGCAATCTTTCTTCTGGTGCCCACTCTTATTACAGTAAAAGCACTCTTCCTTCCCTATAAGCTTCCCCGCTATCTTTGTTGCATTTGCCTTTCCCTTCGTATCCACTTTACTAACACCGCCCCTTGGTTTGGCGGGGGCTTTCTTCTTCTTTCCCTTGGCTTTCGCCTTTGACCTAGAAGAGAAGATCCTCCTACAAACAAAGTGGATGTTTTCCTACCTTTCTGTAGGGTGCCCTCTGCACTCCTCAGCATGTTGAGGTGTTCTGAAAGTTCAACTTCTTTTTCTTGCAAGTTGAAATTCAGGATGAACTGGGCGTAAGTGGAAGGAAGGGACTGAAGAATCAAGTCCGTATAGAGCTCATTCTCCAACGTGGTCCCAAGGTCCGCGAGCTCCTCTATGAAGCCAATCATCTTAAGCACATGTTCCGCTACCGATGATCCGACGACCAATCTTGCCGAAAACAACTTCTTCGACACTTCATATCTGGCGATATGAGATTGCTCTCCATACAGTTCTTTTGTATGGAGAAATATGGATTCGAGGTCCATATTCTCGTGCCTCCTCTGATGTTCATTGTCCATAGAGGCAAACACAAGGCAGTTGGCCTTCGCGCAATCGATTTCCCAGGTCTTATGGATTTCCCTATCCACGACGCTGGTTTTGGGACCTGGGACAGGGGGAGCTTTGGTGGTAAGGAGATACCCCAACTTGTCATAAGTGATTGCCATTTTGATATTCCTTAGCCAATCTTTGTAGTTTGGCCCTGTCAGTATGTTTTTATCTAGTAGTAACTTAAGTCCGGTCATGATGTTTGGTCGCTGCAATTAGGAGAGAGAGAAGAAACACTTTAGCATGATGCTCTTGCAAGTTTAGAGAGGTTTTTAATTTGTCTAAACAGGATGGCTCCCACTGTCTCTCGAATCCCTCCTCAAACCAAAAAGGAAGAATTAGTCAGGATGAATCTCACCGTACAATACTTGCTTAACCGTTCGGCCAGGCTGGTGTGGGTACTTCGAGGGAGGTCTTCCAACGCTTTCGCGAAGTTCCTTAATTAAATAACCTCTTTTTCCTGGGGGAGTAGCCTTGCTAACACCTTTCTAGACACCAACTTGGTTTATAGCATTGATCGTTAAGTTAGAAAATTTCCCGAGGAGTAGCATATACTCACAGTAAGATCGGGATCCAAATTTCATTGCGTGACAAAACTGAAGGAATCCTACCAGAATCATCACACTCCAAATGGTATGCAGCGCTAGCAAGTTTCAGTTCTTTTGAAACTCCTGATGTGGATTTTTGCCCCATGCTCTTAGGACCTTGACTTTGGCCAAAATATCATAAGTCGCATGTCAAGTTCTACCTGTCATTCTCCAGGTTAATTTGAGCCCACCCGCACATACCCTTGACTTTGGCCAAAATGGTAGAACGACTGCCCCAAACCAACACATCTATCTATGCTGCACATGAATACCCAATAGCTACCAACCACTATGCCTTGACTTTGGCCAACATACATAGCTTGAATACTTATTGACCATTCATATGAAACGACGGAGGGCTACGAATGGTTTTGGCAAAACCGAGAACGTAGTGAACCTGATATAATCGAAGGAACGAGATAGCTTTTAAATGGAGTGGCTTAAGCTCCGCGTTTAAAAGTTATTTTTGAAAAGAAACCGAGTTGTTTTGAAAGTGTTCCAACGACTTTTACTTGATTTATTTTTTCTTTCTTTAATTCCAATGCGTCCCATCATTTAATCCTACCATTGCAGAAAACAACCAAAATATGACGTACGCTTATGCCATCCGCATTCGCCACGGGCCCCGTCATTACCCGTTAGGTTACTTAACTAACGACAGAGCGGGGGATGGACCAGCGTGGATGCAAAACATAAGCAACGCCTAAATAATATCATATATAGATATATTGCAATGATAGCCATTCCAGATCACTGATGAACACATTGGATATACTAGGAATCCGCAATTCGTACTAGCATGTAACGAAAAGCGGATTACACGGTCGCGATGAATAGCCAATACCCCACCCTAGACCCCTACGGGTGCGGCAAACTACCCGCCAAATATTCGAAGCGGAGCAACCTCCCTCAACGCCATGAGTAGGCCACTCGGCACTTCGAGATACCCGTTAGTTTGTGCACCCCACCATGGGTCTATCCTAGGAGCAAAAACGGTAAACGAAATTATACAATGACGGCTACAACACCATCCCGATTGTGCGGCCATAAAATAATATTACATCAATTACAAATTTACATGAATTGAAAGAAAAGAAAACTCTCATCTCACAACCCCCGGCTATTCATCCGCGACGATCCAATGAATTCATATACACATACCATCAACATTATAGATCACAGATATGTATAACCCCCACTAATTGACGTATAGCGATTAGCAGACGTTCAATACATATAACACATCACAGATATATACCCGTCAGCTTAAGTCTTTAGAAGTTCGATCAAAATACGGATTTTTAGACCCCATAAACAAATTTTCCTTTCTGTAAAATCTGGGCAGAAAAAACATATCCCAAAAATCCCAAAACAACCCCAGAAAACCACTGCACGAAACTTGTTCCACGACCGAGTCAACTCGACCGCGGAAGCGCGGCGGGAGCATGCTCCCGCCGCGTTTCCGCGGAGCTTTGACCGAATCGGTGGACCAAATTTCTTGTGTGGGTTTTAAAAAGCCTGAGCCGATTTTTAGTGTCAGATTTATTAATTTTTTAACAGAAAACAGAATCGGCAGAAACTTGATTTTTCGGGCATGTTTCGCGACTTTTTCTCGGATCGAACTTCTTGTTACTTTGCTAACATGTTAGATAGTGTTTAACTAGGCTCTGATACCACTGTAAGACCACGTTACCTCTCCCGGTACTTACGGGCTTCCAGAAATAATGAAAAACGATTTTTCAAGAGGTGGTAACATGGACTCAAAATACGGATCTTTGTTAAACAACTACCTAACAACCTAACTTGAGATTTACCTACTCGGATAGGGGGTTATACCTTTCTTGAACTCCATCGTCTTCAACTCTTTGCGGTGTACGGATCGGCTTCACCTCGTGGTCTCCTTTCGCCGAAGATGGATCCACCTGAAAGCTTCTACCTTTTGCTTCTTCTTCGAACTTGAAGAAACTAGAACACTTGGTTTGCTAAACCTTGTGAACTAGGATGAGTAGAGAAGTGATATGGGTTTTCTTTTATCTCTAAGGAAATGTTTCTCAACTCATGATAGGGTGTTGCCTTGAGCTAGAGAGAGAGTAAGAGGGAGAGCTCAAGCAAGAGAGAGAATGCAAATGAGAGAATGAGAAAGTCTTTTGCCATCCAAGCTCTCATAATCCAAAACCATGATTACTCATAATAGTAATTGAGTATTATGTGATGGTTCAACTCAAAATGGCCATATCATTTCATGCACTCATTTTGCAAAAACAAACAAGCAAGCAAAAGTCTTTGCTGTAAAATGATTGCCATTGTATTGATGATGGTCAACTAGTCCAACCTTGTTAACCGGTCAACAAAGTCAACAAAGTCAAACCCTCATCTCAACAATGACACAATAATACATAATTAATATTATCATTAATCATATTTCTTATTATCATTAGGGTTTAGCAAAAGTCAATGGTCAACAGTGAACAGTCAACAGTCAACAACCCCAATAAGAATCCTCTGTCTCTGTCTCTCTGTCAACTGTGCATACACACCCGCATCCGCGTTCCGAGGAACACGAATACAAACGAGATAAAACCAATCCCAAAACGTACACTAGGATCTGGCTTAAACCAAAGCCCGCTAGTGTTAACTGTCTGGACACCAAAACGTGCACAAGTGCACGGATGTGACCGAACCCTGTCGCAAAACCATGAGACCTGTCGCAAAACCATGCGACCTCTACTCTTTTGCCTAAAGGCGAATAGCTTTCTTTGTGGGACTCTAAAGACTCGACACTACGCTGGCAGTTGGTTTAACCACAGACCGCAAGCGGCACTAGCTGTGCGTAACGGTCCCCAGGTAGATGCCGACAAGAAGGCGGACGAGGTGAAACCCATCTGAACTCCTACTGAGCCTGAATGTGACAATCTCCGTACAGTCCGGTCTGTTTGTCTGATAACATCGCATGGATGTCCTAGGGAGCGGTAAACGTCTGTCCCTTAATAGCGGTACAAGTCGTGTCGGAGTGTAGCCCAGAACACCCTGAGATAACACTGGAAACCTACCAGTATATCTCGCTTTCCCTGGCCAGGGACGACATGTGTAATGGATCTCCTAGACATAGCACGATGTCAACCCCCAATACCGGGAGAGACGAATCCTGTCTAACCGTCACTGCCTCCAAGTTCTTCGGGACTGCACCTAACTACTACCTGTTTGCATGACTCCTTTGAGCCGTGGTAGGGTAGTAATCTAAGTACAATGGGAACACACTCGAGGCGAAGTGACAGTGTCAAGTCAGCGGACTAAGCTGTACTCATGTCACCTAGGAACTGATAACTGACGATAGGTATAGTACCAACCAACAGTTCCCGACGGGTCCTGTCCAGTGTACTCGTAACCTAACGAGCACCCGCATACTATCTCAAGTACGACGTACTGACGGCTGTGGGACAGACCGTGTCCCACACTGGGATGAGAAGCGCATACGCTAGTCTACTCCGGAGTATTGATGCTCTGTCTCGATAGTCCTACGACTAGGGACCTGCATAAGGATGTGCTTATAGATTACCCAGCCCCCACGAGTGTGACTGCCATCACAACGCTGGTAATCATGCAAAGATCCTAAGGGCTCCACTAATGTGTATAGGTGATATACTAAAATAAACACATGTACACATTAAAATAGAAACAGACCAAGTAGCATACTACTATATTGAGCAAGATTGTTTATACAAGGTGAATATCCCAAGCTTCCATTAAGTAATATACAAACTAGTATGATACAGTAATGGCCTCTAGGGCATATACACTAATAAAATCAGCCTCAATAGGCGTATCCAAAAATCACGTACGTATGGTGCGCACGGAAATCAAATCCAATACAAGTGTCACAATATGCAAAAATGCAAAACTAAGTACAATGGGTGTGCACGAAAGCATCTGTCCAGTGCAACGGATATGCACGACAACAATATCAAGTGTATCAAGAGTGCACAAAAATCTCAACCCAGTGCAACTAACTTGCACGAATGAAAATCTTGATCGAGTGCATCCGACATGCATGAATAAAATCTCAATCAAGTGCATCTGTCATGCACGAATGAAATCTAAATCAAGTGCATCCAACATGCACGAATGAAATCTAAATCAAGTGCATCCAGTGCGCACAAAATCCTATACCATGCGCAAAAATCCAAACCAAGCACGTCAGTTCTGTATAAAATATCTAGAGCAACCAATGCACGAAAAGTCATCCATATCTCAAATGCTCACAAAAAACAACACTGAGCATGCCAAGGTGTATTAAAATCATAAACGTGTGCACTGCGTGCACAAAACACGTATCAATGCACTGCAAGCACATGCGAGCTATACAGAGTGCAAAAACCAAATCCATTTCATACCACATGTACAAAATCAAATCAACCGTATGAAATCCACGAAATCACGACCACGTGCAGCCAAGGCACAAAATCAATACCAAGTGCAATAAATTGCACAAATCATAAACCAACACAACGGTGTATAAAGCATATATCAAGTGTAATAACTATGCATAAAATGTAAATACCCAGTAGGTGCAGCCATGGTGCACGAAAATAATATCATGAAACAAAACCATCATAACTCAAATCACAGCGATATAAACGTGATACTCGGATCACAAAACACAAATCGCAATAAATGACATTGAGGTACACCTCTTTCAATATCGAAAATATGCCGGTGCGCCCAAAACTGGCAGAGAAAGAAAATCTGCCTTCCTCCTACTCACGGTCTGGCGTCCTCTGTCTCTGGGTCCTCACTTTACTTTGGATTACCAATCTCGCAATCCATCAGCTCGTCGGCCCGGTCAGGTGTACTAACGGAAACGATTCCGCTCTGACACTCCTCTGGTCATCTTTCGGCCAATTAGTATGACCACTCGTAAAGCAGCACGTCACTAGCGTCGGCCTCTGACCCTCTGAATAAATGTGACACAACTGATCCTCGATGCAAATCTTATCGCAGCAGTGTCCTGAAAGGAACCTGCTCAAGGTCTCTTCCGATCTCGCCTATACCGAACTGTATGGAGGCTGGTACTCTTGTATAATCTTTTCTCGTTTTCTGGACATGTGCATTCTCAGCACAGCATTTCCTCGGGAACTGGCCATATCCCAACGCCTCTGTATACATATCAGATCTCTAATCTTTATGGGAAATAACAACAGCCCATTAACATCTCGCATGAATCTTTTGTTCCATTCGTCTTTATTACTGCCAACTTCGACGTCACGTCATGCTATCTGCATAATGCAATTGTTCTCGGCTACAGTCAATCCGGAGTCTCTCACACGGACTCGAATTACTAACTCGGTATCTTCATCACTTTGTAGAAGATATCTAGCCGAACACGTCCTAAGGAACTCGTCCCAATATCGGAGGAAAAAACATTATTCATCCGTTCTCGATCAACTCACAACGCATCTGGGTGAGGTCTTCTATCCGTAGATGGTCAACTTACTGATCTCCTATCGGATCATCCAATGAACAACGTCATCTCTGGATCGTTCTACTCTAGATCTGAATAAGATTCTCCACACTGAAAATCTTCAACTCAACTGAGCCTGCGTCGGCGCATCAAATCAGACGAATCATCTCAGTCACTCAACTCAACTCAAGATAGACTAGCTATCTACTGTTGCATATCTGCCTGAAAGCTCCAGCAATCTCAGCTCATAAAGTCTGGAGGCGACATCCCATCAATCTCAGCAACAACTGGGTCATCTGTCTACAAGGTAGATAACATCACGATCTCTGAGGTAGGCAGTACATCAACAGTCCTCTCACAACAGGCAGCCTCTAACAATGGCCCGATCATCCGGTGCAAAACCGAACACTCGCTTCAAACGAGAGGTCACAACACAAACACTAAATCGATACGTTTCTAGGTCACCAGAAAACACGATGGTCAGTCCTCGTCCACATCGAGCTCGTCCTGACCACATCACTAGCAGCATGTCAATCTGCTCTTAAACCATGGTGACAGGAACCTCAAGCATGTATCGATGAAGATAGGTCAAAGGAATGAAAAGAATCAATAGATCCCAAAATGGATACATGATCATAAGGAGGAACGGAATCAATGAGAGTATGATCATTGGAACGAATAGAATTAAGGATCTCAAATGGATGTATAATCATGGGGACGAAGAGAATCACAGATCTCAAGATATGTACATCCTAAGGTCACTTAAGCGGAGTATCGTATCGTAAGTATACCGCGGAACATACGCACAGTACGTCACTCTACTTGAGTTACCTACTCCATCAATCAGGGTCAACCTATGTAACAAAAGATCGGGGTCTAATACCCCCATGTTCAAGTTTAAGTTTTTAAGGTCAAGCCTAGGTTCCGAAATAGATTCGCCCCATACTCCACATAGTCAAACCTAGACTCGAACCAAGGTTAAACTTAACGCTCTAATACCAACTTTGTTACGACCCAAAATTTAGTTCGTGACCGGCACTTAAATCACGCAACGTCTAAAGGCGTAACGTAAATTAAGTAAGGCGAAGCCCAGAAATCTAAACCTTTTTAAAGAAAATAAAAGAGATGATGTTTTGAAATAAAGGTATGATAAAATCAAATGCTTTCTTAAATGCATAGATAACGGAACATGAAAATGCAAGTGGATTATGCTAGTTGAAAAACATGTTTCGTCTTTTAAAAATTTTGGGCAGCACCTCCCTTATATATTTTGATCCAAAACCACATGTACATAAAAACAATAAAGGCAACCTCAAGCGGGAGCTAGCTCTTTGCCAATCGGCGGAATCACAACCACACAAGTAAGAAATATAAGTATACGACGCCCAACGACGAAGATCAACACAAAAGGATAATGTAAATAAAGCATGACATCAAATCCCCCAATCGCTAACATATAATCCGTCGCTCTAAGTCTCTAAACAAAAGTCTTTCTAAGTCTTACTACTTATACAATTACTAATTTCTGATTGATGGAGTTTAGTAGATACAACATGATTAATAATACAAGAGTGGGCACGATCCAATATGTCCCACCTACCATAGCAAATCACCCGAAAGCAACCTGTGTGCCAGCGGTACCGCTACTGATCCATGCAGTCAAACCTGCAAGAACTGTGGCACAACGGGGGTGAGTTGCCAACTCGTTAGTAGAAAACATCAGCAGGTAGAAATCGAATAAAACAACGATTCCTAGGTCAATTATATCATAAAGGTAACACCATGATATCTAGGGTGACCGTATCTACATATATGCCAACAAAATAATCAATGTCTGTATGCATGTGGATATCATCCACGTGTCCATCAATGACACAACAATATCATGGAACCTGAGTGTCCAATATCGACACTCGAAACATCATGAAAGCATATGCATGCAAGTATGAGGATATCAACCAACGTGTGTCCATCAACTACATATCAAAATCATGGAACTTGAGTGTCCAACATCGACACTCGAAACATCATGAAACCCGTGTCCAGCATTGACACGTAAATCCTCATATCTCGGGCTTCGTCAGTCCGGATCGGCCCATATCATCTCACGACTCCAGTTGGTATCCTCCGGATAACCACCGAGTCCAAATACTATCACCGGTAGGTAGTGCTTCCCTATCAGGCTCACCGCCTAACTATACTAGTCTTCTTGCACCGGGGTACCTCACCGGGTCCACCATGTACCCGCAGACGGTGCCTACCGCTCCTCGAATTGGGTATACTCATAGCTCAGAACCGAGAAAACTCATAGTGGACTTCTCTAAATATCATATTAAGAGAAACCGGGCTTTTAAAACAATACATAATTTCCTTTGAAATATAACCACGGTTCTCAAATCCAGAATCTCATGAAAACAACAACTCAATGCGTATAATCATAAAGCATGATGTATGCAAATATAGAACAGAAATGTGAGCATATCAAGTATAGCATGCGACAAAGTATAGTGATGTGAGTATAGCAAGTATATCATGCCAACGAGTCATGTGACAATACCGAACAATTTAGAGTAATAACATGATGTAGCAATTTTACTGTGTAAGTGACATAGCAATTATCGATGATGAAAGTGTGTGAGCCGTCAAATCTGTGTAAGTGTAACATATGCATCATCGATAATGGTGTAGGTTTACTAGCACAGGTATATATATAATGAAATAAGAATATCATGAACGTAGCAGAAAGTAAGTCATAAGCGCAATGCTATAAGGTATACGTATCTAATCTAACATCTACGTAAAGGCTAAACTAAGCTGTGTAGACAGGGATTGGATATCTATAACATATCCGAGTCGGTGAATCCATCAATCGGCAACCAGCCTCACAACATCACGTACGGTATAATCCATCGTACGGCATCCTCTAATCAAGGGTATGGATCAATCATCCGGTAAAACGTCGCGTGCGGTAAACCATCGTACAGCAAAAAAAAGAGAATAGGGATTCTATCGACCTATACAACAATGAGGGCATGGATCTAAAGTCTCGTACGGCATATCACTCATCATTCACATAATTATATATATATACCTATATCTCAGGTCACACTCGTATCAATCTCATATCAGGGGACGTGACAAAGGTATTAATATTCTCATATCACCTCGCATCCGTATAACGACATATCAAACCAAGTCATCATATTTCAACGTATACTCTTTTCATTACATCAATATCTCACATCAAGTCATCTTATTAATCTCATGTCGTATTTATCGACCTCATAACATGCCACTATAATCTCATACTGGTTCTCTTGCAACTATATATATATATCGTGATTCACATTCACGTTTCACATCCTTATATATCAATTCGAGTCATCCTTTCTATCATATCATTTCACACAAAAAACATTAACTATAACCTTAAGTCGTGGCATAACTTGTCTCCAAACTATAAATCACATATCAATGGTACGCCATCCACCCGACTTCTTCCGTAGATATAAATCTACTCACCTGTGGAACTCCTTGTTCAGCCGTAGTCGATGTACTTTGTCGTCTCGGAATCCACGCGGAGGTACCTACAATCAATACACAATCACAATGCTATTAAAATCAATTCTGAAAACCGATACGACACACAAATTGCCTATAGGTTAGAACCTATAGCCTACGCATGCAAAAACAACCAAACAACTCTCGTCGTTGATGTACAAACATCGAACAACCCAATACAATATCAAATACCATGACCGAAGTTCATAAATCACAAATACTAAATTCAGCAACATAGGAAATCACTCCCAGATTTCGTATTAGGTTAATTGGGACTAAACAAGCAAATACAGGGAATAGTTTATAGGGATTAGGAGCTACAGCCAAAAACCCAACCCAGAACCCATCAAAAATCCGGCGACAACACTAGAATACCCGAGCCCGCCGGACAAAGGGAAGAGTTTTGGGTTCGTACTTCGGTGGTGATTTTATAGTAGTTTATCTAGGTCAGTGGACTTGTTAGATTTTCTAAAAAATGTCCCAGATAGCACCAGATTCCCTGTAGGCTACAAAACACCACAAAACCGACACGGGACAATTTCCAACCTCGTGTATCGGGTTCTATTCTCTGTTCTTGGCCATAAAATCAACACTAAGGTCTTGTAAACAGCCACTACATATCACAAGTCCACACAATCACCCAAACCTTCTCTTGGAATTTCCAAACATCACTAATCGAAATCGATTTAACTCTAAACTACTATATGGTGCTAGGAAACTCAAAAACTAAACTAGAAGTGTAAGAATTACCTCATTTGGCATCTCAAGAATTTTCTTGAGTTGCTCAAAGTCATCAAAATCCAAGCTTGAAAGGTCCAAAGGGTGTAGGATGCGGTGGGGACCAACTTTTGTGAAGAAAGTATAGGGTTTTGGAGATGAAACATGGAGGTGGAGGTGGAAAGAGTATGAAGATGAAGAAGATGAAGAAAACAAAGGGGGGGGGGAAATGAAGGCAGCCCCTCTCTCTCTCCTATCCCCACTTTCTCTTATTCTCACCCTCTCACAAGCTCATGCCTCATCATGCGGTCCTCTCTCTCTCCCCCCCCCCCCCAATAATTGTCTCCTTTTCTTTTCTCACAATAATCACATAATACCAATAAACAAACACAAAGGAAACAACATGTAACAAAATGCAACATGTCATGGTTCACTAGCCCTGATAAATTAAAAAGGCGGATTTGTCTTAATCGCGATTAGTAGTGCACTAATCAATTTTTTTATTTAAACTGCATATAATTAATTATAAAACTGCCAAATCCAATAAATATATTTTTAAATGAATAAATCATTTTAATCTCCAATTATTTCACAAATATTGGTATATATTTATACCATTTTATGAAAACCCCCAAATTCGCAAATCGAATAGTTTTCGCGAAATATATTATTTTAATATTAAATTCTAAAAATAATATTTTATATTTCTAAAATGTTACACTTCGTGTTTGCACGAAATTTTTGTTCGCCATCCGTGCTTATGCTGCGCTGTGGGCACTGGGGAACCCTGTAGTGGTATCAGAGCTTCCCAAACACCTTAAACTAGCTAGTTACGACATTAGAAATCGTGTTTTTTCGGGCATCGAAAACTGTCGAAAAAATAGTCCCGAAATTTTGAGTTTTGATAAGTTTGCACACCCCGTGGGCTCAAGGTTTAAACCGAGAATCCATGGGGTGGTATGTAGGCACTCAAGGGAGACCCCGGGGGGACCAAATGGCTGGGCCCACTCCCCAAGACCACCACAAGGTGGTCTTGGCGGTGGGGACCCGAAACTGCCCCTGGGCAGTTTCAGGTCTGCCTAACCCTCTGGCCACCTTGTGGTGGCCTCAGGGGTAGGGTACCCCTTTAGGCCCCGTGACTCAAAGTTAATTTCATGCTCTAACTCCCCACGATGGTTTGGGCGCATTTCGTTTTGATTCGGACTTCCGAATTGGGTCAAAACTCGACTTTTTGGATGTTTAGTGCACTTGGTTTTTTATCTTTGTAAATTTGGGATGTACACTAATTGTGTTATGGAATTCTAATGTCGTGACTTTTTTTGCATGCGTGGATGTGTTGTTAACGTTGTCTAATTTCTATATGCTCAATTAGACAGGGTTACATACTTGTTTCGGTTACTTATTTCTGTGGATATATATCTTGATTATGGCTTAGTCGGATTGTCGTGTCGGATAGCCCCACGTGTGTTGCTTGTACAGTTTTGATTTATTTTATTGTATTCATTTGTTTGGGACGAGCTCCAACATGTAGCCGCCATTTCCGTATTATTTATATTCTTTTATTGGGGCTCGACCAGGATGCGGTCGATGTCGCCATTGTATATATTTCATTTCTGTAGTAGGATTAAACCAGGAGAAGTGCTCGAGTAGCCAGGTTCTAGAGTGCAGTAGGTGGCCATCTCATGGAGTTGATACCGGGCCTCCTTTCTCTAGAATTGGTAGGTTGCTCGCCGCACTTGTGGGGGTTATAGGATTCGACCCATGGAGGGGTGCACAAGATACCAGATTCTAGAAAGCAGCGGGCGATCGACTCATTTCATTGAGGGTGTGTTACCCAGATTCTAGAATTGGCAGGTAGCTTACCGCATTCATAGGGGTCTAGAATTGACTATGTACGGGCTATCCACATGACCGGGGAACGTCGCATTTCATTTACGGCTCAGATGAAACGCGGGGCTCAAAATTTATCCGCTATTCTATATGTTGTTCGCATGCTTGTGATGATTCTTATCTTCCTGTGATGACTATTATCTTCCTGCGGTATATATATATATATATATATATATATATATATATATATATATATATATTAGTGGATGCTTCAATATGTTTTGCATCCGCACTAGCCCAGTCCCCGCCCTGCCGTAAGTTCTGTAACCTTACGGTGAAGACCCGAGAACCCGTGGCAAATGCAGATGGCATATAAAAGCATGCAATTTTGGTTGTTTCTTTTGTGGCTTAGAAACTACATTTGATGGGACTGCATTATATCTTTAATGTAAAGAAAAAAAAACCTATTTAATATTGTTGGAACCAATTTTTAAAACTACTCGGTTTTCTTCAAAACAACTGTCATATTCTTTTGCTTTGCATAAAGGTATTCAGTTAGGAATATCCAACACCTCATTCTATGAGGGAAGAACCTTGATCCCTTCATGGGGAATTTTCTCGTAAGAAAAGGTTTATGTTACTAGTTTTAAAAAGTGGAGCTTAAACCACTCCATTTCAAAGGCACTCGAGTTCCTTCAATGATATCAAGTTCATTACGTTAAAGGTTTTTCGCCAAAAACCAGCCGTAGCCTTCCGTCAATTCAGATTAGTATTGCTTAGTATTCTCACTACATTTGTCATTGCTATTCGCCGAGGCGTAGTGTCTGGTAGCTCTGTAATACTTTTCTGTCGCAAGGATATGTGGATTGGTTAGGACAGTCATACGACTTTGTTGATTATTCTTCAAGGGTCGTACGGGTGGGTTTAACGCAATCAAGAAAATGACGGGTTGAACTTGACTAGAACCCTTGATTTGTTGATTATTCGTCAAGGTCCTTGGGTCCTAGGGGTAAAAACTGTATAGGGAGTTTCAAATATAAAGGAAACTTGCCAGGCATGCACATACCTTCTGGAGTGTGGTGACTTGAGTGGATTCCTTCATGTTATCACACGATGATATTTGGGTCCCGATTCCCACTGATGAGTAGGTATTACTCCTCGGAAGATTTTTCACTTTATAATTAGCTAACCTATTAGGTGTCTAGAAAGTGTTAACGAGATCACGTCTATGCGGAAACGGGCTTATTAATTGGGTTCGTGCGAAAGCACGGAGGACCTCCCTCGGAGTACCAATACTGACCTGGTTGAACGGTTAGCGAACTTGTAAGGTGTATATGATCCCGATTAGTTCTCCTTTTAGGGTTTAAAGGAGAATTTGAGGAAAAAGTGGGAGCCATCCTGATTAGATAAAGTGATAACCAATCTAATCTTGATAGAGTGCACGCTGAGTTTTTCTTTTCTCTCTCTCTGGTACAGCGACCCATGACTTACCTAAAACTCATTAACCAAGTTAACCGAATCTTCTTACACACGTTGTCTTTGGATTGTCATGATTCATGACAAAGTCACAAATATCCCTACTACTCCTACTTTCCCTTTACATTTCTCCAAAATACTATGTATCACTACGATGATCCATATTGCTTGGAAATGGCCGTCGTATAGTTACTATGAACTCGAAGAAATTATTTCAGTCAAGGATGGTCAATGGTTCAGGAGAATTTATAGTGTATTATTCGGCTGTTTCTCTATTTTTAGCTTCTCTCAGATTGCGAGAGCTCCTTATATTATGAGAGTACACCTATTACGCATATTGGATAGTCTTCTTCCAAACCTTAGGCAAGTGCGGTAAGGTGGGGAAAAAAGAAAACCGGTTAGCATAAGTGTAGTGTACGGATGGTAAGATGTAGAGATATATAAAAGGATTGAAGCGAGGGCAAACGAAATTGCTACTACTGTCATGAATCTGGATTGGGAAAAGGCATTACTCGGAATACCCGGCCACCCCCTTGAAACATTTATGTTTCAGATTTTCTGTGTACTTGTTACCGAGAACTGTTTTCCCAATCAATTTTGACTCCAGGGTATGTATTTACCGGATTTGGATCTCACATATGTACGGCGTTACAGAATCTGAGAAGGAGTAGAATATTGGGAAATAGGCGATCTGATCCTTAATATCGGAATTCGTTGTAATTGGTGATATTGGATTGAATTGTCTGGCTTTGCCTAACGGCAAAATATTTGGTTTCGGATAACCGTTGTTATGCACCAATTTTTAAAATGAAATATATGTATCTTTATTTTATAAAGTGAGATATAAATTTTGAAAATTATGTTCCAAACATTTACCTTTATTAGTTGTGGATAAGGTATGGTGTATTGAATAATGGTGTAAGACATTCTCGACCAAAATACAGTTTTCAACTTACAACACATGGAATTTGAGTTAGTATACTCTTGGGACTTATACATGAAAATATGTTGTCCAGTGTCCTTTTGGACAAGGGGTTGGTACTCATACTTCATTCAGGTTTACCTATGAGTTCTCTGGTTTTAAACATGCATTTGTTGTAATGCAAGGTCTAAAGATTTTAAGAAGTTTATAGGTATAAGAATAAAATAGAGAACCATACACTGAAAGTATCAGGATTCTTCGAAGTGATCGAAGATATAGATACTTATGCTAGGTATTCTATTATAGTAATATTGAGAACTTAATTCTCTCTCAGGTTATTCATCCGCGGGTTCGCTCCTTGATGAGTAATGATGTATTGGCCTTTTTCCATTTAGGTGATATGCACTGGAAACAGCTGCATGATATTTGAATCTGATTCCATCTAAATTTATGCCTTTGATTCTATATGGACATAGATTGGTTACATATCTTGAGGTTATAAAGATATGAAGTTATCCGATTCCTGTTTAAATGCTGAATCCGAAAAAACTCAAGATACGCTTCGGTAAGGGCTGTTTGTGGATTATCCCAAGCATTCGCTAGGGTTTTGCTTCTACCATTTTCAAGATTAATAGTTACATTGTTCTTGACTCGCCACCTTTTTATAAAAGGAATCTTTTTGCAAAAGAAACTAGTAGGAGTATGGTAGAACTGGAAGTGATTCCAAAACCATAAACGGTTATCGAAAATTTAGTAGAACCTAAGGGTTCAATTGGACTTGACAATCCATTAGCCACTCCGTAGATTTTAGTAGGTGACCTCAGTCGCTCGAGAGATACTTCGGTTTTCTTGGTGAAGGTGACAGGGAGGTCGGCATCATGGTTATGATGGCCCTACTAGTTATCTGTAGGTCATAGGAAGTGGTAACTTCCAGGTGACCAGATAATTTATATCAAAGATGGACTCTACGCACTTCAGCAAATTATGGATTTTGGACTTTACTAGGTGCTCCTGAAGAGGTAAAACCCATTAGGAGCAAGTAGATCTTTCGAGATCTGTTCAGGTGGAAAGGTATTAACTTAATAAGGCTAGACTTGTTGTAAATATTGTCATCAAATACCTGTTGTTTATTGTGATAAGTCTTTTACTTCAATGTCTACGTCGAAGTCCATACAGATATGACTTGGTACTACTGCTGCTCTGGACTATGATATCTGGCAAGAGAATGACTATAACGTCTTTCCAAATGGGAATTTGGAAGTGCGCGTGTACATGACTCTACCAGAGGGTTATCGTAGTCAGTGGGAGCAGCGGAAGGTGTGCAAGTTGTATATGTCTTTTCATAAACTAAAGCATGTATAGCGGAGACGGATCATCTGTTTTTGATGTGATAGTCAAGGTGATTGACTTCATCAACACAATAGATGAACCTAGTAAGAAAGGTGTAGGGATTATTGTCCTGCGATTTGGATGACATACTCCAGATAGAAAGTGATATTTCTATACTACAATCGATCAAAGTTTGGTTGTCACATTGTTTTCTCTATGTTAGATATGGATACAATATCAGGGATTCTGGCCACTAGATCTATGGTTTTAGATCTAGATTTGGTAAGTGTCATAATCCGGGTACTTACACTGCATTATAAAAGTATTTTAGAATGGACGACTCCTGGCGTGGTGGTGTACCCGCAGGTGATAGAGTCACCCTCTTTAAAGTGATGTCTTCTAGACTGATGAGGAGAGGGACTGGCATGAATGGCATATCATTTGCTTAAGCAATTGAGTAAATCATGGAATGTCTTGTACAAACCAGATATTGCTTATACACTTGCTGTAGTAAGCAGATATTAATCCAATCCTGGAGAAACAAAGGGAATAAGTTATAAACATTAAAGGATGTTCTTGGTATATGATAACGACACCTCCTCTGGGAGGCGGTTATTGGTTTAGGCTTCTAAGGTGACCTGGATGCCAGGGATGTTGTCAGTGTTTTGAGTTTACCTCTTCTGAGGATCAGTATATTGGATAGTAATCCAATAGGGATACTGAGGTAGGTATGGCTTAGGATGCTGGTTATGACTCAACAGAGGATATATCCTAAGAAGTTTGTAGGATAAGATTTTTCATATATGAACTTGGTCCTATCTTGTATCCAGACAAAATTCTTGAGGTGGGGTATCGCTCAGTCTGGGAGATTGTTCATCTCCGCGAAGTTAAGATATAGAGAGAGGAAGTTGAAACATTTTAGCGGATCCACTCACTGAGGCTATTTATCAAACACGGATGTTCCTCAAATAAGATTAGAGAAACTGATTAGTAGAGAAGTTGGGTATTCAATAGCACACGGGATGTGGGTATGAGATACCGCAATAATTAGCCTTAAGTGCAAGTGGGAGATTGTTGGATGTAGTGCCCTCAAGAAAATTATTGTAATTGCAGGCATGCGATTATGATAATTGAGGGAGGACCTATACAGGTAGAACAATCTTACTCGAAATGATAGTATGCTATCTGGTTTGTCTTTACCATTGATGTGTACATGCTTTACTTGTTATTATGTGTCGCTAATACATAATGATGAAGCCCATAGGATTTTTGCTTGACTACCAGCAATATGATGGAGATCATATACATGAAAGCTGGGTGGTCTATAAGCATATCTTTAAATGTCCCTAGTCGTGGGAGTATCAAGACTGGGCATCGATATTCCGGAGTAGACTAGTGTATACGTTTCGAGACCCTGACGATGGGCGATGGCCGGTCTCACAAGACATTGGTATTATGTCACCAAAGATAATATACATGTGCTCACTAGAGGTGGGTACACTGGACGGACTCGCCGAGAACTTCTAGATGATAGTATATCTATTGTCAGATGGAAGTTCTCGAGTGGCATTAGTATAGGTTAGTCTTTGGACCTGAGATCATCATTTTTCTCGTGTGAGTTCCCACTGTACTTTGATTACTACCCTACCATGGCTCAAAGAAGTCATGCAAACAGGTTTTACTTGGGTACAGTCCCGAACCACATGGAGGCAGTGAGCGATTGTCGAGGTTTCGTCTCTCCTGATATTAGGAGTCAGTGTCGTGCTATGTTCGGTTGGCTATAACCCTAAATCCGTGTACACGGTAGATGAGATTTACTGATATGAGTTTAGTAGTTTCTCGGTTCGTGATGAGCTTGACTCCGACATGACTTATCGGGTTATTAGGGGTCTAACGTTTTGTCACGAACCGAAAGTGGCACGTGTCCGGCACTTAAATCACCTGACATCTAAATACATCGACACGGTTCAAGTGAGCCGAAGCCCGGAATCTAAACCCTTTTTTTGAAAACATTGGAGGTGAAGTTTGAAATAGTCATCAAATGGAATCATTTTAAAATAACCATTTGAGTTTAACTAAGTATGTTTGAAAAGCTTCTATGACGTTTTAAAATTCGACATCACCTCCTTTGTAAATTTTGCATAAAACCCGATACATACATAACATAATCAATAGCATCCCCACGGGAGCTAGCTTCCACGCCCAATTGGTGGAGCAACCAAACAAACAATATACGACGCTCAAAGGCGAAGGAAAGAAAAGAGAAACAGCATCAACAATATGAGAAGTCTACTCCAAGAGTGCGACAACCATAATACACAAACTCTAAGTCTCGCTTCTAAGTCCACAATATACCATTTCTATGTTGATGGAGTTTTACTAGATACAAGTATATAGATAAACGAGTGTGAGTACGATACAACAGTAACCCACTTACCAAAGCAATCATCGAAAGGAATGTCTGCCCAAGCCATTAATAATCCAAGAGGTAAAACCTGCAAGAAACTGTGGTGCAATGGGGGTGAGTTGCCAACTCAGTGAATAAAAGTACATCACAAGGTAGAAAATCGAAATGCTCAACGCTACCTAGGTCATAAATGTAATACTATCATAACCTGCACTAATATAATATATAATATGCGGATGTATCGTAAATGCAACTTTATCTATCACATGAACCCACAAGGGAATGCAAATGACTTATATCTAGGTATAATCTCATAAGTAGCCGAAAATATATATGTACAATCTCTTCTTTAAAATAGCCGCGGGATACATATATCACGGCATAAAAGCAGACGTGATAGTATGAAATTTAATAGGTATCTTATTTAAGATATATGTCATGTTGTTTTGGTAAAGAATGTTAAAAGGTTTACAATTTCAAGATCCCAGTGTCATATCAGACATGTTAAAATAATGAGACTATAGTTCGTTTTTGAATTCCTTTTTATGTATGCGAATTCCCGAAAAAGATATGCAGGTACTGTCGCCCGGATTAGTCCTGGTCGGCTACAATAACTCATAACATAATCGTATACCTCATATGATAGCGATATATCAACATCTGGATGTCCAGCATCGACATCCGAAATCAGAAATCTCTCGTGTCCATCACCGACACGCAAATACTCAAATCTCTCGTGTCCATCACCGACACGCAAATGCAGATATCGTCGACACCATCTCAACAGATGATCCCCACCCGATATCCCTGGCCACGGTCGGTACCCCTTGGATATCCGTCGTGCCCAATCGAACCCCGGGTCAGTATCCCCTGGATATCTGCCGTGCTCATCTCTATCTCCGGTATCGAGTATCCTCGCTAGGCTCCCCGCCTCTAATGCGGCTATCCTGCCCCTCGGTCTCGACCGGGTCCACCATGTATCCGTCTGTATACTCCCCTACTCAACCTGGATAAGTAGCAAGTCCGAAACTGTATATCTCCCCCACTCGATTCAGAATAAAACAATCAGAAAATATCAAGCTCATGGTGGACGTCAACTCATCATATCCAGAAACATTAAGTAAATAATGAGAATACTTGCATAGATCATTCTTATGATATATTATATATATACATATATAGCAGCGTCCCATACCACTGATATATATAATCAAGAGTAAAACATCCAGAAAACCCATAAGAATCAAATATGAACATCCATAGTATTGGTATTCGCAGTACGCAACAGGTAATAAAAGAAGACTGCGTAAATAAATCATACAGGCACAAAGATATTAATTCTACTGTGTCATGGCACTACTATTGATGTGTAGTGTAACATACACGTCTGTACTCGTGCAGCATGGCAATCATTAGTATTTGTGCAAGTGTTCTAGAAGTGTAATAGCCCACTCATATCAACATCTACATACGCATTAAATAACATAACAGTCCTACAATGACATGGCAGTACTAATGAGGTGTAGTGTAACATATGTGTACGTGCTTGTGCAGCATAGTACTTATTGGTAGTTGCGCAGAGTTCTATCAGAGTGTTCATATTACAGAAACGTATAATATCAATAATTATAACGCGAACAAGTAAAGTAAATCTAAGCATAACTACTAAATGTAACTACTTGTTATGAGCTATACCATTATCTTTGAAAAGGAAACGAAACATTGGTTTTGAAATTAGGAAGTTGCCTTGGATTGAAAATGGAACTTCGTTTTGGAAATTGGCATCGCATCCTTATCTTTTATCATCAAAAAGGGAAACGAATCGTTAGTTTTTAAAAGAGTATAGCTCACTCAAGTATTACGTTCTAAAACGAAATAAAATATTATTTTACGAGTCTAAAGGAAACATAGCCGTTATTCGGCATACGAATCTCATCACCACCAATACGGTATAATTCCTCATATAATACCTCGCATTATCAATATATCTAAATCATCGCTAGTATGGCATGATCCTTCGTACCAATTTACCAAACCATAAATAAACTACATGCAAATGAATATCATGCTAGATGCAAATTAACTCCAATATCAATATCTTGAATAAATACTAAAACTAACTATATATCATACTACTATTTATAAGGTTGCGGGGGTGCTATACGCCATCCAGCCGACTTCCCCCTTAGATGTAAATCTACTCACCAACTTGTCCAGCTCGTCGAATCCACGATTGTTATGTCCGTCAACTCTATCTCGGAAACCTTAGTGATCGTACCTATAATCGTAGTTATGAAATATCGGCGTATATATCATATCGAAATCAAACAACAAGATAACCATCCATCGGTTAGAACCTACACCTCACTTACCCTAAAAACAAACAAACACCCCTGAAATTAACGTACAAACGTTAATGTTTCAGTCGCAGTACAAAATACGAAAAACCCGTATCGGAATATCGAAAACTTGATAAAACCCTTGCTAAAACATTCCCAGATTTCTCTGTAAGAATACTAGAACAAATCAAATAATACAGTAACTCATAAAATACCAAACTAAAGTTACAGAAAAAAAACCAACACCAACCAGCCTAGGGAGGCCGGCGGTGCCGGAAAATTTATGAATGTCGCCGGACTTGGTAGGGAGTTTGGAGATCGAGCTTTAAGTGTAGTCTCCTGGTGGTCTCATGATACTTATGGTTTTGTTAGTTTTTCTAGTGGTTATACTTAGTGGTTCCAGATTCAAGTTCAGTAGGCTAAATATCACAAAACAAACTGTTTTCCTATATTGCACACTACACCCAGCTATCAAACAGAATTGAATATGCAAAGAAGGAAGGAGATATACCTATAGAGTGGTAGTACAAGGAAATCCTGCTCAAGAAGTGTGTGTAGAAGCATCTAGGTTTTGTAGAGGCTCTAGCTTGATGATGTGCACAACTTTGAGGAGAGGGTCAAGATTTTACTCTTTGGATGTGATGAACACTTAGAATTATTTTTGTTTGGAGTTTGAATAAACATATGGTTCAGTTTGAGGAAGGCTTAAGAATTTCTAAGTGTTGAATAAGAATAAGGTGGAGGTGTTAGGATTTGCGTAGAGAGAGAATGAGGTAGGTTGTAAGGTGGATGTGTCATGGAGGAAGGAGGAGGTGTAAAGTTGAGAAGAAGGAGGTGGATGGATGTGAGCATGGTGAGGGTGTGGTGTTGTGAGGGTTTAGCCTAGTTTAAGATATATCAATCATTAAAAGAGTTATCAAAATATCAAAACCTTTCATATTGCAATTTAAATCCATGTAAAATAAAAGATATGAAATGATTAACCTATCACTTAAATGTCATTAGCTTAATGTAAAATACAATGTCATGTTAAATAATTAAAGATATAATTTTTATGATATCACACTCTTTTATTCATATTTATAAAAATAATTACATTTATCGGATATAATTCTGATACCCAATTTCATAAAAGATATCCTTTTAGTAAACTTATTAAACTCATATTAAAAATCATAAATTAATATTTACAATGTTTCCAAAATGTTACAATCTCTCCCCCTTAAAGAAATTCGGTCCCCGAATTTAAATTAAAACTCCTTCTTAAAACATTTTTCTTAATCCCATCAACTCATTTAAAAACAATTTTCAGAGGTCCAAATTTTAAAACTTAAAATCCGCTAATATAATAGGACTCCAAAGTCCCATACGAGCTAAAACGCAACATAACAAACTAGTGTGTGTGAAAACTCAAAAGGATATAAAACTCACATAACTGCAACTCCAGCGGTTGCTCAGAGAATTACATCAGTTATGATGTAAAATTCCAAATACTAAATCAGTTGTGTACATCCGGTACACGCTCGTTTCCATAGTCGTAGTGCAATATCAATAGCATACGACCAAGCGAAATAAGTTCAAATCCATAATATAACACATCAAATACGGTGTCCGAAAATAAAATCAACCTTAACTGTTTTGCATAGAAATCTAAATCGCATGCCACAAGTGTGCATGAAAACAAAACAGCGTTCAGTGCAACAGGTGTGCACGAAACGATATCCATTACATCAGTTGTGCATGGAACAAAATTGTGCAAAATAGTATCAAGTGCATCGGGGTGCACAAAATAAATCTCAAGTGCATCAGAGTGCATAAAATATCAAAACGTGCAACTGGTGTGCACGAAATCATACCGAGTATACCTAGAGAGTGTGTGTGTATATAATCTCATAGTTCTGTGCAACTGATACATACAAAATATCATTCTAAGGAACCTGGTGTACAAAATATCATTCTAAGGAACCTGGTGTGCACAACACTCCAATTGAGTGCAGTCACCCTGCATCAACATCTCAAACAAGTACACCTGGTGTGCACAAAACATCAATCAAAGTGCAATCATCGTGCACGGAAATCTCAAACAAGTGCACCTGGTGTGCACAAAACATCTGTGTGACCCTCAAGTCCTCAAAATACATAAATCAAAATAACAGACATTGAGTTGTCCTCTTTTCAATGTTTGAAAACGAAATATTTGGATCAAAAACTCAAATAATAAAGCAACGGACATTGAAGTATATCTTCTTCAATGTCGAAAGGTGTTTATACACCCGAAACTGGTAGAGCAAAGATTACTACTTGCCTACTGCCCCGGTCTAGCGTTCACTATCCCTGAATTCTGATTCTTCTTGCGGATCTCTAAAGCTATGGCCTCTTTTATGCAATCGTCCGGTGAGGAGCAACGACACAATCAGTCCTGCTGCTGATACCTCTCACCACATCTTCTTGACCAGTAGCCTAGTCTCTCGCAACTCAACATGTTGATGACGGTAATCTCTAACCTATGTGTGTGCGCCAACAACTGATCATCGGTCAAATCTTACTTATTATTAATTTCTTGAAAGAGCCCATCACTTCTCCTGCTGATCTCATCTACTCAGTCCGCCCGGGACTAGCACTCATTTCTGAATCCAATTTCTTTTTCGTATCAACTGCCATTTTCTCAAGATTTTCCTATGAAGTTTGGTCGTACGCACCTCTGCGTATGCATCAAATCTTCAATATCGACGGTGAAGAACAACTGCCCACTGAAACTTCGCACCAATCTCCTGTTTCATTACTCTCCAATATCAATCAATTAAGGAGCATATCGCGATAGTTACGCGAATTGCAAGTCATACTTGGTTATGACCAAGCCCGGAGCTTTACATAAAACTCGAAATAAGAATACGTCATCTATGATACCCTGTAGAAGAATCTGGCTAAGCGCACCTTCGAGAACTCGTCTCAATCCGTCGGGGGAAAACTTATTACACGATCTCTTTCTCGAGCGACTTGCACCAGGTCTGATCAAGATCCATCGGAAGAAGCTAATCAATTTCACCGATCTCGTATCGGGGCGCCACAATGGATTAAATATCCTAGTCATTCCACACCTGAACGACTATGAATCCTCTGTTCCATCTATACTCGTAAACATCGACAACTTTCAACTTCATGAACTTTGGAAGAAACACAAACCTCAGCAATGATTGGTACCGCTGTCTGTACAGGAAATGACACCATGATCTTTAGAGAGGAAAAACATCGCGCCTCTAAGTCCGGATGATCTCCCGTAATGACCCGACCCTCTGGTGCGGATCACGAAGAAACTCGCTTCAATATTAAAAACCCGACAAAATATGGAAAAACGACAGTTTCCCATGTCACCGGAATCTCACCCTGGTCAGTCCTTGTCCCAGACAAGCTTGCTCTGACCGTATCTTTAACCGCAGCGCTCTCGGCTCACGTAAGCATGGAGACCGAAAAAATCAAAATGCATCGACAGGGATAGATCAATGGAACGAATAGAAGAAAGATCTCAAGATATAAATCCTAAGGTAACTTAGGTGGATGTAACATTTTGAAATATTTTAGATACTTAATTATTTTATTTATTTAATTAAAAATGTTATTTTAATTTTATTGTAATAAAAAGACCTTTTAATATGTGGTAGACTAATTTAGTAAAGAAAGTAGGTTGATTTTATAATAATAAGTGTCATGAGGGGTTTTGTGGAAAGTTTAAAATTCTTTGTGGAAATTAGAATTTTTATAAAGGTTATATGCTAATTTCATGGTTAAGATTAAAATGAACCTCACACACACCACAACCCTAGGTTAAACCAAACACACCCACCTCCTCCTTGCATGAATGCACCACTCTACATCATGGTGACACCTCTTATAAACTTATAACTCCTTATTCTTATCTTTTCATTTTGTTTCAGTTGATATATCAAGTTAGAAACAATTTAACTAATTCAGAAAAAGAAAATCTTAGACCTCGCCTAAGAAAGTGAGAAGAATAGAGAAGCTAAGTACTAGGGATCCTTACCTCAACCCTCAAGCTAGGATTATATGTACTTGTGCATCTTTGAAGGAGCCTTTCAGTGGATCATTCAATTGGTATAATTTTCAACCCTGTAGATTCAAAGTTTAGTACTGTTTTAGTATAGAAGTAAGATATCGGAAATATCGTATTTGGTTAGATTGTGGCTCTATTTTGAATATGCTATAGGTTAGTTAATCTTTAGCATAATCAAATAATACTGTAACCTTGTAAATTGGACCTAGAATAACCACTAGAAACACGGACCCATTCCTTGAACTTTCGAACGGCGACATTCCCCAATAATCCGAGCTCGCCGGTTTTCCTAGGGAGTGAGATGTTGAGTTCTCTAGGGTAGCTCTCTGTATATATTTTAGGGTATCTGGTATAGTTAGTTTATGTTATATATTCAGTATATAGAATCTGGAAGTAAATTCTTGTTTTGGGTTATAATTCTAAAATACGACACGGATATTTCGTGTCACGATTCTGCTTTCCTGTTACGAACAGCAAAGAGTTAGATCAGGTTAGTATAAGTTTTAGATAGTTCACAATATTCGCACGTGGCATGTTTAGTATGTAAATCTGGTAGTTTCACGTTTTTACCGTATCGGAGTTTAGCCGTTTCTTATACAAAAGTTAATTTGGATGTTAGGTTCGACCGCGGGGACTTCGGAGACCGTAAGGAAGGGAAAAGGATTGATGACATCCGAGCAGATTCAACGTATTCCGGTGAGTAGATTAAACATATACCGGGGGATTTTGTATGGATGGCGTAATACGCCCGTAAATTGATGTTTGGCTAATTAATTTCCTTTGCATTGTATATATGTTTAAAACTAAAAACTTCATCGTATGCATTCATATCTATAAAATTTCATTGCCTAACACTTGCTAGGACACTGCACTAATTATCGATGAGTCATGTTGCACGCGCACATACTTACATATTACACTACACCTCATCGGTAATTGACATGTCACGTATCATTAGAACTTGTCATGTCTTATATGATTCCCTTCATACCCTAAGCATTATTATTAGTGGTTGTTTTGCATCATTATTATTAATTGATACCTATCATGTCTTACTTTCAAATTGTTGTTAATTGTAGCACAACATGTATTGGATTTGAGAATTTCTGGTTTTGAGTTTTATACACTATTAAGTTGATTTCATTGGTTCTTCATGATTGATGTGATATGTCCACCATGAAATGTCGTTTTTATGATTTGGATTTACTCCGAACCGAGTGGTGGGCTATACGGTTGCAGATTTATACGTTATCCAGACTGAGTGGGGGGATATACAGTCGGATACATGGTGGACCCGGTCGAGACCGAGGGGCAGGAGAGCCGCATTTGAGGCGGGGAGCCTAGCGAAGATACTCGATAACGGAGATAGTTGTAAAACACGGCGAATATCTGGTGGATAATGACCGATTTTACTGATTGGTATGATCGTTCGGGGAATGATGTCTGCTAAAATATAAGATTTGTGTCGATGTTGGACGCGGAAAATGAATCTTAAATTGGAAATGACCGATATTCAGTGATATTTGATGAGATTTCAGTATTGTGTTATACATTTGTTTAGTATATATTCATGCATCAATGTGATACTATACATCATGCTTATCTTGTCATTTTTACTATTATTCTGGCATGCTTACAATATCAACTGTTAGATGTTAGTTTTGCTCACTGAGTTGGCAACTCACCCCCGTTGTGCCTTAGTTCCTTGCAGGAGACGCATGGACGCATAGCAGCAGTGAGGATCCACTTGTTAGCTTATATCGCTAATTTTGTTAGGTGGGTTACATACTGTGACCGCTTATTTTTTATATATGTATTTTGGATCTAGTATCACTCCATCAGACCCTGTATATTTGACTTAGAACGAAATATGTTTGTATATGTTTTGTTTTGATTAAGTGAGATCATTTAGTTGTGTTAAGTTATACTTTCTTTACTTATGCATAAACTTCTTCGCTTGAGCGTCGTATTTTTGTTGCGTATTGATTTCTGCTTTGTGGCAATATTTTTCTCCGCACTATGGAAGCAACTTATTTAAACATTTTATAACTGCTTTTATTAACGATTAAAAAGGAGGTGCTGCCGAAGTTTTAAATGCTAAATCAGTTGTTTAGATTTCATTTCTGAAAAATCATTTGACATGCTACCTCATTCTTGTTACTTAAAAAATGAAATTTTCTTAATTCTGCAAATGGGTTTTGATCTTGGTTTCTGGCTTAATCAGATTGTGTCAGCATCTTTGGATGTCATACAATCTAAGTGTCGGTAACGCCCCAAAAAATTGTTGGGTTGTGACAAAGTTGGTATCAGAGATTAGGATTAACCTTACGGAACCGAGTAGTGAATTGAAGTTAGTAGGCTTTAAATTTAGTTATGTAGGTTGACCCTTGGTTTGATGGAGCGGGAGATTTAGGATGACTAGAGTACCGTACATATTTTCCGCGGCATATTTACGCTACGACACTCAGCCAAAGTAACTTTAGGATGTATATCTTGATTAATCCTTCCTTTGACTCCTTATTATTTCTGTTACTATTCGTATGCCTTATCATCTCTCATTTCTTGTTCTAGTTGCTATGGCTACGCGAGCTAGGCGAGCCGCAGCCAAGGATGAAACTAGGACAGATCCGCCTGTGACGGCGACTGATACACAGGACATTCCGGCGGTACGAGAGCATGTTGATTCTCCTCCTCCAGATAGATTGACTAGGATAGAGAAGAGCATGTTGGGCTTACAGTAGATGGTGGGGCAGTTGACTGAGGCCACCCATGTTCAGAGACAGGATCAGGCATCGACGATGGTAGAGCCCGTTGTATAGCCCGTGCAGACCGTCGCACTTGTAGACTCGAGGGTTATGGAGGTATCACTTCCGAAGTTTATGAGGTTGAGACCTCCGATGTTTACGGGGACAGACGCAACAGAGGATCCTCAGTCATTTTTTGATAGGATGGCTAGGATCGGCAGGTCATTGAGATGATGCGAGGTCGGTGGCGCGGACCAGCTTTCGATTAGAGGGACTTGCACAGACATGGCGTGAGTCGATAGAGAGAGGGCGAGCCATAGGTCTTCCTCCGATGTCATGGATATATTTTTCTAAGGTTTTCCTTGGTAGATTCCATCCGCAGAGCGTGAGAGATGCCAGAGCCAGCAGTTTTGAGGCGTTGCAAAAATCTGCAGATATACCGGTGGTAGAGTATGACTTGTAGTTCACCCAGCTATCACGCTATGCTCCATACTTAGTTCCTATGGAAGAGCTCCGGGTGAAGAGGTTTGTGAGGAGCCTAGATACACAGCGATTCATTGCTATAGGCTTCTAGCATTTCGATACTTATACGCAGGCCATGGACGCAGCTATGCGAGTAGAGGAGCGTCTGAACGAGACAAAAATCATTCCTGAGCCAAAGAGAACCAGACCTATTGTGTCAGTTACCAGGCTGTTTGGTAGATGTGGAGGCAGACACATTCCAGGTCGCAGTTTTGGTCGAGGTTAGGCTTAGAGCCAGATGTTCAGCTCGTACCCCATAGTGCAGAGGCCCTTATTTAAATGTTTTAGTTGCGGACTTCCAGAGCATTTGGTTAGAGAGTGTAGATGCCATGGAGGGACTGTTGTTCCGCAGACTGCTTTACCCCCTCCACCTTCTACTTCGATGGCATTACTTCCTCTACCAATTGGCATTATGCACCAGGCCGTTGTACCGCGAGGTTGGGGTTTTGCATGAAGTTTCTAGAGAGGACGAGGAGACCGAGGAAGAGGACGTCAGGATGCTGGTAGGGGCCAGGCTCGGGTTTTTTATTTGACTATACAGGATGCCTAGGCATCCAATGCAGTTGTGACAGGTACTCTTTCAGTATGTTCCTTAGATGCAAATATTTTATTTGATCTCGGTTCTACGCACTCTTACGTATCTGCACACTTTGCACTTTCTCTGGGGTGAGAGTCGTCCTTGTTAGAATTACCGCTTGTTGTGATTACTCCTGTGGGAGATTCTTTTATAGCCCGACACGTATTCAGGTCCTGTTCAGTACGTATTGGTGATAGGGATTCGTTAGTCAATTTGATTCTCGTGGATATGCTAGATTTTGATATACTTCTCGGTATGGATTGGTTGGCCGCTTATCATGCGTACGTTGATTGTCAGGGGAAAGCGGTCAGATTCTGTTTTCCAGGAGAACCGGTTTTTGTTGTGCAAGGAGACTGCAGTATAACTCCTGCCAACCTGATTTTTGCTCTTTGTGCGGGATGGCTCTTGAAGAATGTTGTGGTTTCTTAGCCTTCATTCAGAATGTGGGAGTCCAGTTGGACCAGGTTCCAATCATACGAGAATTTCCTGATGTGTTCCCTGCTGAGTTACCAAGATTGTCGCCTGATCGCGATATCGAATTTTGCATTGACTTAATTCCGGGTGAGGGGCCTATTTCTATATCGCCTTATCGGATGGCCCCGACGGAGATGAAGGAGCTCAAGGTTCAGCTGCAAGAATTGCTTGATAGGGGGCTCGTTCGTCCGAGTGTATCGCCGTGGGGGGCTCCTGTCTTATTCGTTAAAAAGAAGGACGACAACATGAGATTGTGCATCGACTACAGGCAGCTGAATCAAGTTACGGTGCGAAATAGGTATCCATTACCTCGTATTGATGACTTATTCGATCAGCTGCAGGGAGCTGGCTATTTTTTGAAGATCGATTTGCGGTCAGGGTATCACCAATTGAGAGTTCGGAAGGATGACATTCCGAAGACTGCTTTTCGCACACGATACTGGCATTATGAGTTTTTGGTGATGTCATTCGGGCTCACCAATGCCCTACCAGCTTTCATGGATATGGTGGACTGCATTTTCTGGCCGTTTCTTGATCAGTTCATTATTGTATTCATTGATGATATTCTTATATACTCCCGTAGTCGAGAGGAGCATGAGCAGCTTTTGCGAATTATACTGCATATTTTGAGAGAACACCAGTTGTTCGCTAAATTCTCCAAGTGTTCTTTCTAGCTGGATAGTGTGGATTTCTTGGGTCACGTAGTTACGAAAGACGGTATACATGTGGACCCAAAGAAGATTGAGGCAGTACAGCACTGGCCCAGACCTGTATCAATTACGGAGATTCGTAGCTTCTTGGGTTTGGCCGGTTACTACAGACGTTTTGTGCAGGATTTTTCTCGTATCGCTGCACCGCTGACCGGGTTGACTAGGAAGGAAGTTCCTTTTCTTTGGACAGAGGCATGCGAGCAGAGTTTCCAGCAGTTGAAGACTCGCTTGACGACTTCACCAGTCTTATTTTTACCTTCTGAATCAGGTGGGTTTGTTGTCTATTGTGACGCCTCTCGAGTGGGTTTAGGCGGAGTGTTGATGCAGCTCGGTAGGGTCGTCGCTTATACTTCTCGGTAGTTGAAGAAGCACGAGCAGAACTATCCCACTCATGACTTAGAGATGGCCGCGGTGGTATTCGCACTCAAGATTTGGAGGCATTACTTATACGGTGAGTCGTGCCAGATATTCACAGACCACAAGAGCTTAAAGTATATTTTTCAGCAGCGGGATCTGAATTTAAGGCAACGTCGTTGGTTGGTGCCCGTGAAGGACTATGACTATGAGATTCTTTATCATCCGGGCAAGGCGAATGTTGTGGCAGATGCTTTGAGTCGGAGGCCTGGATGCAGCTTATCTTATTTGAGCACAGTGCAAAGACAGTCTTCCGCAGAATTGTAGATTCTATATGACAGCCGAGTACAGTTTGAGTTTACATCGACCGGAGGATAGCTTGCTCATATCCGTACCCGTCCACAGTTACTTGATCGCATCCGAGAGGCACAGCCCACCGATGCTCGCTTGTCCGAGATCATAGAGCAGGTTAGATAGGGTACAGATTCTGAGTTCGTGATCATGACCATAGAGTGTTACGGTTTGGGACTTGTCTTTGTGTACCAGATTCTGAGGGACTGAGACACGAGATCTTAGAGGAGGCGCATCGGTCAGCATATAGTATTCATCCGGGTTCCACCAAGATGTATCATGACTTGAGAGATGTCTACTGGTGGGAAAGGATGAAGAGAGATGTCACGGATTTTGTTTCGAGATGCTTGACTTGCCGGGCCGAGCACCAGAGACCTGCAAGAGAGTTACAACCCTTACCTATTCCGGAGTGGAAATAGGAGCAGATCTCTATGGATATCGTTGTGGGTATGCCCAGATCCAGCAGAGGGTATGATTCCATCTGGGTGATTGTTTATCGATTGACAAAAGCAGCTCACTTTGTTCCGGTGATGACGACTTATAGATACGCGCAGTATGCCCAGATCTACATTGACGAGATTGTACGATTGAATGGAGTTCCAACTTGCATTGTGTTCGATAGGGGCACCCCAGCCAATTATGGCAGAAACTTCATGAGGCTCTAGGCACCCGATTGAGTTTCAGTACTGCTTTCCATCCGCAGACCGACGGTCAGTCAGAGCGGACCATATAGACTCTTAAGGATATGCTCCGGGCCTGCAGTCTAGATTTCGGTGGCAGTTGGGATCATCACTTGCCCTTGATAGAGTTCTCCTATAATAACAGCTTCCAGAAGACGATTCAGATGGCTCTTTCGAAGCTTTGTTTGGGAGAAAGTGTCGATCTCCCATTTATTAGACAGAACTCAGCGATAGCAGCATTTTAGGACCGCAGCTAGTGCAGGAGACTACAGAATGATCCAGTTGATACGGGACATGATGAGAGCGGCCCAGAGCAGACATAAATCTTTTGCTGATCGACGTCGTCGCAGACTTGAGTTCGATTTGGGAGACTATGTGTTCCTCTGTATCTCTTCGATGAAGGGTGTGATGCGTTTCGGGAAAAAGGGAAAACTCAGTCTAAGATATGTAGGAACCTATGATATTCTGGAGAGGGTGGGTGCTGTAGTTTATCGTCTGGCACTTCCACCAAATTTTCCCGATTTACATCCAGTGTTCCACGTGTCTATGCTTCACAAGTACCTTCACGATCCCTCTTACGCGGTCCAGTATAAGACTTTACAGCTTGAGCGGGATTTATCCTATACTGAGCAACCGGTAGCTATTCTAGACCGGCAGGTAAAGAAACTAAGATCAAGGGTACTTCCATCCGTAAAGGTTCCTTGGCGAGGACCAAAGAGCGAGGAGGTCACTTGGGAGGCTGAGGATGACATACGGAAGAAATTCCCGCATCTTTTTGAAGGTACGTGTACTTAAGTTTTAAATTCGGTGATCGAATTTTCTTAAGGGGGAATATTGTAACATTTTGAAATATTTTAAATACTTAATTATTTTATTTATTTAATTAAAAAAATTATTTTAATTTTATTGTAATAAAAAGACCTTTTAATATATTTAATATGTGGTAGACTAATTTAGTAAAGAATGTAGTTTGTTTTTATAATAATAAGTGTCGTGAGGGATTTTGTAGAAAGTTTAAAATTAATTGTAGAAATTAGAATTTTTATAAGGGTTAATATGCTAATGTTCTAAATCATGGTTAAGATTAAAATAAACCTCACGCACACCACAACCCTAGGTTCTACCAAACACCTCCACCTCCTCCTTGCATGAATGCACCACTCTAGTTTATGGTGACACCTCCTTCTAAACTTATCACTCCTTATTATTATCTTTTCATTTTGTTTCAATTGATATATCAAGTTAAAAACAATTTAACTAATTTGGAAAAAGAAAATCCTAGACCTTACCTAAGAAAGAGAAAACAATAGAGAAGCTAAGTTGTTAGTTATATGTATGCCCTAGAGGCCATTACTGTACATGCGATGTATATTGTAGTGGATGCTTGGACATATATAGGGAAGACTTTCTTGCTCGACATGATAGTATGCTATCTGGTTGCACTTTATCTTAACATGTATACTTATTGTCTCTCTATTACATGTTGATAAAGCCCTTAGGATCAGTACTTGACTACCAGGATTATGATGCAGATCATACAAGTAGGGACTGGGTAGTCGGTAAGTATATCCTTCAAATGTTCCTAGTCATGGGAGTATCGAGACAGGGCATCGATACTCCAGAGTATACTAGCGTATGCGCTTCTTGACCCATATGATGGGCGATAGATGATCCCACATCCATTTGTGTTTGACATCAGAGAAGGTATACGGGTGCTCAGTGGTGATTGGGTACACTGAACGGACTCGCCGATAACTCCTAGATGGTATTATACCTATCGTCGGATAGCAGTTCTCTGGTGACACTGGTGCAGGTTAGTCTGTAGCTCCGAGATCGTCATAGAGTCTTGTGTGATTCCCACTGTGCTTTGATTTCCACCATACCACGGTCAAGAGATCGTGCAAAAAGGTGGTTTTTGGGTACAGTCCTGAGTCACATGGAGACAATGAGCGATAAGAGGGGTTTCGTCTCTCCCGGTATTGGCAGTTGATGTTGCGCTATGCTCGATTGGCCATAACAGGAAATCCCTGGCCAGGATTGCTGAGATTTACTGGTAAGTGTTATTAGTAGTTTCTCGAACCGTTATGGACCTTGCATCGGCATGACTTATCAGGCTATTGGGGTCTGACGTTATACCACCGCCAGGCAGTGATATGCGACATATCGGACGAAGAGACCGGACTTTGCGGTAGTGTTACTGATTGGATTCGCAGGAGTACGAGCAGTCTTGCTTGTTGATCTTCTGATCGCTCAATACCCGGGTGGCCGTTACGTTTAGCAGACTGCTTGCAGCTTGTGGGTGTTTTATATGATCATCACTTACTGCCAGCTTATTGACGGGTCTTTAGAGTCCTACACAGAGGTTTCCTGGTTCATACGAAATGAAGTAGAAGCACATATGTGATATGTACGGGACCGAGATTAATGCGAGTATGTGATACCGCATTCTATTATCGCGACTTGTGACATTGGTCAGTTATGAAAGATATAGCCGGGTTATCGGATCAAATGTTGATTCGATAAGTTGTTGTATTTGATATTAGTCGGTTATATGTAATATAGCCGGATTATTAAATCAAGTGTTGATTTAATATTTTAATGTATGATTATATATTTGATATATTACATTACATTAACTAATATTAGCTCACTTAAGTATTCATTTTTCTCACTTATGATACATTGATATATATATGTGATATATGTTAAATGTATTGTTTTCTTTTTGCACACAAAATATATATGTGATATATATT
Source organism: Agapanthus africanus (assembly GCA_030015575.1). Lineage (NCBI taxonomy): Eukaryota > Viridiplantae > Streptophyta > Magnoliopsida > Asparagales > Amaryllidaceae > Agapanthus > Agapanthus africanus. Next base: position 488,953,149 of record JASDDO010000014.1, read on the forward strand.
GTTGTGTCATGCTAGGTTCCACTTGCAAAATGAATGTATGAGACTCACACCATGCTAGGTTAAAATTAGGGTTTTATTTGTTTTAATTAATTCAAACAACTTGAATAATGAGTCATGGCAAAGCTTGTAGAAGCTTGTAGTTAACATTGACTTAGTCCACTTGTTTGTCTAGCTTAAGATATACTTATTGTCTCTCTATTACATGTTAAGATAAAGTACAACCAGATAGCATACTATCATATCGAGCAAGAAATTCCTCCCTATATATGTCCAAGCATCCACTACAATATACATCGCATGTACAGTAATGGCCTCTAGGGCATACATATAACTAACAATCTCCCACTTGCACTAAGGCCATCTGTTGTAGTATCCAATACCTAACAATTAGCAGTGGTTGTAGTATCTCATACTCAACTATCCCATAGAAGTCTCTCCAAGGGTAAGGCATTTGTGAGTGGATCCGCTGTGTTATCCGTTGTGTCTACTCTCCTTACCTTGATCCCTTGGAGATCAACCATCTTCCTGATCAGGTGATACCTGCCTCAGAATATGTCCAGAACGCTGATGGGAGCTTCGTTCCTAGGCTAAAGACACAACTCCATTGGTGTCATAATAACAGTTATTGAATGCTCAATGGTAGGAACCTTGTTCATCTCATGAACAAGAAATATCCAGACAACCACTTTGGCAATATCATTGGTAGCAATGTATTCAGCCTTTATCATCTAGTATGTCACGGTATTTATCTTGGAACTCTTCCAACATACCGTCCCTCCACTAAGGGTAAAGACAATGCCTGTGACTGACTCTCAGTCAAACTTATCACTCTGGAAGATGGAACCAAGAAATTTCTTTTATGTGCTTCTCGAGTACTTAAGAATGTCCTCTACAGCTGTCCAGTGATTCTCCCAAGATCCGATTGATTCCTTATCACTACACCTAGTGAGTCAGCTACATCCGGTCTAGTACATAACATCGCACACTCTGATAGAGCCTACTGCCGAAGCATAGGTTATCCCTTACACGTGAGCTCTTTCAAAATCAGTCTTAGGAGACATCTTTTTGGAGAGAGTGATCCATGAGTAAGTGGGAAAACCACCACGATTAGAATCATCCATACTAAACCCCTTTAGTATGGTTTTAATGTACCTGTATTTAGGACGCTCCCAACATCCACATAGATCTATCACCATAGATCATAATCCACAAGATGTAGTAGGAATCATCCAAATCTTCTATTGAGAATCCCCGTGATAAGAGTAGCTTGACCGAGTGTAGCATAGGAAACCATTTCTTATCGAGAGTATGTCATCTACGTACAATACGTGGAAGACAACCTTACTCTCTACTACCTTCTTGTATATACAAGGTTCATCTACCTTTTTGATGAAGTCAAACTCTTTGACTGTCACATCAAAACAGATGTTCCAACTTCGCGATGCTTGTATTGATCCTGATGGGCTTAAGCATAGCGTTGAAAGTCCCAACTTTTCAATCTATACCAAGAATCATCTCAAGTTCCATTTGCTCCAAATGGGTTTTATCCCTTTAGTTGCAACATTCAAAGTCATACTTTGTTGGTGTATATGGATTCCATCTTTGATCGCATAGCATCCATCCATTTCAAAGAGTCACCACTCTTGATGTCCTGCCTGAGCCTGGTTGGGCCATCATCTCATAATGCAATCCTCGCTCCACTGTCACCGAAAAAACTATAGTATCTCTTAAGTGGATAAGGAACCCTACCAGATTCGCAGAGAGGCTGAGGTTCGTTGGAGACTATTGAATCTTTTGATTTTACCAAATCATCAGCTGCTAGTTTTTCTAGCTGGAACTCCTTCCAGTTCTACCTCAAGACCACAAATTTCTTCACAAGAAATTCCCTTTCTAAAAAGCTTGCATCCTGAGAAACAAAACGCCTTTTGCTCCTCAGAAAGGTAGAAGATATACCCTCGCAAATGTTTAGGATATCCTAACAAACTTACATAACTGACCTTGCCTCGAGCTTGTCCGGATTATTCCTTTCAACATAGGCCGGACAACCCTATATCTTAACTCATTTAAGACATGGTCTCTTCCCATTCCATATCTCATATGTAGTGGTAGGCCCTGTTTTGGATGGAACCTCATTCAATAGGTATGCAGCTTCTCAAGTGCATAACACCCAAAAGAAAACAGGTAACTCAGCAGTACTCATTATATAGCGCACTATATCTCATAGGGTGTGATACCTCCGCCCCGATACACCGTTGTGATGTGGCGTACACGAAGGAGAAAGCTGAGAGAGAATCACATTCTCCTTTGAGAAAATCCAGGAATTTCATGCCCAAGTATTCTTCTCCTCGATCACATCGTAGGACTTAATACTTATACCCTTTTGGTTCTCAACTTCAAGCTTATATTCATTGAATTTCTCAAAAGCTTCAGACTTGTGTTTCAACAGGAACATATGTCCTAATCCTGAGAGATAACCGATGAATATAACAAAGTACTAAGAACCCACCTTGGCATTTGTAGACAAAGGACCGTATACGTCAGCATGTATGCGTCCCAAGGGTTCTCTAACTCTTTCTCTGTTTTCAGTAAACGGAGTATTGGTCATTTTACCTTTGAGACAAGACTGGCAAGTAGCATAAGATGAAAATTCGAACAGATTCTCATATTCATCCTTATATAACTAAGCTGGTCGTGTTGCATTGATATGACCTAGTCTAAAATGCCACAAGAAGGATTCATTCATTTCTGAACTAGTCCTCTTGTGTGTGTTCTAGATACTTTGAACTGTGGTTTGATTTAGAACATATATGCCATTTCATAACGAGCCTGATCCAATCAACTATTGATTCAGGAAAATGTTCACAACGTTATCCTCCTATACAGAATTATATCCTTCTTTAACTTAATAAAGAAACTGATTTAATGTTGTATATCAGGTTCAGTATCTAATGACATTTGTTCAGAATCAATGTATTAATATAAGGTGATATCTGCCAACAGACTTGGCTGCAACAATTGCACCATTCTCTAACACTTAGAGACATATCATCCATTCTCAGTTCTCTACCTTTCAGTAGACCATGTAACATATTACATATGCGGGGTCCTTATCCGATATCACATACCTAGGACATAGAGGATACTGAGAAACAGTTCTTGGTAATGAACACACCCGAAGAATATGCATCAACATGCTTAATCTTCAATTGGGTGGCATGGGAATCCGGATATTCCCCTATTTCCTGCTCGGACTTATAACATTTATAAGATAGAGCGGAACCAACATTCCCTAGCTCAGTATAATAAGCAGGTTCGGTCAATGCATCTATATTATTATCTTGATTATGGTGTGACATGGTCGCTACCAGGGCAGAGAGAGAAGAAAACACTCTGCGTGCGCTCTTGCAGGATTAGATTGGTTATTAGTTTATCTAATCAGGATGGCTCCCACTATTTTATCTACCTTCAAACCCTAAAAGGTAAGACTAGCCGGGATTAATTACACCCTACAAGTTCGCCAATCTTTCGGCCAGGCCAGTGATGGTACTTTGAGGGAGGTTCCCCGTGCTTTTGCACGGACCTAATTAAAATAAACCTCATTTTCCCAGGGGCTTAACCCCGTTAACACCTTTCTAGACACCTACTTGATCGGCTAATTGTAATTTTTAAAACTCTCCCAGGAGTAACTCTTACTCGCGGTGGGTATCGGGATCCAACTATCTCATAGAAGGTATACAATCTCATTGTAAATTTCAACACTTGAAATTCCCGATAATAGTTTACCCCTAGTGACTTATGAACTTAACTATGTTCAACAAATCATAAGCACTAGTCAAGTTCTACCCGTCATTTCGTGATTAATTAGACCCACCCACATGACCCTTAACTATGGTCAACAAAGTCACAAGACTGTCCTAATTAATCGCATCATGTGTTGTGTAGGAAGACATCACTTAGCTACCGCACACTACGCCTTAACTATGGTCAACAAACGTAGCACGAATACTAAGTACTCTACTTCCTAAAATGACAGAGGGTCACGACAGGTTTTTATGAGAACCTTTTGTGTAATGAACTTGATATCGTCGTAGAATCGAGAGATTTTGAAAAAGGAGTGTTTTTGAGGCTTTTATTAGTTTTGCTAAAGAAGCCACTCTCGGTGAAGGGATCTTGGCTCTTTCCTTATCGAATAAGGTGCAGGATATTTCACAAATACCACTATGCAAAGCAAAGACCATAGAAGCAATCAAAAGACAAATCGAGTTGGTTGTAGCATCTGCTAGTTTCACTAAAGAGGTCACTCCCGGTGAAGGGATCTCGGATCTTTCCTTATCGAAAAAGGTGTTGGATATTCTATAAGGAATACCGCTGTGTAAATCAAGAACGAAAGCTACCAGTTTTTAATCAAGTTTCTACAAGATCTTTAGGTTTCTTTTTCTTTCATTAATCTCATTAATGAAGTTCCATTTATTATGCTTCCCAAGCATCACATATGAAACGAAAGCAGGAATATTTATTATATCTCAAATATTTAAGATAGGCATTCGTCTCAACATATCACAGTGATCACATCACAGAGTAGAAGAAGATAACATATGAAATATTGGATATACTAGGATTTCCGTGTTTTAAATTAAGCCAGTATAGAACACGGATTCCATGGTCGCGATGAATAGCCAAACCCGCATCCGTAGACCCCTATAAGAGCGGCAAGAAACCTTACCAAATATAGAGTTAGGAGACCCGGTCTCGACTCCTCGAGATGGTCTCCCAATGGAACCTAGAACCCGGTTACTTTTGCTCCCCGCGTTGGATCTATCCTAATGCGGAAAATTAATAATATACATCAATGGTGGCATCATCCTCAATCCGGAAGTGCCCCAATAAAAGAATATTACGTACAATGAATTTTACATGAATGAAAATAAAAACCCTCATCTCACATAAAACCCCGGGCTATTCAAAACACGACGATCCAATATAACATATCACAGCAACACATAACATCACATGTCATCAACGTAAGTAAATATGCGTATCCCAATTGTCGTTGACGTATAGCAACGAAGCCGGCGATACACCACATATTTCACTTACAGTCGCAGAAAATAAAGTCAAAAGCTACAGCAGTTGGAATCCGCAACCACCTTAGACATCATAAATCCAATGTATCTCATACTTTGGATTTCATGCCTAACAAATGAATTTCTTAAACATCGCATGCCTAACAATTATAAACCATACATTTTAGTCTCAATATTGAAAAAACTTTCCAATAACCTGTCGGGTAATTCAACAAGATTCCCGATAACTTGATCGAATGCTTGTCGGAAACTTTAGTAGACGGCCGCACCCTCCGGTGCCGTCGATGAAGTGCACTAAGGCGGAACACCGCAGCCGTGAGCACCCAAACGGATGCTTTTGGCGACGGGGTTCTCCTACAGTCACTTGGTCGGGGCTATGGGGCGTAGCTATCTATTAAGGTTACCCGACGAGTATCCGCGTACACTACGTAATTGCGACGGACTTTTGATCCACATCAAAATTCCGTGGCAACCGATCAAATGAGACTAAACTGGTAGATTTATAAAATTCAAAATAGTTATCACATAACCATTTGTGGATTCCAAATATTGTATCACAATCACAGATAGCTAGACGAAGTTAAACTTTTCGATCGAATAAACAAACACCCAAAATTTCCCGTGAAGCTCAACACTTGAGCGGAGTTCAAAAAGTACCCAGAAACATGCCACGGCACCTGTGAACCAGCCGTAGAAAGGTCAAGCAATGCCTCACATGTGGCATCGCTGAATTACCACAAACCCTAGGGTTTGATGGCGGTTCTGACTGTCACATAATCGAGTTAGGGTTTCGTTCTTCTTGAGGGTCCACAGAATCACTTGCAAGATTTTCTGAAAATTTTAAACTTGGAAAAATCCAACTCTTGGAAAATTTCAGCGGGGAAAAATTGGGTTATTGATATCCATTCGAACTTTTTAACATCGTATAAATAACCTGAATACATGTTAGAATTACGATTACGAAATATTCCGAATTGATTTTGCAGAAAATTAACATCACATGAAAATTTAGCAAAAACAAACAACGCCTGAAACACCAAAACCCAGAGACTGGAACACCATGAAAATTTGAAGCCAGAATACCCTTAAGGAACCGGTGAGCTCGGTTTTGAAGCTTTTGTAGCCGGCCAAAAGTGAGTGAAAATGCCTCAAATTTGCAAGGTGTTCATGTTCTATCACATACAACATTCTTCAGTTGTTTAAAAAAAAATTTACACCTCTAAAAATCCGACAGAAACTAGATTTTGTATTGGGTGTTTCGGAGTAGTTTCGGTTTTGTAATCCTAGCAAACATCATCTAATTTTCTAGCATGGCTCTCATACCACTGTTGGGTTGCTCAGATTTACTGGTAAGTGTTATCAGTAGTTTCTTGAACCGTTATGGACCTTGGATCGGCATGACTTATCATGCTATTAGGGTCTGACGTTATACAACCCCAGACAGTGATATGCGACATATCAGACGAAGAGACCGGACTGTACGGTAATGTTACTGATTGGATTTGCAGGAGTACGAGCAGGCTTTCTTGTTGATCTTCTGATCGCTCAATATCCGGGTGGCCGTTACGTTTAGCAGACCGCTTGCGTCTTGTGGATGTTTGATATGATCATCATCTACTGCCGGCGTATTGACGAGTCTTTAGAGTCCTACACAGAGGTTTCCTAGTTGATGAGAAACGGAGTAGGAGAACATATGTGATATGTGCGGGACCAAGATTAATGCGAGTATGTGATACCGCATTCTATTCTCGCAACTTGTGACATTGGTCGGTTATATGTGATATAGCCGGGTTATCGGATCAAGTGTTGATTCGATAAGTTGTTGCATTTGATATTAGTCGGTTATATGTAATATCGCCGGATTATTAAATCAAGTGTTGATTTAATAATTTAATGTATGATTATATATTTGATATATTACATTACATTAACTAATATTAGCTCACTTAAGTATTCATTTTTCTCACTTATGATACACTGATATATATATGTGATATATGTTAAATGTATTGTTTTTTTTTTGCACACAAAATATATATGTGATATATATTGTTGTGTCATGCTAGGTTATACTTGCAACATGAATGTATGAGACTCAAACCATGCTAGGTTAAAGTTATGGATTTATTTGTTTTAAGTAATTCAAACAACTTGGAGACTTAGAACAAAATATGTTTGTATATGTTTTGTTTTGATTAAGTGAGATCATTTAGTTGTGTTAAGTAATGATTTCTTTACTTATGCACGAACTTCTTCGCTTGAGCGTCGTATTTTTGTTGCGTATTGATTTGCGCTTTGTGGTATTTTCCTCCATACTAAGGACGCAACTTATTTAAACATTTTATAACTGCTTTTATTAACGATTAAAAAGGAAGTGATGTCGAAGTTTTAAATGCTAAAAAAATCAGTTGTTTAGATTTCATTTCTTAAAAATCATTCGACATGCTACCTCATTCTTTTACTTAAAAACTGAAATTTTCTTAATTCCGCAAATGGGTTTTGATCTTGGTTTCTGGCTTACTCGGATTGTGTCGGCATCTTTAGATGTCATACAATCTAAGTGTCGGTCACGCCAAAAAAAAAATTAAGGTCGTGACAGTGGAGTATCATATCATAAATATGCCGCGGAATATATGTACGGTACGTCACTCTACTTAGTACCTATCCCATCAACCAAGGTCAACCTATATAACGAAAGTTTGGGTATAAAACCCCCAAAGTCAAGTCTAAGTCCTATAAGGTAAAGCCTAGGTAACAAAAGTGTATTCCTAGACTCTATATAGTCAAACCTAGACTCGAACAAAAGTTAAACCAAACGCTCTGATACCAACTTTGTCACGACCTAAAGGTGGCACGTGACCGGCACTTAAATCACGTGACATCTAAAGACGTCGACACGGTTCAAGTGAGCTGAAGCCCGGAACCTAAACTCTTTTTTTTTAAACATTGGAGGTGAAGTTTGAAATAGTCATAAAATGGAATCATTTTAAAATAACCATTTGAGTTTAACTAAGTATGTTTGAAAAGCTTCTATGACGTTTTAAAATTCGACAGCACCTCCTATGTAAATTTGGCATAAAACCCGATACATACATAATATAATCAATAGCATCCCTATGGGAGCTAGCTTCCACGCACAATTGGCGGAGCAACCAAACAAACAATATACAATGCTCAAAGGCGAAGGAAAGAAAAGGGAAACAACATCAACAATATAAAAAGTCGACTATAATAATGCGATGGACACAATACACAAACTCTAAGTCCCGCTTCTAAGTCCACAATATACCATTTCTATGTTGATGGAGTTTTACTAGATACAAGAATATATAGATAAACGAATGTGAGTATAATACAACAGTAACCCACTTACCAAAGCAATCACCGAAAGGATTGTGTGCCCAAGCCGCTAATAATCCAAGTGGTAAAACCTGCAAGAAACTGTGGCACAACGGGGGTGATTTTCCAACTCAGTGAATAAAAGTACATCACAAGGTAGAAAATCAAAATGCACAACGTTACCTAGGTTATAATTGTAATACTATCATAACCTGCACTAATATAATATATAATATACGGATGTATCGTAAATGAAACTCTATCTATCACATGAACCTACAAGGGAATGCAAATGACTTATATCTAGGTATAATCTCATAAGTAGCCGAAAATATATATGTACAATCTCTTCTTTAAAATAGCCGCGGAATACATATGTCATGGCATAAAAGCAGACGTGATAGTATGAAATAAAATAAGTATCTTATTTAAGATATATGTCCTGTTGTTTTGGTAAAGAATGTTAAGAGGTTTACAATTTCAAGATCCCAGTGTCATATCAGACATGTAAAAATAATGAGACTATAGCTCGTTTTTGAATTCCTTTTTATGTATGCGAATGCCCGAAAAAGATATGCAGGTACTGTCCCAGAGATCAGTCCTGGTCGGCTAAAATAACTCATAACATAACCGTATACCTCATATGATAGCGATATATCAACATCTGGATGTCCAGCATCGACATCCGAAATCAGAAATCTCTCGTGTCCATCACCGACACGCAAATCCTCAAATCTCGCGTTTCCATCACCGACACGCAAATGCAGATATCATCGACACCGTCTCAATAGATGATCGCCACCCGATATCTCTGGCTCCAGTCGGTATCCCCTGGATATCCGCCGTGCCCAATCGAACCCCAGTCAGCATCCCCTGGATATCTATCGTGCTCTTTTCTATCACCGGTATCGAGTATCCTCGCTAGTCTCCCCGCCTCTAATCCGGCTATCCTGCCCCTCGGTCTCGACCGGGTCCACCATGTATCCGTCTGTATACTCCCCCACTCAGCCCGGATAAGTAGCATGTCCGAAACCGTATATCTCCCCCACTCGATTCGGAATAAAACAATCAGAAAACAACAAGCTCATGGTGGACGTCAACTCATCATATCCAGAAACATTAAGTAAAGAATGAGAATTCTTGCATAGATCATTCTGATGATATTATATATATATATATATATAACAGTGTATATATATCATCAAGAGTAAAACATCCAGAAAACCCATAAGAATCAAATATGAACATCCATTGTACTGGTATTCGCAATATGCAACAGGAATAAAAGAAGACTGCGTAAATAAATCATACAGGCACAAAGATATCAATTCTACTGTGTCATGGCACTACTAATGATGTGTAGTGTAACATACGTGTCTGTACTCGTGCAGCATGGCAATCATTAGTATTTGTGCAAGTATTCTAGAAGTGTAATAGACCACTCATATCAACATCTACATACACATTACATAACATAACGGTCCTACAGTGACATAGAAGTACCAATGAGGTATAGTATAACATATATGTACGTGCTTGTGCAACATAGTACTCATTAGTTGTTGTGCAAAGTTCTATCACAGTGTTTGTATTACGGAAACGTATAATATCAATAATTATAACATGAACAAGTAAAGTAAATCTAAGTATAACTAATAAATGTAACTATTTGCTATGAGCTATACCATTATCTTTGAAAAGGAAACGAAACATTGGTTTTGAACTTAAGATGCTGCCTTAGGTTGAAAATGGATATTTGTTTTGGAAATTGTCATCGCATCCTTGTCTTTTATCATCAAAAAGGAAAACGAATCGTTAGTTTTTAAAAGAGTATAGCTCACTCAAGTATTGCGTTCTAAAAGGAAATAAAACATTATTTTACGAGTCTAAAGGAAACTTGGCCGTTATTCGGCATACGAATCTCATCACCACCAATACGGTATAATTCCTCGTATAATACCTCACATTATCACTATATCTAAATCATCGCTAGTACGGCATGATCCTTCATTCCAATTTACCAAACCATAAATAAACTACATGCAAATGAATATCATGCTAGATGCAAATTAACTCCAATATCAATATCTTGAATAAATACTAAAACTAACTATATATCACACTACTATTTATAAAGTTGTTGAGGTACTATACGCCATCCACCCGACTTTCCCCGTAGATGTAAATCTACTCACCAACTTGTCGAGCTCGTCGAATCCACGATTGTTATGTCTGTCGATTCTATCTCGGAAACCTTCATGATCATAGTTAGGAAATATCGGCGTAAATATCATATCGAAATCAAATAACAAGCTAAGCATCCACAGGTTAGAACCTACAGCTCACTTACCACAAAAACAAAAAAACACCCCTGAAATTAACGTACGAACGTCAATGTTTTAGTCGCAGTACAAAATACGAAAAACCCGTATCGGAATATCGGAAACTTGATAAAACCCTTACTAAAACATTCCCAGATTTCTCTGTAAGAATACTGGAACAAATCATACAATACAGTAACTCATAAAATACCAAACTAAAGCTACAGAAGAAAAACCAACACCAACCAGCCTAGGGGGCCGGCGGCGCCGGAAAATTTGTGAATGTCGTCGGACTTGGTAAGGAGTTTGGAGCTCGGGCATTAAGTGTAGTCTTGTAGTGGTCTCATGATACTTATGGTATTGTTAGGTTTTCTAGTGCTTATACCTAGTGGTTCCAGATTCAAGTTCAGTAGGCTAAATATCATAAAACAAATTGTTTTCCTATACTGCACACTAAAACCAGCTATCAAACAGAATTGAATATGCAAAGAAGGAAGGAGATATACCTATAGAGTGGTAGTACAAGGAAATCCTGCTCAAGAAGTGTGTGTGGAAGCATCTAGGTTTTGTAGAGGCTCTAGCTTGATGATATGCACAACTTTGAGGAGAGGGTCAAGCTTTTACTCTTTGAATGTGATGAACACTTAGAATTATTTTTGTTTGGAGTTTGAATAAACATATGGTTTAGTTTGAAGAAGGCTTAAGAATTTCTATATGTTGAATAAGAATAAGGTGGAGGTGTTAGGATTTGTGTAGAGAGAGCATGAGGTGGAGGGTTGTAAGGTGGATGTATCATAGAGGAAGGAGAAGGTGTAAAGTTAAGAAGAAGGTGGTGGGGGATGTGAGCATGGTGAGGGTGTGGTGTTGTGAGGGTTTAGCCTAGGTTGAGATATATCAATCATTAAAAGAATTATCAAAATATCAAAACCATTCATATTACAATTTAAATCCATGTAAAATAAAAGATATGAAATGATTAATCTATCACTTAAATGTCATTAGCTTAATGTAAAATACAATGTCATGTTAAATAATTAAAGATATCATTTTTATGACATCACATACTTTTTTTCATATTTATAAAAATAATTACATTTATCGGATATAATTCCAATACCCAATTTCATAAGCGATATCATTTTAATAAACTTATTAAACTCATATTAAAAATCATAAATTAATATTTACAATTTTTCCAAAATGTTCCACATTTCCACCCCCTAGACCCGGTATGCGATACATTCAGACAAAGAGACCGGACTATATGGAGATTGTCACATTCAGGCTCAGTAGGGTTCGGACGGACTTGATTGTCGACCTCCCTTTCGACAGATACCTGAGAAGCCGTTACATACAGTTAATGTCGCTGACGTGCTTGTGGTTTTTTGATTTATCCAGTAAATCACTACCAGCGTATTGTCGATTCTTTTAAGTCCCACACAGAGGGTTTTCCTGGTTCAGACGATATGATGTAGATGACGTATGTTGGTACATACAAGGTGTCCGATTAAATACGTGTACAGGCTACACGGACTTTAATCAGGAGGTTGATAATGCTAGCGGTTTAGGATTAAGCCGGATTATTAAATCAGGTTTTGATTTAATAATTTATATATATATATTTTTTTAATATGTATATTCTAGTATTATTGTTCACTATTCATTTTCTCTCTCTTGGCTATTCATATTTTTGTGCGAATACGCGTATATGTATTTCGATATGTATACCGGGTTGTATTACGTATTTATACGGAATTTGTTCTAGAAGATGGACACTTCATTTATTGATTTTCTTTTATAAGGAAATCATAAATGAGGTGGAGGATGAGGTGTGAAGATATTTGTAAAGAGGTATGGCTTGGTTATTATTGTTTATTATCTTTAGTGACTCATTCTTTAGCGACTCATACATTAGTGACTCATGGTTTTTGATGATTGATAATAACCAAGCCATAATTCTTTTTCTTCACATGTTCTTTTTGTTTCCTACATAAAAGACTAAGCCATTTTCCATGGCTTCCTATTCTTCACCTTCTCCTCCTTCATCTAGGTAGCTCACATGAGCTTAGAAAAGAGAGAAAAGATAGTTAAAATATACCTACATCCCCACTCTCCATTCGTAACGAGCTTAGAGCGTCGTTCGCTTCACTAGGTAAAGCCGGAGCTTGGATCGGTTTCCCTCAGGTGGATCTTCTTCATTAAGGGAGGTCTCCACTCAAGCTTGATCCGGGCAGCGTACACGAAGCATGGAGGCATCTTCCACGATTATGTGGACACGCGTCAAAGGTAGTATTCTATATCTTTGCATTCTTGGTTTGCTAGTTTAGGCGTTTGGATCGATTCTAGGTTCGGAGTTCCTTCGCGTTTTCTCGAAATTTTTGTTCGCCATCCGCGCTTCCGCCATGTCGTGGGCACTAGGGAACCCTACAGGTACTTCCATGACATAGTAGGATATCGACGGTTGATAGCGCTGATGTTATTACAGGAATGTAATGATCTACATATTCATGTGATTAATCATCAACTAATGTAGATGCATGATACATCGTTGATGATTGCGATAGCGATATATGAAGACCTTTGATAGAATATTTGCACAAATACTAATAATTTCTATGTGACACAAGTACAGACGCATATGCTATACTACACATCATTAGTTTTGCCATGACACAGTAGGACTGCCATGTTTACTCATGTTCTAGATATCCAGGATAGATATGATGATAACTTTCATGATTTTTGATATACGAATACAATCGTTATAGATATTCTTATATGATTGTTGCCAATGTGGCAAAGATGATATATGTGTTATATTCTTATGACCTGAGATGAATTATATATGTGTTCTTCGGAACTTGTTATTTTCTATGAATTTCAGAAACCTTGGGTATCCTTTTTCAAACCGATCATGTTTTCAAAAGTACGGTTCTCTCGTGATATGATGATTTGGCGTCCACCATGAGTTTTTGTATTCATGATGAGATATTCGTATCGTGCTAGGGGTTAACCGATTATGGGTTCATGGTGGACCCGGTACGACTCCTAGGAGCAGGAATACCATAAGGAGGTACGGGGAGCCTAGAGAGGATGATCGATACCGGTGGTGATATTAGAGCGCGGCGGATATCTGGAAGATTCCGACCGTGGCTGAGTTGTTATCCGGAAATGGCTGATCGGTTAGACGGTTCCTACGATATCAGGATTTTACGTGTCGATATTAGACACGAGATTTATGATGATTTTGAGTGTCGGTGATGGACACTTGGTTGATGATGCGTTTGAGTGTCGATGTTGGACACTCGTGAGATTTGGAGTGTCGATACTGGACACTCATATGTTGATATTTACGCAATCCATCGAGATGCGCTGTTATAAATTATGCTATATAATAGATGAACAGGACTGATCCATGGGAGAGTACCTGAATACCATTTTCACATATTGATGAACATAAAGAGGTTTCCAAATGAGCGATAATCTCATTATTTTTGACGTGTCTAGGATAACACAAGAAACTTTTAAACGGACACTCTCTTAAAACTCATTTCTAAAATGCGCGACGTTTATTTTAAATAAAACGCATATAACGCTTCATAAACCCACGTCTGCTATTTTTGCTATGATATACGTCATAGGGCTATTTTGAAAGGATTTTACATATATCTTTCAGCTATTTTATATGCTTTTATACATGAATGCATGATATATATATAAGATATGATGATATATTTCCACGGTTACGTGATCGATATCGATGTGCCTATAGTACTTGTGTATTATACATATATTAGTATAGAGTATGATAGTACTATATTTTATGACCTAGGTAGATCGTTATGCATCTCGATTTCTACCTTACGATATAATTTATTCACTGAGTTGGAAAGTCACTTCCGTTGTGCCCTAGTTTCTTACAGGATTGACCGCTCGGATCAGTAGCGTCTTGCCGGCACACGTTTTACTTCGGTGATTGCTGTGGTAGGTGGATTACATGTTGGATCATAACCGCCCATTGTATATGTATATTTTTTTGGATCTAGTTAAAAACTCTATCGACAAAAACTTGCATATTTATGAACTTAGAAGCGAGACTTAGATGTTATGTGTTTTTGGGTGCCGCACTCATTTGGAGTCGACTTTATATTGTTTTTGGTTATGTATCATTTTCTATTTCTTCTACTTGGGTGTCGTATATTAACTGCGTGCTTGCTCCACCATTTGGACGTGGAAGCTAGCTACCTTCGGTGATACTTTATATATACTATGCTTTGTATGCGATTTTATTGAAAATTTACAAAGGAGGTGCTGCCCGATTTTCAAAAGACATAGGCGTTTTCAAACAAACTTATTTACACTTTAAAAGGAACTTGATTCTATTTAATAACTATTTCTAAAACTTCACCTCCACTATTTTTAAAAAGGTTTAGATTCAGGGTTTTTGTCTTAATTAAATCGCGTCGACATTTTTAGATGTCATGTGATTTAAATGCAGGTCACGTGCCTCTTTCTGGTCGTAACATACGCTCGAGGACAGAGATCGATGGGGCAGCGGCGATCAAAGCAGAGGAGGAGAAGACAACAATGGGATGGCAGAAAGAATAGTCGACCATGATGACAGCGATGAAGGTGATGAGATGAGAGAGGAAAAATTTTGAAGGTAGTTGTGAGAAGGGAATTTTGTCACTCCATCTCAAATATAGTCTCAAGCCTGGTTCAGATGAGGCCCAAGGGGTCTCTCATAAAGTTTTGCAACAGTAGGCCCTTTTTCCACTATTTAAAAAACACCAGGGATTTTTTCATAACTCCGGGCTGGGCCGGTGGCGTTTTGATAATTTATCCTTTATTATATATTTTTTTTGGCACTGGGCCATAAGCTTTTTTTATATTGTCCAAGAGATGTTTATGTAATTATTAAGAAGTATTTGGCTTATAAGTTGGACATGACTAGGATTATGTTGAAAGTTCACTTTTTACCAATACTGATGGATTCCAGGATCTCCTTCAGATGTTACCTTCCGTAGATCTGCAGCGAGCGCTCATGGATGGCTGAGGTTGAGTTGGAGGTTGCCTCCTGGAGCGTGTGGATCTCATTGGGCTTTATGTGGTTGAGGCCGAGCTATCTGCAGGGAAGTCTCGGGGTGGTTGTACCACCGAGGACCCTCCGACGATCAAGTTAGACGGGGTATTTTGGCAGAGTAACGGCCTATTGGGGTAAAATTGGCTTACCAGAGTCGTCTAAGAGAGGGGTTTAATAGAGGCAGCCTTGGACAGGCGGACACGAGATTCACGCCAGCCATTACGCCCCTGGCGTTACGCCCGCGTGACAGGCAGGATTCCTCATTAATGGCGAAATACGCTCGTTAATGGGGGAACACGATGGCCTGGAACGCAGGATCATGGGCGGCGGATATCTCATGTCTGGCGAAATTCGCGGAGCCATGGCGGAGACACCTGTGATCGTTGCTGTAGGCCGGTCGATGAGACCGAGGAAGCTAGGCTCGGTGGGAGGCTCAGGAATGAGCGAGAGGCCGAGCGAGTAAGAGGCCAAGCGAGCTTGGTTCTGTGATAGCTCGGAGGCGAGCTGGGGGTGGTCTGGAAGGCCACCGAAGGTCAGTACAATCCTTGGGTCAGAGGCCCGGGGTATGCTTCCAACGTAACGTTCTTGATCCTTTCTTGTAAGCTCTGGGACACGTCATCTACCACGTCTTATGATCTGGGGAGTCACCGATATCGAGCCTTATCATTAGCCCCTACTCTCGTCTCGACCCATTCATTGGTGGGTTGAGAGTGGTCTGACCGGTCATCTGGGGTAAGCTCTTATTTGAAGATATCGTCGGTGCGTATTCCCGAGAAACTAGTTGTATTTTCTTGATGACGTCAGCAGATCATGGGAGAGATCTCGCATTAAAGGGGAAGCGCCGATTCGTGCGTACATTCGTCGAAGCATCATTACACATGTCTGGCGCTCATTGGTTGACGCGATGTGTCGCCGATGTCCTTCGCGCCCGATGGGATGCGCCCAATGTGAATGCGACAGGTGGAATGTTGTCGGCCGTTGATTGTGAAACGATGTTTTGGCGGGAGACAATCGGTGCCGTAGGATATGTATGCCGGCTGCTATAAATATTGTTGGGATCCTCTTCAAGGTCCATACCTCACCATAATTTCCTCGTCCCTAGTCGTGTTAGCTCGGCGCTCTTCTCCTCAGGTCGGATTCCTTATGTTTTCTCTTCCGAGGACTCATCGTTTTGATCAGGTTTGATGTCTTCTACCGAGGTGTCTGTAGAAATAGTCCGGGTAGAGTCTAGGGAGTCCACTGCAGCTTCCTCTTCTGCTTCTTCCTCTTCCTCGTCTGAGTCGGAGTCCCCGTGGGAAGTTAGGGTTAGTCATGCTCCCCGAGGTCGCGCGACGGGGGTGGTCCCCGGAGCACGGGTCAGGGGCATCCATGACGCGTCTTCCATACTGAGTCATATGGACGAGCTTGCCACCATTCGGGCTTGCTTCCATATCCCTCCCGGTTACTCGCTTCGACTGGCCGGCGAGGGGGAGAGGGAAGACCAGGTACGGGGCAAGGAGATCGCCTTGTACCTGGAAGCTTTTTGGGCCTGGATGTGCCTGATGTTAGTGTATATGCCTTAGGGGCCATTATTGTATCATACTAGCTTGTATATTACTTATTGGAAGCTTGGGATATTCACAGTTATATTAACTGTCTTGCTAAACATGGTAGTATGCTACTTAGTTATATCTATCTTAATATGTGTGTACGTATTGATAGAGCCCTTAGGATCTTGCTTGACTACCGGCGTTGTGATGGCAGTCACACTAGTGGGGGAAGGGTAGTCAACAAGCACATCCTTTTTTAAGTCCCTAGTCGTAGGATTATCGAGACGGGCCATCGATACTCTGGAGTAGACTAGTGTGTACGCTTCTCATCCCAGTTGGGGAGATGGTCTGTCCCACAGCCATCAGTACGTCGTACTGGAGATAGTATACAGGTGCTCGTTGGGTTTCGGGTACACCGGACAGGACTCGCGGGGAACTGTTGGTTGGTATTATACCCATCGTTAGTTAACAGTTCCCAGGTGACATTAGTACAGCATAGTCCGCAGACTTGACACTGCTGCTTCGCCTCGAGTGTGTCCCACTGTTCTTAGATTGCTACCCTACCACGGCTCAAAGGAGTCATGCAAACAGGTAGCAGTTGGGTGCAGTCCCGAGAACTTGGAGGCAGTAGCGGTTAGACATGATTCGTCTCTCCCGGTATTGGGAGTTGATATCACGCTGTGTCAGAGAGCCATTACACAAAGTCCCTGGCCAGGGCAAGCGAGATTTACTGGTAGGTTATCCAGTAGTTTCTCAAGGTGTAATGGGCTTCGCTCCGACACGACTTATACCGCTTTAGAGGACTGACGCTTGCCACCCCCTAGGCCCGATATGCGATAGTCCTAGACGAACAGACCGGACTGTATGGAGATTGTCACATCAGGCACAGTAGGAGTTCAGATGGGTTTCCTCATCGGCCTTCTTATCGACATCTACCCGGGGACCGTTATGTACAGCTAGTGTCGCTTGCGGTCTGTGGTTAAACCCACTGCCAGCGTAGTAGTCGAGTCTTTAGAGTCCCACACAGATAGTTTCCCTGCTCCGGGCGAAACGATATAGAGGTCGTATGGTTTTACGACAAGGGTTCGGACGCATACGTGTTTTTACGCACGTACGATGTTCGGACAGTTTTTACTAGCCGGCTTTGGTTTAAGCCAGATTCTAGTATCAGATTATTGGATTTATACAGTCTAAAGTTTTTCCGTGTTTTCACGGATAGGAGGGGCGTTCTCGTAATTTGGCGAGAAGCTTCTACAAGGATGATGCCTTGGGGGTTAAGGTGGCATTTGCATTTATTAGATTAATGAGTCATGAGAGTGAATCATCCATGGAGTTAATGTGGCATTAATGATTTAAATGACTCATGAGATGAATCAATCTATGAATTAATGAAGCATGATAACACATATTTATTTGTTATTCATTTTAATTATATCATATGCTTCATATATTCAAATGAGATCATTAATCCAAAAGGATTCTCACTCTCACCTTCTCTCTCCTCAAGCTCTCTCTCTCTTCAAACCCTAATCCTAACCTCTCATGTGTTGAGATCAAGGATTAGTAAGACTTGTTAATCCCTAATCACACTCTATATTACCTAGGTGACTTTGATTAGCAATTTGAGTAACCTAGTTTCCTCAAGTTAGAGGCAAAGCTTGGAGTAGTAGCTTTCGGGTGGATCGTCTATTACAAAAAGGAAGCCGAAGAGGAGGTGGTTAACAAGAAGAAGAAGGACTTGGTTCATTTGGTATAATCTTCTTTCATAGTAGCTAACTACTCCTATGATAGTGTTAGTTAGTGTTTAGCAAAGATCCTTTCGGTTAGTCGATGTTGTTTTAAACAAAATGATTGTTTTACCTATTCCGCCTACCCGCAACTCGTGGGGTGTACAACGTCGACTTACAGTGGTATCAGAGCCTCGCTAAACCATAACTAACTTGTTAGCAAAGTCGTTATAAATTCGATCACAAAACGAACCGAAAAAAACATCATTTTTATCATGTTTCTGTCGATTTTAAAACAGGGTCTAAAACTTTTTCAGGGATCCTTAAAATTACAAGTAGGGAAACTTAAGAATACCGGAGAAATTTGGGTGCCTGAATCAGCCAAAGAGCCGGAGAACCGCGGCCGATCCAAGCGATCGGCCGCGGATCCGCTGCCGAGTTGGGGCCGAGTCAGCCCAAAATTCCCCAGAAATCTTCTGTGATAATTTTGTTCTTTCTGAAATGTTTTGTTTCTGCTCATGTCTCAGGTGCACAGAGAAGTTTTTGGAGTAGAATCAATTGTGTTTGCTCGATCGAAATTCTACGATATTTGGCTAATTAGATTATATCTGTGATTTGTATAATGTGTTCGTAAACCTTCTCTAACTGCTAGTATATCGGTTGGCAGGGGGTTGCACATTTCTGTAATGATTTTACCGTTTGTGTTTATGAACTTGATTGGATCATTGTGATGATTAGCCAGGGTTTGAGATGGATTTTTTTATATTCATTCATTCGATGTAAATTGTAATATGTTGTAATATTCTTTTGCGGGGCACATCCAGGTTGCGGTTGTAGCCACCGTTGTATTATTTCATTTTACTGATTTTTTCTCCTAGGATAGACCCAAGGTGGGGTGCACAAACTACTGGGTACTTTGAAGTGTTTAGTGGCCTACTCACGTTGTTGAGGGAGACCGCTTCACATCAGATACTTGGCGGGTAGTATGCCGTACCCGTAAGGGTCTAGGGTGGGGTAATGGCTATTCATCACAACTGTGTAATCTGTCTTTCGTTGCAGGCTCAAAGGAAACGCGGATTGCTTGAATATCCAATAATGTTCATCTGTGATCTGGAATGCCTATTATTGTGTCAGACGAATGTACAATATCTATATATGATAGCTATTTAGACCTCACTTATGTTTTACACCCGTGCTAGCCCAGCCCCCGCTCTGTCGTTAGTTAAGTAACCTAACGGGCGATGACGGGACCTAATGGAGAATGCAGATGGCATAAGAGGACGTTGTATTTTTGTTGTTTTCTGCAATGATAGGTTAATTGATGGGACATATTATATTAATGCAAAGAAAATAAACCGAAGTTGAATCGTTGGAACAGTTTAATAGAAACCACTTGGTTATTTTTAAAACAGAAGATATTTTTTAATTGCGGAGCTTTAACCACTCCTTTTAAATTCTATCAGGTTCCTTCGGTCATATCAAGTTCACTACATTCACGGTTTCGCCAAAACCATTCGTATCCCTCCATCATTTCATTTGGGTATTCAGTAGTATTCAAGCTATGTATTTTGGCCAAAGTCAAGGCATAGTGTTTGGTAGCTACTGGGTATTCATTTGTTGCATAGATAGATGAGTTAGTTTGGGACAGTCGTATTCTCATTTGACTTGTTAGTTATATGTATGCCCTAGAGGCCATTATTGTACATAGGATGTATATTGTAGTGGATGCTGGGACATATATAGGGAGGAATTTCTTGCTCGACATGATAGTATGCTATCTGGTTACACTTTACCTTGACGTGTATACTGATTGTCTCTCTGTTACATGTTGGTAAAGCCCTTAGGATGTGTACTTGACTACCTGGACTATGATACGGATCATACTAGTGGGGACATGGTAGTCTATAAGTACATCCTTCAAGGTCCCTAGTCGTGGGTGTGTCGAGACGGGGCATCGATATACCAGAGTAGACTAGCGTACACCTTCTCGACCCATACAGATGGGCGATGGATGATCCCATATCCATTGGTGTTTGACATCAGAGATGATATACGGGTGATCAGTGGAGACTGGGTACACTGGACGGACTCGCCGAGAACTCCCAGATGGTATTATACCTCACGTCAGAGGGCAGTTCTCTGGTGACACTGGTACAGGTTAGTCTGTAGACCCGAGATCGTCATAGAGTCTTGTGTGATTCCCATTGTGCTTTGATTTCCTCCTTACCACGTCCAAGAGGGCGTGCAAAACGGTGGCTTTTGGGTACAGTCTCGAATCACATGGAGGCAATGAGCGATAGGAGGGGATTTGTCTCTCCTGGTATAGGGAGTTGATGTTGCGCTGTGTTCGATTGGCTATAACCGGAAATCCCTGGCCAGGGTTGCTGAGATTTACTGGTAAGTGTTACCATTAGTTTCTCGAACTGTTATAGACCTCATATCGACACGACTTATCGAGCTATTGGGGTCTGACGTTTACCACCCCTAGGCAAGATATGCGACATATCAGACGAACAGACCGGACTGTACGGTAAGTGTTACTGGTTGGATTCACAGGAGTGTGAGCAGGCTTGCTCGTCGATCTTCTGATCGCTCAATACCCGGGTTGCCGTTACGTTTAGCAGACCGCTTGCGGCTTATGGGTGTTTGATATGATCATCACCTGCTGTCGGCGTATTGACGAGTCTTTAGAGTCCTACACAGAGGTTTCCTGGCTCAAGCGAAACGAAATAGGAGCGCATATGAGATATGTGCGGGACCGAGAATAATGCGTGTATGTGATACCGTATTCCATTCTCGCGATGAATGTATCGATTGGTTGTATGTGATATAACCTAGTTATCGATTCAAGGATTGATTTGATAAGCCAATACATTGGATATTAGTCGGTTATATGAGATATGACCGGATCGTTAAATCAAGTGTTGATTTAATGATTTAATGCGTAATTATATATTTGATATATTACTTTGCATTAACTAGTATTGGTTCACTTTAAATGGATTTTCCCACTTAAAATGCACATTGTATATGTGATATATTTTTTGTGCACATGATTGTATCATGTTTGATGATACATGAATGTTTGGGTGTATGTTTAGTCTAAACCATGGTTAAGTTAATGGTTAGGGTTTTGTTTACATATTTATTTATTTATTCATTCTCTTTATTCTTTTTGGCAAATGAAAATGAAATGGTTGCTTATTTTGGATTTACATTGAAGCTTCATGAAGCTTTAAAAAGTTCAACCATTTTTGTTTCTTTTGCCTAACCTAACCATTCAACTAACCTTAGTTTATTCTATACACTTAACTATGGTTACCATATGATAAGTATTCATTTTATTTTCTTTTTGAAAATAACATATCATATTATCTTCTTCTTCTTCTTCTTCTTCAAGAAGAAAAAGCTTGATAGCTTCAATGGCAACTTGAGCAAATGAGTGAGAAATCCAATTCCAAAGTGAACCCACTTCCTATTTCTTCATCCTCTACCTCTTGCCAAGTAGTATAGGGTGTTTTCTTCACAAGTTTCAAGACTTGGTGAAGTTGGAGTTTGATCTTGAGTTGCCTCGACGTAGATCATCTTCGGCATCGAAGCCGACGACCTAGCCCGCCCATTTCTCCGATGAAGCCGATGCCAGAGTCCGGGATTCGATTTTGACAGCGGAGGGACGTCATCACGGAGCCTAGGAGGTGGAGGACCGGATCTACAAAGGTTGTAGCCCCTTTCCTTTAGCTATAATTCGTTTATTTGCATCGCATCGCCTATACATCTAGTTAACGATCCGTATTAGGGTTTCTCGGCACATGTAAAATTTTAATTGGCCATGTTTCATCACTTATGAGACTTCATTTGTGTGCCTAGGAACCCTACAGTGGTATCAGAGCCTAGCTAGAGCCTTAGGCGATGCGTAGACGAAGTTTGAAGTCCGTACGAACCCGAAACCCTAATACAATATCCTTCTCTGTACTTTTTTCAAAAACTGGGTTTTTTTCCAGATTAAAAATATGCAGAAAAATCAGCAGGTGATTGTAAGAGTTACTGTGAAATTCGAGTGCCTAACTCCATCAAACTGCCGCGGTTCCGCGGCACGGCAGGGCTTGTACGGCGGTTCCGCGGCCGTACGACCTCCTTGTTCAATAAATTTTATACAGTAACTCCTAATTGATAGTGCTGGTTTTCCTGGGAATTTTTAAACTTTACTTAAGAGTTGAGTTTTCTGGGGTTGTATAGGGAGTTCGTAGATTCGATCGGATTATCAGACTTTGTCCATGTGGCTTTTCGGGTATTTTTGAATATGTTAAAAAGTTCGACCGGATATAAATACCCACTTTTTCCCCTGCCGGGAAATTTCCAATTGTTGGACCTTTCCGTAGTCTAACGACGTTCTAAGTAGTGCAAGTAACGCGATGGTCCCTCTAAAGACAACAAACCTTAACTCGATTATGTGACCGTCTTGAACTGCTCTTTGAACCATCGGGTTTGGGGCAGTACGGCGTGCCACATGTGAGGCGTTGGCTTGACCCTTCTACGGCTGGACCGTTGGTACTGAGGCACGAACTGAATGTTTTTAGACTTATTTCATGTGTTGAGCTGTTTCGGGAAAACTTGGGTGTTCGATTGTTCGATCGGAAAGTTTAACATTTTCTATTTATCCGGAATGTGATACAATAATTGGAATTCACAAAAAGTTATGAGATAACTGAATGAATGTTATAAACACAGCAGTTTAGTCTCATTTGATCGGTTGCCACGGAATTTTGATGTGATCAAAAGTCCGTCGCAATCACGTAGCGTACGCGGATACTCGCCAGATAAACTTAATAGACAGCTACACCCCATAGCCCCGACCAAGTGACTGTAGGAGAACCCCGTCGCCGAAAGTATTCGTTCGGGTGCTCGCGGCAGCGGTGTTCCGCCTTAGTGCACTTCGTCGACGGTATCAGGGGTGCGGCCGTCTACTAAATTTTGCGACGAGCATTCGATGAGGATGTCGGGAATCTTGTTGAATTTCCCGACTTGATATTGAAAAGAGTTTTCGATAATAAGACTAAAATGCGGGGTTTATAACTGTTAGGCATGCGATGTCTAAGGAATTCATTTGGCTAGGCATGCGATGTCTAAAGAGGTTGCGGATTCCAACTATTGTAGTTTTACACTTTCTTTTCTATGACCGTAAGTGTAATATGTGATATCGCCGGTTTCGTTGCTATATGTCAACGACAATTGGGATGCCCATATTTACTTACGTTGATGACATGTGATGTTATGTGTTGCTGGATATGTTATATTGGATCGTCGTGTAAGAATAGCCGGGGGTTTTTATGTGAGATGAGTATTTTTCTTTTTCATTCATGTAAAAACTTGTATGTAATATTCTTTTATTGGGGCACTTCCAGGTTGCGGAAGATGTCACCCTTTGTATATTATTTACTTTTCCGCACTAGGATAGACCCAAGGAGGAGGGCACAAGTAACCGGGTTCTGGAGTCCAGTGGGAGACCAACTCGAGGAGTCGAGTTCGGGACTCCTAACTCTAGAATTGGTAGGGTTGCTTGCCGCTCTCGTAGGGGTCTAGGGGTGTGGGTTTGGCTATTCATCGCGACCGTGGAATCCGTGTTTTATACTGTCTCGTATTCAAAACACAGACGTCCTAGTATATCCAATATTTCATATGTTTCTTCTGCTGCGATATCTGTGATGTGATCATTTGATGTTCTGTGATAAATTCTTTATATAGTATATATGATATATTATATAGGCGTTACTTATGTTTTACACCCGCGCTAGCCCTGCCCCGCTCTGCCGTTAATCACCTAACCTAACGGTGCATGAGGGGACATCGAGGCGAATGCGGATGGCATAAGTGTACGTCGTATTTATCTGTGATGTTTAGGTATTTTAAATAATGGGACATCATTAATGTGATTAATGAAAGAAAAGAAACCTAAGATGTTGTGGAATCGAATTTCTAAAATAAAACAGGTAGCTACAGTTCTTGCTTTGCACAGCGGTATATATGATATATCCTGCACCTTATTCGATAAGGAAAGGACCGAGATCCCTTCACCGGGAGTGACCCCTTTAGCAATAACTGGCAGATGCTACACACTCGGTTTGTCTTTTGATTGATTTTAAGAGTTCTGCTTTGCACAGTGATATATATGATATATCCAGCACCTCATTCGACGAGGAATGGACCGGCGATCCCTTCACCGGGAGTGACTCCTTTAGCAAAACTAGAAAAACCTCAAAAACACTCCATTTTAAAATTCATTCGATCCTACAACGATATCAAGTTCATTACGCAATAGGTTTTCAAAAAAACCTGTCGTAGCCCTCCGTCATTTCAGATAAGTAGTAGTTAGTATTCGTGCTGCGTTTGTTGGCCTATATCAAGGCGTAGTGTGCGGTAGCTAACTGGTGCTTATCTGCTTATGCATATGATGCAGATTGGGTTAGGGTAGTCGTGCGACCTTGTTGGCCTTTGTCAAGGGTCGTGCGGGTGGGTTTAATTCAATCAGGAAATGACAGGTTGAACTTGACTAGCATCCTATGGTTTGTTGGCCTTTGTCAAGGTCATAGGAGGTTAGGGCCAAAAGATTATCGGGAATTTCAAGTGTTGAAATTTGCAATGAGATTGCATACCTTCTATGAGATAGTTGGATCCCGATACCCGCTGCGAGTAATTGTTACTCCTGGGAGAGTTTTACACATTACAATTAGCCGATCAAGTAGGTGTCTAGAAAGGTGTCAACAGGGTTACGCCTCTGGGAAAACGAGGTTTACATTAATTAGGTTCGTGCGAAAGCACGGGGGACCTCCCTCAAAGTACCGACACTGGCCTGGCTGAAAGATTGGCGAACTTCTAGCGTGTAATTAATCCCGGCTAGTCTTTCCTTTTAGGGTTTGAAGGAAGATTTGATAAAAAGCAGTGGGAGCTATCCTGATTAGATAAAATAATAACCAATCTGATCTTGCAAGAGTATACGCTGAGTGTTTTCTTCTCTCTCTCTCCAGGTAGCGACCATATCACGCCTTAATCAGGATAATAAAACGGATAAATTGACCTAACCCGCTTGTTATACTGAGCTGGGGAACGTTGGTCCCGCTCCAACTTATAATTGTTATAAGACAGAGCATGAAATTGGGGATTACCAGAATACCCGTGCCGCCCAAACGAAGAAAGTGCATATGATGCATCATCTTCGGGTGTGTTCATTACAAAGAACTGTTTCTCTGTATCCTTTACGTCCTGGGTATATGATACCGGATCAGGATCCCGCATATGTAATATGTTACATGGGCTACAGATAGGTAAAGAACTGAGAACGGGTGATAAGTTTCATGAGGAAGAAAACGGGGCAAGAGTTGCAGCCAAGTCTGTCGGTCACTGTCACCCTGTATTACCAATACATTGATTCTGAACGAATGTTATTAGATACCGAACCTGATATACAAAATCATATCAGTCTCTTTATTAGTAAAGAAATGATAAAATTTTGTATTGTTGGATAATGTTTTGAACATTTCCTATATCAAAAGTTGATCGGTTCAGGTACGTTATCTAAAAGCATTGATGTTCTAAATCAAACTACGGTTCTTAGTATATAGAACACACACAAGAGGAAGAGTTCAGAAATGAACGGATCCTTCTTGAGGTATTGTAGACTAGGTCATATCAATGCGACCCGACTAGCTAAGTTACATTTAGATGTATATTTAAATCAGTTTGAATTTACATCTTGTGAAACTTGCCAGTCATGTCACAGAGATAAGATGACCATAGCTCCGTTTACAGGAAACAGAGAAAGAGTTAGTGAACTCTTAGGATGATACATGTTGATGTATGTAGGTCCCCAGTCTACACATGCCAAGACCGGTTCTTTGTGCTTCATTACATTCTCTGATAATCTCTCGAGATTCAGACATATGTTCCTGTTGAAACACATGTCCGAACCTTTTGAGATATTCACAGA
Source organism: Agapanthus africanus (assembly GCA_030015575.1). Taxonomy (NCBI): domain Eukaryota; kingdom Viridiplantae; phylum Streptophyta; class Magnoliopsida; order Asparagales; family Amaryllidaceae; genus Agapanthus; species Agapanthus africanus. The sequence goes on from JASDDO010000014.1 coordinate 488,980,213, forward strand.
ATATAAGTTAGAAGTAGAGAACCAAAATACGGGTATAAGTATTATGTCCTTTGATGTGATCGAGGAGGAGAATACTTGTGCATGGAATTCCTGTACTATTCTAATGAAGAATGAGATTCTCTCTCAGTATTACTCCTCTGAATACACCACAGCACAACGGTGTATCAGGGCGGAGCAATAACACCCTATATGATATGGTGTGCTCTATGATGAGTATTACTGAGTTACCTATTTCCTTTAGGGAGTTACGCACTTATGAAGTTGCATACCTATTGAATAGGGTTCCAATCAAATCAGTTGCCTACCACTTCATATGTGATATGGAAAGGGAAGAGCCCATATCTTAAGTTAATTAAGATTTGGGGTTGTCCGGCCTATGTCTAAAAGCAAAATCCGGACAAGCTTGAGGCAAGGTCTGTTATGTAGAACTGGAAATGTTCCAGCTATACAAACTACAGCTGATGATTTGGTAGAACCGAAGGATTCAATAGTAACCAACGAACCTCAGCCTCTCCGCCGATCTAGAAGGGTTCCTCACCCACCTGAGAGATAATTCGGTTTCTCTATGACAGTGGGAACGAGGATTGCATCATGAGATAATGACCCAACTAGTTTCGAGTTGGCCATCAGGAGTGGGACTCTGTAAGAATGGCTGGATGCTTAGCGATCTGAGATGGAATCCATATACACCAACAAAGTATGAACTTTGGTTGCGATATCTGAAGGGTTAAATCCCTATCAGGAGCAAGTATATCTTAAGAAGATTACTTGGTGTACATGGAAAAGTTGAGACTTTCAAAGCTAGACTTGTTAAAGGTTTTCATCATCGACCAGGCGTGGATAATGTTGAAACCTTTTTCCAGTGGCTATGCTTAAGTCTATCTAGATCCTACTTACCACGGCTACATACCATGACTACGATATCTGGTGGTTGGGTGCCATGACTGCTTTTCTAAGTACTGATTTAGAAGAGAACGTATATAAGTACACAACCAGAGGGCCTCGTAGACAGTGGGAGCAGCGGAAACATGTGCAAGATGTTTTATGTGATAAAACAGGCATCGTGGAGTTGGAACGTCTGTTTTGATGAGTTAGTCAAACAGTTTGACATCATCAAAATGGTAGATGAACCTTGTATATACAAAAAGGTAGTAGGGAGTATGGTGGTGATCCTCGTAAAGTACGTGGATGACATACTCTTGATAAGAAAGGAGTTTCCTATGCTACGCTCGGACAATCTCCGCTTATCACAAGGATTCTCCAAATAGGATCAAAGTGATACCTCCTAAATCCAGGGTTTTGGATCTTTGAGATAGATCTAATTGGATGTTAGGATACTCACTAGTTGTAGTGAGATGGTATCAGTTGATCCTGGGGAGAATCACTTGAAAGGTTCCAGGGTGATAAAGACGACTGAATGTCAGTCACAGGCATTGTCTTTACCCTCACTAAAGGGACAGTATGTTGGAAGAGTTCCAAGCTAGATACCGTGGCATACTAGACGATAAAGGCTGGATACATCGCTACTTAAGATGCTACCAAAGAGGCAGTCTGGATGTATGTTTGTTCATGAGATGAACTTGGTTCCTACCATTGTGTGACAATGGACGTGTGGCTTTGGCCCAGGAACCCCGTTCCCATCAGTGACCCAAACGTATTCTGAGGCAGCATCACCTGATCATGGAGATAGTTGATCTCCAGGGTGATCAAGGTTAGGAGAGCAGACTCAGAGGACAACACAGCGGATCCACTCACGAAGGCCTATTCCCAGAGAGAGACTTTTTGGGATGGTTGAGTATGAGATACTACAACCACTGCTACAGATGGCCCTAGTGCAAGTGGGAGATTGTTAGTTATATGTATGCCCTAGAGGCCATTACTGTACATAGGATGCATATTGTAGTGGATGCTGGGACATATATAGGGAGGACTTTCTTGCTCGACATGATAGTATGCTATCTGGTTACTCTTTACCTTGACGTGTATACTGATTGTCTCTCTGTTACATGTTGGTAAAGCCCTTAGGATGTGTACTTGACTACCTGGACTATGATGCGGATCATACTAGTGGGGACATGGTAGTCTATAAGTACATCCTTCAAGGTCCCTAGTCGTGGGTGTGTCGAGACGGGGCATCGATATACCAGAGTAGACTAACGTACACCTTCTCGACCCATACAGATGGGCGATGGATGATCCCATATCCATTGGTGTTTGACATCAGAGATGATATACGGGTGCTCAGTGGAGACTGGGTACGCTGGACGGACTCGCCGAGAATTCCCAGATGGTATTATACCTCACGTCAGATGGCAGTTCTCTGGTGACACTGGTACAGGTTAGTCTGTAGACCCGAGATCGTCATAGAGTCTTGTGTGATTCCCACTGTGCTTTGATTTCCACCTTACTACGTCTAAGAGGGCGTGCAAAACGGTGGCTTTTGGGTACAGTCCCGAATCACATGGAGGCAATGAGCGATAGGAGGGGATTTGTCTTTCCGGGTATTGGGAGTTGATGTTGCGCTGTGTTCGATTGGCTATAACCGGAAATCCCTGGCCAGGGTTGCTGAGATTTACTGGTAAGTGTTACCATTAGTTTCTCGAACTGTTATAGACCTCATATCGACATGACTTATCGAGTTTTTGGGGTCTGACGTTTACCACCCCTAGGCAAGATATACGACATATCAGACGAACAGACCGGACTATACGGTAAGTGTTACTGGTTGGATTCACAGGAGTATGAGCGGGCTTGCTCGTCGATCTTCTGATCGCTCAATACCCGGGTGGACGTTACGTTTAGCAGACCGCTTGCGGCTTGTGGGTGTTTGATATGATCATCACCTGCTGCCGGCGTATTGACGAGTCTTTAGAGTCCTACACAGAGGTTTCCTGGCTCAAGCGAAACGAAATAGGAGCGCATATGAGATATGTGCGGGACCGAGAATAATGCGTGTATGTGATACCGTATTCCATTCTCGCGATGAATGTATCGATTGGTTGTATGTGATATAACCTAGTTATCGATTCAAGGATTGATTCGATAAGCCGATACATTGGATATTAGTCGGTTATATGAGATATGACCGGATCGTTAAATCAAGTGTCGATTTAATGATTTAATGCGTAATTATATATTTGATATATTACTTTGCATTAACTAGTATTGGTTCACTTTAAATGGATTTTCTCACTTAAAATGCACATTGTATATGTGATATATTTTTTATGCACATGATTGTATCATGTTTGATGATACATGAATGTTTGGGTGTATGTTTAGTCAAAACCATGGTTAAGTTAATGGTTAGGGTTTTGTTTACTTATTTATTTATTCATTCTCTTTATTCTTTTTGGCAAAGGAAAAAGAAATGGTTGCTTATTTTGGATTTACATTGAAGCTTCATGAAGCTTTGAAAAGTTCAACCATTTTTGTTTCTTTTGCCTAACCTAACCATTCAACTAACCTTAGTTTATTCTCTACCATATGATAAGTATTCATTTTATTTTCTTTTTGAAAATAACATATCATATTATCTTCTTCTTCTTCTTCTTCTTCAAGAAGAAAAAGCTTGATAGCTTCAATGGCAACTTGAGCAAATGAGTGAGAAATCTAATTCCAAAGTGAACCCACTTCCTATTTCTTCATCCTCTACCTCTTACCAAGTAGTATAGGGTATTTTCTTCACAAGTTTCAAGACTTGGTGAAGTTGGAGTTTGATCTTGAGTTGCCTCGACGTAGATCATCTTCGGCATCGAAGCCGAAGACCTAGCCCGCCCATTTCTCCGATGAAGCCGATGCCAGAGTCCGGGAATCGATTTGGACAGCGGAGGGACGTCATCATGGAGCCTAGGAGGTGGAGGACCGGATCTACAAAGGTTGTAGCCCCTTTCCTTTAGCTATAATTCGTTTATTTGCATCGCATTGCCTATACATCTAGTTAACGATCCGTATTAGGGTTTCTCGGCACTTGTAAAATTTTAATTGGCCATGTTTGATCACTTATGAGACTTCATTAGTGTGCCTAGGAACCCTACATTACTAAAGTCAGGGGTATGTACGGATGGGTTCAAATTAACAAGATAATGATGGGTAGAACTTGACATGTGACTTATGACATTTTGACTAAAGCCAAGGTCATAAGAGCATGGGGCAGAAATTTATATCGTGAATTTCTAAAGAAACTGAAATTTGCAAAGAGATGCATACCATTTGGAGTTTGATGAATGTTGGTAGGATTCCTTCAACATTATCACACGATGATATTTGGATCCCGATCCTACTGTGAGTATATGCTACTCATCAGGAGATTCGTCACTTAACGATCAATGCTATAATCCAAGTAGGTGCCAAGAAAGGTGTCAGTGGGGCTGCACCCCCAGAGAAAAGAGGTTATTTAATTAAGGAACTTCGCGAAAGTGTTGGAAAACCTCCCTCGAAGTACTGACACCGGCCTGGCTGAACGGTTAACCAAGTATTGTACAGTCAGAATAGTCCTGGCTAGTTCTTCCTTTTTGGTTTGAGGGGGGATTCGAGAAACAGTGGGAGCCATCCAGTTTAGATAAACTAAAAACCACTCTAAACTTGCTAGAGCATCATGCTAAAGTGTTCTCTCTCTCTCCTAATTGCAGCGACCCAGATAATGACAGGACTTAAGTTACTACTAGAAAAAATATATTGACAGGGCCAAACTATAAAGATTGGCTGCGGAATGTCAAGATGGCTTTGACCTATGACAAATTGGGCTATGTCCTTTCCGCTAAGGCACCTGCTGTCTCTGGTCCCAAATCTAGTAATGCGAATAAGGAAATCCGCAAAACCTGGGAGTTAAATTGCGCGAGGGCCAAGTGCATCGTGCTTTCCTCGATGAATAATGAACATCAGACGAAGCACGAGGATATGGATCTTCATGCCATATTTCTCCAAACAAAGGAACTTTATGGAGAGCAATCTTATATAGCAAGATACGAGACCTCAAAGAACTTATTTCAGGCGAGGTTGTCCATCGGATCATCGGTAGGAGAACATGTCCTAAAGATGATTGGCTATATAGAAGAGCTCTCAGACCTTGGGATGACTTTGGAGAACGAGCTCTATACAGATTTGATTCTCCAGTCCCTTCCTTCCACCTACGCCCAGTTTATTCTGAATTTCAACATTCAAAGAAAAGAAGTTGAACTTCCAGAACTCCTTAACATGTTGAGGAGTGCAGAGGGCACCTTACAGAAGGCAAGGGATACACCTGCTATGTTTGTTCGCGGTGCTTCTTTTTCCGGGTCCAAGGCTAGGGCCAAAGGAAGGAAGAATAAGGCCGCCACCAAACCTAGAGGAGGCGTTAGTAAGGTGGGAGTGAAGGGAAAGAAAAAGATTGCGGTGCCAGTAGTTGCAAAGGATGAGTGCTTCCACTGTCATAGGAAAGGGCACTGGAAGAAAGATTGCAAGGCTTGGAACGCCAAGAACCAGGAACCGAAGCAAGCTGTGGCTTCGACTTCAGGTGTGTTGTAATTGAGAATTGTCTGTCAATCAACTCTACTTCCTGAGTATTGGATACCGGATCAGGATCTCATATATGCAATTCATTGCAGGCACTGAGAAACCGTAGAGTGCTGAAGGTTGGTGATATGACCCTTAAGGTTGCTAACGGAGCTAGCGTGGAAGCTGTGTCCGTAGGGGATTATCACCTAGGATTGACGAGTGGACATATTTTGGTTTTGCATAACTGTTTTTGCGTACCCAGTTTAAACGAGTAATATCATATCGGTTTCGTTGTTATCAAAAGAAGGTTATGATTTCACGTTTGTAAGCGATGTTGTTAATATCCACCTTAATCATGGTTTGATTGGGTCCGGTACACTAGATAACGGTATATATGTCTTAAACCAATTACTGATTTTCAATGTCCAGAACACACTAAAAAGAAAGTCTCCAGATTTAAATAAGGCTTTCTTATGGCATTATAGACTTGGTCACATCAATGAGACAAGGTTAACTAAGTTACATAGAGAAGGATATTTGGATTCGTTCGAATATCAATCTTATGCCACTTGTCAATCATGTCTCAAAGGAAAGATGACAAAGACTCCATTCACTGGACATGGAGTAAGAGCGAGCGAGCTCTTAGGACTCATACACAGCGATGTATGTGGTTCAATGTCTACACATGCAAGAGGTGGTTTTTCCTATTTCATTACTTTTACGGATGATTAATCTAGGTACGGATTCATTTTCTTGATGGAACATAAATCCGAGACTTTTGAGAAATTCCAAGAGTATAAGAATGAAGTAGAAAACCAAACCGGCAAAAGTATCAAGACACTGAGATCTGATCGAGGTGGTGAATACTTAAGTGCCGAGTTCCTAGGTTACCTAAAAGAGAAAGGAATTCTCTCTCAGTTTACTCCTCCATACACTCCACAGCATAACAGTGTATCGGAGAGAAGGAATCGAACCCTATTGGATATGGTACGTTCCATGATGAGTAATGCTGATTTACCGCGATCTTTCTGGGGTTATGTGCTAGAATCAGCAGCATATCTTCTGAACAGGGCTCCTACCAAGACTGTGCCTACCACGCCATATCAGATGTGGAGTGGGAAGAAACCCCATCTTCAGCATATGAAGATATGGGGATGTCCAGCTTTTGTTAAAAAGCAGCATGCGGACAAACTCGAGGCACGATCAGTACAATGTAAGTTTGTGGGATATCCAAAGAACTCCAAGGGGTATTATTTCTATTACGCAGAGGAACAAAAGGTTTTTGTTTCTTGTAATGCCCATTTTCGAGAACAGCAGTTTATAAAAAAGGAAACAAGTGGGAGCGAAATAGAACTGGAAGAAATTACAGAACCACAAACTACTACTGAAAGTTTGGTAAGACCAGTAGTTAAAGAAGAATATGACATTCCCGCACCCCTCTGCAGGAGTAGTAGGCCGTCTCATCCGCCTGAGAGATACTACGGTTTTCTCATTGATGGGGATAGAGAGGATTGCGTCATTGATGATGATGAACCTACTAGCTTCCAGCAGGCCATCCAGAGCGGTGACTCGGTACGATGGTTGGATGCAATGCGGACCGAGATGGAGTCCATGTCACCAACAAAGTATGGACTTTGGACTTTGCTCCAGATGGGGTAAAACCCATAGGATGCAAATGGATCTTCAAGAAAAAGGTTGGTGTAGATGGACAGGTGGAAACCTATAAGGCTAGACTTGTTGCAAAGGGTTTTCGTCAAAGACCTGGTTTGGACTATGATGAGACTTTTTCTCCAGTGGCTATGCTCAAATCCATTCGAGTCCTTCTTGCTATTGTCGCCTTCCATGATTATGAGATCTGGCAGATGGACGTAAAGATGGCATTTCTAAATGGTAATTTGGAAGACTGCGTCTATATGGATCAGCCAGAAGGCTTCAATCAGAGTGGGAGCAGCGGGAAAGTCTGCAAGTTGCTTAAGTCTATTTATGGACTAAAGCAGGCATCGCGGAGTTGGAACATCTGTTTTGATGAAACGGTCAAAGAATATGACTTTATTAAAAATCCAGATGAACCATGTATATATAGTAAAATTGTAGCACGAACTGTCGTATTCCTTGTCTTGTACGTGGATGACATTCTATTGATAGGAAATGACATTCCTATGCTACAATCTGTCAAAGGATTCTTGTCAAACAAGTTCTCCATGAAAGACCTGGGTGATGCCTCTTACATTCTAGGGATCCGATCTATCGTGATAGATCCAAGAGGATGTTGGGAATTTCGCAGTCCAGGTATATCAACACTGTACTGAAAAGATTCAGTATGGAAGATTCTAAGCGCGGTAATCTACCGGCTTGTCACGGAATCACCTTATCCAAAGAGATGTCTCCCAAGACTGATTTGGAAAGAGATCGCATGTCTATTATACCCTACGCTTCTGCGGTAGGCTCTATAATGTATGCGATGTTGTGCACTAGACCAGATGTTGCTTACGCACTGAGCGTGGTAAGCAGGTATCAGTCAGACCCATGGGAGAAGCACTGGATAGCAGTGAAGAACATTCTCAAGTACCTGAGAAGGACTAAGGAGATGTTCTTGGTTTACGGCGGAAAAGACCTCAAGCTCGAGGCCTTTGCTGATTCAGGCTTCCAGAGTGACAAAGATGACTCCAAGTCCATGTCAGGTTATGTCTTTACCCTCAATGGAGGGGCGGTGTGCTGGAAGAGTTCCAAGCAGGACACCGTTGCTGACTCGATGATGGAAGCGGAGTATATTGCTGCTTGCGATGCCGCAAAAGAATCAGTCTGGATGAAGAAGTTCCTGACAGAACTTCAGGTGGTTCCTACCATTGTTGATCCAATACCGCTGTATTGCGACAACAACGGAGCTATAGCTTTAGCGAAGGAACCCAAGTCCCATCAGAAGTCCAGACACATCTTAAGGCGGTATCACCTGATCAGGGAGATCAAAGATCGCCGGGAGATCGAGGTCCGGAGAGTTGCTACAGAGGAGAACAATGTTGATCCATTCACAAAGGCCTTACCTCCGATTCAGTTCGAGAGGCTACTCGAGATAATCGGTCTTCGATACGCCAGTATATGGCCTTAGTGCAAGTGGGAGATTGTTAGTGTATATGCCCTAGGGGCCATTATTGTATCATACTAGCTTGTATATTACTTAATGGAAGCTTTGGATATTCACAGTTATATTAACAGTCTTGCTAAACATGGTAGTATGCTACTTGGTTATATCTATCTTAATATGTCTGTACGTATTGATAGAGCCCTTAGGATCTTAGTTGACTACCAGCGTTGTGATGGCAGTCACACTAGGGGGGGCTGGGTAGTCTTCAAGCACATCCTTTTTCAGGTCCCTAGTCGTAGGATTATCGAGACAGGGCATAAATACTCCGGAGTAGACTAGTGTGTACGCTTCTCATCCCAGTTGGGGAGATGGTCTATCCCACAGCCATCAGTACGTCGTACTGGAGATAGTATACAGGTACCCGTTGGGTTACGGGTACACCGGACAAGACTCGTGGGGAACTGTTGGTTGGTATTATACCCGTTGTCAGTTAACAGTTCCCAGGTGACATGAGTACAGCATAGTCCGCAGACTTGACACTGCTGCTGCACCTCGAGTGTGTCCCAGAGTTCTTAGATTGCTACCCTACCACGGCTCAAAGGAGTCATGCAAACAGGTAGCAGTTGGGTGCAGTCCCGAGCACTTGGAGGCAGTAGCGGTTAGACAGGATTCGTCTCTCCCGGTATTGGGAGTTGATATCGCGCTGTGTCAGAGAGCCATTACGCAAAGTCCCTGGCCAGGGCAAGCAAGATTTACTGGTAGGTTTTCCAGTAGTTTCTCAAGGTGTAATGGGCTTTGCTCCGACACGACTTATACCGCTTTTATGGGACTGACGCTTGCCACCCGCCTAGGCCCGATATGCGATAATCCTAGACGAACAGACCGGACTGTACGGAGATTGTCACATCAGGCTCAGTAGGAGTTCGGATGGGTTTCCACATCGGCCTTCTTATCGACATCAACCTGGGGAACGTTACGTACAGCTAGTGTCTCTTGCGGTCTGTGGTTAAACTCACTGCCAGCGTAGTATTCGTGTCTTTAGAGTACCACACAGAGAGTTTCCTTGCTCTGGGCAAAACGATATAGAGGTCGTATGGTTTTACGATAAGGGTTCGGACGCATACGTGTTTTTACGCACGTATGATGTTCGGACAGTTTTTACTAGCCGGCTTTGGTTTAAGCCAAATTCTAGTATCGGATTATTGGATTTTTACAGTCTAAAATTTTTCCGTGTTTTCACGGATAGGAGGGGCGTTCTCGTAATTTGGCGAGAAGCTTCTGGAAGGATGATAACTTGGGGGTTAAGGTGACATTTGCATTTATTGGATTAATGAGTCATGAGAATGAATCATCCATGGAGTTAATGTTGCATTAATGATTTAAATGACTCATGAGATGACTCACTCTATGAATTAATGAAGCATGATGACACATATTTATTTGTTATTCATTTTAATTATATCATATGCCTCATATATTCAAATGAGATCATTATTCCAAAAGGATTCTCACTCTCACCTTCTCTCTACTCAAGCTCTCTCTCTTCAAACCCTAATCCTAACCTCTCATGTGTTGAGATCAAGGATTAGTAAGACTTGTTAATCCTTAATAACACTCTATATTACCTAGGTGACTTTGATTAGCAATTTGAGTAACCTATTTTCCTCAAGTTAGAGGAAAAGCTTGGAGTAGTAGCTTTCGGGTGGATCGTCTATTACAAAGAGGAGGCCGACGAGGAGGTGGTTAACAAGAAGAAGAAGGACTTGGTTCATTAGGTATAATCTTCTTTCATAGTAGCTAACTACTCCTATGATAGTGTTAGTTAGTGTTTAGGAAAGATCCTTTCGGTTAGTCGATGTTGTTTTAAACAAAATGATTGTTTTACCTATTCCGCCTCCCCGCAACTGTAACATTTTCAAAAAATATAAAATATTAATTTTGGGAATTTTTATAATTTAATATTATTTTATTGATTATTTTAATATTAAATGCAAATAAATAGGAAAAATGTTAGAAAAATTATGAAAAATTATGGAAAATTCTAAAATAGGGTAAATTAGAGAATTTCGAAATTTAAAGTTTTTAAGACTAGTTATATGCTAATTTAGTGTTAATCGCGATTAAAAATCGCTAATTGTATTTTTAGCTCTTTTGAGCAAAAGTGGGCACATATTGTTTTCCACACTTGTTACACTTGTGTTACATTCTTTTGACATGGTTGTTCTTTTGGGTGCCCTATTTGAGTGAGAAGAAAAGAAAAGGGAAAGAAAATGGTATAATGATGAGAGAGAGAGAAAACAAGTCAACCCCCACCTTTTTGCACCATGCCTTCATCATTTCCCCATCTCTTTTCTCTCTCCCCTTTCCCTTGTTGCTGCTGCTGCCCTCTTCCCTCACTCTCCCTCTTCACTAAAACCCTAGATCCATCAAGAAAACAATGCCGAAACCCCATTCTCACTTCACAAAAAATGATCCCAAGTCTACTAGCTTCACATTGAACCTAGCAAGATTGGATTTGGATCACTTTAAGCAACTCAAGAATTTTCTTGAGTTGCCAAAGGAGGTAATTTCTGCACCCTCTTGTAGCATTTCAATTTCCTTATGCATCGATTCTAGTTTAGTATCGATATCGTGTCATTTTGTGGACTTTTGAGATTTCAAGCGAGGGTTTAGGGTAAAACTGAAACTAAGATGAAATTGAGGCTTGTTGAGACCCTAGAAACCCTGGTGTGATGCTAAATTGAACCAAAACCTGTAGCTAGAACCAGAATACGGATTTTTGTAACCGATATCGGGGAAAAACTGGAATCTGCCACTGTTATTAAGAATCTGCTAACACCCCGAGACTCCTAAAATAATATTGAGTGGAAATTGAGATGTGCAGGCACCATAGAGGCAACACCCAAAACCCTAGCTCCCCATTCTAAAGTGAGGCCGCCGAATTTCCCATTCTGGCCGCAATTTGCGGCCAGAGCAGAGGGGATTCTCCTCGTTTTCTGTGCACAGCCCCAATTCCTCAATTCTTGGCCCTGGGTACTTCTAGTTTTGACAGATTCTATCTAGGGTGAAATCTGGGACATATATCCTAATTTCTATTTTGGATTCGTGTTTCCGTATTCCGTATTTTCATTTCTGAAATGGTGGATTGTGTTTTGCCTCGACTATTGGGCGTTTATACGACGATATAGAGGATTTATATGTGGTTTTGAAGGCGTGCCATGGGTTCTCACCTATAGGCCCCCTTATCGTATCGTTTTGGATTTCATGCGCCGTTTTAGCTTGGATTTGGTTTAATGCGCATATACGATATTTGATGTGTAGGTACCCATGAAGACTTCAGGACGACAAGAAAATGCGTGGTCATGTCCGCAAATGATGATACAGGTGAGTAGATTATATCTACAGGGGGAAGTCGGGTGGATGGCGTATAGCACCCCCGCAGTCCGTAGATAGATTATTATGTAGTTCTTGTGATATTAGGTGTATTATGGATAGTATAGGGTTAGAAGTGACTAGTGTAGTTCATAGTCGCGAACCCTAGGATAGAATTACACCTATACACACACCTTTGCGTATCACTTGTACTTGCACTGTGATTGACGATATGTGATGACTTGGAGATGAGTCGATGATGTGGGCTTGGTGCCCAGGGATCAGTGATTTGATACGATTCATATGTGGGATATGACTTGTGATTCTTGCGGGCTTGGGATATGTGTTTACCCCCGCATGCATACTTACTGATGTTACCGTTTGTACTAGACATAGAGTAGTACTCTAGACTATATGATCTGATGATGGTGATATCTGTTATGTGATGAGACAGTGAGATGTTGACCCCTACCCAGCTATGGGGATGCCGTACGATGATTTACCGTACGTGCCGATATTGATGATAGATCCGCACTCATAACTCGAGGATATCTTATGATATGACATTGAGGCGAGATCACCGACTATATATCTTTATATATATACCGACTCAGATTTAGGTGGTTTCCACACTTACCCCTCCTGATTGACCTGATACTTAGGTGTAGTTTGCATAGTAGATACTTCACTGTGGTGTTGACTACTAGATTTCTGCAGTCTCATGCTATTCGCATTGCTGGCATATATTCATTGCTATATTATTATTATGATGTTAGGACACCAGCACCATTATCGATGATGCGTATGTTTCACGTACACTATTGCCGGCTCACACACTTCATCATCGATAATTGCCATGCCACTACACTGTAGTACTATTGCATTCATGAGATGATTCTTCCTTCGACATATGCACATTACTATTCCATGTTGCATGATTTCCGATATGATTACTTTTCTTTACATGTCGCATACATCATGGATTGATTGCATAGCACATCGCATTGGATGTACTTCTTGATGTTGGATTTTCATGAGATTTTGGGATTTGGGAACCGTGTCCTTTTCAATAAGTAATCATTTAAAAACCCGGTTCCCTTGATATGATATTTGGGGCGTCGCCCCGTGTTTTCTCGGTGCTAGAGGATGTACTGAGAGAGGGCTGACCCGGACTGACGGATGCCCGATGGATTGATATAGGGCTGACCCGGACTGACGGATGCCCGATGGATTGATAGAGGGCTGACCCGGACTGACGGAAGCCCGATGGATTGAGAGAGGGATGACCCGGACGGACGGATTCCCGATATATATATACTCTGGAGAGGGCTGACCCGGACTGACGGATGCCCGATGGATTGATAGAGGGCTGACCCGGACTGACGGAAGCCCGATGGTTTGAGAGAGGGATGACCCGGACTGACGGATTCCCGGTATATACTTTGAGAGAGGGCTGACCCGGATTGACGGAGCCCCATATGGATGAGGATTTACGTGTCGATGCTAGGCACGGGTTTCATGATGTTTTTCCATGATTTTGCTTATATCCTCACATTGCATATATGATGCTTTTCGTCAGTGGGTGACGAGTGGACGGGTTCCACATACATATAGACATGGATTATATATAGACTGGTTTTTACATTGATCATACTTTATTTGTATATATAACAGGGTATGAGGGCGCTGTTATATATACCCTTACACCAATATTAGTGGTATGGGACGCTAATATATGTGCATTGATATCATTGATGTTTCATCATAGTTACTTCATGCAGACATACCTTACACTGATGACATGTGATTACCTGAGTACCTGGCATGCATACCTGATTAGATGTTACCTTGCCACCTTATCACACTCAGATGTACTCTTGTGGATTATGTTACTGATTGTTGACTTAGGTTTATGTCTTGCATTCGGTTTCTGCTTGTAGATGTTTCTATTCACGAGTTGGCAACTCACCCCCGTAGTGCCACAGTTCTTGCAGGTTCTGCCGTACAGGTTCTATTGCGGCATTTCTGGCACACTTCTTTCTTGCGGGTGACTTGCTTTTGGTAGGTGGATTCTTTCGCATCAAGAATCACCATTGTATTTATTTTATTTCATTGTATCTAGAAATTGTCCATCAACCAAAACTTGTATATTCTTTCAGACTTAGAGACAGTGTTGTATTATTCGACCTTAGAGTCGCGCTTAGTAGTATTGCGGTTTCTTGTTGCTTTTGAGCTTTCTTTTGGATTTGATCCTCGCCACTTGGCGTTGTATATTATTGTTGCATGTGTGGTTGTGACCGTCGATTGACGAAGAGCTAGCTCCCTCTTGGGGATGCCTTTATCATTGCATATATATTGTTATTCTTGTTTTACCCCATTCGGGGCCAGTTTTACAAAAGAAACTCTGCCGAAATTTTTAGAAAGGACTGTACACTTTTAAAATGCTTATTCGGCTTAGTTATTTAAAAACCTTGATTTCAAACATGTTTTTCTTCACTTCTTTAAACCAGTTCCTTTACTTATTCTTAAAAATGGTTTTAGATTTCTGGGCTTTTGGCTTACTTGGATCCGATGGAGTCATATAGACTTCATATGGTTCAAGGGCCAGTCACGTGCTCTTTCGGGTCGTGACAAAGTTGGTATCAGAGCGCTAGGTTGACCTTGGTTCGAGTCTGAGTTTGACTATGTGGAGCCTAGGGCGTTGTTTATATACGGAACTTAGGCTTGACCTTACGGAACTTAGACTTGGTCGAGGGGGTATTAGACCCGAAATTTCGTCGTGTAGGATGACCCTTGGTTGATGGATTAGGTTACTAAAGTAGAGTGACGTACCGTTGGTATGTTCCGCGGCATACTTACGACACGCCACTCCGCTTGAGGAACCTTAGGATGTACATACTTTTGAGATCAGTGATTCTCTTCATATCTTGGATTATACAATCCATTGGAGATCCCCGATTCTATTAGTTTCATGATCATACCTTCATTGATGTTGTTCCTTCCTATGATCATGTATCCACTTTGGATCTGTTGTTTCCTTTCTTGCCATTGATGTGCTCTTTTGATACTCGATTGAGGTTCCTGTCACCATGGTTGAGCGCAGTTTGGGCTGCTGCTAGGGTTACGGCCGGTGTGAGCTCGTTTGGTACGAGGGCCGACCATTGTGTTTTCTGGTGACATGGGAACGTCTCGAGTTAGTGTTGGTGATTGTGACCTCTGGTGGAGGCGAGTGCTTGGTCTTGCACCGGATGATCGGGCCATTGTTAGAGCTGCCAGTTGAGAGATGACTGTTGATGTACAGCATACCTCAGAGATGTGATGTCGCCTATCGTGCAGACGGATGGACCAGCTGTTGCTGAGATTGGCAGGATGTTGCATTCGGAGCGTACGAGCTGAGACTGCCGGAGCTTTCGGGCAGTCATGCGACTGATGATAGCTAGTCTACCCGATTTGAGAGGCGAAGGTGATTCGTCCGATGTTGCGCCAGAGCGGGCCCAGATGAGTTGAAGATTTCCAGTGTGGAGAGTCTTACTCAGATCTAGAGCAGACCGACTCAGAGATGACCGCTTATGCGTCGCCTTTCCTGGAGGATTGAGGCGTTGTTCGGCGTACAGGCGTATGAGCCAGTTGCTGCTGCAAATGACGAGATATCGCCCAGATGGTTGGAGCTACTGCAGCATGAGCATGTTCTTGGAGATATGATAGCGAGTCGCTAGTCACCGAGGATGAATGACTAGGACGTGTGGTGAGTTTGCTTACCCGATGCGAGTCATCAGGTGGATTGATTCCAGATAGAGACGACTTCACGCAGGTTCGTTGAGAGTCGATAGAGACGATCAAATGTCAGGAGCCCATTTTCCAGGTTTAAAGTATACGGAAAGACATGCAGGTGATTCTATGGACCCTCTAGAAGAATGAAACCCTAACTCGACTTAATGACCGTGTGACAGCCTTTGAACCTTAGGGTTTACGGCGGTTCCGCGGCGCCATTAGTGAGGCTTGGGTTTGCCCTTCTACGGCTGGACCACCGACGCTGTGGCATGTACTCGATACTATTAAACTGTACCCGAGATGTGAGCTCTTGGGGGATTATGAGGATCTGACGAGTCGATCGGATGGTTCGACATCTTTCGGATATCGTGATGAGACACTGCTTGGGAGACTCCAGATGCGAGCATAGCCGTTGGAGCACAGTACATGCAGCTATGTTGAGGCGAGTCCGAATCAGTCGACATTGACGCAGAGTGAAGAAAAGAGTTCGTACGAGATTTCGACGAGATGACGTCCCACTCCGCTGACATCAGAGATGTGATATGCAACCCGAGGCGTGGTATATGGATATATCTTCCAGAAAGAAGCGTGATAAGTAGGCAGCCATTCCGGAATAAGCTTTAGCTTCAGCATTGGATGATGACTTCCGGGCTTTTCGGCAGGATTGAGATTTGAGAAGGGAACCTCGACAGGACCCTTCTGGAAAACGATATGAGAAGACCTAGACCAGGAGTGGTCGTATTGCGCGCACCCAGCAGGCCAGAGTTTGGCATTGTCGACGAGGTAGTTGACCAAGTGCGGATAAAGGAACTTAACCTGATGCTTTCCGAATTGATCAAGGACGGACGAGAGATGAGTATTCCTCCGATGGTTGGGACGTGTTCCCAAGGACCAGTTCGGCCTGACATCTGCTACAGAGTGATGGAGCTACAGATTACGTGATTTCGAGTCCGTGTGAGAGACTTCAGATTGACCGTGGCCGAGGACAGTGCAGTGCATAGTAGCTTGGCGTGACGTCATAGTGGACGACGATAGAGACAGTTGGAACAAGAGGTTCGTGTGAGACACTGACGAGCTGTCATTGCTTTCCGTCGAGACCAGAGACCTGATATGCTTACAGAGACGTTGGGATGTGACCAGTTTCTGAGAAAACATTGTGCTGAGGACACAGGTGTCTTTTGAGCGAGAAGAGGTTGTGCAGGAGAGCCAGCCTCCGTTTGGTTCGGCATAGGCGAAATCGGAAGAGACCTTGAGCAGGATTCCTTCCAGGACATTGCTGCAACGATGTTTGCACCCAGGATCAGATGTGAGACGTGCTTTCAGAAAGCCAGAGGCCGACGTCAGTGATATGCTGCCTTACGAGTGGTCGTGAGGATTGACCGAGAGGTGACCAGAGAAGTGCCAGAACGGAATCGCCCCCGTTAGCACATCTGACAGGGCCGATGAGCCGATTGACCGCATGATAGGTGATCCGCAGAGAAGATAAAGACCCAGAGAGTCAGAGGACGCCAGACCGTGAGCAAGAGGCAGTAGATATCCTGCGCTGCTAGCAGTGGATGCACTGACTCCTTCTCGACCTTGAAGGAGGAACTACCGACGACGGTGTTTATGATTTGTGATTTTGTGATTCGATTATCACGTATCCGTCATTTTGGATTTCGGTATTTCGGGCGTTCTGTTTGCATGATTTAGTTTTGATGACTGAGTTTCATGATTTTGGTTTCACGCACCCACTGGATATTTATATATTTTGCGCAGAGTTATTACATTTGAGATATTGGTTGAGATTTCATGCCTACTGTATTCAGTGATTTGATTTACACTTCCAGCATAGTTTTCATGCACCTTTAGTGTTTTGATATACGATTTTGGTGCACGCCAGATGCACTAAATCAGGATTCTTCGTGCATGTCACATGCACCTGATTTTTTCTGTCAGGCACACACGTTGCCTACGACAGATGTTTCGTGCACACCCGTTGCACCTAGATGTTGTTTTGTATACCTGTTTGACACATTTATGGGTTTTGATTCCTTGCGCACAAGACGCATAGGATATTCTTATATATGCATTTTGGGGATTGATTTCTAGTAGAGCAGTGCATTTTATGATATTCACTATGTGTTGATATTTTCGGAGCCCCGACAAATTAGATTATTACGGGAATTGTTTTAAATATTGGGGGTTTAAATTTAAATTCGGGGACCGAATTTCTTTAAGGGGGGTAGATTGTAACATTTTCAAAAAATATAAAATATTAATTTTGGGAATTTTTATAATTTAATATTATTTTATTGATTATTTTAATATTAAATGCAAATAAATAGGAAAAATGTTAGAAAAATTATGAAAAATTATGGAAAATTCTAAAATAGGGTAAATTAGAGAATTTCGAAATTTTAAAGTTTTTAAGACTAGTTATATGCTAATTTAGTGTTAATCGCGATTAAAAATCGCTAATTGTATTTTTAGCACTTTTGAGCAAAAGTGGGCACATATTGTTTTCCACACTTATTACACTTGTGTTACATTCTTTTGACATGGTTGTTCTTTTGGGTGCCCTATTTGAGTGAGAAGAAAAGAAAAGGGAAAGAAAATGGTATAATGATGAAAGAGAGAGAAAACAAGTCAACCCCCACCTTTTTGCACCATGCCTTCATCAGTTCCCCATCTCTTTTCTCTCTCCCCTTTCCCTTGTTGCTGCTGCTGCCCTCTTCCCTCACTCTCCCTCTTCACTAAAACCCTAGATCCATCAAGAAAACAATGCCAAAACCCCATTCTCACTTCACAAAAAATGATCCCAAGCCTACTAGCTTCACATTGAACCTAGCAAGATTGGATTTGGAGCACTTTGAGCAACTCAAGAATTTTCTTGAGTTGCCAAAGGAGGTAATTTCTGCACCCTCTTGTAGCATTTCAATTTCCTTATGCATCGATTCTAGTTTAGTATCGATATCGTGTCATTTTGTGGACTTTTGAGATTTCAAGTGAGGGTTTAGGGTAAAACTGAAACTAAGATGAAATTGAGGCTTGTTGAGACCCTAGAAACCCTGGTGTGATGCTAAATTGAACCAAAACCTGAAGCTAGAACCAGAATACGGATTTTTGTAACCGATATCGGGGAAAAACTGGAATCTGCCACTGTTATTAAGAATCTGCTAACACCCCGAGACTCCTAAAATAATATTGAGTGGAAATTGAGATGTGCAGGCACCATAGAGGCAACACCCAAAACCCTAGCTCCCCATTCTAAAGTGAGGCCGCCGAATTTCCCATTCTGGCCGCAATTTGCGGCCAGAGCAGAGGGGATTCTCCTCGTTTTCTGTGCACAGCCCCAATTCCTCAATTCTTGGCCCTGGGTACTTCTAGTTTTGACAGATTCTATCTAGGGTGAAATCTGGGACATATATCCTAAGTTGCTATTTTGGATTCGTGTTTCCGTATTCCGTATTTTCATTTCTGAAATGGTGGATTGTGTTTTGCCTCGACTATTGGGCGTTTATACGACGATATAGAGGATTTATATGTGGTTTTGAAGGCGTGCCATGGGTTCTCACCTATAGGCCCCCTTATCGTATCGTTTTGGATTTCATGCGCCGTTTCAGCTTGGATTTGGTTTAATGCGCATATACGATATTTGATGTGTAGGTACCCATGAAGACTTCGGGACGACAAGCAAATGCGTGGTGATGTCCGCAAATGATGATACAGGTGAGTAGATTATATCTACAGGGGGAAGTCGGGTGGATGGCGTATAGCACCCCCGCAGTCCGTAGATAGATTATTATGTAGTTCTTGTGATATTAGGTGTATTATGGATAGTATAGGGTTAGAAGTGACTAGTGTAGTTCATAGTCGCGAACCCTAGGATAGAATTACACCTATACACACACCTTTGCGTATCACTTGTACTTGCACTGTGATTGACGATATGTGATGACTTGGAGATGAGTCGATGATGTGGGCTTGGTGCCCTGGAATCGGTGATTTGATACGATTCATATGTGGGATATGACTTGTGATTCTTGCGGGCTTGGGATATGTGTTTACCCCCGCATGCATACTTACTGATGTTACCGTTTGTACTAGACATAGAGTAGTACTCTAGACTATATGATCTGATAATGGTGATATCTGTTATGTGATGAGACAGTGAGATGTTGACCCCTACCCAGCTATGGGGATGCCGTACGATGATTTACCGTACGTGCCGATATTGATGATAGATCCGCACTCATAACTCGAGGATATCTTATGATATGACATTGAGGCGAGATCACCGACTATATATCTTTATATATATACCGACTCAGATTTAGGTGGTTTCCACACTTACCCCTCCTGATTGACCTGATACTTAGGTGTAGTTTGCATAGTAGATACTTCACTGTGGTGTTGACTACTAGATTTCTGCAGTCTCATGCTATTCGCATTGCTGGCATATATTCATTGCTATATTATTATTATGTTGTTAGGACACCAGCACCATTATCGATGATGCGTATGTTTCACGTACACTATTGCCGGCTCACACACTTCATCGTCGATAATTGCCATGCCACTACACTGTAGTACTATTGCATTCATGAGATGATTCTTCCTTCGACATATGCACATTACTATTCCATGTTGCATGATTTCCGATATGATTACTTTTCTTTACATGTCGCATACATCATAGATTGATTGCATAGCACATCGCATTGGATGTACTTCTTGATGTTGGATTTTCATGAGATTTCGGGATTTGGGAACCGTGTCCTTTTCAATAAGTAATCATTTAAAAACCCGGTTCCCTTGATTTGATATTTGGGGCGTCGCCCCGTGTTTTCTCGGTGCTAGAGGATGTACTGAGAGAGGGCTGACCCGGACTGACGGATGCCCGATGGATTGATATAGGGCTGACCCGGACTGACGGATGCCCGATGGATTGATAGAGGGCTGACCCGGACTGACGGAAGCCCGATGGATTGAGAGAGGGATGACCCAGACGGACGGATTCCCGATATATATATACTCTGGAGAGGGCTGACCCGGACTGACGGATGCCCGATGGATTGATAGAGGGCTGACCCGGACTGACGGAAGCCTGATGGATTGAGAGAGGGATGACCCGGACTGACGGATTCCCGGTATATACTTTGAGAGAGGGCTGACCCGGATTGACGGAGCCCCATATGGATGAGGATTTACGTGTCGATGCTAGGCACGGGTTTCATGATGTTTTTCCATGATTTTGCTTATATCCTCACATTGCATATATGATGCTTTTCGTCAGTGGGTGACGAGTGGACGGGTTCCACATACATATAGACATGGATTATATACAGACTGGTTTTTACATTGATCATACTTTATTTGTATATATAACAGGGTATGAGGGCGCTGTTATATATACCCTTACACCAATATTAGTGGTATGGGACGCTAATATATGTGTATTGATATCATTGATGTTTCATCATAGTTACTTCATGCAGACATACCTTACACTGATGACATGTGATTACCTGAGTACCTGGCATGCATACCTGATTAGATGTTACCTTGCCACCTTATCACACTCAGATGTACTCTTGTGGATTATGTTACTGATTGTTGACTTAGGTTTATGTCTTGCATTCGGTTTCTGCTTGTAGATGTTTCTATTCACGAGTTGGCAACTCACCCCCGTTGTGCCACAGTTCTTGCAGGTTCTGCCGTACAGGTTCTATTGCGGCATTTCTGGCACACTTCTTTCTTGCGGGTGACTTGCTTTTGGTAGGTGGATTCTTTCGCATCAAGAATCACCATTGTATTTATTTTATTTCATTGTATCTAGAAATTGTCCATCAACCAAAACTTGTATATTCTTTCAGACTTAGAGACAGTGTTGTATTATTCGACCTTAGAGTCGCGCTTAGTAGTATTGCGGTTTCTTGTTGCTTTTGAGCTTTCTTTTGGATTTGATCCTCGCCACTTGGCGTTGTATATTACAGTTGCATGTGTGGTTATGACCGTCGATTGACGAAGAGCTAGCTCCCGCTTGGGGATGCCTTTATCATTGCATATATATTGTTATTCTTGTTTTACCCCATTCGGGGCCAGTTTTACAAAAGAAACTCTGCCGAAATTTTTAGAAAGGACTGTACACTTTTAAAATGCTTATTCGGCTTAGTTATTTAAAAACCTTGATTTCAAACATGTTTTTCTTCACTTCTTTAAACCAGTTCCTTTACTTATTCTTAAAAATGGTTTTAGATTTCTGGGCTTTTGGCTTACTTGGATCCGATGGAGTCATATAGACTTCATATGGTTCAAGGGCCAGTCACGTGCTCTTTCGGGTCATGACAGCAACTCGTAGGGTGTACAACGTCGACTTACACTTGCCCTTCTCTCCCGAGGTGAGTGCAGTGTTGAATTGTTTTGAGTTAGCCTCGGGCCAGTTAGTGCCGAACTCTTGGAGGATTCTCTTCGGGTTCCTGGTCTGGTTGAAATTGCGGTCGATACCCTTCAGTCTGAGCTTTTTCCTTTCCTCTCTCGCTACAAGAACCACCCCGGCACCCGAAGGGACA
Organism: Agapanthus africanus; assembly: GCA_030015575.1. Taxonomy (NCBI): domain Eukaryota; kingdom Viridiplantae; phylum Streptophyta; class Magnoliopsida; order Asparagales; family Amaryllidaceae; genus Agapanthus; species Agapanthus africanus. The sequence goes on from JASDDO010000014.1 coordinate 489,002,467, forward strand.
AGCCGAGCTGGGTGTACATTTCTTTTAGAAAGCGTCGGGGAGGTGCTTTCGGGTCGGGGGTCGTCATAGTACCTTCTTCCATCCATGAATGGAAGAAGAATTTTCTGTTTGTCGGGCCACCCGAGGGTGAGGATTGGCCTGTGCCCGTCCAGTGGCATAGGGCTGACTGCCCGCGGTTGACGCAGGCGAATGATCCCGACGCGGTGGCGGTGTTGGAGTGGGAGCCCCTCCCCCAGGCCGATGTGCTGCCTGAGCAGGCCCTTAGTTGGGCTGGGCTCAGCCCCGCTCACTTCGCGGGTAAGTCAGGAATTTTTAGGCGACCTGTTTAGACTTGTGCATTCTTTCACTTTTTCTGGCATTGCTGATTCCTTTGTATTTTCGTCTTATGCAGAACCCATAGATCAAGGCAAATTTCGGGCAGCTCTGGTCGAACAGAAGAATGGGAAGATGGACGGAGGTGCCATCCCTTCTTAACAGTCGTCGGCTCCGGCTCCGGCTCCACCGGTGGTCGCTCCATCCAGGCTCTCAAGCGCACCTCGGGCCTTGGAGTCTAGCCATGCGCCGAGCCGAAAACGCTTTCGGGAGCAGGAGCCCGGGGCTATGGAGGTGGGAGGCAAGACCGGTTCTCCTGCGTCTCTCCTCAAGAGGTACCATAGGATGGTGCCCCGTTCCCCGGCTTCCCCGATAGTCGTGGACGAAGGGAAGCTTCGCTTTGAGATGCCCTCAGGGATTTCTGTCACTGATAGCCTGCTCTCGGAGATGGAGAGGTCGGCCGGGGGAAGAATCCCTCGGGGGACCCTCCGGGCCCAGATGGTGGCCATAGCCCAGGAGGTCGTGCAGGTCAGTGTTCGCACCTCACTTGGGTCTTTATTATGTATTTTTCTTCGCAAGGTTGGGTGCCCCCTTTTCTTTTTAACCCATCCTTTATTTTCTTCAGTTCCTCCAGCATGTCGCCCTCGTCGTTAACATGGAGGACGGGGAAATTTCCCCAGCGATGCAGGCCGCGAGTGAGTTCTCCTCGCAGTAGGAGAGCTCAAGGCTGGAGCTGTAAGCGGCGATAGAGAGGGTCGCCGCCCTCGAAGACCGGTTGGCGTCTAGGGACCGGGAGATCGCCAGCTGCCGAGAGGCCGCCCACGCCGCCGAGGCTAAGTTAGAAGATTCCAGATTGCTTGTCGCCACCCTGAAGAAGACGGCGAACACCCTTCGTGTCATGAACCGTAGGTACGGAACGTGACCGACACTTAAATTACGAAACATCTAAAGGCGTAACGTAATCTAAGTAAGCCGAAGCCCAGAAATCTAAACCATTTTAAGGAAGAAGTGTAGGAAAACATGTTTTAAAAGCAACGTCAAATTTCTCAAAAATTTCGGCAGAGTCTACATTGTAAAAATTGGCCCCAAACGGGTACAAATAAGAATAATATATGCAATCAATAACAAGGCATCCCTAAGAGGGAGCTAGCTCTACGCCAAAAGGCGGGAAAAACCACACAATGCACTAAAATATGCAACGCCGAAGGGCGAGGCTCAAAACTCAAAAGAAAACCAAATCCACCAAAAACCATAATAATACAAGCGCGACTCTATGGTCGAAAGAATAAGCAACTAGCCTTCTAAATCTATCAAGTAATACAATTCCGGTTGATGGAGCTTACTAGATACAAATGAAATAATAAAAGTACAATGGCGGTCCCGATACAATGAACCAACCTACCAAGAAAATCACCCTGAATGAAATGATGTGCCAGCAAGTCGCCAAGGAAACATGTACATCGAAACCTGTAAGAAAAATTTCGCACAACGGGGGTGAGTTGCCAAGTTGTGAGTAGAAGACATCTGCGAGTAGAAATCGCATGCACGATGATCTCCTAGGTTATAATAATATACTTAATATAACACTAGTCATCTAGTAGTGGCAAGGTAATAATCTATGCGTAAGTGCAATGCTCAGTGCTCGTGTCCGTCCCTCAAGTAGTAACATGTCATGTGTATGAGTATGCATGCACCATGAATGTAAAACAATCAACCATGAAATCTGGATATATCTGCATAAGAAATCTTTAACTTTTATCATAGTAAAGTTTGTATGGTTATCCGAAACATCATCAATAAAATCCATGGAAATTCGTGTCAAGTATCGACAAAAAATGTGTAAATCCCAAAGTCTCAATACCTCATAGTCTCAATATCTCATAGTCTCAATATCTCGGGCTCCGTCAGTCCGGATCGGCCCATATCATCAAATCTCACGACAACGGTCGGTATCCTCCGGATATCCGTCCCGCCAGACATCACCGGTAGGTAGTCTTCCCCTGCCAGGCTCATCTTCTACAACTCGAACTTCTTGCCCCTGGGTACCATACCGGGCCCACCATGTACCCGAGACAGTTCATCCACTCCTCGAATCGGGTCTCGAAATCAAACAGAAAATATGAAATCTTATGGTGGACGACACATACATCACTAGAAAACCACACTTGTATTTTAAAATGAGAGGGGGAGAGAGAGAGAAGTTTTTATATATATTCTTGCGGTTTTCCCAAAAAATCCAGAAATCTCATAGAAATTCAAAATCCCAAAATCATGAGTTAGTAAATAATGAGTATCGGCATAAGCCCCACAATACTGCATGATAATATGAAAATGTGAATGCATGAAGTGTCTTAGAAATAAATGCAATGTCTAAACGAGCACATGAGAGTAATCACACAATATTATATTGGTTTAGCATTTAGCTGATTATATCAATAAAGATAATATGTTCTAAAGTGTACGTGGCATGACAATTACCGATGATGATGTGTGTGAACAGGAAAATAAGTGCACGTGGATCATGCGCATCATCGGTAATGGTGCTGGTGTCCTAACAGGTAGAGTTTCATATTAGCTAAAGAAACATATGTATGAATATGCAATGCGATGAATACAAAATGAATATAACGATGAATGTGTAGTTAACGCACAACTAGAGAATACCTACTAATTATGAGTCATACAGTTTGTTGTTTGAAAAAGCACGAGTCATGGTTTTTAGAAAATTAGGGACTGCGGGGTTTTTAAGAAAGATATGTTCTTTGAAAAATCCGTAGTATCCCTCAGGCTGTCTTTAAAAATGCACACGATTCGTTAGTTTTGAAAATAAGTATGACTCGAGCTTAAACTAAGATCTACCTAACCAACTAAGGAACTAACTAAAGACACTATTCGAAAGGTAAGAAGAATACTCCTAACGCCTGAGTCGATATCTCTAGTAGTCGGCGATCCATCCTCAATAGCGGTACGTACATAGTACGACTTCCTCAAGTAAAGAGTGCGGATCAATCATCACATATATATATCATCGTTCGTATAGTATCATCATCAAACAATATCATGACCAAGGGTACTATACTATAATCGCATACATCCCAATATTATCAAACATATATCATCGTCTGTGTAAATATACATTGTCAAATGATCCACTAAAATATCATGTCATATGTCATATCGTGATTAAGTCACATATTACAATCTGGGTTCTGTTCTAGAGTCTCGTTCATTCCAATGTCACCAACACATATTATCGTGTATATGAATAAATTTTATATAATCTCATTGTCCAACGATCTGCTACTATCATAACACATCTCATGTCATAACTCGATCTTATATCTAATAAATCATGGCATCAAGCCTAGTCATATCGACACATCCCCATGTATCATATAACCTCCCCATATGACATGTATATGTTGTACACACACACACACATTCCTATATATATATAGAGAGAGAGAGACACACACACACATACACATATACACCTAGTCAAGTTTATGTGTGTGCGTGTGTGTGTGTGTGTCTACATGAAACCTACTAATTCCTTCCACGGCAGTCATCATCTGATTAAGTCTTTTTAAATCAGTCCAGTCCAACTTAAAATCTTCAATAGGACCCTATTCGCCAAGAGTCTAAGATCACGTCCGACTTCCGAATAACAGTACGTAATATCCTTATTCTACGTTTGCGGGTGTAGCATTCTAAAATTTTAGAAATAAATAAAATTAATTAAATAAATAATAAAGTGTTAAATTAAAGAGTTATTAAAACCAAATAAGATAATTTCATAAGATGTTTGTAAAAAAATTAAATTAAAATTTTAGTATGCAACATAAATGAATGATAAGGATTTTAAAGTAAATTTTAGCTTCATTTTAAGAAAAACGGTGTTTTGTAATAACATAAGTTGTGAAGGGTTTCTAAGTAAAGTTTAGGATTTTATGCAAATAGGAAATCGTTAAGGGTATAAATGAAAAATGGGTAGAAAATTATTTAGTTCGGAATTTTTATTGCAAATTAAAACAATAATTAGTAGATAAGGCTTGGACACCTCTTCCTTGCATGCGCGCACACACTCACCACCTCCTCCTTGCATGAAAATGGCACCCTTGGTCCTTAACACCTCCTCCTTCATCTTATCCCTTCCTTCTCTCATATAGATAACATATATTCAGTTCAGTAGCAAAGATTAAAACTTAAAAATTTAAAGAATGGAAAAGAAAAACAAAACAAGACATAGAAGAACAAGAGAAGTGAAAAAGAAGAACAAGACAAAGATCTCATCATCAAGCTAGGACAAGGGGGATTAGCATCTTGGAGGTGTTATTCCAACAAATTAGCGTGGATAATTTTCTTAATCACAGTAGGAAAATTAAGGTTCTGTAACTAGCTTAATTGAAAATGAACAAGTTCTATAATATCGTATTTTAGTAAAGTAAAGGCTCTGTTGAAATCTGTTTTAAATTGGAGAAATGTTTACTCAACTAAACAAGACCTAAATGATGTGTGTGAACATAGATCAAACCATAGGACCACGAACCCAAGGGACCGGTTTTGGGCCGGCGATTAAAAGAGAAAATCCGGCGTCGCCGGTTTTGTTGGAAACTGGGGTATTTTGGCTTGTTGAGTAGGATTCTGGGTATAATTATGACAATTTTGGTGTTATTTAAACAAGTTAGTTTCATTGAATTTAGAATCTGGAAACTAATATCGGAAAAGATATCTAAAAACACAATATACGACACGGTTAAAACGCATCGCGATTTAAATTCTGTAGCGATGCAGGTTAAGGTTAAAATCCAGTAAGGTTAAGTGTTCAATAGCTCGATATAGTCGTATACAATATAACTAGTACGTGGGAACGGGTGTTTTTCATTTCCGTCATGTCGGAGTAGGCGTTTCCTTATATAAGTTAAATTGTGGTGTTAGATTCGAATACGGGATTTTCGGAGGCAGCGAGGAAAGGGAAAGGATTGGCAATTCCTGAGTAGATACGACGTATTTCCGGTGAGTAGACTGAACATCTACCGGGTAATTTTGTAAAGATGGCGTGTTACACCCGTAGTTTATTTAAATAAATGTTTTATTTTGTTATACTAAATTGACAATATGCATTCATAACTCACATATATTTTGCTTTGTTTCTAGTACACTGCACAAGTATCGACGAGTTATGCCACGTGCACATCTTACATGCTACACACACCTCGTCGATATTACCATGTCACTTTTACACTTAGTAAAATCCTTGTTAATTATGATTCATATCATATCTTAAATACCAATAATAGTAGTAGATTGCATCATTAACATCATGATTCATTATTGGGGTATTCTATGTTGATGTAAGAGGTAATGGTATTATTGAGGATTTATGGTTTTGAGTTTTGAATACTATTACATAAATCCAGTGATTTTCATGATTGATGTGACATGTCCACCCTCAGATGTTTTTGTGATTTGGTCTTATTACAAACCGAGTCGGTGGGTATACGGTTATGGATTTATAGTTTTATTCCGAACTGAGTCGGTGGGTATACGGTTACAGATTTACAGTTTTATCCAGACTGAGTCGGTGGGGATACAGTTGGATACATAGTGGACTTTGTTGACTACATGATCGTTCGAGGAATGATGCCTGGGAGAAATGGAAGTTTTGTGACGATGATGGACACGGAAATATGAAATTGTTGATAATAAATGATAAGATTTCAGTTTTGGTTATTTGAGTTGGAGTACAGATTCATACTTTCCATATATTATTGTACATCCTACTTACTCTCATCTCAGTTAGTTGTGACCGTCATATTTACCTTATTTACCGTTATATGTTAGTTATATTCACTGAGTTGGCAACTCACCCCTGTTGTGCCACAGTTCCTTCCAGGGTAAAAGTGGACGGTCAGTAGCAGTGCAGCCCTACTTTTTGCAGCCTTTACGCATCTTTTGATAGGTGGGTTAAATATGTAGTAACCCTCTTTTTTGGTATTGTATTTTGTATCTAGAAAATCTCCATCAGACCTGTATATGACTTTGAGTGAGAGATGGTTATATGTATATTATTTAACGAACGAGATGGTTTAGTTCTATAAATTGTTATTTTTTTTATTTATTTGAAATTGTTATTGATGTCGTACACTCTTGGATACTTGTCTCCACTATTGATATTGTTGATCCCAACTAGGGATGCAACCAAACTTAACACTTTATACTTGTTTATTAATTTAATCAAAAAAATCTGCATTTTTTACTTGAAACTACAATTTTATATAAATAATTCCGCAAAAAGGATTTTGATCTTGGTTTTCGGCTTACTTGGACTATATAAATATCTTTAAATATTATACAATCTAAGTGCCGGTCACATCCAAACTTTGGGTCGTGACAAGGTTGGTATCAGAGCGTAGGATTAACCTTACGGAATCGAGTAGGCATTTAAAATAAGTTGACGTGAGTTCGTGAGTTAGGATGACCTTTGGTTTGATGAAGTAGGTAAATTAGGATGAGGGCAGTACCGTACTTATGTTCCACGGTATATTTACGTTACCGTACTCAGCCTAACTAATCTTTGGATGTATATTTTGATCTATTCTTCCAATGATTCTCCATTATTGATTGTTCCTATTCATAAGCCTTATCAACTCTCGCTTCTTGTTCCAGTTGCTATGGCTACACGGGCTTGGTGAGTCGCCGCCAAAGATGCAGCTAGGGCGAATCCACCTGTGACGGCGACTGAGACACCGGACGTTCCGGCGATGCATGAGCATGTTGATCCTCCTCCTCCAGATTGCATGACTAAGATAGAGGAGGGCATGTTAGGATTGCAGCGAGTGGTAGGCCAGTTAGCAGAGGCCATTCGAGTACTGAGACAGGATCCGACACCGACCGTGGCAGAGTCCGAGGTACTGCCTACGCAGACGGTAGCACTTGTAGATACGAGAGTGATGGAGGTATCTCTGGCGGAGTTTATGAGGTTGAGACCTCCGGTATTTACAAGGACCGATGTAGCAGAGGATCCTCAATCCTTTCTTGATAGGATGGCGAGGATTGGTAGATCATTGCGATGTTCTGATGCGAGGTCAGTTGAGCTGACTAGTTTTCATTTGGAGGGACTTGCATATGAGTGGTGTGAGTCGATGGAGAAAGGGCGAGCTATGGGTCTTCCTCCGATGTTGTGGGATGAGTTTTCCGAGGTCTTTCTTGCCAGATTTCTTCCACAGAGTGTGAGGGACGCTAGAGCTTGCAGTTTTGAAGCGTTGCGGAAATCGGCAAGTATGTTAGTGGAAGATTATGATTTACGATTCACCCAGTTGTCGCGCTATGCTCCATACTTAGTGCCCACGGAGGAACTTCGGGTGAAGAGGTTCCTAAGGAGTCTGGACACGCAGTTGTATTTAGCTATAGGCTCCCAGCATTTTGATACGTATGCGCATGCTATGGATGCAGCAATACGAGTAGAGGAGCGGTTGAGAGAGGCAGTGGTTATTCCGGAGCCAAAGAGGAGTAGGCCGACTGGGCCAATGGCTAGACAGTTTGGCGGAGGTAGAGGAAGATATACTCCAGGCCGCAGTTTCGGACGAGGTTGGAATCAGGGCCAGATGTTCAGTTCATACCCCGATGATCAGGGAACTCCACTTACATGTTATAATTGCGGACTTCCAGGGTATACGGCTAGAAGGTGTATACGTTATAGTGGGATTGTTACTCCACAAGTTGCTTTACCCCCACCACCTTCTACGCCTATGTCTTTACTTCCTTCCCCAGTTGGACCTACACGTCATACGGTTGCACCACGAGGTCGAGGTTTTGCAGGACGATCTCAGAGAAGTCGAGTAGATAGAGGTAGAGGATGACAGGATGCGGGCAGGGGCCAGGCATGGGTTTTTGCGCTGACTCCACAGGATGCCTAGGCATCAAATGCAGTTGTGATAGGTACTCTTACAGTATGTTCACTAGATGCACATATTTTATTTTATCCTGGTTATACACATTCTTATGTATCCTCACGCTTTGCAGTTTCTTTGGGAAAAGAGCCGTCGTTGCTAGATTTACCGTTGGTAGTGGTTACTCCAGTAGGAGATTCTTTTATATCTCGACACGTATTCAGATCAAGTTCTGTACGTATTGGTGATAGAGATTCGCTAGTTGATCTGATTCTCCTGGATATGCTAGGTTTTGATATACTTCTCGGTATGGATTGGTTGGCCGCTTGTCATGCCTATGTAGATTGTCGTGGGAAAGAGGTTAGATTTTGTTTTCCAGTTGAACCGATGTTTGTTGTACAGAGAGATTGTAATATAACTCCTGCCAATATAATTTATGCTCTTTGTGCGGGACGACTCTTGAAGAAGGGTTGTCATGGGTTCTTGGCAATTGTTCATGACTTAGGAGTCGCTGAGATTCCATTGGACCAGGTTCCGGTCGCATGAGAATTTCCGGAGGTGTTTCCTGCTGAGTTGCCAGGATTACCGCCCGATCGTGACATTGAATTTTGCAATGACTTGATTCTGGGTGCGGGGCCTATTTCTATACCACCCTATCGAATGGCACAGACGGAGTTGAAGGAACTCAAAATTCAGTTGCAGGAGTTGTTAGGTAGAGGACTTGTGCGCCCTAGTGTCTCGCCGTGGGGAGCTCCTGTTTTATTTGTAAAGAAGAAGGACGGTACTATGAGACTGTGCATCGACTACCGACAGCTGAATCGCGTCACTGTGCGAAACAGGTATCCACTACCACGTATAGACGACTTATTCGATCAGTTGCAGGGAGCTGGTTACTTCTCAAAGATTGATTTGCGGTCAGGGTATCACCAGTTGAGGGTTCGGAAGGACGATATTCCGAAGACTGCGTTTCGCACAAGATATGGGCACTATGAATTTCTGGTAATGTCGTTCGGACTCACCAACGCTCCAGCAGGTTTTATGGATATGATGAACCTGTTAGTTATATGTATGCCCTAGAGGCCATTACTGTACATTGGATGTATATTGTAGTGGATGCTGGGACATATATAGGTAGGACTTTCTTGCTCGACATGATAGTACGCTATCTGGTTGCTCTTTATCTTAACATGTATACTTTCAGTCTCTCTGTTACATGTTGATAAAACCCTTAGGATGTGTACTCGACTTCCAGGAATATGATGTAGATCATACTAGTGGGGCCTGGGTAGTCAATGAGTACATCCTTCATTGTTCCTAGTCGTGGGAATATCGAGACGGGGCATCGATATTCCAGAGTAGACTAGCGTATAACTTCTCGACCCATGTGATGGGCGATGGATGATCCTATATCCATTGGTGTTTGACATCGGAGATGGTATGCGGGTGCTCAGTGGAGACTGGGTACACTGGACGGACTCGCCGAGAACTCCCAGATGGTATTATACCTCACGTCAGATGGCAGTTCTCTGGTGACACTGGTACAGCATAGTCTGTTGACCCGAGATCGTCATAGAGTCTTGTGTGTCTCCCACTGTGCTTTGATTTCCACCCTACCACGGCTCTACTGAGTCGTGCAAACAGGTGGTTTTTGGGTACAGTCCCGATTCACATGGAGGCAATGAGCGATAGGAGGGGATTCGTCTCTCCCGGTATTGGGAGTTGATGTTGCGCTATGCTCGACTGGCCATAACAGGAAATCGCTGGCCAGGGTTGCAGTGATATACTGGTAAGAGTTATCAGTAGTTTCACGATTGTTATGGACCTCACGTAGGCATGACTTATCAAGCTATTGGGGTCTGACGTTTACCACCCCTAGGCGAGATATGCGACATATCAGACGAACAGACCGGACTGTATGGTAAGTGTTACTGGTTGGATTCACAGGAGTGTGAGCGGGCTTGCTCGTCGATCTTCTGATCGCTCATTACCCGGGTGGCCGTTATATTTAGCAAACCGCTTGCGGCTTGTGGGTGTTTGATATGATCATAACCTGCTGCCGGCGTATTGACGAGTGTTTAGAGTCCTACACAGAGGTTTCCTGGCTCAAGCGAAACGAAATAGGAGCGCATATGAGATATGTGCGGGACCGAGAATAATGCGTGTATGTGATACCGTATTCTATTCTCGCGATGAATGTATCGAATGGTTGTATGCGATATAAACTAGTTATCGAATCGAGGATTGATTCGATAAGTCGATACATTGGATATTAGTCGGTCATATGCGATATGACCGCATCGTTAAATCAAGTGTTGATTTAATGATTTAATGCATAATTATATATTTGATATATTACCTTGCATTAACTAGTATTGGATCACTTAAGATGGATTTTCTCACTTGATTTGCACATTGTATATATGATATATTTTTGTGCACTTGATTGTATCATGTTTGATGATACATGCAAGTTTGGGTGTATGTTTAGTTTAAACCATGTTTAAGTGAATGGTTAGGGTTTTATTATCTTCTCTTGATTATTTAGTTTATTTATTTATTCTTTATTTTAGGAAAAGAAAAGATATGGTTGCTTATTTTATTTGTTTTGTTGAGACTTCAAGATGATTTGGCCATTCTTGTTCTTTTCCTAAACCTAACCATTCACCTAACCTTGGTTCATTCTCTACACTTAACCATGGTTGCTATTATGATAAGAATGATTGGGATTTTCTTTTTAAGTTAATTATTTTTATTCTATCATATTCTTTTTCTTCTTCTTCTTCTTCTTGAACAAGAAGAGAGCTTGCTACCATTAATGGCAACATGAGAAAAAGTGTGAGATATCCAATTCTAAAGTGAACCCACTTCCTATTTCTTCATCCTCTACCACTTGCCAAGTAGTATAGGGTGTTTTCTTCACAAGTTTCATGACTTGGTGAAGTTGGAGCTTGATCTTGAGTTGCCTCGATGTAGATCATCTTCGGCATCGAAGTCGACGACCTAGCCCGATCATTTCTCCGACGAAACCTTCGCCAGAGTCCGGATTCCGATAGGTACAGCGGAGGGACGTCATCACGGAGCATAAGAAGTGGAGGACCGGATCTACAAAGGTTGTAGTCACTTTCTTTTAGCAATAAAGTCGTTTACTTGCTTGCATCGCCTTATCATCTAGTTAACGATCCGTATTAGGGTTTGTAGGCTCATGAAAAAATTTGAATTGGGCATGTTTGATCTGTTGTGAGACCTTATTAATGTGCTTAGGAACCCTACAGTGCTATCAGAGCCTAGCTAGAGCCTTAGGCGATGCGTAGACGGAGTTAGAAGTCCTATCGAACCGAAACCCTAATCTCAAATTGCTTTGTGTACATTTTTTTAAATCGTGGATTTTTGAGAATTAAAAATAAGCAGAAAAATCAGCAGGAGTTTCTAAGAATTACTGTGAATCACGTGCTTCTGATTCGATCAAAGCACGGTGGAACCGCGGCATTAGCATGGCTAATGCGGCGGTTCCGCGGCAACTTTGTCTCTTCATCCATTTATTTTTGCACAATAATTCCTATATTTTGGTGCTATATTTTCTCGGAATTTTTAAATCTTACTCAAGAGTTGAGTTTTCTGGGTTGTAATGGGAGTTCGTAGATTCGATCGGATTATCAAACTTTGTCTATGTATTTTTCCGGGTAATTTTAGAATATGTTAAAAAGTTTGGCCGGATATAAATACCCACTTTTTCCCCTGCCGGGAAATTTCCAATTGTTGGACTTTTCCGTAGTTTAATGACGTTCTAAGTAGTGCAAGTAACGCGATGGTCCCTCTAGAAGACAACAAACCTTAACTCGATTATGTGACCGTCTTGAACTGCCATTTGAACCTTAGGGTTTGGGGCAGTACGGCGTGCCACATGTGAGGCGTTGGCTTGACCCTTCTACGGCTGGACCGTTGGTACTGAGGCACGAAGTGAATGTTTTTAAACTTATTTCATGTGTTGAGCTGTTTCGGGAAAACTTGGGTGTTAGATTGTTTGATCGGAAAGTTTAACATTTCTATTTATCCGTAATGTAATACAACATTTGGAATTCACAAGTAGTTATGAGATAATTGAATGAATGTTATAAACATAGCAGTTTAGTCTCATTTGATCGATTGCCACGGAATTTTGATGCGATCAAAAGTCCGTCGCAATCACGTAGCGTACGCGGATACTCGCCGGATAAACTTAATAGACAGCTACACCCCATAGCCCCGAACAAGTGACTGTAGGAGAACCCCGTCGCCGAAAGCATCCGTCCGGGTGCTCGCGGCAGCGGTGTTCCGCCTTAGTGCACTTCGTCGACGGCGTCGGGGGTGCGGCCGCCCACTAAAGTTTGCGACGAGCATTCGTTCTTGATGCCGGGAATCTTGTTGAATTGCCCGACTTTATATTGAAAAGTGTTTTCGATATTGAGACTAAAATGCGGGGTTTATAATTGTTAGGCATGCGATGTCTAAGGAATTCATTTCATTAGGCATGCGTTGTCTAAAGAGTTTGCGGATTCCAACTGTTGTAGTTTTACACTTTCTTTTCTATGACCGTAAGCGTAATATGTGATATCACCGGTTTCGTTGCTATATGTCAACGACAATTGGGATGCGCATATTTACTTACGTTGATGACATGTGATGTTATGTGTTGCTGGATATGTTATATTGGATCGTCGTGTTCGAATAGCCGGGGTTTTTTTTATGTGAGATGAGTGTTTTTCATTTTCATTCATGTAAAAACTTGTATGTAATATTCTTTTATTGGGGCACTTCCAGGTTGCGGAAGATGTCTCCGTTGATGTATATTATTTACTTTTCCGCATTAGGATAGACCCAAGGAGGGGAGCACAAGTAACCGGGTTCTAGGGTCCAGTGGGAGACCATCTCGAGGAGTCGAGTCCGGGTCTCCTAACCCTAGAATTGGTAGGGTTGCTTGCCGCTCTCGTAGGGGTCTAGGGGTGTGGGATTGGCTATTCATCACGACCGTGGAATCCTTGTTTTATACTGGCTCGTATTAAAAACACGGAAGTCCTAGTATATCCAATATTTCATATGATATTTTCTGCTGCGTTATCTGTGTTGTGATCATGTGATATGTTCAGATAGATATTATATATAGTATATATGATATATTATATAGACGTTGCTTATGTTTTACACCCGCGCTAGCCCTGCCTCGCTCTGGCGTTAGTTACCTAACCTAACGGTGCAGACGGGACATCGAGGCGAATGCGGATGGCATAAGCGTACGTTATATTTATCTATGATGTTTAGGTGGACATAAATGATGGGATATTCATTAATGAGATTAATGAAAGAAAATAAACCTAAAAGATGTTGTGGAATCGAATTTCAAAATAAAACAGGTAGCTACAGTTCTTGCTTTGCATCGCGGTGTTCCTTGTAGAACATCCTGCACCTTATTCGATAAGGAAAGGACCGAGATCCCTTCACCGGGAGTGACTCCTTTAGCAATAACCGGCAGATGCGACAACACTCGGTTTTTCTTTTGATTACTTTTATAGTTTCTGCTTTGCACAGTGATATATATGATATATCCCGCACCTCATTCGACGAGTAAGGGCCGACGATCCCTTCACCGGGAGTGACCCCTTTAGCAAAACTAGAAAAGCCTCAAAAACATTCCATTTAAAAACCATTTGATTCCGCAACGAGATCAAGTTCAAAGCGTTAAAGGTTTTTTTTTAAAAAACCATTCGTAACCCTCCGTCATTTTAGGAAGTAGAGTACTTAGTATTTGTGCTGTGTTTGTTGACCATAGTCAAGGCACAGTGTACGGTAGCTAAGTGATGTCTTCCTACACCGCATATGATGCAATTAGTTAGGACAGTCGCGTGACTTTGTTGACCTTAGTTAAGGGTTATGTGGGTGGGTGTGATTAATCATGAAATGACGGGTAGAACTTGACTAATACTTATGATTTGTTGACCATAGTTAAGGTCATAAGTGCTAGGGGTAAAAATCTTTATCGGGAGTTTCAAGTGTTGAAATTTGTAATGAGATTGCATACCTTCTATATGATAGTTGGATCCCGATACCCACTGCGAGTAATTGTTACTCCTGGGAGAGTTTTGCACTTTACAATTAGCCGATCAAGTAGGTGTCTAGAAAGGTGTCAACGGGGTTACGCCTCTGGGAAAACGAGGTTTACTGTAATTAGGTCCGTACGAAAGCACGGGGAACCTCCCTCAAAGTACCGACACTGGCCTGGCTGAAAGATTGGCGAACTTGTAGAGTTTAATTAATCCCGGCTGGTCTTTCCTTTTAGGGTTTGAAGGAAGATTTGATAAAAACAGTGGGAGCCATCCTAATTAGATAAAATAAATAACCAATCTAATCTTGCAAGAGCGCACGCAGAGTGTTTTCTTCTCTCTGTCTCCAGGTAGCGATCATATCACGCCTTAATCAAGATAGTAATATGGATGTATTGACCGAACCCGTTTGTTATACTGAGCTGGGGAACGTTGGTCCCGCTCCAACTTATAATTGTTATAAGACAGAGCAGGAAATAAGGGAATACCAGGATTCCCATGCCGCCCAAACGAAGAAAGTGCATATGATGCATCTCCTTCGGGTGTGTTCATTACAAAGAACTGTTTCTCAGTATCCTCTGCATCCTGGGTATTTGATACCGGATCAGGATCCCATATATGTAATCTGTTACAAAGGGCTACCGAAAGGTAGAAAAACTGAGAACGGGTGATAAGTTTCATGAGGCAGAAAACGGGGCAAGTGTTGCAGCCAAGTCTGTTGGTCACTGTCACCCTGTATTACAAATACATTGATTCTGAACGAATGTTATTAGATACCGAACCTGATATACAAAATCGTATCAGTCTCTTTACTAGTAAAGAAATGATAAAATTTTGTATTGTTGGATAATGTTTTGAACATTTCCTATATCAAAAGTTGATCGGTTCAGGCACGTTATCTAAAAACATTGATGTTCTAAATCAAACTACAGTTCCTAGTATACAGAACACACACAAGAGAAAGAGTTCAGAAATGAACGATTCCTTCTTGACGCATTATAGACTAGGTCATATCAATGTGACCCGACTAGCTTAAGTTACATTTTAGATGCATATTTAAATTAGTTTGAATTTACATCTTGTGAAACTTGCCAGTTATGTCATAAAGATTAGTTGACAATAGCTCTGTTTATTAGAAACAGAGAAAGAGTTAGTAAACTCTTGGGACTGATACATGATGATGTATGTAAGGTCTCCTATCTACACATGCCAAGATTGGTTCTTTGTATTTCATTACATTCTCTGACAATCTCTCAAGATTCAGACATATGTTCCTGTTGAAACACAAGTCCGAACCTTTTGAGATATTCACAGAATATAAGTTAGAAATAGAGAACCAAAAACTGGGTATAAGTATTATGTCCTATGATAAGATCAGGGAGGAGAATACTTGTGCATGGAATTCTTGGACTATTCTAAAGGAAAATGAGATTCTCTCTCAGTATTACTCCTCTGAATACACCACAGCACAGCGGTGTATCAGGGCGGAGCAATCGCACCGTATTAGATATGGCGTGCTCTATGATGAGTACTACTGAGTTACCTATTTCCTTTTGGGGTTGTGCACTTGAGAAGCAGCATACCTATTGAATAGGGTTCGATTCGAATCAGTGCCTACCACTCCATATAAGATATGGTATGGGAAGAACCCATCTCTTAAGCAAGTTAAGATTTGGGATTGTCTGGCCTATGTCAAAAGAAAAATCCGTACAAGATCGGGGCAAGGTCAGTTCTGTAGAACTGGAAAGGTTCCAGCTATACAAAACTGCAGCTGATGATTTGACAGAACCAAAAGATTCAATAGTCCTCGACGAACCTCAGCCTCTCCGCCGATCTGGTAGGGTTCCTCACCTACCTGAGAGATACTTCGGTTTCTCGATGATAGTGGGAGCGAGGATTGCATCATGAGATGATGACCCAACTAGTTTCGAGCAGGTCATCAAGAGTAGGGACTCTGTAAGAATGGCTGGATGCTTAGCGATCTGACATGGAATCCATGTACACCAGCAAAGTATGGACTTTGGTTGCGATATCAGAAGGGTTAAATCCCCATCAGGAGCAAGTATATCTTGAGAGGATTACGTGGTGTAGATGGAAAAGTTGAGACTTTCAAAGCTAGACTTGTTAAAGGTTTTCGTCATTAACCAAGCGTGGATAATGATGAAACTTTTTCCAGGGACTATGCTTAAGTCCATCCAGATCCTACTTACCAATGCTACATACCATGACTACGATATCTGGCGGTTGGGTGCCATGACTACTTTTCTAAATACTAATTAAGAAGAGAACGTCTATAAGTACACAGCCAGAGGGTTTCATAAATAGTGGGAGCAGCGAAAACGTGTGCAAGTTGCTTTACAGGATAAAGCAGGCATCGCGGAGTTGGAACATCTGTTTTGATGTGGTAGTCAAAGAGTTTGACTTCATCAAAATGGTAGATGAACCTTGTATATACAAAACGGTAGTAGAGAGTAAGGTGGACATCCTCGTATTGTACGGGGACAACATGCTCTTGATAGGAAAGTAGTTTCCTATGCTACGATCGGTCGATCTCCTCTTATCACATAGATTCTCCATATAGGATCAAAGTGATACCTCCTAAATCCTGGGTTTTGGATCTATGAGATAGATCTAAATGGATGTTAGGATTCTCACTAGTTAGAGTGAGATAGTATCAGTTGATCCTGGGGAGAATCACTGGAAAGGTTCCAGGGTGATAAGGACGACTGAGTGTCAGTACAGGCATTGTCTTTGCCCTCAGAAAAGGGACGGTATGTTGGAAGAGTTCCAAGCTAGATACCGTGGCAAACTAGACGATAAAGGCTGGTAACATCGCTATTAAAGATGCTACCAAAGAGGCAGTTTGGGTGTATATTGGTTCATAAGATGAACTAGGTTCCTATCATTGTATGACAATGAAAGGGTGGCTTTGGCCCAGGAACCCTGGTCCCATCAGTGACCCAGACATATTCTGAGGCAGCATCACCTGATCATGGAGATAGATGATCTCCAGGGTGATCGAGGTTAGGAGAGTAGACTCAGAGGACAACACGGCGGATCCACTCACGAAGGCCTTTTCCCAGAGAGAGACTCATATGGGATGGTTGAGTATTAGATACTGCAACCACTGCTACAGATGGCCCTAGTGCAAGTGGGAGATTGTTAGTTATATGTATGCCTAAAGGCCATTACTGTACATTGGATGTATATTGTAGTGGATGCTGGGACATATATAGGTAGGACTTTCTTGCTCGACATGATAGTACGCTATCTGGTTGCTCTTTATCTTAACATGTATACTTTCAGTCTCTCTGTTACATGTTGATAAAGCCTTTAGGATGTGTACTCGACTTTCAGGACTATGATGTAGATCATACTAGTGGGGCCTGGGTAGTCAATGAGTACATCCTTCATTGTTCCTAGTCGTGGGAATATCGAGAGGGGGCATCGATATTCCAGAGTAGACTAGCGTATATCTTCTCGACCCAAGTGATGGGCGATGGATGATCCCATATCCATTGGTGTTTGACATCAGAGATGGTATGCGGGTGCTCAGTGGAGACAGGGTACACTGGACAGACTCGCCGAGAACTCCCAGATGGTATTATACCTCACGTCAGATGGTATTATACCTCACGTCAGATGGCAGTTCTCTGGTGACACTGGTACAGCATAGTCTGTTGACCCGAGATCGTCATAGAGTCTTGTGTGTCTCCCACTGTGCTTTGATTTCCACCCTACCACGGCTCTACTGAGTCGTGCAAACAGGTGGTTTTTGGGTACAGTCCCGATTCACATGGAGACAATGAGTGATAGGAGGCGATTCGTCTCTCCCGGTATTGGGGGTTGATGTTGCGTTATGCTCGACTGGCCATAACAGGAAATCCCAGGCCATGGTTGCAGTGATATACTGGTAAGAGTTATCAGTAGTTTCACGATTGTTATGGACCTCACGTCGGCATGACTTATCAAGCTATTAGGGTCTGACGTTTACCACCCCTAGGCGAGATATGCGACATATCAGACGAACAGACCGGACTGTACGGTAAGTGTTACTGGTTGGATTCACAGGAGTGTGAGCGGGCTTGCTCGTCGATCTTCTGATCACTCAATACCCGGGTGGCCGTTACGTTTAGCAGACCGCTTGCGGCTTGTGGGTGTTTGATATGATCATCACCTGCTGCCGGCGTATTAACGAGTCTTTAGAGTCCTACACAGAGGTTTCCTGGCTCAAGCGAAACGAAATAGGAGCGCATATGAGATATGTGCGGGACCGAGAATAATGCGTGTATGTGATACCGTATTTTATTCTCGCGATGAATGTATCGATTGGTTGTATGCGATATAACCTAGTTATCGAATCGAGGATTGATTCGATAAGTCGATACATTGGATATTAGTCGGTCATATGCGATATGACCGGATCATTAAATCAAGTGTTGATTTAATGATTTAATGCATAATTATATATTTGATATATTACCTTGCATTAACTAGTATTGGTTCACTTAAGATGGATTTTCTCACTTGATGTGCGCATTGTATGTATGATATATTTTTGTGCACTTGATTGTATCATGTTTGATGATACATGCAAGTTTGGGTGTATGTTTAGTTTAAACCATGTTTAAGTGAATGGTTAGGGTTTTATTATCTTCTCTTGATTATTTAGTTTATTTATTTATTCTTTATTTTAGGAAAATAAAAGATATGGTTGCTTATTTTGTTTGTTTTGTTGAAACTTCAAGAAGCTTTGACCATTCTTGTTCTTTTCCTAAACCTAACCATTCACCTAACCTTGGTTCATTCTTTACACTTAACCATGGTTGCTATTATGATAAGAATGAATGGGATTTTCTTTTTAAGTTAATTCTTTTTATTCTATCATATTCTTTTTATTCTTCTTCTTCTTATTCTTCAACAAGAAGAGAGCTTGCCACCATTAATGGCAGCATGAGAAAAAGAGTGAGAAATCCAATTCTAAAGTGAACCCACTTCCTATTTCTTCATCCTCTACCACTTGCCAAGTAGTATAGGGTGTTTTCTTCACAAGTTTCATGACTTGGTGAAGTTGGAGCTTGATCTTGAGTTGCCTCGACCCTAGATCATCTTCGGCATCGAAGTCGACGACCTAGCCCGATCATTTCTCCGACGAAACCTTCGCCAGAGTCCGAATTCCGATAGGTACAGCGGAGGGACGTCATCACGGAGCATAAGAAGTGGAGGACCGGATCTACAAAGGTTGTAGTCACTTTCCTTTAGCAATAAAGTCGTTTACTTGCTTGCATCGCCTTATCATCTAGTTAACGATCCGTATTAGGGTTTGTAGGCACATGAAAAAATTTGAATTGAGCATGTTTGATCTGTTGTGAGACCTCATTAGTGTGCCTAGGAACCCTACAGAACCATATCTTTAGACCCTTCATTGATCAGTTTATTATAGTGTTCATAGATGACATTCTTGTTTATTCTCGGAGTCGGGAGGAGCACGAGCAGCATTTGCGTATTACGTTGCAGACCTTGAAGGAGCATCAATTGTTTGCAAAATTCTCCAAGTGTGCGTTTTGGCTGGATAGTGTAGAATTCTTGGGACACATAGTTACTAGAGACGGGATATGTGTGGACCCGAAGAAGATTGAAGCGGTACAACACTGGCCTAGACCTGTATCAGTTTCAGAAGTCCGGAGTTTCTTAGGTCTGGCAGGTTATTACCGACGCTTTGTGCAGGATTTTTCACGGATCGCTACACCTCTGACCGGATTGACTAGGAAGGAGGTTCCATTTCAGTGGACAGATGCAGGTTAACAGAGTTTCCAGCAGTTGAAGACGCGCTTGACGACTGCACCAGTCTTATCATTACCTTCCGGGTCAGGTGGTTTCGTTGTGTATTGTGATGCATCTCGAGTGGGGTTAGGCTGTGTGTTGATGCAGCACGGCAGAGTTGTAACTTATGCTTCTCGGCAATTGAAGAGGCACGAACAAAACTACCCCACTCATGATCTAGAGATAGCTGCGGTATTATTCGCATTGAAGATTTGGAGACATTACTTGTATGTAGAGTCGTGCCAAATCTTCACAGATCATAAGAGCTTAAAGTATATTTTTCAGCAGAGGGATCTGAACCTAAGGCAGCGTAGATGGATGGAAATGGTGAAAGATTACGATTGTGAGATTTTGTATCATCCAGGCAAAGCAAATGTTGTAGCAGATGCTTTGAGTCGGAGACCTGGAGGTACCTTATCTCATTTGCGCACCTTGCAGAGACAATCTTCTACAGACTGGCAGCTTTTTTGTGATAGTCGTATACAGTTTGAGTTCACCCCGATAGGAGGACAGCTAGCACATGTTCACACCCGACCTCAGTTATTGGATCGTATTCGAGAGACACAGCCCGCAGATACTCGTATGACAGAGATTATGGATCAGGTGAGGCAGGGCAGAGAGTCGGAGTTTGTGATTGATGACAGTGGAGTATTACATTTTAGGACTCGTCTCTGTGTACCAGATTCTGACGGATTGAGGCGTGAGATTTTAGAGGAGGCCCATAGATCAGCATATAGTATTCATCCTGGTCCACCAAGATGTATCATGATGTGAAGGATGTTTACTGGTGGGATGGAATGAAGAGGGATGTTGCGGAATACATTTCGAGAGGCTTGACTTGTCAGCAAGTCATGGCAGAACACCAGAGGCCAGCCGGAGAATTGCAGCCCTTACCCATTCCGGAATGGAAATGGACACAGATTTCCATGGATTTCGTGGTGGGTCTACCCAGGACTAGCAGAGGGTATGATTCCATTTGGGTGATTGTAGATAGATTGACAAAGGCAGCTCATTTTCTTCCAGTGAAGACGACTTATGGGTTTGCACAATATGCTCAAATTTATATCGACGAGATTGTACGTCTGCATGGAGTTCCGACGTGCATAGTATCAGATCGGGGTACCCAGATTATGGCAGAAACTTCAAGAAGCTCTTGGTACATGATTGAGTTTTAGTACAGCTTTCCACCCACAAACAGATGGTCAGTCAGAGCGAACCATTCAGACTTTAGAAGATATGCTTCCCACTTGTAGTCTTGATTTTGGGGGTAGTTGGGATCGTCATCTACCTTTGATAGAATTCTCGTATGACAACAGTTTTCAGGAGACGATCCAAATGGCTTCCTTTGATGTTTTGTATGGGAGGAAATGTCGATCACCCGTTTGCTGGACGGAATTGAGCGAGAGTAGTATTTTTGGACCGCAGATAGTACAGGAGACTACAGAGAAGATTCAATTGATACGGGACAGAATGTGGGCGGCCTAGTGCAGACAGAAATCCTATGCAGATCGACGACGTCGTAGACTCGAGTTTCAGGTGGGAGATCATGTGTTCCTTCGTATATCCCCGATGAAAGGTGTGATGCATTTCGGGAAGAAGGGAAACTCAGCCCCAGATATGTTGGACCTTACGAGATTCTGGAGAGAGTGGGTGCTGTAGTCTATCGTTTAGCATCCGGTGTTTCACGTTTCGATGCTTCGCAAGTATCTTCACGATCCTTCTCACGTGATCCAGCATCAGACCTTACAGATTTAGCCGGATTTATCCTACACAGTGCAGCCAGTCGCTATTCTAGACAGGCAGGCAAAGAAAAAGGTACTTCCATCTGTAAAGGTTCTTTGGCAAGGAAAGGACCGCGAGGAGATTACTTGGGAGACCGAGGATGCGATGCGGAAGAAATTTCCATATCTTTTCGAAGGTATGTCTAGATAAATTTTAAATTCGGGGACCGAATTTTCTTAAGGGGGGAATATTGTAGCATTCTGAAATTTTAGAAATAAATAAAATTAATTAAATAAATAATAAAGTGTTAAATTAAAGAGTTATTAAAACCAAATTAGATAATTTCATAAGATGTTTGTAAAACAAATTAAATTAAAATTTTAGTATGCAACATAAATGAATGATAAGGGTTTTAAAGTAAATTTTAGCATCATTTTAAGAAAAAGGGTTTTTTGTAATAACATAGGTTGTGAAGGGTTTCTAAGTAAAGTTTAGGATTTTATGCAAATAGGAAATCATTAAGGGTATAAATGAAAAAGGGGTAGAAAATTATTTAGTTCAGAATTTTTATTGCAAATTAAAACAATAATTAGAAGATAAGGCTTGGACACCTCTTCCTTGCATGCACACGCACACTCACCACCTCCTCCTTGCATGAAGATGGCACCCTTGGTCCTTGACACCTCCTCCTTCACCTTATCCCTTCCTTCTCTCATATATATAACATATATTCAGTTCAGTAGCAAAGATTAAAACTTAAAAATTTAAAGAAAGGAAAAGAAAAACAAAAAAAAACATAGAAGAACAAGAGAAGTGAAGAAGAAGAACAAGGCAAGGATCTCATCATCAGGCTAGGACAAGGGGGCTTAGCATCATGGAGGGGTTATTCCAACAAATTAGCATGGGTAATTTTCTTAATCACAGTAGGAAAATTAAGGTTCTGTAACTAGCTTAATTGAAAATGAACAAGTTCTATAATATCGTATTTTAGTAAAGTAAAGGCTCTGTTGAAATCTGCTTTAAATTGGAGAAATGTTTACTCAAATAAACAAGACCTAAATGATGTGTGTTGAACATAGAGGAAACCATAGGACCACGAACCCAGGGGACCGGTTTTGGGCCGGGGACTAAAAGAGAAAATCCGGCGTCGCCGGTTTTTTAGGAAACTGGGGTGTTTTAGCTTGTTGAGTAGGATTCTGGGTATAATTGTGACAATTTTGGTGTTATTTAAACAAGTTAGTTTCATTGAATTTAGAATATGGAAACTAATATCGGAAAAGAGATCTAAAAAAACAATATACGACACGGTTAAAACGCATCGCGATTTAAATTCTGTAGCGATGCAGGTTAGGGTTAAAATCCAGTAAGGTTAAGTGTTTAATAGCTAGATATAGTCGTATACAATATAACTAGTACGTAGAACGGGTGTTTTTCATTTCCGTCATGTCGGAGTAGCCGTTTCCTTATATAAGTTAAATTGTGATGTTAGATTCGAATAAGGGATTTTCGGAGGCAGCGAGCAAAGGAAACGGATTGGCAATTCCTGAGTAGATACAACGTATTTCCGGTGAGTAGACTAAACATATACCAGGAAATTTTTTAAAGATGGCGTGTTACGCCTGTAGTTTATTTAAATAAATGTTTTATTTTGTTATACTAAATTGACAATATGCATTCATAACTCACATATATTTTGCTTAGTTGCTAGTACACTGCACAAGTATCGACGAGTTATGCCACGTGCACATCTTACATACTACACACACCTCGTTGATATTACCATGTCACTTTTACACTTGGTAAAATCCTTCTTAAAAATGATTCATATCATATCTTAAACACCAATAATAGTAGTAGATTGCATCATTAACATCATGATTCATTATTGGGGTATTCTATGTTGATGTAAGAGGTAATGGTATTATTGAGGATTTATGGTTTTGAGTTTTGAATACTATTACATAAATCCAGTGATTTTCATGATTGATATGACATGTCCACCCTAAGATGTTTTTGTAATTTGGTCTTATTCCAAACCGAGTCGGTGGGTATACGGTTATGGATTTATAGTTTTATTCCGAACTGAGTCGGTAGGTATACGGTTACGGATTTACAGTTTTATCCGGACTGAGTCTGTGGGGATACAGTTGGATACATAGTGGACTTTGTTGATTACAGGATCGTTCGAGGAATGATGCCTGGGAGAAATAGAAGTTTTGTGTCGATGATGGACACGGAAATATGAAATTGTTGATAATAAATGATGCGATTTCAGTTTTGGTTATTTGAATTGGAGTACAGATTCATACTTTCCATATATTATTGTACATCCTACTTGCTCTCATCTCAGTTAGTTGTGACCGTCATATTTACCTTATTTACCGTTATATGTTAGTTATATTCACTAAGTTGGCAACTCACCCCCGTTGTGCCACAGTTCCTTTCAGGGGTAGAGTGGATGGTCAGTAGCAGTGCAGCTCTACTTTTTGCAGCCTTTTCGCATCTTTTGATAGATGGGTTACATATGTAGTAACCTTCTATTTTGGTATTGTATTTTGTATCTAGAAAATCTCCATCAGATCAGTATATGACTTAGAGTGAGAGATGGTTATATGTATATTATTTGACGAACGAGATGGTTTAGTTCTATAAATTGTTATTTCTTTTATTTATTTGAAATTGTTATTGATGTCGTACACTCTTGGATACTTGTCTCTGTTTCCTGATTTAAAATCAGAAAAGCTTATGGAAAAAGCTTCAGAAAAGGGTCACGTGCTTACACGTGACCAGCAGTCACGTGTTGGCACGTGACACCTAAAAGCATCAGCAAGGCAAATTCAGCTTCCCGATTACATCAAAGAAAAGGGCTTCAGAAAGGGTCACGTGCTCTCACGTGACCTGGGTCACGTGTTGGCACGTGACAATCAGAAGCGGCTTCAAAACCCAACAGTTCCCTGAGCAAATCAAGAAAAAGGCTTCAGAAGAGGTCACGTGGGAGGCTTCAGAAGAGGTCACGTGCTCCCACGTGACCAGGGTCACGTGTTGGCACGTGACACTCAAAACATCAGACTCATTCTCCGGTTAAATCAAGAAGAAGGCTCCATGCCAGGGTCACGTGCTCACACGTGACCAGTTGTCACGTAGTGGCACGTGATAGCTAAGCAGCAACCAGAAGACATAGCATAAAAAGAAGGAAGAAGGCTCGTTCCATGGGGGTCACGTGCCCACACGTGACCAAGGGTCACGTGCCCACACGTGACCAACTTCAAAGCCAATTTGTTAACAGAATTAAATTCTGAGAAAGACCTCTCAAATCTTTCCAAAAGCAATCGATTGAATTAAAGATTCAGAGGTGATTAAATATCATCTATCTATGGGAAAATCTCGAATTTGGAAAGATTTCCCCTTCAAATCTAACAGAAATAACAAAGGAGAATCCCTGGATTTGAAATCCAATGGTGAATAAAATTCACCTAATAATCCAAAGGTCCAAAACGAATGATGGATGCAAATCAAATCTCTCAATGAAGATTCGTCAAAAACTAATTGACTCGGCTGCTTCTCCTATAAATAGGAGCCAAGAGACATACAAAAAAGATATATACGCAGAGGGAAGAAAAAGGAGAGAGCCTGGATACTTTGAGGAATTTGGATCTTCTGCAAAAGAAAACCCTAGGTAAGAAAGGGAAGGCTTTTTGAAAGAAAAGAGAATTTAATTCTCAACAGAGTTTAACTCTGATATAAAACAGAAGGACATATTTCTTCTCTCTTGGATGGAGGATCTGTAAAGTGCACATCTCCCCTTGAAGTTGAGAATTTAATTCTCAATGGGTTGAGATCCTGCCATGCAGATCCAAAGCATAGAGAGGCAATGCAAGCACGAGAATTTAATTCTCACAGAACTATAGGAATTTAATTCCTTTAAAATAAAATTAGGGTTTGACCCTGTGTTGTGGGAATTTAATTCCTTCAGAACAAAAAGAATCAGGGTTTAACCCTAGTTAAGAACTTAGTTCTGTTAAAACAACAGGAATTTAATTCCCTTAATCTTACTCCCCAGAATAATTTTCTAACAGAGAGTGGGAGTTTAATTCCTTAAAGCTTTTATTAGGGTTTAACCTGTTAGTGTTTATGCCCTAGAAGGCCATTACTGTATCATACTAGCTTGTATATTACTTAATGGAAGCTTGGGATATTCACATGTATATAACAGTCTTGCTAAACATGGTAGTATGCTACTTGGTTTTTCTATCTTAATATGTGAGTATACGTATTGATAGAGCTCTTAGGAAATTGCTTGTCTACCAGCGTTGTGATGGCAGTCACACTAGTGGGGGCTGGGTAGTCTACAAGCACATCCTTATTCAGGTCCCTGGTCGTTGGATTATCGAGACAGAGCATCGATACTCCGGAGTAGACTAGTGTGTACGCTTCTCGTCCCAGTTGGGGAGATGGTCTGTCCCACAGCCATCAGTACGTCGTACTGGAGATAGTATACAGGTGCTCGTTAGGTTACGGGTACACCGGACAGGACTCACAGGGAACTGTTGGTTGGTTTGATACCAGTCGTCAGTGAACAGTTCCCAGGTGACATGAGTACAGCGTAGTCCGCAGACTTGACACTGCTACTTCGCCTCGAGTGTGTCCCACTGTTCTTAGATTGCTACCCTACCACGGCTCAAAGGAGTCGTGCAAACAGGTAGCAGTTGGGTGCAGTCCCGAGCACTTGGAGGCAGTGGCGGTTAGACAGGATTCGTCCCTCCCGGTATTGGGAGTAGATATCGTGCTGTGTCAGAGAGCCATTACGCAAAGTCCCTGGCCAGGGCAAGCGAGATTTGCTGGTAGGTTCCAGCAAGTTTCTCAGGGTGTAATGGGCTTCACTCCGACACGACTTATACCGCTATTAGGGGACTGACGCTTGCCGCCCCCCTAGGCCCGATATGCGATAGTCATGGACGAACGGACCGGACTGTATGGAGATTGTCACATCAGACTCAGTAGGAGTTCGGATGGGTTTAACTCATCGGCCTTCTTATCGACAACTACCTGGGGACCGTTACGTACAGCTAGTGCCGCTTGCGGTCTGTGGTTAAACCCACTACCAGCGTAGTAGTCGAGTCTCTAGAGTCCCACACAGAGAGTTTCCTACTCCAGGCGAAACGATATAGAGGTTGCATGGTTTTGCGACAAAGGGTTCGGACGCATACGTGCGTTTACGCGCGTACGACTTTCGGACAGATTTTACCAGTCGGCTTTGGTTTAAGCCAGTTACTGGTATCCGGTTATTGGATTTTTACAGTCTAAAGTTTTTCCGTATTTTTACGGATCGGAGGGGCGTTCTCGTAATTACTCGAGAAGCTTCTAGAAGATGTGACTAAGGAGGTTTCTTTTGGATGAGAGAGTGAGTCATAGTGGTGATTCATTCACTTCATTAATGCACATTTATTGCTTAATGACTCATGTTAATGAATCATCACAAGATATTTTGTGAAGCATGCTTATTCATTTCCTTTATTGATTATTTGAAAATAAGAATGCTTCATAATATTATGATACACTCTCTCTCTTCTCTCATTATCTCATCACACATTCTCTCTCCTCAAGCTCTCATCTTCAAGATACTAATCCTTAATCCTCATGTGTTGAGATCAAAGGTTTAGTTAGACTAAACAATCCATAACCCTCACTCTATATCATCCTCTCATCTTTGATTAGCAATCAAAGTTGATTAGTTACCTCAAGTTAGAGGTTTAGCTTGGAGTTTCGCTCTCGGGTGGATCGTCTACTACCTAGAGAAGGTCGAGGAGTACAAAGGAGGACGTAAAGAAGAAGGACCGGTTTCATTAGGTATAATCCCTAATCACTTATGAAAAGAAACTCATAAGATACGGTTATTTATAGTTTAGCTTCGATTCAAGCGGTTAGTCGATGTTCGTTATTTAAACTTGATTGTTTTTGTAAAATCCGCCTCCCCACAAGTACTGGGGTGTACTACATCGACTTACAGTGGTATCAGAGCCTCGCTAAACACTAAATAACTTAATCGCAAATTTGTACGAATTTCGAACGAAAAAACGAAGCCGGAAAACCCTAATTCTGTTTAGTTTCTGTCGAACTTAAAATCAAGTCCTAAAATTTTTCTGGTGTGTTCAGAGAGCTAGAAAGGAGTCCAGGAGAACACCCAAGAAATTCGAGCCCATGAATCGGCAACTCGGCCGCGGAAGCACGGCGGATCGGTGGGATCCGCCGCGCTTCCGCGGCGCTTTGGCCGAGGCATGGACTCGTCTTTCTTGTGTGGGTCCCCTGTGACATTTGGGGTTTTCTGGAATATTTAATTATTGCTCAGGTTACTGTTTAACAGAGCAGATTTTGGAGCAATATTGAAGTTGTTTATTCGATCGAAAAATACAGTATTTGCGTATTGGATTATATCTGTGATTGTTTAATGTGTTCGTAAACCTCCCCCAACTGCTAGTATGTCGGTTGGCAGGGGGTTGCACATTTCTGAAATGGTTATATCTGTTTGTGCATATAAACTGTATTGGACTGTTGTGGTGTATAGCCGGGGTTAGCAATGGGTTATTGATTAATTCATTTGTTGTAAATGTAATTTGTTGTAATATTATTTTCGCGGGGCACTTCCAGGTTGCGGTTGTAGCCACCGTTGTATTATTTCATTTTACTGTTTTTGCTCCTAGGACTGACCCAAGGTGGGGTACACAGACTGCCGGGTGGGTAGTTTGCCGTACCCGTAGGGGTCGAGGGTGGGGTAAATGGCTATTCATCACAACTGTGTAATCTGTCTTTTCTTGCAGGCTCAAAAGAAATACAGATTGCTTGCAAATCCAATATTGTTTATCTGTGTTCTGGAATGAATATCATTGCGTCAGACGAATGTAAAATATCTATATTTATTATAGCTATTTAGACGTCACTTATGTTTTACACCCGCGCTAGCCCAGCCCCCGCTCTGTCGTTAGTTAAGTAACCTAACGGGTGATGACGGGACCCCGTGGCGAATGCGGATGGCATAAGAGGACGTTATATTTTCGTTGTTTTCTGCAATGATAGGTTAATGATGGGACGCATTATCTATAATGCAAAGTAAAACAAACCAAAGTTTAAATCGTTGGAACAATTTAAAAGAAACCACTCGGTTATTTTTAAAACAGATATTTTTAAATGCGGAGATTTAACCACTCCTTTTAAAAGCTATCAGGTTCCTTCGGTTATATCAAGTTCACTACGTTCACGGTTTCGCCAAAACCAGTCGTAGCCCTCCGTCATTTCTTATGAATGGTCAGTAGTATTCAAGCTATGTTTGTTTGGCCCTTAGTCAAGACATAGTGTTTGGTAGCTGCTGGGGTATTCATTTGTTGCATAGATAGATGAGTTGGTTTGGGACAGTCGTATTACTTTGTTTGGCCCTTAGTCAAGAGTATACGGATGGGTTCAAATCAACAGGATAATGATGGGCAGAACTTGACATGTGACTTATGATTTGTTGGCCCTTAGTCAAGATCATAAGAGCATGGGGCAAAAACTTATATCGGGAATTTCTAAAGAAACTGAAATTTGCAAAGAGATGCATACCATTTGGAGTTTGATGAATGTTGGTAGGATTCCTTCAACATTATCATACGATGATATTTGGATCCCGATCCTACTGTGAGTATATGCTACTTATCAGGATATTCGTCGCTTAACGATCAATGCTATAAACCTAGTAGGTGTCCAGAAAAGTGTCAGCGGGGTTACGCCCCCAGAGAAAAGAGGTTATTTAATTAAGGAACTTCGCGAAAGCGTTGGAAAACCTCCCTCGAAGTATCGACACCAGCCTGGCTGAACGGTTAAGCAAGTATTGTACGGTGAGAATAGTCTTGGCTAATTCTTCTTTTATGGTTTGAGGAAGGATTCGAGAAACAGTGGGAGCCATCCAGTTTAGATAAACTAAAAACCACTCTAAACTTGCAAGAGCATCATGCTAAAGAGTTTTCTTCTCTCTCTCCTAATTGCAGCGACCCTGAAAATGACTGGACTTAAGTTACTTTTAGAGAAAAATATACTGACGGGGCCAAACTATAAAGATTGGCTGCGGAATGTCAAGATGGCTTTGACCTATGACAAACTGGGGTACGTCCTCACCGCTACAGCACCTGCTGTCCTTGGTCCCAAATCCAGCAATGCGGATAAGGAAATCCGCAAAACCTGGGATTTAGATTGCGCGAGAGCCAAGTGCATCGTGCTTGCCTCGATGAACAATGAACATCAGAGGAGGCACGAGGATATGTCCCTAGATGGCATATTTCTCCATACAAAGGAACTTTATGGAGAGCAATCTCGTATAGCAAGATACGAGACCTCTAAGAAATTGTTTCGAGCGAGGTTGGCTGTCGGGTCATCGGTAGGTGAACATGTCCTACAGATGATCGGCTATATTGAAGAGCTCGCGGACCTTGGGACGACTTTGGATAATGAGCTCTATACAGACCTTGTTCTCCAGTCCCTTCCTCCCACCTACGCCCAGTTTATCCTCAACTTCAATCTTCAAGGAAAAGAAGTTGAACTTGCGGAACTCCTGAACATGTTAAGGAGTGCAGAGGGCACCTTGCAGAAGGCAAGGGAAACACCCGCTATGTTTGTTGGCGGTTCATCTTCTTCCGGGTCCAAGGCTAGGGCCAAAGGAAGGAAGAAGAAGGCCGCACCCAGACCTAGAGGAGGTGTTAGTAAGGTGGGAAAGAAGGGAAAGAAAAATTTTACAGCACCGGTAGTTGGCCTGGATGAGTGCTTCCATTGTCACAGGAAAGGGCACTGGAAGAAGGATTGCAAGGCGTGGAACGCCAAGAACCAGGAACCGAAGCAAGCTGTGGCTTCGACTTCAGGTGTGTTTGTAATTGAGAATTGTCTGTCGATCAACTCTACTTCCTGGGTATTGGATACCGGGTCAGGATCTCATATTTGCAATTCATTGCAGGCACTGAGAAACCGTAGAGTGCTGAAGGAAGGTGATATGATCCTCAGGGTTGCTAACGGAGCTAGCGTGGGAGCTGCGTCCGTCGGGGATTATCACCTAGGATTGACGAGTGGACACATTTTGGTTTTACATAACTGTTATTTTGTACCCAGCTTAACGTGTAATATCATATCAGTTTCCTTGTTATCAAATAAAGGTTATGATTTCACGTTTGTAAGAGATGTTGTCAACATCCACCTTAATCATGGTTTGATTGGGTCCGGTACTCTAAATAACGGCATATATGTGTTAAACCAACTCCAAATTTTCAATGTCCAGAACACACTAAAAAGAAAGACTCCAGATTTAAATAAAGCTTTCTTATGGCATTGTAGACTGGGTCACATCAATGAGAGAAGGTTGACTAAGTTGCATAGAGAAGGATATTTGGACTCGTTCGAATATCAATCTTATGACACTTGTCAATCCTGTCTCAAAGGAAAGATGACAAAGACTCCATTTACTGGACAAGGAGTAAGAGCGAGCGAGCTCTTAGGACTCATACACAGTGATGTATGTGGTCCAATGTCTACACATGCAAGAGGTGGTTATTCCTACTTCATTACTTTTACAGATGATTTCTCTAGGTATGGATATGTTTTCTTAATGAAGCATAAATCAGAGGCCTTTGAGAAATTCCTGGAATTCAAGAGTGAAGCGGAAAACCAAACAGGCAAAAGTATTAAGACACTGAGATCTGATCGAGGTGGAGAATACTTAAGTGCCGAGTTCCTAGGTTACCTAAAAGAGAAAGGAATTCTCTCTCAGCTTACTCCTCCATACACTCCACAGCACAACGGTGTATCGGAGAGACGGAATCGAACCCTATTGGATATGGTACGATCCATGATGAGTAATACTGAGTTACCGCGATCTTTCTGGGGTTATGCGCTAGAATCAGCGGCATATCTTTTGAACCAGGTTCCAACCAAGACTGTGCCTACCACACCATATCAGATGTGGAGTGGGAAGAAACCCTGTCTAAAACATTTTAGGACATGGGGGTGTCCAGCTTTTGTAAAAAAGCAGCATGTGGACAAGCTCGAGGCACGCTCAGTACTGTGTAAGCTTGTGGGATATCCAAAGAACTCCAAGGGATATTATTTCTATTACGCAGAGGAACAAAAGGTTTTTGTTTCTCGTCATGCCCACTTCTTAGAAACTGAATTTTTAGAAAATCAGAAGAGTGGGAGCGAAGTAGAACTGGAAGAAATTCCAGAACCACAAGCTGTTACTGAAAGTTTGGTAGAACCAGAGGTTCAAGAAGAACAGAACATTCCCGCACCCCTCCGCAGGAGTAGTAGGCCGTCTCGTCCGCCTGAGAGATACTACGGTTTTCTCATAGATGGGGATAGAGAGGATTGCATCATAGATGATGATGAACCTACTGACTTCAGGCAGGCCATCCAGAGCGGCGACTCGGTACGATGGCTAGATGCAATGCGGACCGAAATGGAGTCCATGTACACCAACAAAGTATGGACTTTGGACTTTGCTCCAGATGGGGTAAAACCCATATGATGCAAATGGATCTTCAAGAAAAAGATTGGTGTAGATGGACAGGTGGAAACCTATAAGGCTAGACTTGTTGCAAAGGGTTTTCGTCAAAGACCTGGTTTGGACTATGACGAAACTTTTTCTCCAGTGGCTATGCTCAAATCCATTCGGGTCCTTCTTGCTATTGCTGCCTTCCATGATTATGAAATCTGGCAGATGGACGTAAAGACGGCTTTTCTAAATGGAAATTTAGAAGAGAGCGTCTATATGGATCAGCCAGAGGGTTTCAATCAGAGTGGGAGCAGCGGGAAAGTATGCAAGCTGCTTAAGTCTATTTATGGACTAAAGCAGGCATCGCGGAGTTGGAACATCTGTTTTGATGAGACAGTCAAAGAATATGACTTTATCAAAAATCCAGATGAACCGTGCATATATAGTAAAGTTGTGGCCAGAAGTGTCGTATTCCTCGTCTTGTACGTGGATGACATTCTATTGATAGGAAATGACATTCCTATGCTACAATCTGTCAAAGGATTCTTGTCACACAGGTTCTCCATGAAAGACCTGGGTGATGCCTATTACATTCTGGGGATCCGGATCTATCGTGATAGATCCAAGAGGATGTTGGGACTTTCGCAGTCCAGGTATATCGACACTGTACTGAAAAGATTCAGTATGGAAGATTCAAAGCGCGGTAATCTACCGGCTTGTCACGGAATCACCCTCTCCAAAGAGATGTCTCCCAAGACTGATTTGGAAAGGGAACGCATGTCTATTATACCCTACGCTTCTGCGGTAGGCTCTATAATGTATGCGATGTTGTGTACCAGACCAGATATAGCTTACGCACTAAGCGTGGTAAGCCGGTATCAGTCAGACCCAGGGGAGAAGCACTGGATAGCAGTAAAGAACATTCTCAAGTACCTGAGGAGGACTAAGGAGATGTTCTTGGTTTACGGCGGAAAAGACCTCAGGTTGGAGGCCTTTGCTGATT
This sequence comes from Agapanthus africanus, assembly GCA_030015575.1. NCBI lineage: Eukaryota > Viridiplantae > Streptophyta > Magnoliopsida > Asparagales > Amaryllidaceae > Agapanthus > Agapanthus africanus. The sequence goes on from JASDDO010000014.1 coordinate 489,035,794, forward strand.
CCGGCTTCCAGAGTGATAAGGACGATTCCAAGTCCATGTCGGGTTATGTCTTTACCCTCAATGGAGGGGCGGTGTGCTGGAAGAGCTCCAAGCAGGACACCGTTGCTGACTCGACGATGGAAGCGGAGTATATAGCTGCTTGCGATGCCGCAAAAGAAGCAGTCTGGATGAAGAAGTTCCTAACAGAACTTCAGGTGGTTCCTACCATAGTTGATCCAATACCTCTGTATTGCGACAACAACGGAGCTATAGCTTTAGCGAAGGAACCAAGGTCCCATCAGAAGTCCAGACACATCTTAAGGCGGTATCACCTGATCAGGGAGATCATTGATCGTCAGGAGATCGAGGTTCGGAGAGTTGCTTCAGAAGAGAACATTGCTGATCCATTCACGAAGGCCCTTCCTCAGATTCAGTTCGAGAGGCTACTCGAGATCATTGGTCTGCGATATGCCAGTACATGGCCCTAGTGCAAGTGGGAGATTGTTAGTGTTTATGCCCTAGAAGGCCATTACTGTATCATACTAGCTTGTATATTACTTAATGGAAGCTTGGGATATTCACATGTATATAACAGTCTTGCTAAACATGGTAGTATGCTACTTGGTTTTTCTATCTTAATATGTGAGTATACGTATTGATAGAGCTCTTACGATCTTGCTTGTCTACCAGCGTTGTGATGGCAGTCACACTAGTGGGGGCTGGGTAGTCTACAAGCACATCCTTATTCAGGTCCCTGGTCGTTGGATTATCGAGACAGAGCATCGATACTCCGGAGTAGACTAGTGTGTACGCTTCTCGTCCCAGTTGGGGAGATGGTCTGTCCCACAGCCATCAGTACGTCGTACTGGAGATAGTATACAGGTGCTCGTTAGGTTACGGGTACACCGGACAGGACTCACAGGAAACTGTTGGTTGGTTTGATACCAGTCGTCAGTGAACAGTTCCCAGGTGACATGAGTACAGCGTAGTCCGCAGACTTGACACTGCTACTTCGCCTCGAGTGTGTCCCACTGTTCTTAGATTGCTACCCTACCACGGCTCAAAGGAGTCGTGCAAACAGGTAGCAGTTGGGTGCAGTCCCGAGCACTTGGAGGCAGTGGCGGTTAGACAGGATTCGTCCCTCCCGGTATTGGGAGTAGATATCGTGCTGTGTCAGAGAGCCATTACGCAAAGTCCCTGGCCAGGGCAAGCGAGATTTGCTGGTAGGTTCCAGCAAGTTTCTCAGGGTGTAATGGGCTTCACTCCGACACGACTTATACCGCTATTAGGGGACTGACGCTTGCCGCCCCCCTAGGCCCGATATGCGATAGTCATGGACGAACGGACCGGACTGTATGGAGATTGTCACATCAGACTCAGTAGGAGTTCGGATGGGTTTAACTCATCGGCCTTCTTATCGACAACTACCTGGGGACCGTTACGTACAGCTAGTGCCGCTTGCGGTCTGTGGTTAAACCCACTGCCAGCGTAGTAGTCGAGTTTCTAGAGTCCCACACAGAGAGTTTCCTACTCCAGGCGAAACGATATAGAGGTTGCATGGTTTTGCGACAAAGGGTTCGGACGCATACGTGTGTTTACGCGCGTACGACTTTCGGACAGATTTTACCAGTCGGCTTTGGTTTAAGCCAGTTACTGGTATCCGGTTATTGGATTTTTACAGTCTAAAGTTTTTCCGTATTTTTACGGATCGGAGGGGCGTTCTCGTAATTACTCGAGAAGCTTCTAGAAGATGTGACTAAGGAGGTTTCTTTTGGATGAGAGAGTGAGTCATAGTGGTGATTCATTCACTTCATTAATGCACATTTATTGCTTAATGACTCATGTTAATGAATCATCACAAGATATTTTGTGAAGCATGCTTATTCATTTCCTTTATTGATTATTTGAAAATAAGAATGCTTCATAATATTATGATACACTCTCTCTCTTCTCTCATTATCTCATCACACATTCTCTCTCCTCAAGCTCTCATCTTCAAGATACTAATCCTTAATCCTCATGTGTTGAGATCAAAGGTTTAGTTAGACTAAACAATCCATAACCCTCACTCTATATCATCCTCTCATCTTTGATTAGCAATCAAAGTTGATTAGTTACCTCAAGTTAGAGGTTTAGCTTGGAGTTTCGCTCTCGGGTGGATCGTCTACTACCTAGAGAAGGTCGAGGAGTACAAAGGAGGACGTAAAGAAGAAGGACCGGTTTCATTAGGTATAATCCCTAATCACTTATGAAAAGAAACTCATAAGATACGGTTATTTATAGTTTAGCTTCGATTCAAGCGGTTAGTCGATGTTCGTTATTTAAACTTGATTGTTTTTGTAAAATCCGCCTCCCCACAAGTACTGGGGTGTACTACATCGACTTACATAACCCTATTCAGTTCTTCATATATATGAGGAATTTAATTCCTACAGAAAATTCAGAGTTCAACTCTTCAAAAGGAACTAGGAATTTAATTCCTCTGAAATTATTGTCAGGGTTCAACCCTATGAGGAATTTAATTCCTAAAAGGGATTAACAGATCTTCTAACAACTACAGAAAAGAAGGGTCACGTGTCACCACGTGACCCCCCCAAAAGATCTACAGAAAGCCCTTTGAGGCAGTGCCTCACGTGACCAACGTGACCCTTGGCAGAAGCTTTAACATACCTCATTTAGACACCCGTCACGTGATGACACGTGATGCTCCAAAAAATGCGATCTCCTCAGAAGAACAAATGAAGGGAGGGCGCTCTCACGTGTTGCCACGTGACCCCTCTTGCCTTAGTGTTTAACACTAAATTGGAACTCCCGAATCCAGTGTTAAAACACTGTTGGGCCTTAGTGTTCAACACTAATCAAAGAACTTTATTTGCAGTGTTCAACACTGATTACCTTAGTGTTTAACACTAATTTGAGATCTCCGTTGCCAGTGTTTAACACTGATCTGTTTTAGTGTTTAATACTAATTTGAAAGCCTTGTTGCTGGTGTTTAACACCAATTATCTTTTAGTGTTAAACACTAACTTGTCAATCTCATTCCCAGTGTTCAACACTGATTGGTCTATAGTGTTTAACACTAGGCAATGGCCCAATTGGCTAAATGGCCAGAGACAAAGTCTTTCCTTCAATGGACCAACAGGAATCCAATATTCCAGACATGATTGGACTTAGCCCAAGCTGGCCAAAAGTCCTCAATTCGTAACTAACTGGGCTAATGGGCTCATAACATAATTAATTGGTCTTGATCCCAAATTGGGCCAAAGACTATTTAATCCACTCCGGTTCCAGGGTACATCTCTTCACTCCTTTGATACTTGGCATTGTAATCCCTCAATGTCTTGAAAGAGGTAACGGGTCCCGATGACCACACATTGATATGGACGGTGGGGTCCTTAAACCCATGGACTACGACGTCCTTAACCTTGACCGAGATGTCTTAAAACTAACAATGGACTGTGGGGTCCTTAAACCCATGGACTACGACGTCCTTAACCTTGACCGAGATGTCTTAAAACTAACAATGGACTGTGGGGTCCTTAAACCCATGGACTACGACGTCCTTAACTTTGACCGAGATGTCTTAAAACTAACAATGGACTGTGGGGTCCTTAAACCCATGGACTACGACGTCCTTAACCTTGACCGAGATGTCTTAAAACTAACAATGGACTGTGGGGTCCTTAAACCCATGGACTACGACATCCTTAACCTTGACCGAGATGTCTTAAAACTAACAATGGACTGTGGAGTCCTTAAACCCATGGACTACGACGTCCTTAACCTTGACCGAGATATCTTAAAACTAACACTGGACTGTGGGGTCCTTAAACCCATGGACTACGACGTCCTTAACCTTGACCGAGATGTCTTAAAACTAACAATGGACTGTGGGGTCCTTAAACCCATGGACTACGACGTCCTTAACCTTGACCGAGATGTCTTAAAACTAACACTGGACCGCAATGTCCTTAAACTACCCATGGACCGCAATGTCCTTAAACTACCCATGGACCGTAATGTCCTTAAACTACCCATGGACCGTAATGTCCTTAAACTAGCAATGGACCACTATGTCCCTAAACTGGAACAATAGAGCCCCACATGCTCTTTTGTCGGATCTAAACGGTCCCGTTTAAGTTGATCTTAGCCTCAAAGATGGCTAACGTATCCTTAAACCTTCAAACAGACTGGACTATGAATCTCCCCCAATTAACTCAGGTTCGAGGGTACATCCCTGAACCCCTCTGACACCTGTCGTTGTAATCCTTCAACATCGTCAGAGAGGTGACGGGTCTCGACGGCCATATATTCAATGGACCACCATGTCCCTAAACTAGAACGATAGAACCCAAACGTTCTTTTTTCGGATCTAAACGATCCCGTTAAGTTGATCTTAGTCTCAAGTTAGACTAACATATCCTTAACAAACGTTTGAGTTGATCTTAGCCTCAAGTATGGCTAACGTATCCTCAAACCAAACCCCCAAACCCAAATCTAAGATAACACGGATTTGGACTAGTCCACGCCCTACGGGCGACGACATAACTCGGTCTCGGTAAACAATCCACGGGCAACAAAACATAAAATAAACACACACGACACGAGGTGACCATCGGGAGAAGGAGAAAGTTGTTACCGCGATGCGGTAGCGTAATTAACTGCAGGGGCTTGCGCCTGCAGGGAAGAGCGTCCCCATAATCAAAAACCCCTCAAACGAGGGGGAATCTGACGAAGTCTGCTACATCGGCCGCATCCGTTTAAACTTTCGATACATGGTTCCATAAATCAACTTGGCATCTTCGGAGAGGTGGACGGATAGCACCAATTAGCATCTGCCCCGAATTTCAGGAGAGACGTCTTGTCGCGCTGTCCTTCGGAGGGGAACAGATTCTGGCACCCCCGGTGGGACCTTTTCCTCTTTCCACTCCACACTTCGTGTGTCGTTATTCGCGAACCAATCGCGGTTTGCTAATGGTTGCCCTTGGGTTTCAAGATACTAAGAATTGGCGTCTTGCTTATTGCAGAAAGCAAAGGATCGATGGCTTCTACTTCTGCGAAATCCTCCAACTGCTCAGACTGCAATTGCGACCAACGCTTTGCCTCGCCAGGAGGTTTAGCCTACGGACCCCAAGCTGCTTCGTTATTCACAATGCCGGTGGACCAGGTGACTCAGGCCACTACCGGATTGTTCTTTGGGACTATACTCCCACCAACAAGCTTCACGGCGGCGGTGCTGACAAAGGAAGCACTCAAGAAGTCGGTCTTTGATCGTCTTACCCCTGCCGCGGCTCCTCTCAACGAGTCGCCTAACATCAGCGCCTCGGTCTTCTTTAGATTGGGCCAGAAATCCTGCGGACTCATCATGGGGCCTACAATCTCAGGGAAGGCTGCTTCTAAGAAAGTGGCCGCTCCTGCTCCCGAAATCGCCAAGGCGGCTTCTCCGGCCAAAAAGTCGATCTCTACAAGATTGACGGCTTCAGCTCCCGCCCCTGCTACCCAAAGGACGTCGGTCTTTGACAGGCTAACACCAACAGCGACCCCCCACCTACACAGGGGGCAAGACGAAACCATTCTTACCGCTGAACCAACGCCGTCCGCTCGACACGCTCGACGTCGCCATTGGCGCCGAGTAAGGAAGGCTGGGAGCAACTCCCCCTCCGGGTTAACTCCATCAGCCCCGATGGCAGAAGTTAATGCTGCTATTCCAACTGGGAACAGCTTCGAGATGCTAAATAAGGTGCGAAGGAATTCTCCTACTGCAGTGCTAAAGAGGTCTCCTCCCCCATTAAAAAAGGTTGTGGAAATAAAATCAGAACAGCCCCGATCCCCTCAACGGCTGTCTTCCAAAATCTATAAGGTTTGGCGGCAGGCCCGAGACTCGATCATCGATCCAAACTTCTCCCGCCAGCACAAGAAGCTGAAAATCTAACCGGAAGCTGGTCACCAGGCTAAACTCCGAAAGGCTGTCTGGACGCCCACCTCAACGGCCCCCTCAACCTCCATGGCTCATAAAAGGAGGAGGCCAGAGAAGATCCCCCAGCCTGCAACGACAGCTAATAGCACTAAGCCCAGACGCCCTAAGTCTGGGGACATGATGGTCCACACCATATACATGGCGTCAGGAAAAGAAGACAGCCGTGCGTCCACGGGTCATAGACCGCTTACATGGTCGGTGACCAAAGCTCAGGAGCAACAGCAAAAGCTCCAAGAAATGATGAATGCTATGGCCGCACTTACCGGGACAAAAGAAAGCCCAGAAACGTCCTCAGACGCACGCCAGGAGGAAGAAACCGACGCTGAATTCCTTCACCGGATACTGGAGAAAAAGGACAAAGAGGCTGCTGAACAAGCGGCCAACATAAAACGTATGGGCCTTCTCTTCCAAGATATGATAGGAATGATGATCCAGCAAGACCTACCCGCCGAGGATCCCCCAATCGTTCTTGAAGACGACCGAGGAGAAACGTCAAATCCATCATCAGCCCTCTCAACGGCCAAGGAGGAGGCAATCTCTAAGGCTAACTTGGTTGACTATATAGCCCAGCAAATCCGGTTTCATCATGAAACTGAGGCAGCTGGTCAAGTCGTAAAAACGGGGCGGCCGTATCCAAGCTGGTACGACCAAATCAAATACCCGCCAGGCTATACGATACCAAAATTCCACGTGTATAAGGGGACCGGCAATCCCCATCAACATGTTGCCCAGTTCCGGGCCCTCTGCAGTAACACCGGCGGTGATGATAAACTGTTGCTTCGCCAGTTCGTGGGCAGCTTATCAGAAACAGCGTTCGAATGGTATTCGGAACTCCCGAACGATTGTATTAAGACGTTCGTTGAAATGGAGTTGTTATGCACTCAGCGATTCGCAAGTGCTAGTGAACGCACTCCAATAACAGCATTGATTAACGCCAGGGTAAAACCAGGCGAAACCTGGGTCCAGTATGCTATATGCTGGCGGAATTTGTGGTCGAGATGCGAACAACGCATTGAGGAGGCACCCGCGGTGGGCATGTTCGTGGGAACCCTAGACCCCCACGCAACTATCTCCCAGTTTATGATGTTCTTTAAGACAACCACATTCCAGGATTTAATCGACAAGTTGGCTCAGATGGACCAGATGGGTCATAGACCACCTCCACCGAAGTTGGAACCTCGGAATGACAAGGGTATAGGAAGGGCAACCTTTGTCGCGAATGCCCAACAGCAACCTAACGTCCCGAAACCAGCAGATCAACTGGAAGAAAGACGCCGGTATTATAATGAGAAGACGAAACATCCCTACTTGTTCCCACGAGACAAGACAAAATGGTTATTCAAGCTGGCAGTACGCAACAGACTTATAAACCTACCAAATCCAAGGCGACCGCCACAACCCACCGAGGTGAATAACCCTAACTATTGCCCTTACCATCAAACGGTAAGTCATCCGATTGAAGATTGCTTCATCTTCAAAGGATGGATTGAAGATCAGTACCTCCAAGGGAAGTTTATACTGTCCAAAAAGTGGAAGGTGAACCCACCACAGCCGCATACTCCTAAGAAAGCAGATACACCGGGGGCAACCTGTTCCTTTATCGAAGAAGCTCCATAGGAGGTCGTGCTATCAACTAAAACCAAAAGAATGTTGGGAGACCTTAATGCGTGCCCTGCGATCGAATGGAAGGACCCTCTTGAACCTCAAATTATCGAAGAAATGTTGAAGCCCCGCCCAACTACGAAGACTCGCGATAAGGGCCCAAATACTCACGCCCAACCGTCAAAATCTTCGAAGAAAAAGAAGAAGAAATCCAAGAAGCCCGTGAAGCTTGGAAACGAGCACACGAACTTGCAGAAGCAAATCGACACGGTGGAAGAATACAATCAAAAGGCGCGAACTCCTGTCACACTGCAAGAGTTCCTCAACCACATCTTTCAAGAGGAAGATGATGGAGAGAGTTCGTCGGATGAATCCGAAGGATATGTGGCGAGTTATAACGTAATCTCCCACTCGTTTACCGATGATGGGAAAACTCCTGGCACTAAGAAGCTGGAGGCAGAGCCTGAACCAGAGCGTGCATGGCCAACAAATGAAATGATCAATGCCTTTCTAGACGAGATTCGTCTAAAGAGTAAAGCGGATCAGGAGCGTGAGATGGCAGCGTCAGAAGGAACCAAATGCAGGCGACTGAACGAAAGAGTTGAACTACCCCTGCCAGAGCCAAAGGCATCTGAAGTAGACAAGAAGATATTCAAGACGAGGAAAAGGTTTGCCAAAGCCATGTCAATGGGAATGAAGCTACCACCCTCGGAAGGAAACACACACGATGGAGTGGAGAGGCACCCTGATTATTGCGCATATCATCGGAAAATTTCACACCCCACGGAGGAGTACGACGCCTTTAAGATATGGTGGCAAGGATATGTTGCTCGTCGGCAACATTTTAAGCGCATGAAACGTAAGATCCGTCGGGAGCGAAGAAGTACTGTCGATAGGCACAACAGAACTACTGGCAACTGTTACATGGTTCACGCCGGGTGGTCACAAGTTCTTACCTTTGGGAGCGACTCTGATGAAGAAATGGCTCTGGGCCCTCTCTTTAAAGAATCCGTTTTAGGGAAAGAGGAGAAATTGGAGGCCTGCGAGAACATTCAGCTGCGCAATCGCACGCTCCCAGAAAAGAATCTCGGGCCCGCAAATAAAAAAGATAAGGGAAAGGAAAAGTTCACTGAGGATATCACTTTAGATGACCAAGTCATGAAAGAGCTGGCTGCCAAACACCCTCCCAGGAAGGGTAAGGTGGACTACAACATCCTAGCGCACCTAAGGAAGCTACCTTCTCAGCTTAGCATTCTCGATGCCCTCCTATTATCAAAAGAAGCGCGAGACTCATTAATTAAGGCGTTACAAGAACCTGAGCAATTCCAAGCCTTCCTCGCCACTGAAAGGATGAAGGATGAACTGGAGGAAGTGCATACGGCCAACATCACTTTCGGTGACGAAGACCTCCTTCTCGGGACGTGCGACCACAACCGTCCCCTATATGTCTCTGGATACTGCCATGATATCAAGATAAGCAAGATCCTGGTGGATAATGGATCCTCCGTCAATCTCCTTAATGTTCGGGTGTTGAAGGAAATCTGCATGAGTGTGCAACACCTCGCTCGTGACAAAATTACTATCTCCGGTTTCGATTCACAATCGTCACGGACTCTCGGATCTGTGATACTAACATTACGCTTCGGACTTCTCGTCACAGACATCAAATTCCATGTCATCGACGCCAAGACCTGCTACAACGCCTTGCTCGGCCGTCCTTGGCTACACGAGTAAAACATCATCCCTTCTACGCAACATCAGTGTATGAAGTACTTTAAGGATGGTTTCGAGTATACCGTAACAGGTGAGTTGAACCCATTTTCCGTGAACGAAGTCCGCAAATACGAAGATGCGAAGTACTTTTTGCCAGATTTCGAGGATACAGAAAGTTGTCGCAACCCGGAAAACAAAACCGCCGCCACCATCCCTGTTTTTGGGAGCGATACCGAAGAAGAGGAAGAGATAGTTTATGCAGGGCCATCTCAACGCAACAACCTGGGGATGCCCGCCCCCATGTTGGTCTTCGGAAGTGATTCAGAAGATGAAGTTAATGCCGTGTTCTCCAATCGGCTGTCAATACAAGCACCCCCTGGCGATTACCATAGTTTGCAAATCACCATGTTACCGCGAGAACACTACAAGGATCTCGACACACTTCAAGCTCACAATGTGCAGGACCTGCGAACATTTTACGTCCCTCCCAGGCAAAGGGGTGAGAAGGTGATCCTATTCTACCGATCCTCAGAGTCGAAAGTAGAGAAAGAGATATGGCATGGCGCGGATGCTACACTCGACAGGCTCTAACCCATCCGTTTTCCCGGATACTATACAAATGGATTAAAGAGGCTATTGAAGCGCCAAGGAGTACCCTTAAAACAGACTGTTCGGCAGGCTCGGTTCTACAACGGGATTTGGGATGTCCCTGGGACTCAACACAAATTTCCCAACGGGAAAATGGAAACACTTGGGCTTGGATACGCGAGAACCGGAAAACGGGAATGGGCCCACATTAGCTACGCTATATATGCCTTTGATGAAGAAGAGGATGCCTTGTTAGGAGATGCCAACCCCTCATCAAAACTAGACCCCGCAATTGAAGTGCCGAGTCCGTCGTTTGAAGAACGAATGGACAAGCCTATCAGGAAAGTGGGTCAGAAAGCTCGGGAAGACCACAACCGTGAGATGGCCATCTACGAGAAGGCCAGGACGCAACGTCTATTTCAACAGGCTACAAAAGACAAAGATGCTCATCTTTGTCAACCCGTTGTACGAAAGGCCCGGCGCAGAGACGGAAATAAATCAAGAAGCGGAAAGAGGAGCCGACAACAACGATGCAGGATTAGAGGGTTACGTGATCGGGTATTGCATGGCTCGGATTTGTCCCTCATGAAGAAGATGAGTCGAGCGTACTCCTTCCCCCGAGACAAGACGGAGAGGTTACTCTAGCTCGCTTTAAAACATCAAATGATCGCGCTTCCAGGATCTAGACACCCTGAGCAAGCAAACAAGGCTTCTCATCTGAGCTATTGCTCTTATCACCTACCGAAGACTGCTTCACCTTCAAGAACTGGGTCGAGGACCAGTACCAACATGGCAGATTCGCTTTATCCAACGGATGGAGGGTAACGCCGCCACAAAAGCACGAACCCAAAGCCACAAGAGCAGAACCGGATCCACCTCAGTCCTGGGAGCGGATTCACACCTCTTATATGATTACGATATTAAAAGAAGAGCCCGAGAACATGGATGACCTTCCCTGGTGCTTTGAGAACAGCGATGATGAGGTGGTCTCAGAATTTCCGCCAGCTCCAAAAGAACTGGAAGATGGTATACATACTACTGCAGATAACCTCAAGAAGATTGAGTTGGGATCGGCAGATGACCCGCGACCGACATTTGTCAGTGAGCTGTTATCTAAAGAAAGGGTGGCTGCGTTAAAGAACGTGCTTCTACGGTATAAAGACTGCTTCGCGTGGAACTACTCCGAGATGCCAGGATTAGATCCGGAGATTGCTGTGCATAAATTAACAATATCCCAAGATATCAAGCCAGTCAAGCAGGCGCCAAGAAGGATGCGACTCGAGCTTGAAATGAGCATCAACGCCGAAGTCAAGAAGCTGATCGATTCTGGATTTATCCAAGAAGTCCAATATCCCGACTGGATCGCCAATATCGTCCCGGTAATGAAGAAGAATGGGACGGTACGCATATGCATGGATTTCAGGGATCTCAATAAAGCCTGTCCAAGGGACGATTTACCAGTACCAGTAACCGAGCTAATGATAGATAACACGTCCACTCACGAGGTTTTCTCCTTTATGGACGGTTCGTCAGGATACAATCAGATAAAGATGCATCCCGAAGACCAGAAGCACACCGCTTTCCGGACCCCTTTGGGCATATTCTGCTACAGGGTTATGCCCTTTGGTCTAAAGAACGCCGGTGCTACCTATCAAAGGGCCATGACAAAGATCTTCGACGATCTCATACATGACATCGTCGAGTGCTATATCGATGACCTTGTAGTGAAGAGCATGTCATACGAAGAGCATTTAAAGCATCTGGAGACTGTCTTTCAACGCCTTCGGCAATATAATTTGAAGATGAATCCCCTCAAATGCGCGTTTGGAGTCTCCTCGGGTAAATTCCTGGGATTCATCATCCGACATCGAGGTATCGAAATAGATCCATCTAAGATCAAGGCGATCATGGAAATGCCTCCGCCAAGAACCCTCAAACAGTTGCGGTCTCTCCAAGGGAAGCTCGCATACATCCGGCGGTTTATCGCTAATCTTTCAGGCAAATGCCGTCCTTGCAGTCACCTGATGAAGAAGGGAACCCCATTCGTCTGGGATCAAAAATGCCAAAGCGCGCTAGACGAGATCAAGCAATACCTGAAGAACCCGCCGGTGTTGGCTGCTCCGGTTAAGGGAAAACCTCTCATTCTTTATACAACCGCCCTCGAAGGTTCTTTAGGCGCATTGTGGGCACAAGAAGACGATCAAGGGAAAGAAAGAGCACTCTACTACTTAAGTCGAGTTCTACTGGGGGCAGAAAGCAACTACTCTCCTATTGAAAAACATTGCTTGGCGTTAATCTTCGCGATAACAAAGCTCAGGCACTATGCGTTGGCACATGAAGTCCGTCTCATCTCGAAGGTGGACCCTCTTAAATATCTGATGTCAAAGGCTATATTGACGGGTCGACTCGCTAAATGGGCTCTACTCCTGATGGAGTTCTCAATAACGTATCGATCTCTTAAGGCAGTGAAAGGCCAGGCCATTGCCGACTTCCTCGCTTAGCATCCAGTACCTGCCGGTTCTCCTCTGAACTGCGAGTTACCGGACGAGCATGCATTTGATGCGATTGGCGGCGGTAGTACCCGATGGGAACTCTATTTCGATGGAGCATCCTCCGTAAATAAACAGAAACAAGGTATCCCAATGATCAAATCGGGGATAGGCTTCATCTTCGCAACTCCACAAGGAGGGATAATGCGCTTCGCCTTCTCCATAACAGAGCCGAGGACAAACAATGAAGCTAAATACGAAGCTCTGATAGCAGGCCTCGAGATCGCCATCGACATGGGAATTGAAGACCTCCTTATATACGGGGATTCTCAACTGGTCGTTAGTCAAGTAAATGGTGACTACCAAACGTGCAAATCGGAGTTGGTGAAGTACGGAGAAAAGGTGCAACAACTATTGACCCAAATTCCCTCCTATACTTTGGAGAACATACCGCGCGCGGAAAACAGCAAAGCAGACACGCTGGCCAAACTTGCTAAAGAACTGGCTGACGAGAACCTCGATGACGTCAGAATCGTGGTACAAAGCCGTCGAGTGCTCGCCCCGGCAAAAATATCTCCGGAATTATACAAAGAAAAGGGGGCGACTGAGCAGACGACCCTACAAATAAAAGACCGTGAGAAGGCTGAGGACTGGAGGGAAGTCTTCATAGACTACTTTAAGTCCCACCGAATGCCCGAAGAAGCGTCCTTAAGACAAAAGCTTATGAAACGAGCTCTGTCTTTCGCTTTCGTCAACGACACTCTATACAAGAGATCGTTTGATTCTCTATGGCTAAGATGTTTAGGACCGGACGAAGCAGAAAGAGTCGTTCAAGAGTTTCATGACGGAATCTGTGGTTCTCATCAAGCAGGCCCGAAGATGAAGTTAAAAATTAAACGGATGGGTTACTATTGTCCTACGATGGTCCAAGACTGCCTCGAGTATGCGAAGCAGTGCCACTCGTGCCAGATTCATGGAGACTTTATCCATCAACATCTGAATCCACTACACCCAACGGTGGCTAGCTGGCCATTCGAAATGTGGGGGACTGACATAGTCGGCCCCATCGAGCCAGCATCGTCCCGGGGACATCGTTTTATCCTGGCGACAACTGATTACTTCTCCAAATGGGCAGAAGCAGTACCACTGAGGGAAGTGAAGACGGATAATATCCTCCACTTCTTCAAGACGCGCGTCATATATCGATTTGAAACTCCGCGACGGATCATCTCCGATAACGGGCCAGCTTACAGAAGCCACAAGATCAGTTGCTTTGCGCAACAGCATAATATAGACTGGAGATATTCCTCGGTTTATAACCCGCGAGCCAATGGACTAGCTGAAGCCTTCAACAAGACATTGACAAAAATCATAAAGAAAACGATGTCCCGAAATAAGAAAGATTGGTATGAGAGGCTGCAAGAGGCCCTTTGGGCCTATCGAACTACATTCAAGACGGCCACGAACACAACGCCGTACGCGTTGGTATTTGGGACGGAAGCAGTGCTCCCCCTCGAGATAGAGTTACCCTCTCTATGAGTGGCAGTCCACTACGAGCTGACGGACGAAGAAAATGCTCACCTTCGGCTTGAGGAGCTTGACGCCCTCGACGAAACCCGGCTCATAGCGCAAAAAAATCTAGAGGCCTACAAAGCAAAGAGGACGCGCTCGTATGAAAGATTGACCAGGCCGAGGACATTCCGCCAAGGCGAACTCGTACTAGTGGTCGAAAGGCCTATGATCCCCAATCGCGCCAAGCGGGGAAAATTCGAGCCAAACTATGAAGGCCCATACATCATAGATAAGGTCTACCAGGGTGGGGCCTATCTACTCATGGACATGCATGGTGAAAGGCCTTTCAGGCTAATAAACGGTCGCTTCCTAAAGAAATATTATGCTTAACGAGCTACAGCCTAGGTCAATGATAGATGACGACGACTATGTCCGTTCGCTATCTTCCTAAGCTCAAGCTTTATAAAAGTAGTCGGCCTTCCCCTAACGACGGACCGAAATGTCCTTAAACTAATGACGGACCGAAACGTCCTTAAACTAACGACAGACCGAAATGTCCGTAAACTAACGACGGACCGAAACGTCCTTAAACTAACGACGGACCGAAACATCCTTAAACTATCGACGGACCGAAACGTCCTTAAACTATCGACGGACCGAAACGTCCTTAAACTAACGACGGACCGAATTGTCCTTAAACTAACGACGGACCGAAATGTCCTTAAACTATCGACGGACCGAAATGTCCTTAAACTAACGACGGACTGAAACATCCTTAAACTATCGATGGACCGAAATGTCCTTAAACTAACGACGGACCGAAACGTCCCTAAACTACTGCCGCAGCATCATTAGGCTGACGAGATAAAAAAAAAGAGAGAAAAAGAATAAAAAAAACGGTATGTCCATAAGCAAAATGGGCACGGGTGAAAACCCGAAAGGGCTCCGTGAGTAAAAAAACAGGACTACCGGCGAGTGTTTTTGAAAACCCGAAAAGGCGCAACCTCGTTAAAAGACACTTGTAGGGTCTTCTCGACCTTATAAAGAGAAACCACCCGCGTGAGATCCTTACGACTCACAAAGGAGCAACACACTTAGGGATCCCCACGATTCCTAAGGAGAAAATACACTTGCGAGATCCTCACGACTCGTAAGGAGAATTCTCTTATGGGACCCTCACGGCTCATTAGATTTGAAAGTCTTAAGTTACAGAAACCTAAACCTGTTCTTAAGCAGATCCCCCACAACCTTCGATATTGCCCTACAAGCGGCTCATACTGACCCTTGTATACAATCCACGGGCGCGGATAAACATTTCCCCAGCAAAGTCCCACCCGTGACTAGGGATATGTCCATATGATGAGCAACCCTTGTAGGTCCTCTCGACCCATAAGGACAAAGCCCTCTTGTAGGATCCTTACGACTTGCAGAGGAACATACACTTAAGAATCCTCACGATTCTTAAGGAGAAAATACACCTGCAAGATCCGCGTGACTTGTAGGGAGAAATACCTTTGTGAGACCCTTACGGCTCATGAAGTCAAAAGCCTTGGTCGACAGGACCCTTAACCCTGTTTACTAAGGCACCTTTGTTCAACATCGACAGAGGTAAATGATGATTCGCTCCTGGCAACATCCCAGTTGTAGCGGTGCTGATGCCGAAATCGGTGCCTAAAATCCAAGCTTGCGGCGAAAAAGCTAGCAAGCCACACATGCCTACGAAATAGCCGAAATGATGGGGCAACTTGCAATAAAAAGCGGCAAGTAAAAATGAATGCATGAAAAATAGCCGAAATGATGGGGCAACTCGCAATAAAAAGCAGCGAGCAGAAAATAAATAAATAGCCGAAATGATTGGGCACCGCGAAGAATAGCCGAAATGATAGGGCAATCGCGACCTCCGCGATATAAAAGCTGAAATGATAGAGCATCGCGGAAAAAGAAATAAAATAAAAATAAAATTTATGCCCTCCAGGTGATGTTCCATCACACCCTGTACACAATCCAAGGGCGTAAACAAAAAGGGAACATACTTCCCCCACAGGTTTCACCCAAGAAAGAAGCTAAGTCTCGACGGGCCACAAGCGACCTAGAGATCATCCCAACATTCGTCCCGTAACGACGGACACAACTTCAAGCTAAGCGGAATAGCGGCAACTCCCAGTTTCATGGCTCGGTGGTATACATATCGCCAACAGTCAGACCTCCATCCCGTGAAATGCGGATACAATCAGCAAAATTCCTGTTTACGTGGAACGCGGATAACGTCACTCTTTGACCCCGTGGAAAACGTCCAGAGCGGATCCTGGTCCTCGCAGAGCACGGCAGTGAGCCCATGTGAAGCATCCAGAGCGGAGCCTAGTCCTCACCGAGCATGGCAGTGAACCCGTGTGAAGCATCTAGTGCAAAATTCCTGGTTACGTGGAACGCGGATAACGTCACTCTTTGACCCCGTGGAAAACGTCCAGAGCGGAGCCTAGTCCTCGCCGAGCACGGCAGTGAACCCGTGTGAAGCATCTAGTGCAAAATTCCTGGTTACGTGGAACGCAGATAACGTCACTCTTTGACCCCGTGGAAAACATCCAGAGCGGAGCCTAGTCCTCGCCGAGCACGGTGTTGGGGTAAAAATTTACACCCCGGTTGACCAAGTCAAAATCAAAGTCAACCCCAAGCCAAGTGGGCCCAAGCCCAGATCCAGTGGGCCCATGCCCGGGTCGAGCCCGAACATGAAGCGGCCGTCCTCCCTATGCCAAGTAAAAAATTTTGTAATGAGCAATTTTGTTGTATTTCTTTTATTTTATTTTTGGATAAATGAAAGAAAATAGGCATAAAGCCAAATTTTTGTAAAGCCCATGGCTTATGTGCAAAAAGAAATGGCACATGAGCCATGGGATAGGCAAAATGCCATTTTGTGAAGCCCAAGGGGCTATGTGCAAAGTGTATAGCCTATAAAGGCAAAGGATAATGAAAATATCTCACAACTTTTTCTCTCTCCAGAAATTTTCTAGATCTGAGATCTCTTCCTCCTTCCTCAAGGTTCTAAAACCTTCTCTTTTCCTTTTGAATTAAATCAAGAGTTTAACTCTTCCTTTTCTAAAAATAAGTAGATTTCCACCACAAAACCTACGAAGGGGAGCTCGGATCTCCAACCAGATCTCGAAAAGGGGAGGCTTTTAAGACTCGCCCCCTTTTCTCCAAGATCCCGCCGGTCAAGAGCAAGAAGAAGGAGACCCATCTCCAAAAATCTAACTTTGGACAGACCCAAGGCTCAAAAGAAGAGCAATAAATCCCCAGGAGTTTAACTCCTTTCTAAAGTTGCTGGAGTTTAACTCCATAAATTAATTTCTGTTGGAGTTTAACTCCATAAATTTATTTCTGTTAGGAGTTCAACTCCAAAAATTCCCTTGGGAGTTCAACTCCCCAGCCTAGGGGCTAGGCTTCCCTTTCCGCGGGTTTTTCCCGCGGTCACGTGTGTGCACGTGACCCTGGGGCGCTAAGGCGCCCATCGGTCACGTGTGCGCACGTGACCCCGGGGCGCTAAGGCGCCCATCGGTCACGTGTGCGCACGTGACCCCGGGGCGCCAAAGCGCCCATCGGTCACGTGTGCGCACGTGACCCCGGGGCGCCAAAGCGCCCATCGGTCACGTGTGCGCACGTGACCCTTGGGGCGCCAAGACGCCCATCGTTCACGTGTGCCCACGTGACCCCGTGAGGCGCCAAGGCGCCCATCGGTCACGTGTGCCCACGTGACCCCGGGGCGCCAAGGCGCCCATCGGTCACGTGTGCCCACGTGACCCCGGGGCGTCAAGGCGCCCATCGGTCACGTGCTCGCACGTGACCCCGGGCATTAAGGCGCCCACCTGCCGTGCGAGAGTCCTTTAGACGCCATTTTGTTTTCTTTTCCCCTCGTTTTACGTGCACTCCCCAACAAAATCCCTTCTGGAGTTTAAACCTTTTTAAAATATATACATATATATATTCTTTGGAGTTTAACTCCACAATAAAGTTCTATTTTAGGAATTTAATTCCGCATAAAATTCTTTTAGGAGTTTAACTCCATTTAAAATTCTTTGGAGTTTAACTCCACCATAAAATCCCTTTTGAAATTAAGCTCCACTTTTAAAAAAAAGATGGGGAGGAAAACATACACGTGCTCCACGACACTGTCTTCCGTTAGAAAAAAATTTCTAACAGGGCGCTGCCCCGCACCCCGCAAGGGGGCTGCTAGCCCCCTTGACCCCCAGCCCGCTATCCGGGTAGCGGGACCCCCGTAGAAAACTCTGCGGGGCCCCCGATGTTTCCAAAACCCCTTCAAAACACGATACTGCACATTGAGTTCGTATGACCAGTTTAACCCGTTAATCGGAGGTTCCTTCGCTCCAAATGCGAGGGGTAATTAACGGCAGCTTAGTCCGCGGTTGCCGGAGATTTGGATCCCCACAATCAATAAACCCTGGCCTACCCTAGGCAAGGGGAATCTGTAATGCGCCTGACAAGCGCGCGCGTATTCCCATCTCAATGGGGTGACGAAAAACACCCTACAGATTCTGGCACGCCCGGTGGGACCAATCTCTCCTCCCATATTTCGGGTTAAATGTTCATACGAACTCAATCAATATACATATCGATTGCCTATACTGAAATGATGTTGTTTTTTTTTTCCGTGCAGCAATCAACCTTCAACGACAATGTCTTCCCAGACGAATTCAACTTCCAAAGCGACCCCGATTCCGTACGTGGTCAAGATCAACGCTCGTGTAGTTCTCCCCGCAAGCCTCAGTCGACAATGGGAGGAACCGCCCCGCCAGTTTGGCTCTGTCATCATCTACCCTACCGGAAGCGCTCATCTGGCAGAGATCCCAGCGGAACAGGTGGCCAAGCCGGTCTCAAGGGGTAAGAGGCCGAATGTCGTGATCGCCAAGGCACCACAACCGAAACTCAAGACGCTATCTGAACGATTCTCTGGTGCTCCAGCGGGGGGCAAGAACTTCGGTACAAAGGGCAACATCAAATGTTGCGGGCGAGCTCAGGAGATGACTCCAACAAATGCGCAATCGAGCGTATCTCCAAGGCCTTTCATCGCCCGGTCTGTGGCGTCTTCCCAAAGAGCCGAAGTATGCCAGGTGCTTAGAACAGAAAAGTTAAGGCAGAAGCGTCTCAGGTATCGAGCCAACAAGAGGGCCAAGGCTTCGGCCAAATGGAATTGTGTGAAGTTCCAAGTGCAGGGTTGCCCCGCGATGACAGCTGAGTCGGACGTAAGAATCAGCAATTCCTTCGAGCCTCTGAGGTGGGTTCAGAAAAACGCCATGACCGCCAGAATCAAGAAGACAGCGGTCCGAGCAGTGCCACAAAGAGACGTGTCCCGGCCCCAACAGAAAAAGTACGACACTATCTCTTCAAGGGTCTACCAGGCGCTCTGTGCCGCACGAAAGCAGCGGGGAAAACCCAGAAAAGATGCGCCAGCACCATTTAAGAACCCGGTTAGGCCAGCCGCCTTCAATCGACTACCAGCTACCGAAGCAAGGGGGTCAAAACAGCGATCCATGAAATCAGCCGCCAATGATAGAAAGAAGGCCGGATATATCATCCATACGGTCTATATGGCGGGCGGGCGCCCCAGCGACAACCTTCGCAGCAAAAGCAAGGACGGGGCCACTACATCCCAAGCCCAATCTAGCCTGAATGTGGTTGCCGCCGCCCAAGAACAGCCGCCCCTACTGGATGAAGAAAACCCTCTCGATGAGGATGATAGGCAGATAGACCCCTCGGTTCACGTAGAGTCAAGCTCGGACAGCGAGGAAGAGCCGACTTTCCGCCCCAGGACTGCGGAGCAAGAGCTACTTCAAGAGCTTCGAAAACAGCTCAGGAGCAAAGATAAAGAGATGGCCAAGCTCTATTCGAAGATTGACGACTTAACGAACGTGGTGATGCAGCTTACGGCTCAAATTGCTCGAGCGCCTCCTAATCAAGCACAAGCCGCTACTAATCAGCCGGGTGATGACAATCCGAGGCAGCCAATGCCTGTTCCTTTGGGACCAAGACTGGTCGAGCCGAATGAAAGCCGGCTACATTCCGCTTCTGGGGACGCCTTGGCCCCAGATAGCACTATCCCGCTAACACAGGATCGGATAATGGATTTGGTCACCAGCAAGGTTAAAACATTGGTGGCCGAAGCTGAAGCTCAGAAAGAAATCGGCAGTAGTGGGCGGCCATATCCCGCGCAGTACGATCTGATTGAGTTCCCAAGCGGCTACGTCATTCCTAAGTTCGGAAGATTTGATGGAACGGGGAATGCAAACCAGCACGTCGCCCACTTCAAAGCATCATGCGGAAATACAGGGGGCAACGATGCGCTCCTTCTGCGTCAGTTTGTCAACAGCCTGACCGGCGTCGCCTTCGACTGGTATGCGAGTATTCCGGACGGGTCCATCATTACCTTTGCCCAAATGGAGTCTCTGTTCCGGCAAAGGTTCATGAGTGTCAGTGATAAAATCTCCATTGCCGACCTTGTGAGGACTAAGCCGGGGAAGAATGAAAACAACACCGACTTTATCGCCCGATGGCGTAATCTCACAGTCAAGTGCGAACCGCCGCTGGAGCAGGACCAGTCCGTCAGCCTTCTTATTGGGAACCTCAGCAATTGGATGGTCCCATTCTTGTGTACAGCGGGCCTCAAGACATTCCAGGAGCTAACCAAGAAAGTACAAATGCTGGAACGCTCGAAGCAAGAGTCCCCGCCAGACTCTCAGAGAGACAAAACATGGAAAAGCAAGCGGGATGACAACCGTAGAAGCGGGAGTTCCAGCAGTACCAATGTCTTCAATGCCTCCAACAATGAAGAAAAGCGAAGGGCGGGCGAATCCAAAACCAACCGGTCTCGAAAGCCATTGCTGGGAGGAGATGGGCCTTCCCTAGAGGAGAAAAAGAACAAGGTTTACTCTTTCAGAAAGGACAAGGTCCGCAAGATATTTAAAGATGCCTTGAACAATGGCCTACAACTGCCGGAGTCCAAAAGACCCCAAGAAGCAAAAATGACCGACAATCCCCTGTATTGCCCGTACCACCGAGTAGTGAGCCATGCGATCGAGGATTGCTATATCTTCAAGAATTGGGTCGAGAAGCCGTACAAGGCTGGAGAGATCGAGCTGTCCAAAAGCGTGTTGGTGAACAATCAAGTTGCAACCGCCAACTTTATACAGACGGAAGCTGAAACCTTCTGGGAGCAGACAGCCGAACCCGCTGCCCTGACAAACGAAACTGACTCATCGCGGCCTCCGTGGAGTACGCACTTATCTAATAAGACGAAGAAGATGATAAAGCTACTTCGGAAAGAACCCAGGATGGAATGGGAAGGACAGAAGAAGCCTACCAGTCCAGCTGCCAATGCGGCTCCATCAGGCTCAAAATCCAAGAAGCTCAAGAAGAAGAAAAGTGCAGCTCGGCGCGAAAAAGAGTCTGCAGGGAGATCGAACATTCAAAAGTATATCGATTCCCTCGAAGAATATGAGCAAAAGGAAAGAACATTGATTCAATTGAAGGAGTTCTTCCCTGTACAAGCGACTGAAATTCTGGAGGAGTTAGAAGAAGACTCCAATGAAGAGATCCCAGTAGTGACCTGCTACGCCATCCATCTTGGCAGCGACTCCGAGGATGATCTCTGTTTTCCGGAAGAGGACGAGGAGCTCACCACAAAGGCCAATCAAATCCAGCTCAGAAGCGGCAGGGCTCTACCGCAAAATCAGGGCAACGCCCCGAGAGGGAAGGAAAAACAAGTCGCTAATGAAGGAGATGGCAGAGAACCAATTGACGAAGACAAAAGTCCTTCCTCGGTGGACTATAATGTCTTGGTACATCTCCGGAAGCTTCCGTCTCTCCTGAGCATCTACGACGCCTTGGTCCTATCTAAGGAGCTTAGAGATGTTCTCATTCACGCTCTACAAAACCCCGAGCGGTATCAGGCTCACTTTGCGGAAATTAATATGAAAGAAGCCCAGCACGCTTTGCATGCCACCGCAGTCACATTTAAGGATGAAGACTTGCTACTGGGAACGGCAGAGCATAATCGGCAGCTTTACGTGACCGGGTACAGCGACGGAGATCGAATTAATCGCATATTGATTGATCCGGGGTCCTCAGTGAACATCATGAACTTGCGAACTCTGAAGAGTTTGTCAATGGACGTCTGACACCTGTCAAGGGAAAGGATTGTCATTCAAGGCTTCAACCAAAATTGCCAGCAAGTTCTGGGGTCTATAGCTTTGCCAATCAAATTTGGGGATCTGCAAACTGAAGCTAAGATATACGTGATCGACGCCGACACGTCTTATAAGATTCTCTTGGGGCGGCCGTGGCTCCACGATTACGGCATCATTCCGTCAACTCTCCATCAATGCATGAAGTATACTAAAAATGGCGAAGAAAGACGCATTGACGGAGACATCCAGCCGTTCGGTGTGCACGAAGTCCGATATGAAGATTCTCGGTACTTTACGAACCACCAAAATGCCAAGCCACAACTGACCGAGGATAGAACGGCCCTAAGACTCAAAAGCAAATCTATGCCGGCTATCACTTTCAAAACCAAAAATACCTAAGTGCGCCCGCATTTCGGCAGCGTCTCTGATGAATCCGACGCTGGAAGCCCGTCCTTCCGCAAAACTCGCCCTCATTTCGGCAGCGATACGGACGAATCTGTTACTGAAGGCCCATCTAGCAGCAAAGTCCGCCCTCATCTTGGCAGTGACACTGAAGAGTCAGAGAAGGAGGACCTGTCGTGCAACAGCGGTGCAGATTGGACCCCCACGCAACAAGCGAAACTACGAGAGATCTTCGAAGTTGCAGAAGGGTCCCTAGCCGTTACAAGGGTACCAGAGCAAATGTGCAAAGAGCTCGATGCATTATCAATCTCCACCGTGGACCAGCTGAAAACTTTCTACGTTCCCGGGAGGAAAAGTGGACAGAAGGGCATCTTATTTTATGGGTCAAACCCCGTTGTGCACCCGGACGACCTTTCTTTCGCGTGCCTTCCCTATGAGAGAGGCATAAGAGCCGTCATCAATCCCAGATACTATGCGCCCGAGATGCGGGAATACTTTAAGAAGTGCGGATGCCGGTTATATCAAACGGAGTCCGAAGCAAAGTTTTACGAAGGGCTATGGTATCCGCCCCAGGTCCGAGCACTCATCGATGGACGGATTCCAGATAGACGGGGCATAGGCTACATTCAACCTGATTCCAAAGCATGCTACATGATCCATGTTGGTGAGACCAGCGAAAGATCAAATGATGATGACGAGATAGCCGAGCCAGTAGAAGCTCCTCAAGAGCTCGAAGATGGCGGACAAGCAACCTTTGATGAGCTAACCGAGATTGACCTGGGAACGTCCGATAATCCAAGGCCGACCTACATCAGCTCTCTCTTGTCGGAGGAAATGAAAGAGCAGATAATTGCCCTGCTGCGTGAGTTCGCCGACTGCTTCGCGTGGACGTACAATGAAATGCCTGGCCTTTCCCCTGAGGTAGCCGTGCATAAGCTGGCTATATCTCCTGATGCTAAGCCAGTCAAACAAGCTCCTCAAAGAATGAGAAGGGAGTTGGAAGAAAAGGTCATTGAGGAAACCAAGAAACTCATCGATGCCGGCTTCATCAGGGAAGAGAAATATGCAGACTGGATCGCATGCATAGTCCCAGTGAAGAAGAAAAATGGGCAGATCCGAGTTTGTGTCGATTTCAGGGACCTCAACAAGGCATGTCCTAAAGACGACTTCCCGCTACCAGTCATGGAAATGATGGTCGATGACACCTCAAATTATGAACTGTTCACCTTTATGGATGGCTCGTCTGGATATAATCAGATCAAGATGTCGCCTGAGGATGAGAAGCACACAGCATTTCGAACCCCGATCGGAATATATTGCTACAAGGTAATGCCATTCGGACTGAAGAACACAGGTGCTACATATCAAAGGGCAATGACTAATATCTTTGATGACCTAATCCATAAAGTCGTCGAATGCTATGTTGATGATCTGGTCGTCAAGACTAAAGCCAAGGCCGATCATATCCAAGATCTCAGGACCGTTCTCACCAGACTGAGGGAATACGATCTGAAGATGAATCCTCTGAAGTGCGCTTTTGGCGTGTCATCGGGAAAATTCCTGGGCTTCATAGTCCGACATCGAGGGATCGAAGTTGACCCATCAAAGATAAAGGCCATCATGGAGATGCCCCCTCCGAAGAGTCTGACGCAGCTAAGGTCTTTTCAAGGCAAGCTTGCTTATATACGGAGGTTTATCTCAAATTTATCGGGGAGATGTAGGCCCTTCTCAAAGCTCATGAAGAAAGGAGCTCCTTTTATCTGGGATGCCGAATGTCAAGCAGCGTTCGAAAGCATCAAAGAATACTTGTTGCACCCTCCAGTGCTAGCCGCTCCCATTCCAAATAAACCGCTGATTCTCTACACTGCCGCGCTGGATGAGTCACTCGGTGCGCTCCTTGCCCAGAATAACGAAGAAGGAAAAGAAAATGCCCTCTACTACCTCAGTCGAACTCTAGTCAGGGCGGAACACAACTACTCCCCAATCGAAAAGCAATGCCTGGCTCTGATATTTGCCGTGAAGAAGCTGAGGCACTATCTGCTCGCTCATCGGGTTATGCTGATCTCCAAGGTCGACCCGCTCAAACACTTGATGACCAGAGCGAGCCTAGCCGGCAGAATGGCAAGATGGGCTGTTATGCTACTTGAGTTTGACATAGTTTATACCCCTCAGAAAGCAGTAAAAGGGCAAGCTATTGCAGACTTTCTTGCCGCTCATCCCATACCAGAAGGGTCGCCGCTAAATTGTGAGTTACCCGAAGAACAAGTGCTGCACCTCGAGGAAGATGAGCCATGTTGGGAGCTCTACTTCGATGGAGCCTCGTCAATAAGGACCTCCAGTAAATCAAGCGTCCCGGAGATAAAAGCAGGGATATGATTGGTGTTTATCACACCATCAATGGGAACCCTACGACATTCTTTTGCTCTCACCGAGCCTCGGACAAACAATGAAGCCGAGTATGAAGCTCTGATAGCTGGTTTGGAGCTCGCCATAGAAATGGAAATCCTTCGGCTACGGGTTTACGGTGAATCCCAGCTTGTCGTCAACCAAGTAAGCGGCGACTATAAGATATACAAACCCGAGTTAGCTCGGTACAGAGGTCGAGTGGTGGAACTCATGAAACGGTTCACTCATATTGAACTAACGAGAGTCCCTAGAGTGTTGAACGGAAAGGCTGATGTACTCGCTCGCTTGGCCAAGGAGCTGGCTGATCCTGACATGGAAGAAATTCTGATCACAGTCAGGAGCCGGCAAATTCTACCCCCAGTCTCTCTACGAGAAGAGGAAAGCGCGGAACAGAAGAGCAGTCTTGCCGAAGAAACCTCGATCATCCAAGACGAGCCCGATTGGAGAGAACCCTTCATAGAGTACTTCCGATACGGCAAGCTGCCCGAAGAAAAATCTACGAGAATTCAGCTAAAGAAAAGAGCTCTTCGATACGTGTTTGTAAATGACACGTTATACCGCAGGTCATATGACCAACTCTGGCTCAGGTGTCTGTCATTGGCCGAAGCCCAAAAGGTCATGCAAGATGTCCACTCGGGCGTTTGCGGTGCTCACCAATCTGGCCCCAAGATGCGACTTCAAATCAAACGGCTTGGGTATTACTGGCCCACCATGATACGAGACTGCGGAGAGCATGCAAAGAAATGTTACATCTGCCAAATTCACGGTGATTTTATTCACAAGCATCCCAATCCATTGCATCCTACGGTGGCATCGTGGTCTTTCGAAGTTTGGGGCACCGACATTGTTGGCCCAATTGATCCTCCGTCATCCAAAGGCCACTGGTTCATACTGGCCGCGACAGACTACTTCTCCAGATGGGCTGAAGCTGTCCCGCTAAAAGAAGTTAAGACAAAGGATATTCTGACATTCTTCCAGCATAATATTCTATACCGCTTCGGTACACCAAGAAGAATCATTTCTGACAACGGGCCTTCTTTCAAGAGCGTCAATGTCTCAAGGTTCGCTACTCAGCACAGGATAGACTGGAGATATTCCTCCATCTATAATCCAAGAGCCAATGGGCTAGCCGAAGCCTTCAATAAGACTCTATGCAAGCTCCTGAGGAAAAATGCTTCGGCCAACAAGAGAGACTGGAATCTCAAGCTTCACGAAGCATTGTGGGCATATCGTACCACGCACCGTACTCCAACTCAGTCCACTCCGTACTCATTGCTCTTCGGAGTGGAGGCGGTCCTCCCCCTCGAAGTCGAAGTTCCAAGCTTAAGAATGGCCGTTCAGCATGAGTTGACAGAAGAGGAAAGCGTGCTCCTTCGACTTGAGGAACTCGATGCCCTCGAAGAAAAGAGGCTCGCGGTGCAGCAAAATCTAGAGCTATACCGAGCCCAAATGTCACGGGCCTATGACAAGATAACTCATTTCCGCGCTTTCAAGAAAGGTGAATTGGTGTTGGTCCTCAAAAGACCGATCATCCCCAATCGACATGCCTAGGGAAAATTCGAGCCGAACTGGGAAGGACCATATGTCATCGAGAAAGTGTTCGACGGAGGATCCTGCCAACTAATAAGTGCCGAGGGAGAAAGGCCCATGCCACCCATCAATGGCCGATATCTCAAGAAATACTACACATGAATGCTCCAAGTCACAGGCGAATTGAGCACATCAGCCCTACGGTCTGGATCAGACATCATGCAAAACCGTATACAATCCACGGGCGTAAATGACCCCTATTTCTCTCAAATCCTGCCGGTGAGACTACTTTAAAGTCCCACCAGCGAAAAAAAAAAACGGTATGTCCGTAAGCAAAATGGGCACGGATGAAAACCCGAAAGGGCTCCGTGAGTAAAAACAGCAGGACTACCGGAGAGTCTGTGAAAACCCGAAAGGGCGCAAACTCGTGAAAGGAGATGAAATACACTCGCAAGGTCCTCTCGACCTTGTGAGGAGAAACCCCATGCGTGAGATCCTTACGACTCACAAAGGAGTGACACACTTAGGAATCCTCACGATCCCTAAGGAGAAAATACACCTGCGGGATCCTTACGACTCGTAGGGAGAAAATGCTTTTGTGGGACCCTCACGGCCCATAAAATTGAAAAGCCTTAGGTGATAGGGACCCAAACCTGTCTCCTAAGCCATCGTTCCCCAACGGGCAACGGCAAATGATGAGTCGCTCCTGGCATTTCGCTTCAGTGTTAGCGGTACTGATGCCGACCAAAAACCCAAATCCCAAGTCCTCCCAAGGCAAATGATGAGTCGCTCCTGGCATTATTCTAGTGCAGCAATGCTGATGCCAAACAAGATCCAAATTCCAAGTCCCCAAACGGCGAATGATGAGTCGCTCCTGGTACCACATTCCAGTGCAGCGATGCAGACGCCAACGAATCCCTGAAATCTTTCCGGCCCTACGGTCTGGATCATACATCCTGCAAAACCGTATACAATCCACGGGCGTAAAACAATCCCGATCTCTCCAAAAAAAAAAAAAAGAAAAAAGAAAAAAAAGATAATAATAATAAACGGTATCTCCACAAGCAAAACGGGCACGGACGAAAACCCGAAAGGGCTCCGTGAGTAAAAACAGCAGGACTACCGGCAAGTCTGTGAAAACCCGAAAGGGCGCAAACTCGTAAAAAAAAGAGAAGAGATGAAATGCCTCGCAAAGTCCTCTCGACTTTGTGAGGAGAAAATTCCCGCGTGAGATCTTTATGACTCACAAAGGAGCAATACAC
This sequence comes from Agapanthus africanus, assembly GCA_030015575.1. Classification (NCBI taxonomy): domain Eukaryota; kingdom Viridiplantae; phylum Streptophyta; class Magnoliopsida; order Asparagales; family Amaryllidaceae; genus Agapanthus; species Agapanthus africanus. The sequence goes on from JASDDO010000014.1 coordinate 489,063,449, forward strand.
TTAGGAGTCCCCACGACTCCTAAGGAGAAAATACACCTATGAGATCCTTTCGACTCGTAGGGAGAAGATGCTTTTATGGGACCCTCACGGCCCATAAAATTGAAAAGCCTTAGGTGACAGGGATCTAAACCTGTCTCGTAAGCCACCAATTCCCAAATCCTCTCAGGGCACATGATGAGTTGCTCCTGGCATTATTCCAGTGCAGCAATGCATATGCCAAACAAACCAAATCCAAATCCTCTCGGGGCAAATGATGAGTTGCTCCCGGCATTATTCCAGTGCAGCAATGCAGATGCCGAACAAAAACCAAAATCCCAGAATCCCCTCAATGACAGATGATGATTCGCTCCTGGTACCATATTCCAGTATAGCGATGCTGATGTCAACCCAAATCAAAATCAACAAGTCAACTTCCACTCCGACACCGCAGAAAGCGGAGCAAGTCAGAATCCAATCTCGACACCGCAATAAGCGGAGCAAGTCAAGTCTACCCCTGACACTGCAAGAAGCAGAGCAAGTCAAATCAAGCACCGACCGTCCAAGTCGCTAAAAGGGCAGCACCGACCGTCCAAGTCGCTAAAAGGGCAGCAACGACCGTCCACGTCGCTAAAAGGGCAGCATCGACCGTCCACGTCGCTAAAAGGGCAGCACCGACCGTCCATGTCGCAAAAAGGGCAGCACCGACCGTCCAAGTCGCTAAAAGGGCAGAACCGACCGTCCACGTCGCTAAAATGGCAGCATCGACTGTCCAAGTCGCTAAAAGGGCAGCACCGACCGTCCAAGTCGCTAAAAGGGCAGCACCGACCGTCCAAGTCGCTAAAAGGGCAGCAACGACCGTCCACGTCGCTAAAAGGGCAGCATCGACCGCCCACGTCGCTAAAAGGGCAGCACCGACCGTCCATGTCGCAAAAAGGGCAGCATCGACCGTCCAAGTCGCTAAAAGGGCAGCATCGACCGTCCAAGTCGCAAAAAGAGCAGAACCGACCGTCCACGTCGCTAAAATGGCAGCATCGACCGTCCAAGTCGCTAAAAGGGCAGCATCGACCGTCCAAGTCGCAAAAAGGGCAGAACCGACCGTCCAAGTCGCAAAAAGGGCAGCATCGACCGTCCAAGTCGCAAAAAGGGCAGCACCGACCGTCCAAGTCGCAAAAAGGGCAGCGCAAGATTCCTACAGAGCGGGAACCAGATAACTCCGGGCCACAGAAAACGTCTATCACGGACACTCCATCTCGGAGACATGTCAAGCAACGACCGTCCATGTCGTAAAAAGGGCAGTGCCAGCTTCCCAAAAAGCGGGAACCAAATCAAGTCGCCTCCACGTGAAAGAAGATCCATCAATTTCATGCGCACGACCCACATATGTGGTGTGCATTTATTGATGGGGGGCAATTTGTTGGGGTAAAAATTTACACCCCGGTTGACCAAGTCAAAATCAAAGTCAACCCCAAGCCAAGTGGGCCCAAGCCCAGATCCAGTGGGCCCATGCCCGGGTCGAGCCCGAACATGAAGCGGCCGGCCTCCCTATGCCAAGTTAAAAATTTTGTAATGAGCAATTTTGTTGTATTTCTTTTATTTTATTTTTGGATAAATGTAAGAAAATAGGCATAAAGCCAAATTTTTGTAAAGCCCATGGCTTATGTGCAAAAAGAAATGGCACATGAGCCATGGGATAGGCAAAATGCCATTTTGTGAAGCCCAAGGGGCTATGTGCAAAGTGTATAGCCTATAAAGGCAAAGGATAATGAAAATATCTCACAACTTTTTCTCTCTCCAGAAATTTTCTAGATCTGAGATCTCTTCCTCCTTCCTCAAGGTTCTAAAACCTTCTCTTTTCCTTTTGAATTAAATCAAGAGTTTAACTCTTCCTTTTCTAAAAATAAGTAGATTTCCACCACAAAACCTACGAAGGGGAGCTCGGATCTCCAACCAGATCTCGAAAAGGGGATGCTTTTAAGACTCGCCCCCTTTTCTCCAAGATCCCGCCTGTCAAGAGCAAGAAGAAGGAGACCCATCTCCAAAAATCTAACTTTGGACAGACCCAAGGCTCAAAAGAAGAGCAATAAATCCCAAGGAGTTTAACTCCTTTCTAAAGTTGCTGGAGTTTAACTCCATAAATTAATTTCTGTTGGAGTTTAACTCCATAAATTTGTTTCTGTTAGGAGTTCAACTCCAAAAATTCCCTTGGGAGTTCAACTCCCCAGCCTAGGGGCTAGGCTTCCCTTTCCGCGGGTTTTTCCCGCGGTCACGTGTGTGCACGTGACCCAGGGGCGCTAAGGCGCCCATCGGTCACGTGTGCGCACGTGACCCCGGGGCGCCAAAGCGCCCATCGGTTAAGTGTGCGCACGTGACCCTTGGGGCGCCAAGACGCCCATCGGTCACGTGTGCCCACGTGACCCCGTGAGGCGCCAAGGCGCCCATCGGTCACGTGTGCCCACGTGACCCATGGGGCGCCAAGGCGCCCATCGGTCACGTGTGCCCACGTGACCCCGGGGCGCCAAGGCGCCCATCGGTCACGTGTGCCCACGTGACCCCGGGGCGTCAAGGCGCCCATCGGTCACGTGCTCGCACGTGACCCCGGGCATTAAGGCGCCCACCTGCGGTGCGAGCGTCCTTTAGACTCCATTTTGTTTTCTTTTCCACTCGTTTTACGTGCACTCCCCAACAAAATCCCTTCTGGAGTTTAAACCTTTTTAAAATATATACATATATATATTCTTTGGAGTTTAACTCCAAAATAAAGTTCTATTTTAGGAATTTAATTCCGCATAAAATTCTTTTAGGAGTTTAACTCCATTTAAAATTCTTTGGAGTTTAACTCCACCATAAAATCCCTTTTGAAATTAAGCTCCACTTTTAAAAAAAAAGAGGGGGAGGAAAACATACACGTGCTCCACGACACTGTCTTCCGTTAGAAAAAAATTTCAAACGGGGCGCTGCCCCGCACCCCGCAAGGGGGCTGCTAGCCGCCTTGACCCCCAGCCCGCTATCCGGGTAGCGGGACCCCCGTAGAAAACTCTGCGGGGCCCCCGATGTTTCCAAAACCCCTTCAAAACACGATACTGCACATTGAGTTCGTATGACCAGTTTAACCCGTTAATCGGAGGTTCCTTCGCTCCAAATGCGAGGGGTAATTAACGGCAGCTTAGTCCGCGGTTGCCGGAGATTCGGATCCCCACAATCAATAAACCCCGGCCTACCCTAGGCAAGGGGAATCTGTAATGCGCCTGACAAGCGCGCGCTATTCCCATCTCAATGGGGTGACGAAAAACACCCTACACACGGCAGTGAACCCGTGTGAAGCATCTAGTGCAAAATTCCTGGTTACGTGGAACGTGGATAACGTCACTCTTTGACCCCGTGGAAAACGCCCAGAGCGGAGCCTAGTCCTCGCCGAGCACGGCAGTGAACCCGTGTGAAGCATCTAGTGCAAAATTCCTGGTCACGTGGAACGCGGATAACGTCACTCTTTGACCCCGTGGAAAACGTCCAGAGCGGAGCCTAGTCCTCGCCGAGCACGGCAGTGAACCCGTGTGAAGCATCTAGTGCAAAATTCCTGGTTACGTGGAACGCGGATAACGTCACTCTTTGACCCCGTGGAAAACGTCCAGAGCGGAGCCTAGTCCTCGCCGAGCACGGCAGTGTACCCGTGTGAAGTATCTAGTGCAAAATTCCTGGTTACGTGGAACGCGGATAACGTCACTCTTTGACCCCGTGGAAAACGACCAGAGCGGAGCCTAGTCCTCGCCGAGCACGGAAGTGAACCCGTGTGAAGCATCTAGTGCAAAATTCCTGGTTACGTAGAACGCGGATAACGTCACTCTTTGACCCCGCGGAAAACGTCCCGAGCGGATCCTGGTCCTCGCAGAGCACGGCAGTGAACCCGTGTGAAGCATCCAGAGTGGAGCCTAGTCCTCGCCGAGCACGGCAGTGAACCCATATGAAGCATCTAGTGCAAAATTCCTGGTTACGTGGAACGCGGATAACGTCACTCTTTGACCATGTGGAAAACGTCCAGAGCGGAGCCTAGTCCTCGCCGAGCACGGCAGTGAACCCGTGTGAAGCATCTAGTGCAAAATTCCTGGATACGTGGAACGCGGATAACGTCACTCTTTGACCCCGTGGAAAACGTCCAGAGCGGATCCTGGTCCTCGCAGAGCACGGCAGTGAACCCATGTGAAGCATCCAGAGCGGAGCCTAGTCTTCGCCAAGCACGGCAGTGAACCCGTGTGAAGCATCTAGTGCAAAATTCCTGGTTATGAGGAACGCGGATAACGTCACTCTTTGACCCCGCGGAAAACGCCCAGAGCGGAGCCTGGTCCTCGCCAAGCACGGCAGTGAACCCGTGGGAAGCATCCAGAGAGGAGCCTAGTCCTCGCCAAGCACGGCAGTGAACCCGTGTGAAGCATCTAGTGCAAAATTCCTGGTTACGTGGAACGCGGATAATGTCACTTTTTGACCCTGTGGAAAACGTACAGAGTGGATCCTGGTCCTCGCAGAACACGGCAATGAACCCATGTGAAGCATCCAGAGCGGAGCCTAGCCTCGCCGAGCACGGCAGTGAACCCGTGTGAAGCATCTAGTGCAAAATTCCTGGTTATGTGGAACGCGGATAACGTCACTCTTTGATCGCATGGAAAACGTCCAGAGCGGATCCTGGTCCTCGCAGAGCACGGCAGTGAACCCGTGGAAGCATCCATAGCGGAGCCTAGTCCTCGTTGAGCACGGCAGTGAACCCGTATGAAGCATCTAGTGCAAAATTCCTGGCTACGTGGAACGCGGATAACGTCACTCTTTGACCCCGCGGAAAACGCCCAGAGCGGAGCCTGGTCCTCGCCAAGCACGACAGTGAACCCGTGTGAAGCATCCAGAGCAAATATCGGACTGTGGAGTCCTTAAAATCCACGGACTATGATGTCCTTAACCCTGACCGTGATGTTTTAAAACTAACAATCAACCACCCCGATTCCCTACAGATTCTGCCTTGGTTTAAGGGTACATCTCTTCACTCCTTTGATACCTGGCGTTGTAATTCCTCAACGTCTTCAAAGAGGTGACGGGTCCTTGCAACCAAACATCGGACTGTGGAGTCCCTAAATCCACGGACTATGAGGTCCTTAACCTTGACCGTGATGTCTTAAAACTAACATCAGACTGTGGAGTCCTTAAATCCACGGACTATGAGGTCCTTAACCTTGACCGTGATGTCTTAAAACTAATATCGGACTGTGGAGTCCCTAAATCCACGGACTATGAGGTCCTTAACCTTGACCGTGATGTCTTAAAACTAACATCGGACTGTGGAGTCCTTAAATCCACGGACTATGAGGTCCTTAACCTTGACCGCGACGTCTTTAAACAACAATACCTTGAGAAACCTCTGACTCCGTAAAACACGGACAAGGGTGACCGCATCCAGCACTTACAAGTCCTCACGACCTGTAAGGAAGAAAAACTCTCTTGTGGGATCCTTACGACTCTCAAGAGAAAACCCTCTTAAGAATCCTCACGATTCTTAAGAATAACTTACACCTATGGGATCCTCTCGACCTGTAGGGAGAAAAACTCTTTACGAGACCCTCGTGGCTCATAAAATGCAAAAGCCTTAGGAAGCAGATCCTAACCCTGAATCCTAAGCCATCGCCGTCCTGCAAGGAGATCAAAATAGAATATCCGCAGAATACATTCAATAAAAAGGGGATACACCATTGAGAGGAAAAATGTATCTTTTATTCATAAACCAAAATAGATACAAAGTACAATTTATGAAAGAAACAAAAAAGAGATACTCTCATTCATGAGTATGTACAAAAAGGGGAGAAAAGATATAAGTCCTCAAGCCGGCGGCCGGTGTAGTAATTTTACCAGCTCATCGTTCTGCTGCTGAGCCACGGCTTCGTGACGCAAGATCTCTAGAAGACGAGCCTCCGCCTGAGCTTGCTGAGCCTGATAAGAAGCAAGCCGAGCCTCGAGCTCTTTCTCGGTGGCTTTATGAGCCTCGACCCTCTCACGAGTAAACGTGGCAGCTTTATTGAGAGCCACCACCTCTTTTATGGACTCCTGAAGCACCCGCCAGAGTTCGTATGCTTTGTTGGCCTTGGCTGTGAGGCTGGCATGAAGCTCGCTCAGCGCCTTAGAAGCCAACTCCCTCTCCGAAAATTTACGGCCGAGCTCTCTTCTCGCACAACAATATGTTCGCTACGTGTCGCTCTATCAGGCCACGTAAGCTCGCCTTCGTGACCGCAGCCTTGGAAACAAGACATTTACAAGACCGTATAAATGGGCTTCCAGTCGATGGGGAAAATCGATCTAAAACGCGCTCACATCACCTGACGTGAAAGGCAGCAAGAAAGATTTCCGAAATATTTCAAGAAATGCATTCGCAACCATATGAGTATTCAAAAAAAAATATATAATAGCATTTGCAATCGCATAAACATTCATAATGCCCAAAAAGGTCTGATGCGCAGGAAAGTGATGATAGAATTTGCAATTAAAGAAAGTTCTCATGAGAAGAATACAAAGTTTATTTATGCAAGCGGAAACATACATTCTAGCACCAAGCCTACAGGGAAGTTCGGCATAAAACATAAGGAAAAGGAGGGACTAATGTAAAAATACTACGCTGATGGAAAAAGGTCACCAAACACGGGATCAATAGCACAAGGGTTAACAAAACAAAGAACAAGGTTCTCCATCTCTCTCTCCGCTCTCTCCAGCACGTCAAAGCGACGGTTCTCGCGAGGAGTCGCTCCCCATCGATTGGCGCCATGTTCGTCCGCGAAAGCAGACATAATAGCTCGCCGGGCCTTTATCTGGCTCAGCAGATGAATTGAGCAATCCTTCAAGGCTTGAGTAATCAGGCGCGCTTCATGAAAGCCCTCGAGCTTTTCTTCAGCCGCGTCAAGCATCGCCAGGGTCATCTCTGCCGGGTGAGGAGGGATGTCGGCAAGCACGGCCGTGAGAATCATCCGGAGCCAGAGGGAACCCATCGGGAGGGGGGACCCCCTACGAATCGAGAGTTTGTACATCGCTGAGTCGCATTCGTCGTCGGTAAGAAGTGGATCCACAAACCGAGCAGCAAAGCGGGGGATCATCTCCTCGATAGGCACTTCCCATGGCTGTCGACGAGCGTGTGGACGGTTGCAGGCCATGGCACTCAGCTACTCCTCAAATTAAATCACGTCAAGATGGGAATAAATTTCTCTGTGAGGAGGAAATAGGCTATGGCCTCAAGACTATAAAGGGGAGCATTAAATGCTGCGCGCGAGAGAAAATTGCATGATGGAACCCTTCCAAGGCCCAAATAAGGGAAGACATTGGAAATCAGGAAGAGGAACGATTTCCAAGGCGCCTTCTCTGCATCCAATGCCATGCACATAAATGCGGCATGAAAAATTGAATAGCCCCATAAAAGACCCCTCACGTGTGGAGCACGTGGGCGCCATGCTTGGTGCGTACTAAGAAATGAAACAATGCCTTGCACACATCAACAAAAAAAAATGAACGACAAAATTCAAAAAAAAGGGAGGGGGGAACGCAAACACAAAAGGACACGATAAGTTTATCATTCATGCTTTAAAAAGTTTCATACAAAATGAAAATAAAACGATTACAACGGCAAGACCTCAGGCGCGGGGCATGGATTGAGAAACTCAAGCTTGACCTTGTCCAAGATCCTCCAAGCATTTCGAACTGCCCGAGTATGTTTTCTCTCGCGATCGCAAGCGTCGGGGTCCTCGCGGATGTCCTCAACCCTCCGGTAGGCGGCAAGTATGGCCGACTGCTGAAACGCCTGGTGCAAAAGATCAATGAGGTTGTCGCGCCTTCTCTTCGAGATCAGACTCATCAGATACACCGAATGTATCTTATCCTCGGCAACGTCCAATGCCCTGAGTGACACACCGGCGCAGAAGAGAGGAAGCGCCTCCCAAATCGCCAGCACGATGAGCCTCAGAAGAGAAGAGCGACGGGGGAGTAGCCGATGGTTATACTCGTCAAAGCGGCTCATAATCTCGGCACACTGAGCGTTGGTGAACTCCTGATTCTGACTACGGCCTAGGGCACGAATATTCCCGTAGGAAATGATTTCGTTGAGATTATACAAATGAGCGTCCATGATACCTGAAATAAAAATCAGGACGATTTATTACAAACCCTCTTCTTCTTCACTAATCATAGAATGACGAGGAAACCCCAAGAAGCCTCCGTGTGAAGAAACTGAGTTCTTCATTGGAATTAAATTCCTTATTAAGAAAAGGGAATTAAATTCCCAGAAACATTTTTGGATGGAATTAAATTCCATGGAGTTGAAACGCCATCATCATCTCCCCAAAGATCATTTAAACCCTAAGAGATCTACAGTTCGAAGGTTAGGCGGTTTCATGTTCTTATTGAAAAACTAGAAGAAAAATGGGTTCCTTGTTAAAAAGAGAGTAAAAACCCTTGTTTTGGATTTAAAATCCAAAGGAATGTGGAAGTTCGCTGCTTGTCCAAGAACATTACCTGAAGAAAAAAGGGTCACCTGAACAGAGTTAAACTCTGAAGATTGTTTCAAAGCAGAGAACTAAGCTCTGGAAGAAGAGAATTAAATTCTCAGAAAAAGTTCTCAAAAGAAGAAGATGAGCAAAGTGAAGGCTCTTCTGAAGAGACATGGGTATTTATAGGAGGTAATGGAGACGTTTCATCTCCCCAAATCCCTAGAGGAATCCAACGGTCACAAAAGGTGACAGCGTTGCACTCACGTGCGGACACGTGAGAACAACACTGTGGGGGCATTTGTTTCCTGATTTAAAATCAGAAAAGCTTATGGAAAAAGCTTCAGAAAAGGGTCACATTCTTACACGTGACCAGCAGTTACGTGTTGGCACGTGACACCTAAAAGCATCAACAAGGCAAATTCAGCTTCCCGATTACATCAAAGAAAAGGGCTTCAGAAAGGGTCACGTGCTCCCACGTGACCTGGGTCACGTGTTGGCACGTGACAATCAAAAGCGGCTTCAAAACCCAACAGTTCCCTGAGCAAATCAAGAAAAAGGCTTCAGAAGAGGTCACGTGCTCCCACGTGACCAGGGTCACGTGTTGGCACGTGACACTCAAAACATCAGACTCATTCTCCGGTTAAATCAAGAAGAAGGCTCCATGCCAGGGTCATGTGCTCACACGTGACCAGTTGTCACGTAGTGGCACGTGATAGCTAAGCAGCAACCAGAAGACAGAGCGTAAAAAGAAGGAAGATGGCTCGTTCCATGGGGGTCACGTGCCCACACGTGACCAAGGGTCACGTGCCCACACATGACCAAGGGTCACGTGCCCACACGTGACCGACTTCAAAGCCCATTTGTTAACAGAATTAAATTCTGAGAAAGACCTCTCAAATCTTTCCAAAAGCAATCGATTGAATTAAAGATTCAGAGGTGATTAAATATCATCTATCTATGGGAAAATCTCGAATTTGGAAAGATTTCCCCTTCAAATCTAACAGAAATAACAAAGGAGAATCCCTGGATTTGAAATCCAATGGTGAATAAAATTCACCTAATAATCCAAAGGTCCAAAACGAATGATGGATGCAAATCAAATCTCTCAATGAAGATTCGTCAAAAACTAATTGACTCGGCTGCTTCTACTATAAATAGGAGCCAAGAGACATACAAAAAAGATATATACGCAGAGGGGAAAAAAGGGAGAGAGCCTGGATACTTTGAGGAATTTGGATCTTCTGCAAAAGAAAACCCTAGGTAAGAAAGGGAAGGCTTTTTGAAAGAAAAGAGAATTTAATTCTCAACAGAGTTTAACTCTGATATAAAACAGAATGACATATTTCTTCTTTCTTGGATGGAGGATCTGTAAAGTGTACATCTCCCCTTGAAGTTGAGAATTTAATTCTCAATGGGTTGAGATCCTGCCATGCAGATCCAAAGTATAGAGAGGTAATGCAAGCACGAGAGTTTAATTCTCACAGAACTATAGGAATTTAATTCCTTTAAAATAAAATTAGGGTTTGACCCTGTGTTGTGGGAATTTAATTCCTTCAGAACAAAAAGAATCAGGGTTTAACCCCAGTTAAGAACTTAGTTCTGTTAAAACAACAGGAATTTAATTCCCTTAATCTTACTCCCCAGAATAATTCTCTAACAGAGAGTGGGAGTTTAATTCCTTAAAGCTTTTATTAGGGTTTAACCCTATTCAGTTCTTCATATATATGAGGAATTTAATTCCTACAGAAAATTCAGAGTTCAACTCTTCAAAAGGAACTAGGAATTTATTTCCTCTGAAATTATTGTCAGGGTTCAAACCTACGAGGAATTTAATTCCTAAAAAGAATTAACAGATCTTCTAACAACTACAGAAAAGAAGGGTCACGTGTCACCACGTGACCCCCCCAAAAGATCTACAGAAAGCCCTTTGAGGCAGTGCCTCACGTGACCCACGTGACCATTGGCAGAAGCTTTAACATACCTCATTTAGACTCCCGTCACGTGATGACACGTGATTATCCAAAAAATGCGATCTCCTCAGAAGAACAAATGAAGGGAGGGCGCTCTCACGTGTTGCCACGTGACCCCTCTTGCCTTAGTGTTTAACACTAAATTGGAACTCCCGAATCCAGTGTTAAAACACTGTTGGGCCTTAGTGTTCAACACTAATCAAAGAACTTTATTTGCAGTGTTCAACACTGATTACCTTAGTGTTTAACACTAATTCGAGATCTCCGTTGCCAGTGTTTAACACTGATCTGTTTTAGTGTTTAATACTAATTTGAAAGCCTTGTTGCTGGTTTTTAACACCAATTATCTTTTAGTGTTAAACACTAACTTGTCAATCTCATTCCCAGTGTTCAACACTGATTGTTCTGTAGTGTTTAACACTAGGCAATGGCCCAATTGGCTAAATGGCCAGAGACAAAGTCTCTCCTTCAATGGACCAACAGGAAGCCAATATTCTAGACATGATTGGACTTAGCCCAAGCTGGCCATAAGTCCTCAATTCGTAATTAACTGGGCTAATGGGCTCATAACATAATTAATTGGTCTTGATCCCAAATTGGGCCAAAGACTATTTAATCCACTCCGGTTCCAGGGTACATCTCTTCACTCCTTTGATACTTGGCATTGTAATCCCTCAATGTCTTCAAAGAGGTAACGGGTCCCGATGACCACACATTGATATGGACTGTGGGGTCCTTAAACCCATGGACTACGACGTCCTTAACCTTGACCGAGATGTCTTAAAACTAACAATGGACTGTGGGGTCCTTAAACCCATGGACTACGACGTCCTTAACCTTGACCGAGATGTCTTAAAACTAACAATGGACTGTGGGGTCCTTAAACCCATGGACTACGACGTCCTTAACCTTGACCGAGATGTCTTAAAACTAACAATGGACTGTAGGGTCCTTAAACCCATGGACTACGACTTCCTTAACCTTGACCGAGATGTCTTAAAACTAACAATGGACTGTGGGGTCCTTAAACCCATGGACTACGACGTCCTTAACCTTGACCGAGATGTCTTTAAACTAACACTGGACCGCAATGTCCTTAAACAACCCATGGACCGCAATGTCCTTAAACTACCCATGGACCGCAATGTCCTTAAACTAGAAATGGACCACTATGTCCCTAAACTGGAACAATAGAGCCCCGCATGCTCTTTTGTCGGATCTAAACGGTCCCGTTTAAGTTGATCTTAGCCTCAAAGATGGCTAACGTATCCTTAAACCTTCAAACAGACTGGACTATGAATCTCCCCCAATTAACTCTGGTTCGAGGGTACATCCCTGAACCTCTCTGACATCTGTCGATGTAATCCTTCAACGTCGTCACAGAGGTGACGGGTCCCGACGGCCATATATTCAATGGACCACCATGTCCCTAAACTGGAACGATAGAACCCAAACGTTCTTTTGTCGGATCTAAACGATCCCGTTAAGTTGATCTTAGTCTCAAGTTAGACTAACGTATCCTTAACAAACGTTTGAGTTGATCTTAGCCTCAAGTATGGCTAACGTATCCTCAAACCAAACCCCCAAACCTAAATCTAAAATAACACGGATTTGGACTAGTCCACGCCCTACGGGCGACGACATAACTCGGTCTCCGTAAACAATCCACGGGCAACAAAACATAAAATAAACACACACGACACGAAGTGACCATCTGGAGAAGGAGAAAGTTGTTACCGCGATACGGTAGCGTAATTAACTGCAGGGGCTTGCGCCTGCAGGGAAGAGTGTCCCCACAATCAAAAACCCCTCAAACGAGGGGGAATCTGACGAAGTCTGCTACATCGGCCGCATCCGTTTAAACCTTCGATACATGGTGCCATAAATCAACTTGGCATCTTCGGAGAGGTGGACGGATAGCACCAATTAGCATCTGCCCCGAATTTCAGGCGAGACGTCTTGTCGCGCCGTCCTTCGGAGGGGAACAGTCTCCACTATTGATATTGTTGATCCTAACTAGGGATGCAACCAAACTTAACACTTTATACTTGTTTAATAATTTAATCAAAAAAATTTGCGATTTTTACTTGAAACTAAATTTTTATATAAATAATTCCGCAAAAAGGATTTTGATCATAGTTTTCGGCTTACTTGGACTGTATGAATATCTTTAGATATTATACAATCTAAGTGCCGGTCACATCCAAACTTTGGGTCGTGACAGCGGGGGTGCTATACGCCATCCACCCGACTTCCCCCGTACATATACATCTACTCACCTGGTCCTAGTCTGCCGAAGTCGATGCCGCCATCCTCTTCTTCATCGTCCGAAGTCCACGTGAGGGGTACCTATACGCAAACATATATAATATCGTAAACAGAAATCGCGGACAGAACCAAAACAGCGCACGAAACGCGCATAGGTTAAAACATATGACCCGCTCATGCCACATAACCAAATAACTCTCGACATCGGCGTACAAACGCAGATTGATCGAGAAAAACCCAAACACCAATCATGGTTTCATAAATCACTAATTATAATATAAAATAGATTGCAACTCATCAAAACCACAAAATAAATCAAATCGATTTATTTCCGAAAATCTAGAAAGCACTAAATTTTCGTTTTAATTCGAAACTTGATGTTTAAACCCTACTAATGGCCATAATAGTCACTAAATATCAAAACTAAGTCATACAAATCATTACTTTATTTTTATCACACTAATTTGTATAAATTGAAAATTCTAGTTTGCAAAAATATCAATTTTTGATACTCTTTTAAAGCAAAATTCACAATTCAACAACTAAGCTAGATTTTGCATGAACTAAAGTGTTAAAATAGAATTTAAAATGTTAATAATTTCATAAAAACCCTAATTGTATTTTAATCTCAATTATTTAGTCAATTTCCAAAAACCTAGTTTGCAAAAACTAGCATAATTAGCATAATTTCCATCTAACAATTTGAAACTAGTAACTTGATTAACTTTTGCATTCAATTAACATGTTAATCTACCCATTAAAACCATGAATAATTGATAAAAATTCTCACTAGAATTTTATCTCACCTATTTATATGTTTTATAAAAATCTAGTTTACAAATAGCTTAATTTGAACAATTAAAATGTAACAATTAACAAATTTATTATTAGATTAGGTTTTGCATTATTTAACATATTAAACTACACCATGTAATCATAAACAATTTATAAAAACCCTAACTTAATTTGAAATCCCTCTCTTGAATTTTAAATCTTAACATTAAAACCATAATTAAACTCCTAATTAAGGTGATTCAAAGTATTTAACCAATAATTAAACACTAAGGGTTAGAATTTTTATACCTCACAATCTTAAGAGATCAACTTGAGTTCTTGGTCTTCTAAATTTCTCTCTAGCTCCAAGATCCATGCTTGCTTTGATCAAAGAATATTGGGTAATGGTTAAATGATGAATTAGAGGGAATTTATATTGATTTTTGATGGATTTTTGAACATTTTACGAAGTGAGAATGAGTTTGGAAAATTTGGGGCTGCCTCCTAGCTAGGCTCAGCCACAATGGAGAAGAGAGAGAGAAAAGTGTGTAGGTTTGTGTAGAAAGTTCATGATTAAATGCATCTTTCACTTAAACCCTTACTTATCTAACTTTTTCTATTTAATCATTTTCCTAGAAATTTCTAGAGCCATGGAGAGATTTGAAAAAGAATTTTTCATATTACACACTTGTTTTTAATTGTCATGTTTCACTTTATAAAATTAAGCCATTTTTAATTTGTAATTTGCACTAATTTAATGTATAATTATAGCTTATGTTAATATTTGAATTTAATTAACTAAAGGAAAATATTTAAGTAAACTAATAATTTATAAGTCACTAAATTAATACCAAATACTACCAATTATATAGTTAAAATAGGCGTATTTAATTCTATATTGAAAAATATTTATAGTTGAGTTTTATGGAAAATACGGTTTATTTTACCGATTATCCGAAAATTTACCTAAAGGATTTTATTTAATTATTTATTTATTTTTAAAACGTTACACTCCGGAGGGAAAGTGAGGCGGAAAAGGAAAGAGCAAGGCGTGCCGACTGGAGGGTTACTATGCACTAGAACAAGGTTCTACAAGGCATCAACCATGCTAAAATCAAAATTTGTCATGTGCCGAACAACCCTAACCAAGATCTTAGACTAGAGATTAGGCGAAACAATGAGCAAGTAAACAACTTTACTTTTAAGAGTTTTGGATTACAACCTTTGTAGTCCGTTCCTTCACTTCAAAAGCTCCGTGTTGAGGTCCCTTCGCTGCGATCATCGAGTACCCGGACTCAAGAGAGGCTCCATGAAGAGAAAGATACAAGCTTGCTTCCAATCTTCTACAACAAAGATGATCTACCTTGAAGAAACTCAAGCCTAAGTTTTTTCTTTACTAATCAAGTATTAGCAAAGCAACAACCCTAATCTAAGTGGCTAGAATAGATGAGGATGATGAAGTAGAAATTTAGCTCTCATTTGTTTTCTTTATCTCACTCAAAATCATCACATATGAAAAAACTAGAAAGTTTTTCTCAAAGGAAGAAGATGAAGAAATTACTTTGTGAAGAATAATGAAAAACATGTGTGATGTTAGAAATGCAACCATGGGTTAAGAATGAAGACTTAACCCATATAGATAATTTACTATGGTAAAGGGTTTGGGTTTGGTTAAGAAATATCTACAAAATATCTTTACAAAATATCTTTGCTTAAAAACAAAAACAAAGCTACTAGAAGCTTCAAGAAAGCTTAACCCTAATCCAAACCCTTACCATGTTTAAACTCCACAAAACATGTTGCATTTGTAAGCTTAACTTATTACAATATTATATATCACAGATATAAGATATTTTGTAAAAAAAATAAAATATCATAAGGGAGAGTGCATGAAAGTATGAGGATATATATCAACGGTGTCCCTCCTGACACATCAAAATCATGGAACCTGAGTGCCTAGCATCGACACTCGAAAACATCATGAAAACCGTGCCTAGCATCGGAACGTAAATCCTCATATATCGGGCTCCGTCAGTCCGGATCGGCCCACGGGCTCCGTCAGTCCGGATCATCCCATATCATCTCTCGACTCCGGTCGGTATCCTCTGGATATCCGTCGAGCCCAAAAACTATCACCGGTAGGTAGTAGTCCCTCTGCCAGGCTCACCGTCTACTACACAATGATCCGTTCTCGCCCCGGGATACCATACCGGATCCACCATGTACCCGCAATCGGCCTCATCCTCCTCCTCGAATCGGGTTTCACATATCGCTCTCAGAACCGAGAAAACACATGGTGGACGCACTGAAATATCATATCAAGAGAAACCGGGTTTTTAAAACAACAAATAATCTCTTTTGAATTATCCACGGTTCTCAAATCCAGAAATCTCATGAAAACAGCATCTCTCAATGCGTAAAATAATAGAGCATGATGTATGCGACATGTAAAAAGAAATGCGAGTATATCCACGTATCATGCAATATGGAATAGTGATATGACATATTAAGGGGAAAACCGCTCTTTTAAAATGATTCCAGTTTTTAAAGTATACCATGCGGGTCCCAATTTTACAATAAAACCAGTTATCTATGTAGGTACAATATGTATATGCGCAAGTATAGATATACCTTGTATGTGTGCACAAATATGAATATACAATGTGTATATGCACAAGTATGGGTGTATCAAGGTATATGTACACCAATATGGATAAACGAATGTGTATATCCGCAGGTATGAATGTATCAATGTATAGAATGTATCAATGTATATGTGCAAGAAGGTTATGCGAAGAGTCATATCATGATGCAACAAAACTACTGTGTAGTGACATGGCAATTATCGATGATGAAGTGTGTGAGCCTATAACTGTGTAAGTGTGATATCTGCATCATCGATAATGGTGCAGGTGTACTATCATAGGTATATGCGATGCAATAATAATCTCATGAATGCAGCACAAGGTAAATCATCAGCTAAAAACTATAAGGCATACATAACTATTATATGTCCGAGTCGGTGAATCTATCAATCAGCATCTAGCCCAATAACATCGCGTACGGTATAATCCATCGTACGGCAACCTCTAGTCAAGGGTAAGGATCAATCATCAAGTCAAACTCATCACGCACGGAATATCATCATGCGGCGGCATTATACTAAAAGGGATCCTATCATCCTATACGAAAAATGAGGGTACGGCCTAATATCACATACAGCCTATCATCCATGATTCAAAACATTCGATATATATATATAACCCTATATACCTATGTCCCAGGTCGCATCTGCAATAATCTCATATCAGGGGACCGGCAGGGTATAAATCATTTCGATCGACTCACATCCGTATACCATCATATCATATCATCAAATTCGTCTTGTATTCTTTCATCGCATTTATGTCTCATATAATGTCGAGTTTACATAAACAGGCTATCTCTACTAAGCATAAGTATCTAATCTAACAAACACACCCGAACCATACAATCAGTCTTTTAAAGAAGTGAATCGTAGTTTTGAAAATAGGGGTTACGGTGTTTTTAAAGAAAAGATATCATTTGAAAATACATAACATCCCTCAAGATATACATTTAAAAGATACATATGATTCTTTGGTTTAGAAAAAGGTATGGTTTGGATGACGCATCTACTTCGACTATCTAGTCCTACAGAACCTTAAGCGGTAATATCGCTAAACGTCATCCTAGGGCAGTAGCAACATATCACACTTAACTATCCTCTAGTTTCTAATACGAATACATAGCTATCTATATTCTAACCCTAGTTTCCTAATCTAGGTTTCCTAACCATACTCTATAAATCGGTTTTCCATCAAAAGTTTGCGGGGGTGCTATACGCTATCCACCCGACTTCCCCGGTAGATATAGATCTACTCACCTGGTCTTCGCTCGCTGAAATCGATGACGCCACGCTTCTTCACCTCAGAATCCATGCGAGGGTACCTACAATAATAATCAATCGCAATAAATATTAAAATCGATGCAGAAAACCGATACAGCGAACAGTATGCCCATAGGTTAGAACCTATGGCCTAAACATGCAAATCAATCAAACAACCCCTGTTGTCGATGTACAAATGCCTGACAACCAAATACAAATTCAAATGTCAAGAAAGTGCATTTTAAAATACGGGAAACATACCCTAAAACACAACAAAAAGCTTCCCGATTTTCCCCAGGTGACAATTAGCCAATACTGCATATAGGAGGGGTCTAATTCAGTGCAAAAAGAGACATGGACCAAATCTGAAGCAATTCCATCCTACTCTGGCCGCAAATTGCGGCCAGAATGATTAAATCTATGGCCTGGGCTTTGAATTAGGGGCTCGGGTCTTGATTGTAGCTTCCTAGGTGCCTGCACGACTCCCAGTAATCCCAAAATCAATTCTAGTGTCCCCGGGTTGCTCCAGATCCCAAATTACCTTCACAGATCACACATTTATCCGATGTCGGGTTTCTAAATTCGTGTTTTGGGATTTCTAAGGTCTGGTCCAGGTCACTAAACAGCACCTAAGTTTAGTTAACAGCTACTAGGCATCACCCAATTCAAACAAACACTCAAACATTCACTAGGGTTTCCCAATGTCCACTAATCTTCACAAAACGACATCTAAACATGATATCTCACAAAACTAATCTATAGGGAAGAAATTATACCTTATCTAGTCCACTCTAGGCAGCACTAACTTCCCAACGTCGTCAAAATCCCATTTTGCTCGGTCCATCGCGTAGAGAAGGAGATGGGGATAAAGTTTTGTGAAGGGAGTGTAAAGTTTTGCGGCATGGTTGGAGATAGATCTAGGGTTTTAGTGGAGGGTTATGGAGTTGAGGAGATGAGGAAGATGGAGGAAAATGGTGGGGGATTTGAGTTTGGGCAGCAGCCCTCCCCCCCTCTCTCATTAATTCACACTCTCTTTCTCTCTCCAAAGCTCACCTAACCACTCATTATGTCTCCTTGACTTTTCCTTTAATCAGTTCTCTTTTCTTTTCTTTCCACCAATAAACCCTAATATAAAGCCCAAATGAAATGAAACATGTAACAAAATGAAATATTTCATGGCGCACTAACCATGGAAACTGTAAAAACGCGGATTTGGCTTAATCGCGATTAGTAGTGCACTAATCGGGTTTTTATCAAAACTGCACAAAATAAATTTTAAAAATGCCAAATCCTTTAATTATATTATTAAATGAATAAATCATTTTAATTTCTATTTATTTCATAATTTTTGGTATATATTTATACCCTTTTTCGAAAACCCCAATTTCGCAAATCGGCGGTTTTCGGGAAAAATATTATTTTAATATTAAATTCCAAAAAATAATATTTTATATTTTCTGAAATGTTACAATCTTCCCCCCTTAAATAAATTCGTTCCACGATTTTAAATTTAAACCCCAAAAATCTAAAACATTTCAATAATCGGCTTAAAACAACGGGGCTCCGAAGTCATGAAAAACGCAGAAATAACATTGCGCGTCAAGCGCGCATGAAACGAGTACAAAACTCAAAACCGAACTCCGTCAAGCGTCACGCAAATTATCAGATTTGCACGCATATCCTCGGAGTTACAATAGAGATACAGATCTCGAAATCCACTACTGAAATCCAATATACACTAGTCAATTACTATATTACGTGTATAGTACGCATCTTGAAAACTCCAAAATCTGAATAAAATACATGCAAAATCTTTTATAAATCGCCGCGTGGATGCGTAACTCACGGCATAACTGACGGACGCTCATTTTAAAATAATAATATATTTCCATATATGTTTTCTTAAATACACGTTCCGTCCTTTTCAAATTATCCCGAAAGGTTTTCCTTTATAAACATTCGTGTCGCTCACGTACACGTAGGAAATAGCGAGACTATAGCTCCTTTTTTCAAAAACCTCTTGGTAAACTTTTAAAGCATGCAAAGTACTCAGGTACTGTCCTCAGATCAGTCTTGTTTGGCTACTACACAATATAGTGCCCAACATGAAAACAAAGTGCTCAAAAGAAAAATCCGCCTCAAAAGGCGTATCCAATAATCATATGCGTCTGGTGCGCATGGAAATCAAATCCAAATACAGATGCCACAATATGAACAAAGAAAAACTAAGGGCAACGGGTGTGCATAAAAGCATCTGTCCAGTGCAACGGGTGTGCACGACAACATCATCAAGTGCATCTAAAGTGCACTAAAATCTCAATCCAGTGTATCCGGTGCGCACCGAATCACATCTCATATCATGCGCCCAACATGCGCAAAAATCCAAATCAGTGCGTATGTCCCGCACGAATGAAATCGCATCCAATATGCACGGAAGAAATCTAAATCAAGAGCATCCAAC
This sequence comes from Agapanthus africanus, assembly GCA_030015575.1. Taxonomy (NCBI): domain Eukaryota; kingdom Viridiplantae; phylum Streptophyta; class Magnoliopsida; order Asparagales; family Amaryllidaceae; genus Agapanthus; species Agapanthus africanus. The sequence goes on from JASDDO010000014.1 coordinate 489,083,306, forward strand.
ATGCACGAGTAAAATCTCACTCAAGTGCATCCGGTGCGCACAAAATCCAAAATCAAGCGCCTAATATGCACAAAAATCCAACCAAAGCGCGCCGGATCCGTAAAAGCATATAGTGCAGTAGCTTGCACGAAAAAGAACGGCAAGTGCAAACGCGCCCGAAAATACAGATATGGTAAAACGATTGCTCAAGGATATAAATCGGGTGCAACCAAGGTACGGAGTATAAATCCAGTGCGAAAAACGCATAAATACCCGTCCGGCGCAACAAATGCAAGAAATGCAAATCTAGTGCAACTAATGTGCGATATACGAATCTAGTGCAGCAAATGCATGAAATACAAATACATAACTCAAATGCGTATAAAAGCAACACCGAGTGTACCGAGGTGTATAAAATCGTAAACGTGTGCAACTGCGTGCACAAAACACATATCAATGCACTGTAAGCACATATAAGCTATACCGAGTGCAGAAATCAAATCATCCGTATGAAATCCATGAAATCATAAACATGTGGAACCAAGGCACAAAACCGATATCAAGTGCAATAAATATGCACAAATCAAAAACCAATACCATGGTGTATAAAAACATATCTCAAGTGCAATAACTATGCACAAAATGTAAATACCCAGTAGGTGCAACCATGGTGCACGAAATCAATATCAGGAAACTCGTCATCAAAACTCAAATCCAAGCGATATAAGCGTGATACTCGGATCACAAACGCAAATCGCAAAAAGGACATTGAGGTACACCTCCTACAATGTCGAAAAATAAATTGGTGCGCCAAAAACTGGCAGAACAAGAATATCCTCTCACCTCGTGCTCACGGTCTGGCGTCCTCCGTCTCTGGGTACTCATCTTCTCCTCGGATTACCAATCCCGCAATCCATCGGCTCATCGTCCCTGTCAGGTGTGCTAACGGGAACGATTCCGCTCTAGCACTTCTCTGGTCATCTCTCGGTCAATCATCATGACCACTCATAAAGCAGCATGTTGCTGGCGTCGGCCTCTGGTCCTCTGACTATACGTGACACATCTGATCGTGGGTGCAAATCTTATTGCAGCAGTGTCCTGGAAGGAATCCTGCTCAAGGTTCCTTCCGATCTCTCTTATGCCGAACTGGACGGAGGCTGGTACTCTTATATAATCTTTTCTCGTTTTCTGAACATCTGCATGTGTCGCACACATTTCCTCGGAAACTTGCCGTATCCCAACGCCTATATAAGCATATCTGATCTCTGATCTCGACGGGGAATAATAACAGCTCGTCAGCGTCTCGCACGAACTTATGGTTCCACTTGTCCTTATCATCGTCCACTATGACGTCATGCCATGCTATCTACGCACTGCAACTGTTCTCGGCCACGGTCAATCCGAAGTCTCTCTCACAGACTTGAAGTCACGAACTCGGTATCTTCATCACTCTGTAGAAGATGTCTTGACGAACACGTCCTCGGGAGCTCGTCCCGTCCATCGGGGGAATACTCACTACTCGTCCGTCCTCGATCAACTCACTATGCATCTGGGTGAGGTCCTCTATCCAAAGCTGGTCAGCTTACTGGTCTCTTATCATATGATATCCGGACGATGTCAAACTTTTCGATCGAGTCATCAAGGTCCCAAAATTTCCCGAAGGCTTAACACCTGAGCGCAGTCTAAAAATATCTGGTACATACCACAGCATCTCTGGACTAGCCGTAGAAGGGCAAACCCAAGCCTCAATGATGGCACCGCTAAACTGGCACAAACCCTAAGGTTCAAAGTGGTTCCATGGTCATCATGTCGAGTTAGGGTTTCATTCTTCTAGAGGGTCCACAGAATTACCTGCATGTTTCTCCGAACACTTTAAACTTGGGAAAATGGTGTCCTGGCACTCGTTTGAACCTTTTCGCTTCACCGAAACCACATGTGACTATTCTTCGCCCGCATGCTAAACAATGCCTCAATCCTCCAGGAAAGGCGATACATCGGCGGTCATCTCTGGATCGGTTTGCTCTAGATCTGAGTAAGAATCTCTACACTGGAAATTTTCAACTCAACTGGGCCTGCTCCGGCGCATAAATCGGACGAATCACCTTCGTCTCTTAAATCGGGGTAGACTACCTATCATCTATCGCATTTCTGCCTGGAAGCTCCGGCGGTCATAGCTCGTAAGCTCTGGGAGCGACATCCCATCAATCTCAGCAACAGCTGGGTTACCTGTCCGCACGGTAGGCGACATCAAAATCTCTGAGGTATGGTAACATCAACAGTCCTCTCTCAACTGGCAGCTCTAACAATGGCCCAATCATCCGGTGTAAAACCAAGCACTCGCCTCCACAAGAGGTCACAATCATCAATACTAACTCGAAACGTTCGCATGTCACCAGAAAACACAATGGTCGGCCCTCATACCAGACGAGCTCGCCCTGACCGTAACACTAGCAGCAGCTCAAACTGCGCTCAAACAATGGTGACAGGAACCTCAATCGAGTATCAAAGAGAGCAGATGAACGGCATGAGAGGAAACGACAAATCCATTATGGATACATGATCATAAGAAGGAACAACATCATTTAAAGTATAATCATGGAAACGAATAGAATCAAGTATCTCGAATGGATGCATAATCATGGATACGAAGAGAATCACTAGTCTCAAAAATATGTACATCCTAAGGTTTCTTAAGTGGAGTATCATATCGTAAATATGTCGCGGAACATATGTACGGTACGTCACTCTACTCAAGCTACCTACTCCATCAATCAGGGTCAGCCTATGAAACAAAAGTTCGGGTCTAATACCCCCCCATTCAAGTTTAAGTTCCGTAAGGTCAAGCCTAGGTTCCGAAATACACTCCCTCCCTAGACTCCGCATAGTCAAACATAGACTCGAACAAAGGTTAAACCTAGCACTCTGATACCAACTTTGTCACGACCCGAAATATTGGCTCGTGACCAGCACTTGAATCACGCAACGTCTAAAGGCGTAATGGAATTCAAGTAAGCTGAAACCCAGAAATCTAAACCTTTTATGAAAAATAAAGGAGGCGAGGTTTTGAAATAAAGGTATAATGAAATCAAGTTTTCTTAATGCATAGAAAAGAAACATGAATGATGCAAATGAAATTTTCTAGTTTGAAAACATGTTTCGTCTTTTTGAAAAATTTTGGCAGCACCTCCTTTGTATACTTTGATCCAAAACGACAAATACATAATAATGATAATGGCAACCCCAAGCGGGAGCTAGCTCTTTGCCAAACGGCGGATCACAACCACGCAAGACAGCATAAATAAGTATACGACGCCCAACGGCGAAGCTCACCACAAAAAGACAGTGAAAAGAGCAAGATATAACCCCAAAGGGAAAATAAAACCCTTCGCTCAAATCTCGCAACTACAAGTCTCACTAAGTCTCATCACTTATATAATTACAACTTTTGATCGATTGATGGAGTTAACTAGATACAATATGAAATATAATACAAGAGTGGGTACAATACAAATGTCCCACCTACCAATGCAAACACCCGAATGGAACTGTGTGCCAGCGAGGCCGCTACTGATCCAAGCGGTCAACCTGTAAGAACTGTGGCACAACGGGGGTGAGTTGCCAACTCGTGAATATAAATATATCTACAAGTAGAAATCGAATAAACAAGGACTCATAGGCCAACTATATCAAAAGGTAATACTATGATATCTCGGGTGACCGGGTCGTATATGTGCCAACAGGGCAGTCACTATATATATGCATGTGGATAACATCCAACAGTGACAATCAATGCATGCATATGGATCTCGTCCAACCATAATCAAGGTATGCATGCATGTGGATCTCGTCCACCCAAAATCAATATCTGTATGCACGTAAATATCATAAGGGAGTGTGCATGAAAGTATGAGGATATATATCAACGGTGTCCCTCCCGACGCATCAAAATCATGGAACCTGAGTGCCTAGCATCGACACTCGAAAACATCATGAAAACCGTGCCGAGCATCGGCACGTAAATCCTCATATATCGGGCTCCGTCAGTCCGGATCGGCCCACGGGCTCCGTCAGTCCGGATCAACCCATATCATCTCTCGACTCCGGTAGGTATCCTCCGGATATCCGCTGAGCCCAAATAGTATCACCGGTAGGTAGTAGTCCCTCTGCCAGGCTTACCGTCTACTACACAGCGATCCGTTCTCGCCCCGGGGTACCAAACCGGGTCCACCATGTACCCGCAATCGGCCTCATCCGCCTCCTCGAATCGGGTTTCACATGTCGTTCTCAGAACCGAGAAAACACATGGTGGACGCACTGAAATATCATATCAAGAGAAACCGGGTTTTTAAAACAAAACATAATCTCTTTTGAAATATCCACGGTTCTCAAATCCAGAAATCTCATGAAAACAGCATATCTCAATGCGTAAAATAATAGAGCATGATGTATGCGACATGTAAAAAGAAATGCGAGCATATCCGTGTATCATGCAATTGGAATAGTGATGACATATTAAGGGGAAAACCGCTCTTTTAAAATGATTCCAGTTTTTAATGTATAACATGCGGGTCCCAATTTTACAATAAAACCGGTTATCTATGTAGGTACAATATGTATATGCGCAAGTATAGATGTACCATGTATGTGTGCACAAATATGAATATACAATGTGTATGTGCATAAGTATGGATGTATCAAGGTATATGTACACCAATATGGATATACGAATGTGTATATCCTCAAGTATGAATGAATCAATGTATAGAATGTATCAATGTATATGTGCAAGCAGGTTATGCGAAGAGTCATATCATGATGCAACAAAACTACTGTGTAGTGATATGGAAATTATCGATGATGAAGTGTGTGAGCCTATAACTGTGTATGCGTGACATACGCATCATCGATAATGGTGCAGGTGTACTATCACAGGTATATGCGTTGCAATAATAATAACATGAATGCAGCACAAGGTAAATCATCAGCTAAAAGCTATAAGGCATATGTAATATCATATGTCCGAGTCGGTGAATCTATCAATCAGCATCTACCCAATAACATCGCGTACGGTATAATCCATCATATGGCAACCTCTAGTCAAGGGTAAGGATCAATCATCAAGTCAAACTCATCATGCACGGAATATCATCGTGCGGCGGCATTATACTAAAAGGGATCCTATCATCCTATACGACAAATGAGGGTACGGCCTAATATCACATACAGCCTATCATCCATCATTCACAACATTTGATATATATATAACCCTATGTACCTATGTCCCAGGTCGCATCTGCAATAATCTCATATCAGGGGACCGACAGGGTATAAATCATTTCGATCGACTCGCATCTGTATACCATCATATCATATCATCAAATTCGTCTTGTATTATTTCATCACATTTATGTCTGATATCATGTCGAGTTTATATAAACTGGCTATCTCTACTAAGTATAAGTATTTAATCTAACAAACACACCCGAACCATACAATCAGACTTTTAAAGAAGTGAATCATAGTTTTGAAAACAGGGGTTTCGGTGTTTTTAAAGAAAAGATATCATTTGAAAATCTATAACATCCCTCAAGATATACATTTAAAAGATACTTATGATTCTTTGGTTTAGAAAAAGGTATGGTTCGGATGACGCATCTATATCGACTATCTAGTCCTACAGAACCCTAAGCGGTAATATCGCTAAACGTCATCCTAGGGCAGTAGTAACATATCACACTTAACTATCCTCTGGTTTCTAATACGAATACATAGCTATATATATTCTAACCCTAGTTTCCTAATCTAAGTTTCCTAACCAAACTCTCTAAATCGGTTTTCCATCAGAAGTTTGCGGGGGTGCTATACGCCATCCACCCGACTTTCTCGGTAGATATAGATCTACTCACCTGGTCTTCGCTCGCCGAAATCGATGACACCATGCTTCTTTGCCTCAGAATCCATGCGAGGGTACCTGCAATAATAAACAATCGCAATAGGTATTAAAATCGATGCAGAAAATCGATACAGCGCACAGTGTGCCCATAGGTTAGAACCTATGGCCTAAACATGCAAATCAATCAAACAACGCCTGTTGTCGATGTAAAAACACCCGACAACCAAATACAAATTCAAATATCAAGAAGTTGCATTTTAAAATACGGAAAACATAGCCTAAAACACACCAAAAAGCTTCCAGATTTTCCCCTGGTGACAATTAGCCAAAGCTGTATATAGGAGGGGTCTAATTCAGTGCAAAAAGAGCTATGGACCAAATCTGAACCAAATCCATCCTACTCTTGCCGCAAATTGCGGCCAGAATGATTATATCTATGGCTTGGGCTTTGAATTAGGGCTCGGGTCTTGATGGTAGCTTCCTAGGTGTCTGCACGACTCCCAGTAATCCCAAAATCAATTCTAGTGTCTCCGGGTTGCTCCAGATCCCAAAATACCTTCACAGATCACACATTTATCCGATGTCGGGTTTCTAAATCTGTGTTTTAGGATTTCTAAGGTCTGGTCCAGGTCACTAAACAGCACCTAAGTTTAGTTAACAGCAACTAGGCATCACCCAATTCAAACAAACACTCAAACATTTACTAGGGTTTCCCAAAGTCCACTAATCTTCACAAAACGACATCTAAACATGATATCTCACAAAACTAATCTAAAGGTAAGAAATTATACCTCATCTAGTCCACTCTAGGCAGCACTAACTTCCTAATGTCGTCAAAATCCCATTTTGCTCGGTCCATCGCGTAGAGAATGAGATGGGGATAAAGTTTTGTGAATGGAGTGTAGAGTTTTGGGGAATGGTTGGAGATAGATCTAGGGTTTTAGTGGAGGGTTGTGGAGTTGAGGAGATCAGGAAGATGGAGGAAAATGGTGGGGGATTTGAGTTTGGGCAGCAGCCCCCCCCCTTTCTCACTAATTCACTCTCTCTTTCTCTCTCCAAAGCTCACCTAACCACTCATTATGTCTCCTTGACTTTTCCTTTAATCATTTCTCTTTTCTTTTCTTTTCTTTCCACCAATAAACCATAATATAAAGCCCAAATGAAATGAAACATGTAACAAAATGAAACATGTCATGGCGCACTAACCATGGAAACTGTAAAAACGAGGATTTGGCTTAATCGCGATTAGAAGTGCATTAGTCGGGTTTTTATCAAAACTGCACAAAATAAATTTTAAAAATGCCAAATCCTTTAATTATATTATTAAATGAATAAATCATTTTAATTTCTATTTATTTCATAATTATTGGTATATATTTATACTCTTTTTCGAAAACCCCAATTTCGCAAATCGGCAGTTTTCGGGAAAAATATTATTTTAATATTAAATTCACAAAAATAATATTTTATATTTTCTGAAATGTTACATATTTTTCTTGATCTTTTCTATGTGGTCACCACTTGTGCTTGCCCTCACCCCCTCCTCCACTATATGTGGCCGGCCACTTGAGGAAGCCCCCCTCACTACTTCCACTCTCTCACTTAGTTAGAAATTGATTCATTTCATTTGAGAACAAAACCAAAGCTCTTTCCTTTTGATCTTCTTCTCACAAGGCAACTTCGATTAACCGTTCATCCATAGTTTTGGATGACACGAGACATAGTATTCTACATCATTCTCTACTTCTTCTTGGTCATCTCTTTTAGCAGACTTGATGACCGAGTTACCTCGGTATAGAGGCGGGAGCCCGTTTAAAAATCTGTTGATGTGGTGCCACCTCGATGAGGAGACAGGAGATCGGGGTTGCCGTAAGAAGCGTGGGATGATGGCTAAAGACCGAAGTTTCCATGTACACCTAGTAATCTTCTCAAGATATACTTGCTACTGATGGGGATTTAACCCTTCAGATAAAGCAACCAAAGTCCATACTTTGTTGGTGTATAAGGATTCCATCTCAGATCGCTAAGCATCCATCCATTCTTACAGAGTCCCACTCCTGATGGCCTGCTCGAAATAAGTTGGGTCATCATCTCATGATGCAATCCTCGCTCCCACCATCATAGAGAAAACCGAAGTGTATCTCAGGTAGGTGAGGAACCCTACTAGATCGGTGGAGAGGCTGGGGTTCGTTGGAAACTATTGAATCCTTTGGTTCTATCAAATCATCAGCTGCAGTTTGTATAGCTGGAACTCTTTCCAGTTCTACCTCATGACCACTAATTTCTTCACAAGAAATTCCCTTTCAGAAAGGTGGCATGCTGAGAAACAAAACATATTTTATTCCTCGATGTGGTAGAAGATATTCCCTTGCGAATGCTTGGGATATCCAACAAACTTCCACAGAACTGACCATGCTTCGAGCTTGTCTGGATTATGCTTTTAGACATAGGCCAGACAACCCCAAATCTTAACATACTTAAGATATGAGCTCTTCCCATTCCATATCACATATGAAGTGGTAGGCATATGATTTGATTTGGAACCTTATTCAATAGGCATGCAGCTTCACAAGTGCATAACACCCAAAAAGGAAAATAGGAAACTCAGTAGTACTCATCATAGAGTGCACCATATCTAATAGGGTGAAATTGCTCCGCCCCGATATACCGACGTGCTGTGGTGTATACGGACGAGTAATGCTGAGAGAGAATCTTATTCTCCTTTAGAATAGTCCAGGAATCCCGTGCTCAAGTATTCTCCTCCCTGATCACATCAAAGGATATAATACTTATACCCGTTTTGGTTCCCTACTTCTAACTCATATTCATTGAATTTCTCAAAAGGTTCAGACTTGTGTTTCAACAGGAACACATGTGCGAATCTTGAGAGACCATCAGTGAATATAATAAAGTATAAAGAACCAGTCCTGGCATGTGTAGACAGGGGACCTTATATACATCATCATGTATCAATCCCAAGAGTTCACCAACTCTTTCTCTGTTTCCAATAAACAGAGCTATGGTCATCTTATCTTTATGACATGACCGGCAAGTTTCATAAGATGTAAATTCAAACAAATTTAAATATGCATCTAAATGTAACTTGGCTAGTTGGGTCGCATTGATATGACCTAGTCTACAATGCCTCAAGAAGGATTCATTCATTTCTGAACTCTTCCTCTTGTATGTGTTCTGTATACTAAGAACTGTAATTTGATTTAGAACGTATATGCTTTTAGATAACTTTCCTGAACCGATCATCTCTTGATATAGGAAATGTTCAAAACATTATCCAACAATACAAAATATATCCTTCTTTATTAAATAAAGATACTGATATGATGTTGTATATCAGGTTCGGTATCTAATAACATTCATTCAGAATTAATGTATTTTGATAATACAGGGTGATAACTGCCAACATACATGGCTGCAACACTTGCACCATTTCCAATTCTTGAAACTTATCACCCGATCTCAATTCTCTACCTATCTGTAGCCCATGTAACAGATTACATATGCGGGATCCTGATCCGGTATTTCATACCCAGGACATAAAGGATACTAAGAAACAGTTCTTGGTAATGAACACACCCGAAGAAGATGCATCAACATGCACTTTCTTCGTTTGGGCGGCTCGGGAAATCTGGTATTCCCCAATTTCCTGCTCGGTCTTATAACATTTATAAGTTGGAACGAAACCAACGTTCCCTAGCGCAGTATAACAAGTGGGTTCGGTCAATGCATCCGTATTATTATCTTGATTAAGGTGTGAGATGGTCGCTACCTGGAGAGAGAGAGAAGAAAACACTCAGCGTATGCTCTTACAAGATTGGATTGGTTATTAATATATCTAATCAGGATGTCTCCCACTGTTTCAGTCAAATCTTCCTTCAAAGCCTAAAAGGAAAGACTAGCCGGGATTAATTACACGCTACAAGTTCGCCAATCTTTCAGCCAGGCCAGTGCCGGTACTTTGAGGGAAGTTCCCCGTGCTTTCGCACAGACCTAATTAAAATAAATCCCGTTTTCCCTGAGGCTTAACCCCGTTGATACCTTTCTAGACACTTACTTGATCGGCTAATTTTAATGTGTAAAACTCTCCCAGAAATAACTCTTACTCGTAGTGGGTATCGGGATCCAACTATCTCATATAAGGTATGCAATCTCATTGCAAATTTCAACACTTGAAATTCCCGATAATATTTTTCCCCTAGCAACTTATGACCTTGGCTAAGGTCAACAAATCATAAGCGCTAGCCAAGTTCAACCCGTCATTTCCCGATTGAATTAAACCCACCCGCACGACCCTTGGCTAAGGTCAACAAAGTCGCACGACTACCCTAACTTAATCGCATCATATGCTTATACAGATAAGCATAAATAGCTACCTCACACTACGCCTTGACAAGGTCAACAAATGCAGCACCAATACTATGAAGTACTTATCTGAAATGACAGAGGGCTACGACAGGTTTTTAAGAAAACCCTTTGCGTAATGAACTTGATATCGTTGTAGAATCGAGTGATTTTAAAAGGAATGTTTTTGAGGCCTTTTCTAGTTTTTCTAAAGAGGTCACTCCTGGTGAAAGGATCTCAGCTCTTTCCTCATCGAATAAGGTGCAGGGTATATCATATATACCGCTATGCAAAGAGAGAACTATATAAACAATCAAAAGACAAATCGAGTTTGTAACATGTGCTAGTTTTGCTAAAGAGGTTACTCCCGGTGAAGGGATCTCGGCTCTTTCCTTATCGAATAAGGTGCTGGATATTCTACAAGGAATATCGCTATGCAAAGCAAGAACTAGAGATACCAGTTTTTAAACAAGTTTCAACAATATCTTTAGGTTTCTTTTGTTTCATTAATCTCATTAATGAAGTCCCATTTTATTATACTTCACAAGCATCACATTTGAAACGAAATCAGCAATATAATATATATCTCATATATATAATATAAACATTCATCTCAGGCAGTAATATGATCTCATCATAGAACTGTAACACCTTAGAATGTGTTTTGTAGCTAATTATATTTTAATGTGTGGTTTTTAATAAAAGTTTACCAAATTAAGTTTTTAATATTTTATCCTAATTATTGTGTATTTTATTAGAATTTTGGTAGGCACACACACACTTGTGCATGATAACTAGGATGTAATTGTGGTTTAACCATTGCTTAATTTAGTGTTAAGGTTGTATTAGGTGTTTTGGGTTTAATAGTGTTATGGTTGGTTTTAATTAAAATGATTTTTGGGAAATGTTTTAATATTGGGTTGAATGTTGACTTGTGTGTGAGAGAGGGCATGGTGAGCATGGGGTGAACCATGCCTCATTAATGATGAGAGAGAAGGAGAGAGGGAGGGGTTGTAGCCTTGCACTCATTTCTTATTCTCTTTTCCCTCATTCTCTCTCTCACAAACACACACACACACACTCACTGCAGAGAGAGAGAGAGAGAAGAAGCAACAGCAGCAAGCCTTGGCAGCAGCAGCAACAGGCAGTGGCAGCAGCAGCTGCAGGGATCATCATCATCATCATCTTCACAACAACAACAACAACAACAGCAACAATAGCAGCAGCAGAAACAGGAGCAGCAGCAGCATCATCAGCTACAACAACAACAAAGATAACAACAACAACAATAACAACGGCAATATCATCAGCAGTTGCAGCAGCACCAGAAGTAGCAGCAGTTGCAACAGCAAGCAGTAGCAGCAGGAGGAGTCCCAGCACTTGCAGGAGCTCTCACCTCCTCCCTACACCTCTTCACCAGCTTTCTAGGACTCCTTAGGGTATAATTTCTGAACCCCAATCCCTAGTTTGATTAGTTGTGTGATTGTTAGTGTCGGTTTGTATTAAATTGCTAGTTTAGTGCTAGTTTGGTGTTTTGTGTGGAATTTTGGTTGGAATGTGTTGGAATTGGTTAACCTAGCTCCTTGTAGTGTTGTTAGGCCACTTCCACTGAGATAATAGCCAGATTACACTAAAATACCATAAGGTTTCTTATTTGTGCAATTTGGTGTTTTTAAAGCGATATTTGTGACTTTTGTGATCTTCTATAGACCCGGACCTTGCAGAGTAAAATTGAGGGAACTGGAGCATGTACACTAGGTATAGATAACACCACCAGAAGACGAGCCACCCTACCCCTAACCTGGCTGCCAATTACCTTGTTTTGGCCGCAAATTGCGGCCCAGAGGGGGGCTTGGGTGTTGGGGTTTTGGTGTAGGGCTCCCTGCTGTGTTTTCTAGGTCTTTGGCATGTCTAGTTTTGTGATATTTTACCTGTAGGAAAATCTGGAACTATATGTCGTTTTTGTGTTCGTGGTGTTTGCGCGATACGCGCGATACGTGAGTGAGTTCTGTGATCCAGCGTATCGCGGCGTGTCGCGATGGTTTTAGACGCGTACACACACGATTCAGCGTATCGTGCACACGCGCGCTTAGTTCGCGACGCGAGTTTCTCGTTTCGATTCGATATCGCGTTTCGCGGAATATTTTGGCTTATATGTGATATTCATGTCGTGTTTACAGGTTTGCAGGCAGGAGCTACGGACACTACTACAGAGGGAGCAGACGGTAGGATTCACCCAGCGTGGAGTGTAGGTGAGTAGATATAACATCTACAGGGGAATCGCCCGCATGGCGTTATGCGTCTGGGCTAGGATTCAATTACCTGTCGCACATTCTACGTCATTGTAGAATTGCGCCTTACTGCTTTTCCTTAGATATTGTTATACTGTGACTAGCTGCCGTAGGACACCGCACACATTATTGACGGTTCATATTGCACGAGCACGGATTGTATGCTACACACACACCGTCAATAATTGCCATGTCACACACTACCCCTTATAGCTACCATTGCTTGCCACACTTGACATCTAGCTTATCGGTATACCTATAGTGTATCATACCTTTAGTGATAGGTATATTTTCACTCTGCGATACAGCTACAGGTATACCTCCTACATATTTTACCTATACCGGGAGGGATTTCCTACATATGTTACTTATAACCAGGGGGTATACGGCATCAGTTCCTATAGGTAGATACCTATATTTTGCTACACCTGTATGTTAGACACATATTCAGTTGTTGTCGCATATTCACATTTACTGATGTTACTTAGCTGTACCTTATCATGATTTCGCATACATCTGGTTCAACTATATACTTGTGTTTACCTGCTCGCATTCAGATATATCGCATACATTTATTCTTGGATTGCGCATTGTTTATCTGGATTTTACATGATGTTTTCGGGATTTGGGAACCGCGGGAGTTCATGAAATTATGCATACATGTAACAACCCGGTTTCCTTGATTTGATATTTGAGCGTCCCCCATGAGTTTTATCGGTGCTGATTTTATGCTCCATACGATGTGTGGTTGCCGTATGAGAGTACATGGTGGGGCCCGGTATGGTTCCCCTCGGCAAGAAGATCGATGGGTTTGCCGATTGAGCCTGGAGGCGGGCGAGTACCTACCGGTGATTGATTTGACCTGGCAGTTGTCCGGAAGCTACTGGCCAGAGTAGAGAGATGGATGCGGGATGACCTGTACTGTCGGGGCCGAGGGCCGACACTGCAGACGGACCCCGTGGGCTGATCTGGACTGACGGAGCCCCATATACGAGGATTTCTGTGTCGATGCTTGGCACACGGTTTCATGATATTTCTTTAACCCCTTTTTGTATATATAACAGGGGACTTAGCCGTTGTTGTATATACCCTTACACCAATATTAGGGGTATGGGACGCTAATATATGTGTATTGCCCCCATCATATTTATTTCTGTACATATACATACCTTTAGGATGTTAGATTCTTACTTGAGATTGGACTTGGGATACTAGGTGATTCATTGGGACTGGACATTGGATATACCTATGTGATTGGTGATTTGTACATTCGGGATATAGGAGATTACTCGATATTGTACATTGAGGAGATGTGAGACTTATATGATGTGAGAGCCCAATGTGGGGGCTGGTTTGAGAATTTGGGATTGGAGTATCTTGATGGATTGTGATCCTGCCACGACGTCAGATTTCCGTGTAAAATGGCATATTCTACCCTATACCTCACCCTTACCTATCTTTTGCACAGATTCATATTTTGGTAGTACTTGTAGTGTACCCTTATGATAGTTGCATATTTGCTTTCTCATATCTCTATTGCATAGTTATTGCATACTTTTATCATGTCATCATTGCTTCACATATTGATTGTACCTGCTAGTGTACTCTCTTATTTCAGCATTGCATGACATATTACTACTGTAATCGCATACCTTAGATTCATGCTGTACGTGCATTCCTGCGATTACCTGCATATGTTTTATACTATTCACGAGTTGGCAAGTCACCCCCGTTGTGCCACAAGTGTTTCAGGTTTTTCCCCAGAGTAGTCGAGGCAGGCTATTCCTTTATTCAGCTATCCAGCTACCACCTTTTGCTACAGATACCGCATCAGCTCACAGTACCATTTTGCTTAGGTGGGTTAGACGGTTATCTATATTTCATATTGTACCTTCGTTGTATATTGTACTCTCTCTCCATCTACTATTGTATTTGTGGACATAGAGACTTGGTGAGGACGTTAGCATGTATTATTGTGGATTTGATGTCTTTTATATACAGCTTTTTCTCTACTGTCATTATCTCTGTTGTATTCATCTTGACTAGTCTTTATAAAATGGGGGTGTTGCTAAAATTTTAAAGTAAGACTTTTAAAGAATTTGGGTTGCGATTTCAATGGTTTCAAAACTTATATTATCTTTTCCGTATTTTTCATGGTTTAGATTTCTGGGTTTTGGCTTTCTTTTACTGCGTTACGTCTTTAGGCGTTGCGTAGTATTAGGGCCGTCACGGGCCAATTTTGGGTCGTGACAAAGTTGGTATCAGAGCGTTCGGTTTTACCTTTCGGAGTGTAGGATGACCTTAGTATGATGGAGTAGGTAGCTTAAGCAGGGTAACGTAGTGTGTGTATGTCTGCAGCATACCCACAGCGCGGTACTTGCATTAAGTGACCTAAGTACAATTTGCTTGACATTCCTTCCTTGATGATTCATATCTTTGAGATTCGATTTCCTCATTCTTATCGAATCTCATCTTATATCTATTTATAGCCTTGCTGCCGATGACTATGGGGACTCAGAGCGATGCAGCAAGGGCCGAGGTCAGAGTTAGCTCGGGTGAGACGAGTACTGACCAGGATGGCACTCTAGTTGCACAGGTGCAGACGGATCATCCTACGACTTATACCATGGATAGACTTTTGGTAGAGATGCAGGACTTCCGCCAGACTATGAGTTCTTTGGTTGATGTCGTTCGGGAGCTACGACAGGAGGTTGTCACCCCTGTTACTCAGCTATCCCTTACGATCAGCGTGCAGCAGTCCGTCACTTACATAGCACCAGTGGTTGCAGCTCCAGTTGATGAGGCGCATACTTCGGAGGCTCAGAGAGTTCTAGGACAGTGGAGGACTCGTACCAGCGTACCAGCCCAGAGACAGAGATTTGGTCGTCGAGACAGATTTCGTGGCCGTCGCGGGAGTAACAGAGGCTTAGGACGAGGACAGTCGTTCAGCTCTCAGCCCCAGGATGGTCAGCAGTCAGCACGTGGATGTTTTCGATGCGGGAGCCTTCAGCACTTCGTCAGGGAGTGTTCCTTAGCACCTCGTCATGATCGTTTTCAGAGAGGCCGTGGACGTGGAAGATTTGCTCAGAGGGCTCAGGCTACCAGAGGAGTTCATCCAGCTGCGAGTAGAGGGCAGACACAGGAGTTTGCTTCTACTCATCGGGACGCGCAGACGTCCAATGTGGAGTTTTCAGGTACCCTTGAGTTATGTGTTCTTTTGATATATTCGTTTGTTTTCCTGCTTGTACCGTGGTTGGGTAGATTAGTCGTAGTTGTGCTAACTTCTGTCAGCGATCCTTTGGTTGCGCGACACGTATTCAGTTGTGTGCCAATCGGATAGGAGATAGAGATTCGTCCGTCGTTTTGATCCTTCTAGAGATGTTGGATTTGACGTTCTCCTGGGCACGGACTGGTCAGCTACGTGTTGGGCGTCTGTGGACTACCGTGAGGAAACAAGTTAGGTTTTGTTTTCCCCGGCAAGTCAGTTCTTGTTGTGCAGGTGGATAGTTGTACCGCCTCTCACAGCTTGAATTCAGCCTTTTTCGCTAGTCGGCTTCTGAGGAGATGTCGTGGATTCTTGGCGTTCATTCGTGATACCGGAGCCACCGTGGGATTGTTGGACCGGGTTCTTTTCGTGCGAGAGTTTTTCCGACGTTGTTCCAGATGATACGGCGAAGCTGAGGGAGCTAAAGGATCAGCTGCAGAGTCTTGGTTTGGGGAGTTTTGTGCGTCTGAGTGTTTCGATTTTGGGAGCTCCTATTTCTGTTCGTCAAGGAGAAAGACGGCGGTTGAGGTTGTGTATCGACGGATCGTCAATTGAACCGGCTTACGGTGCGGATAGGTATCCTTCATCTCGCCGTGACGATTCCCTCCGATTAGCTCCAGAGTGCGAGACACTTTCTAAGTTTGCTTGGGATCAGGTCATCATTATTGCGGATTCGGAGTGACGGCATTCCGAAGACTGCCTTGTGCGTGCTACGGGCTTTGTGTGTTTTTGTGAGTCGTTGGATTCACTGTCGCCCTAGCAGCATTCGTAGATATGATGAACCAGATTTCTGCAGGCCGTTCCTCGACCAGTTTTTGTTGTGTTATTTACGACACTCTGGTCTACCTAATGTGTCTTGAGGGACAGGAGTAGCGCTTGAGGATTTTTTATGCAGATGCTGGGAGAGCACCAGCAGTTGCTAAATTCTCGGAGTGTTTCTTCAGGTTTGTTTGTGTTGACTCCTAGGTCTTATAGTCACGGGAGACGGTTTCGTATGGTTTCGAGGGAGATCGTGGCCGTACAGCTTAGGCCCAGACTTGTGTGCAGGACGGAGATCCGCGGATTGTTGGGCTTAGCAGGGTTTTACCGCCGTTTCATGTAGGATTGCTAGAGTAGTGCTGCACCGTCGACGGAATTGACCAAAAGGAGGTTTCTTTTCTTTGGACTGAGGCATGTGTACGGAGTTTTCAGCAGTTGAAGATTCAGTTAACAGCTGCATCAGTTCTTCCTTTGCTTTTGGTTCGGGCGACTTGTTGTTTAACTGTAATGTTTCTTGAGTGGGCTCGAGGGTGTACTGAGGTGACACTATAGAGATATCTCTTTTGCTTTCCCTACATTTGGAGGAAGTACGAGGAGGATATTCCACTCATGATCTTGAGATGGCCGCGGTGGTTTTGCGTGGAGATTTGGAGACACTACTTGCTTGAGAGTCATGTCCGATTTTCCACGGACCACTAGAGCTTAATGTACATCTTCCTGCAGCAGATTTGGATTGTTGTGATGGTCTTCTGCAGATTTACAGTTTTGTGTGATCGTTGAGTATAGCTTAGTTCGTCTCTACGGAGGGGACAGCTTGCTCATGTCCGCGTCCGACCACCTTCCTTAAATCGTTTTCGCGAGACACTGCCCGTCGAAGCTCGTACGTCAGAGATACTTGAGCATATTCGGCTGGGTAATGATTCGGAGACCTTGATTGTGATAATGATGTGCTAAGTTAGGAACACGTTTGTGTACCTGCCATTACCAGGTAGAGGCGTGTAATCCTAGAACACGCACATCTGTCAACTCCCTCTATGCATTCAAGTTCCACCAGCTTTGGCGTGACTTGTGAGATAGTTACGAATGGACAGGGATGTAAAGAGAAGTTTCAGGTTTCGTTTCAAGTGTCTGTCTTGTTGTGTGCTTTGGGTCGAGCATCTGAGGCCGGCTGGAGAATTGCAATCTTTTACCGTTCCGAAGCAGGAATGGGAGCAGATCTCCATGAATTCCGTCATGGTTTCTACCCAAGTTTAGTTAGGGTGTGACTCCATTCGGATTCTTGTCGTCCGGTTTTACTCAGTTGCTCAGTTGTTTTGTTTAAGTTGTGTGTTTGTTTGTTTGTTGTCAGCAGTTGGGGATCGTCACTCGCCATCGTTAGGGTTCTCTTTCGATAGCTATTATCAGGAGACACTCCAATTGGCCACCCTTAGGATTAGGGGTTAGGTCGTGTCAATCGCCAGCCTGTTGTTTTCTGACTCTGCGTAAGTAGGACTTTGGACCCCAGCTAGTCTAGAGACTTCGGAGATAGTCCAGCTGTGTTAGGTCAGGATGGAACTGTCCATTGCAAACAGATGTCTTTTGCGACTGTGCTGGTCGCAGGATTGAGTGCGCAGTGACAAATCATGTATTCCTACGGACTTTCCGATGAATGACGTGTTGGATTTTGGGAAGTTGTCCCAGGATTTTAGGTCCTTTTTAGATCCTATAAGAGAGTTAGTTTCGTTGCCTTTAATTTGGCACTTCCGCCCAGATTATTAGAATTTCACCCCGTACTCCTTGTGATGATACTTTACAATTACCTTCTTGACCTTTCTCACATGATTTGGCACCAGACCATTTAGCTGGACGCGATCTTTCGTTCACCCGCAGCCATGTGTGTTAATGGCTCGACAGGTGGAGAAACGTCGGTCAAAAGTCTTTCCATCTGTGAAGGGTTTTCTTGAACGTAGCCGTATAGTGAGGTAGTCACTTGGGAGGCTGCGATCGAGATTCGAGGATTTTAATCTTCTCTTTGAAGGTACGCGTATCAGTATATTTTTAAATTCGGGGACGAATTTCTTTTAAGGGGGGGAGATTGTAACACCTTAGAATGTGTTTTGTAGCTAATTATATTTTAATGTGTGGTTTTTAATAAAAGTTTAACAAATTAAGTTTTTAATATTTTATCCTAATTATTGTGTATTTTATTAGAATTTTGTTAGGCACACACACACTTGTACATGATAACTAGGATGTAATTGTGGTTTAACCATTGCTTAATTTAGTGTTAAGGTTGTATTAGGTGTTTTGGGTTTAATAGTGTTATGGTTGGTTTTAATTAAAATGATTTTTGGGAAATGTTTTAATATTGGGTTGAATGTTGACTTGTGTGTGAGAGAGGGCATGGTGAGCATGGGGTGAACCATGCCTCATTAATGATGAGAGAGAAGGAGAGAGGGAGGGGTTGTAGCCTTGCACTCATTTCTCATTCTCTTTTCCCTCATTCTCTCTCTCACAAACACACACAAACACACTCACTGCAGAGAGAGAGAGAGAGAAGAAGCAACAGCAGCAAGCCTTGGCAGCAGCAGCAACAGGCAGTGGCAGCAGCAGCTGCAGGGATCATCATCATCATCATCTTCACAACAACAACAACAACAGCAACAATAGCAGCAGCAGAAACAGGAGCAGCAGCAGCATCATCAGCTACAACAACAACAAAGATAACAACAACAACAATAACAACAGCAATATCATCAGCAGTTGCAGCAGCACCAGAAGTAGCAGCAGTTGCAACAGCAAGCAGCAGCAGCAGGAGGAGTCCCAGCACTTGCAGGAGTTCTCACCTCCTCCCTACACCTCTTCACCAGCTTTCTAGGGCTCCTTAGGGTATAATTTCTGAACCCCAATCCCTAGTTTGATTAGTTGTGTGATTGTTAGTGTCGGTTTGTATTAAATTGCTAGTTTAGTGCTAGTTTGGTGTTTTGTGTGGAATTTTGGTTGGAATGTGTTGGAATTGGTTAACCTAGCTCCTTGTAGTGTTGTTAGGCCACTTCCACTGAGATAATAGCCAGATTACACTAAAATACCATAAGGTTTCTTATTTGTGCAATTTGGTGTTTTTAAAGCGATATTTGTGACTTTTGTGATCTTCTATAGACCCGGACCTTGCAGAGTAAAATTGAGGGAACTGGAGCATGTACACTAGGTATAGATAACACCACCAGAAGACGAGCCACCCTACCCCTAACCTGGCCGCCAATTTCCTTGTTTTGGCCGCAAATTGCGGCCCAGAGGGGGGCTTGGGTGTTGGGGTTTTGGTGTAGGGCTCCCTGCTGTGTTTTCTAGGTCTTTGGCATGTCTAGTTTTGTGATATTTTACCTGTAGGAAAATCTGGGACTATATGTCGTTTTTGTGTTCGTGGTGTTTGCGCGATACGCGCGATACGTGAGTGAGTTCTGTGATCCAGCGTATCGCGGCGTGTCGCGATGGTTTTTGACGCGTACACACACGATTCAGCGTATCGTGCACACGCGCGCTTAGTTCGCGACGCGAGTTTCTCGTTTCGATTCGATATCGCGTTTCGCGGAATATTTTGGCTTATATGTGATATTCATGTCGTGTTTACAGGTTTGCAGGCAGGAGCTACGGACACTACTACAGAGGGAGCAGACGGTAGGATTCACCCAGCGTGGAGTGTAGGTGAGTAGATATAACATCTACTGGGGAATCGCCCGCATGGCGTTATGCGTCTGGGATAGGATTCAATTACCTGTCGCACATTCTACGTCATTGTAGAATTGCGCCTTACTGCTTTTCCTTAGATATTGTTATACTGTGACTAGCTGCCGTAGGACACCGCACACATTATTGACGGTTCATATTGCACGAGCACGGATTGTATGCTACACACACACCGTCAATAATTGCCATGTCACACACTACCCCTTATAGCTACCATTGCTTGCCACACTTGACATCTAGCTTATCGGTATACCTATAGTGTATCATACCTTTAGTGATAGGTATATTTTCACTCTGCGATACAGCTACAGGTATACCTCCTACATATTTTACCTATACCGGGAGGGATTTCATACATATGTTACTTATACCCAGGGGGTATACGGCATCAGTTCCTATAGGTAGATACCTATATTTTGCTACACCTGTATGTTAGACACATATTCAGTTGTTGTCGCATATTCACATTTACTGATGTTACTTAGCTGTACCTTATCATGATTTCGCATACATCTGGTTCAGCTATATACTTGTGTTTACCTGCTCGCATTCAGATATATCGCATACATTTATTCTTGGATTGCGCATTGTTTATCTGGATTTTACATGATGTTTTCGGGATTTGGGAACCGCGGGAGTTCATGAAATTATGCATACATGTAACAACCCGGTTGCCTTGATATGATATTTGAGCGTCCCCCATGAGTTTTATCGGTGCTGATTTTATGCTCCATACGATGTGTGGTTGCCGTATGAGAGTACATGGTGGGGCCCGGTATGGTTCCCCTCGGCAAGAAGATCGATGGGTTTGCCGATTGAGCCTGGAGGCGGGCGAGTACCTACCGGTGATTGATTTGACCTAGCAGTTGTCCGGAGGCTACTGGCCAGAGTAGAGAGATGGATGCGGGATGACCTGTACTGTCGGGGCCGAGGGCCGACACTGCAGACGGACCCCGTGGGCTGATCTGGACTGACGGAGCCCCATATACGAGGATTTCTGTGTCGATGCTTGGCACACGGTTTCATGATATTTCTTTAACCCCTTTTTGTATATATAACAGGGGACTTAGCCGTTGTTATATATACCCTTACACCAATATTAGTGGTATGGGACGCTAACATATGTGTATTGCCCCCATCATATTTATTTCTGTACATATACATACCTTTAGGATGTTAGATTCTTACTTGAGTTGGACTTGGGATACTAGGTGATTCATTGGGACTGGACATTGGATATACCTATGTGATTGGTGATTTGTACATTCGGGATATAGGAGATTACTCGATATTGTACATTGAGGAGATGTGAGACTTATATGATGTGAGTGCCCAATGTGGGGGCTGGTTTGAGAATTTGGGATTGGAGTATCTTGATGGATTGTGATCCTGCCACGACGTCAGGTTTCCGTGGGAAATGGCATATTCTACCCTATACCTCACCCTTACCTATCTTTTGCACAGATTCATATTTTGGTAGTACTTGTAGTGTACCCTTATGATAGTTGCATATTTGCTTTCTCATATCTCTATTGCATAGTTATTGCATAGTTTTATCATGTCATCATTGCTTCACATATTGATTGTACCTGCTAGTGTACTCTCTTATTTCAGCATTGCATGACATATTACTACTGTAATCGCATACCTTAGATTCATGCTGTACGTGCATTCCTGCGATTACCTGCATATGTTTTATACTATTCACGAGTTGGCAAGTCACCCCCGTTGTGCCACAGGTGTTTCAGGTTTTTCCCCAGAGTAGTCGAGGCGGGCTATTCCTTTATTCAGCTATCCAGCTACCACCTTTTGCTACAGATACCGCATCAGCTCACAGTACCATTTTGCTTAGGTGGGTTAGACGGTTATCTGTATTTCATATTGTACCTTCGTTGTATATTGTACTCTCTCTCCATCTACTATTGTATTTGTGGACATAGAGACTTGGTGAGGACGTTAGCATGTATTATTGTGGATTTGATGTCTTTTATATACAGCTTTTTCTCTACTGTCATTATCTCTGTTGTATTCATCTTGACTAGTCTTTATAAAATGGGGGTGTTGCTAAAATTTTAACGTAAGACTTTTAAAGAATTTGGGTTGCGATTTCAATGGTTTCAAAACTTATATTATCTTTTCCGTATTTTTCATGGTTTAGATTTCTGGGTTTTGGCTTTCTTTTACTGCGTTACGTCTTTAGGCGTTGCGTAGTATTAGGGCCGTCACGGGCCAATTTTGGGTCGTGACAAGAACATTGCAGCAGAAGAACATATATGAAATATTGGATATACTAAGAGGTCCGTGTTTTAATACGAGACTGTATAAAACACGGATTCCATGGTCGTGATGAATAGCCAAACCCACATCCCTAGACCCCTACTTGAGCGGTAAGTAACCCTGCCAGTTCTAGAGTTAGGAGACCCGGTCTCGACTCCTCGAGATGGTCTCCCACTGGACCCTAGAACCCGGTTACTTATGCTTCCCGCCTTAGGTCTATCCTAATACGGAAAAGTAAATAATATACAATGGTGACATCATCCTCAGCCCGGAAGTGCCCCAATAAAAGAATATTACATACAATGAATTTTACATGAATGATAAAGAAAAACTCTCATCTCACATAAAACCCCCGGCTATTCAAAACATGACGATCCAATATAACATATCAGAGCAACACATAATACCACATATCATCAACGTAAGTAAATATGTGTATCCCAATTGTCAGTGATGTACAGCAACGAAACAGGCGATACACCACATATTACACTTACGATCGCAGAAAAGAAAGTGTAAAACTACAACAGTTAGAATCCGCAACCTCCTTAGACATCGCATGCCAAACCAAATGAATTCCTTAGACATCGAATGCCTAACAATTATAAACTCCGCAATTTAGTCTCGATCTCGAAAACACTTTTCAATATCTAGTCGGGCAATTCAACAAGATTCCCGACATCCTGATCGAATACTCGTCGAAAACTTTTGTAGACGGCCGCACCCCCGATGTCGTCGACGAAGTGCACTAAGGCGGAACACCGCTGCCGCGAGCACCCGAACGGATGCTTTTGGCGACGGGGTTCTCCTACAGTCACTTGGTCGGGGCTAGGGGGCATGGATATCTATTAAGTTTACCCGGCGAGTATCCGCGTACGCCACGTGATTGCGACGGACATTTGATCGCATCAAAATCCCATGGCAACCGATCATCTGAGACTAAACTGCTAGATTTATAACATTCAAATTAGTTATCTCATAACAATTTGTGGATTCCAAATATTGTATCACATTCCAGATAAATAGACAATGTTAAACTTTCCGATCGAATAATCAAACACCCAAGATTTCACAAATAGCTCAACACTTGAGCGGAGTTCAAAAATCCCAGAACATGTCACGGACCCAATGAACCAGCCGTATGTCATGACCCGAAATTGGCACGTGACGGCCCTAATACTACGCAACGCCTAAAAACGTAACGCGGTAAAAGAAAGCCAAAACCCAGAAATCTAAACCATAAAAATACGGAAAAGATAATAAAAGTTTTTGAAACATTTGAAATCGCAACCCAAATTCCTTAAAAGCCCTACTTCCATTCTTTAAAATTTTGGCAACACCCCCTTTTTGTAAAAACTATCCAAGATGAATACAACACAAATATACGACGCCGTAGCGAAGAAATAAGGACAATAGAGAAAAAGCTGTATATAAAAAACAACAAATCCACAAATAATATACAATATCATCCTCACCAAGTCTCTAAGTCAATAACATGATAGTAGATGGAGAGTACAAATACAACGAAGGTACAATACAAAATACAGATAATCAACCAACCCACCTAAGCAAAATAGCACACTGTGACCCGATGCGGTATCTTTAGCAAAAGATGATAGATGAAAAGCTGAATAGCCTGCCTCGACTACTCTGTGGAACAACCTGAAACACCTATGGCACAACGGGGGTGAGTTGCCAACTCGTGAATAGCAGATAACATATGCAGGTAATTGCAGGAATGTACGTACAGCTTGAATCTAAGATATGCGATTACAGTAATAACATGTCATGTAAATGCAGAATAATGGAAAGTACACTAGCAGGTATAATCAATATGTGAAGCAATGATGACATGATAATAGTATGCAATAACTATGCAATAGGGATATGAGAAGTAGATATGCTGCAATCATAAGGGTACACTAACAGGTACTACCAATATATGAAACCGTGCATAAGTGAATAGGTTTGAGGTATGGAGTGAAATATGTCGTTCCCACGGAAACCTGACATCATGGTAGGGTCACAATCCATCAAGACATTCAAATCCCAATTCCTCAAATCCGCCCCCAAGTTGGGCTCTCATATCAAATAAGTCTCACATCTCTCTAATGTATAATATCGAGTAATCTCCTATATCCTGAATGTACAAATCGACAATCTCATAGGTATCTTGTATCCAATCTCAATGAATCACCTAATATCCCAAATCACATCTCAAGTAAGATTCTAGCATCCAAAATATTTATATATGCAGAAATAAATATGATGGGGTTAATACACATATATTAGCGTCCCACTCCTCTAATATTGGTGTAAGGGTATATATAACAACGGCTAAATCCCCTGTTATATATATAAAGGTGTTAAAGAAATATCATGAAAACCATGTGCCAAGCATCGACATAAAAATCCTGATCACGTATCATACGCTATCCCGAAACCACGAGTGCCTAGCTCTGACCCTCGCCTTTCGACGTATGCATACGTACATGATGTAGGGTTACTAGGCACACTAATGAAGCTCTACAAGGCATCGACCATGCCAAAATTAAATTTTTATGAGCCGAATAACACTAAGCAAGATCGTTAACTAGAGTTTAGGCGAAACAATAAGCAAGTAAACATCTTTACTCAAAAGGGAATATGAAATACAACCTTTGTAGATCGGTCCTTCGCTTCTAAAGCTACTTGATGAAGTCCCTTCGCTGCGATCAAGGTTCTCCCAGGCTCTTGCATGGCTTCACGACGCGTGGGATGCGACTTTGCTTGAAGTCTCCGAGGCCGAAGATGATCTACGTCGAGAGAATTCCGACTCAAGCTCCTACTTCACTTACTTGAGAATTAGTGAAGCAAACATCCTATACTAAAGGGCTAGTCTAGTAGAGGATGGAGATATAGAAAGTAGGTTCTCTTTAGAATTTTGTTTCTCACTTTAGATCAAACCTTAGCAAGCTTTTCTCTTGCTCAATGAAGAAGAAGATGATGAACAAAAGAAAAGAAAATTAGGATAATGATCAAGTGTCATGGCTAACCATGGTGAGTGAGTATCATATACTAACCCTTGTAGAGCCATAACCAAAGCGAATTGTGTGATGGTTAGGTTAAAGTCCAAAGTAAAAACAAATCTAGTGGGCTTTAGTCAATGCATCCACAAGCTTCCAAAAGCTTCATGCATTTTCCAATTTCCCACTAATTTTGTAATTACTTTTAAACATTAAACCCAATCATAACAATTGGGATGGTGTATGTCTCATACACACAAGTCATGTGTATCATCAACCATGATACATAAAGATGACACATTTTAAACATATATCATATATATGTTAAAGTAGTGTATAAGTGAGAAAAACCCTGAAGTGAACAAGTGTTAGTAAATGTAAACTAGTATATCTAATATACAATTATACACTTAATTATTAAATCAACACATGACTTAATAATCCGGTCATATCTCATATAACCGGCTAACATCCATTATATCGACTTATCGAATCAACACTTGATTCGATAACCCGGTCATATCATATATGACCGACCGATACATAAAGTCGCGAGAATAGAATACGGTAACACATACACGCATTTATTCTCGGTCTCGCACATATCACATACGTGCTCCAATTTCGTTTTGCCTGAGCCAGTAAAACCTCTGTGTAGGACTCTAAAGACTCGTCAATACGCCGGAAGTAGGTGATGATCACATCACGCACCCACAAGCCGTCAGCGGTACTAGCTGGACGTAACGGCTACCTGGGTATTGAGCGATCAGAAGATCAGCAAGCAAGCCCGCTCCAACTACTGTGAAAGCCTGCCGGCAACACTTCCCGTACAGTCCGGTCTCCTCGTCTGATATGTCGCATATCAAGTCTAGGGGTGGCAAACGTCAGACCCCAATAACCGATAAGTCGTGCTGATGTGAGGCTCATAACGGGTAGAGAAACTACTGGTAACACTTACCAGCAAATCTCTAAATCAGCCCTGGCCAGGGACTTCCCTGTTACGGCCAATCGAGCACAGCGCAACATCAACCCCCAATACCGGGAGAGACGAAACCCCTCCTATCGCTCATTGCCTCCACGTGACTCGAGACTATACCCAAAAACCACCGTTTTGCATGACCTCATGGATGTGGTAAGGTGGAAATCAAAGCACAGTGGGAATCACACAAGACTCTATGACGATCTCGGGTCTACAGACTAACCTGCACAAGTGCCACCAGAGAACTGCCATCTGACGTAAGGTATAATACCAGCTGGGAGTTCTCGGCGAGTCCGTCCAGTGTACCAAGTCTCCACTGAGCACCCATATACCATCTCTGATGTCAAACACCAATGGATATGGGATCATCCATCGCCCATCTCATGGGTCGAGAAGCGTATACGCTAGTCTACACTGGTATATCGATGCCCCATCTCGATACACCCATGACTAGGGACCTTGAAGGATGTACTTATGGACTACCTTGTCCCCACTAGTATGATCCGCATCATAGTCCAGGTAGTCAAGTACACATCCTAAGGGTTTACCAACATGTAACTATTAGACAGTATAAAGAGACAAGTATACATGTTAAAGTAAAGAGCAACCAGATAGCATACTATCATATCGAGCAAGAAAGTCCTTTCTATATATGTCCAAGCATCCAATATAATATACATCATCTGTACAATACTGGCCTCTAGGGCATACATACAACTAACAATCTCCTACTTGCATTAGGGCTAGCTGCTGTAGTATCGCATACCGAGCATCCCGAAGAGTCTCTCAAACTGTATCTGGGGAATGGCCTTTGTGAGTGGATCCGCTGTGTTATCCTTCATGTCAACCCTCCTGACCTCGATCTCCCGGCGATCAGCTATCTCCCGGATCAGGTGATACCGCCTCAGAATATGCCTGGATCGCTGATGGGACCTGGGTTCCTTGGCCAAAGCCACCGCTCCATTGTTATCGCAACACAAAGGTATTGGATGCTCAATGGATGGAACCACTCCAAGTTCAGTAATGAACTTCTTGATCCAGACAGCCTCTTTGGCAGCATCGTTGGCAGCGATGTATTCTGCCTCATCGTCGAGTCTGCCACGGTTTCTTGCTTGGAACTTTTCCAGCTAACCGCCGCTCCGTAAAGGGTAAAGACAAAACCCGACTGCCACTTAGAGTCATCCTTATCACTCTGGAAGCTGGAATCGGTAAAGGACTCCACTTGGAGTTCTCCGTTACCATACACCAAGAGCATCTCTTTAGTCCTTCGTAAGTACTTGAGAATGTTCTTCACAGTTGTCCAGTGACTCTCTCCAGGATCAGCATGATACCTACTCACTACACTTAGTGAGTATGCTACATCGGGTCTGGTACATAGCATCGCGTACATGATAGAGCCTACTGCCGAAGCATAGGGGATCCCTTGCATGCGAGCTCTCTCCAAATCAGTCTTGGTAGATATCTCTTTAGAGAGAGTGAGCCCTGAGATTGTGGGTAAAAACCCACGTTTGGACTCTTCCATACTAAACCTCTTTAGTATGGTGTCAATGTACCTGGATTGGGACAATCCCAATATCCGTTTAGATCTATCTCTATAGATCATAATTCCTAATATGCAGGAGGCGTCACCAAGATCTTTCATTGAGAATCTTTGTGATAAGAAGAGCTTCACCGATTGCAGTATAGGAATGTCATTTCCTATCAAGAGTATGTCGTCCACGTACAATACAAGGAAGACAACTTTACTCTCTGCCACCTTTTTGTAGATACAAGGTTCATCTACATTTTTGACGAAATCAAACTCTTTGATAACGACGTCAAAGCAGATGTTCCAAATCCGCGATGCTTGCTTCAATCCATAAATGGATTTAAGCAGCTTGCACACCTTCCCGCTGCTCCCACTATCTACGAAGCCCTCTGGCTGAGTCATGTACACGCACTCTTCTAAATCACCGTTTAGAAAGGTGGTCTTAACATCCATTTGCCCGATTTCGTAGTCATGATATGCAACGATGGAAAGCATGATCCGGATGCATTTAAGCATAGCCACTGGAGAAAAGGTTTCGTCATAGTCCACACCTGGTCTTTGACGAAAACCCTTTGCAACAAGTCTAGTTTTGAAAATCTCCACTTTCCCATCTACACCAAGTTTTTTCTTGAAGATCCACTTGCTCCCAATAGGTTTTACCCCTTCAGGAGCAACTTCCAAAGTCCACACTTTGTTGGTGTACATGGATTCCATCTCGGACCGCATTGCATCCAGCCATTTCACTGAGTCCCCACTCGTGATGGCCTGCTCGAAGCTAGTTAGGTCATCATCAACCATGATGCAATCCTCGCTCCCACCATCTATGAGAAAACTGTAGTATCTCTCAGGTGGGTGAGGAACCCTACTAGATCGTCGGAGAGGCTGAGGTTCGTTGGGAACTACCAAATTCTCTGGTTCCACTAAATCTTCAGTTGCAGTTTGTGTATCTGGAACCTCTTCCAGCTCTACCACTTTGCCATTAATTTCTTTTGCAAGAAATTACTTTTCCAAAAAGGTGGCATATTGAGAAACAAACACTTTTTGTTCTTCAGCATGGTAGAAAAAATATCCTTGGGAGTTCTTAGGATATCCCACAAAATTGCAAAGAACTGACCGTGCCTCGAGTTTGTCTGGATTTTGCCTTTTGACATAGGCCGGACAACCCCATATCTTAACTCTTTAAAATATGGTCTCTTCCCACTCCATATCTCATATGGTGTGGTAGGTACAGATTTAGACGGAACTTGATTCAATAGGTATGCTGCTGTCCCAAGCGTATAACCCCAGAAGGAAATACGTAACTCAGCTGTACTCATCATCGAGCGCACCATATCTAATATGGTGCGATTCTTCCGTTCCGATACACCGTTGTGCTGTGGTGTATATGGAGGAGTCAGCTGAGAGAGAATCTCATTCTTTTTAGGAAGTCCAGGAATTCATTGATCAAGTATTCACCTCCTCGATCAGATCGTAGGATTTTAATACTTTTTCCGGTTTGGTTCTCGACTTCTTGTTTATATTCTCTAAATTTCTCAAAAGCTTCTGATTTGTGTTTCATCAAGAACACATATCCGAATCTAGAGAGATCGTCAGTGAATGTAATGAAGTACGAAGAACCATCCCTGGCATGTGTAGACATGGGACCGCATATATCACTATGTATCAATCCCAAGAGTTCGGTAACTTTTTCTCCGTGTCCCGTAAACGGAGTTTTGGTCATCTTGCCTTTGAGACATGACTAGCAAGTGTCATAAGATGAAAATTCAAACGGATTTAAATATCCATCCCTATGAAACTTAGCTAGTCGTGTCGCATTAATGTGACCCAGTCTACAATGCCATAAGAAGGATTCGTTCAGTTCTGAACTCTTCCTCTTGTGTGTGTTTGTTATGCTCAGAACTGTTGATTGATTTAGAACACAAATGCCATTGCACATCGTGCCTGATCCGACCAACTTTTGGTTTAGGAAAATGTTCATAACATTATCCTGTAATACAAAATTATATCCCTCTTTACTCAATAAAGAAACCGATATACTGTTGCATATCAGGTTCGGCATGTAATAGCATTCGTTCAGAATCAATGTATTACCAGTTGGCAATACAAGGTGATATTCCACGACGGTTTTAGCTGCAACAATTGCACCATTTCCAACCCTTATGTCTTTATCACCTTCTCCAAGTTCTCTACCTTTCCTAAACCCATGTAACTGATTACATATATGGGATCTTGACCCGGTATCTAATACCCTGGACGTAGAGGAAATGGAGAAACAGTTCTCTGTAACGAACACACCCGAAGAAAATGCATCATTATGTACTTTCTTCATTCGGGTGGCATGAGAATCCTGGTATTCCCCTATATCCTGTTCAGTCTTATAACTCTTATAAGAAAGAACAGAACCAATGTTCCCCAGCACAGTATAACATGCGGGTTCGGTCAATACATCCATATTATTATCTTTATTAAGGCATGATATGGTCGCCACCTGGAGAGAGAGAGAAGAAAAACACTTTAGCGTATGCTCTTGGAAGATCAGATTGGTTATTATCTTATCTAATCAGGATGGCTCCCACTGTTTTTTTATCAAATCTTCCTTCAAACCCTAAAAGGAAAGTCTAGCCGGGATTAATTACACCCTACAACTTCGCCAATCTTTCAGCCAGGCCAGTGTCGGTACTTTGAGAGAGGTTCCCCGTGCTTTCGCACGGACCTAATTAAAGTAAACCTCGTTTTCCCAGAGGCATAACCCCGTTGACACCTTTCTAGACACCTACTTGATCGGCTAATTGTCCTGTGTAAAACTTTCCCGGGAGTAACAATTACTCGCAGTGGGTATCGGGATCCAACTATCTTATAGAAGATATGCAATCTCATTGCAAATCTCAACACTTGAAATTCCCGATAACATTTTGCCCCTAGCAATTTATGACCTTAGCATAGTCAACAAATCATAATTGCTAGTTAAGTTCAACCCGTCATTTCCCGATTGAATTAAACCCACCTGCACGACCCTTAACATAGTCAACAAAGTCGTACAACTACCCTAATCTAATCACATCTCATGTTTTAGCAGATAAGTACTAATTAGCTACCGCACATTACGCCTTAACATAGTCAACAAACGTAGCACGAATACTAACTAGTCTTTATCTGAAATGACGGAGGGCTACACAGGTTTTTCAGAAAACCATGAGCGTAATGAACTTGATATTGTTGTAGAATCATGTGAAATTTTGAAATGGAGTGTTTTAGAGGCTTCCATTAGTTTTGCTAAAGAGGTCACTCCCGGTGAAGGGATCTCGGTTCTTTCCTCATCGAATAAGGTGTAGGACATATCATATATATCACTGTGCAAAGCAAAACTCTAAAAGCAATCTAAATAAAAACCGAGTTTTGTAGCATCTGCTGGTTTCGCTAAAGAGGTCACTCCCGGTGAAGGGATCTCGACTCTTTCCTCATCGAATAAGGTGCAGGATATATCATATGTATCACTATGCAAAGCAAAACTGTAGCTACCCTTTTTATTAAAATTTGATTCTACAACATCTTTTAGGTTTCTTTTCTTTCATTAATCACATTAATGAAGTCCCATCATTTAAGTCACCTAAACATCACAGATAAATACGACGTACACTTATGCCATCCGCATTCGCCACGATGTCCCCTCGTGCACCGTTAGGTTAGGTAACTAACGGCAGAGTAGGGCAGGGCTAGCGCGGGTGTAAAACATAAGTAACGCCTATATAATATATCATATATACTATATACAGTATTTATCACAGAACATCAAATGATCACATCACAGATATCGCAGCAGAAGAATCATATGAAACATTGGATATACTAGGACGTCCGTGTTTTATTTTGAGCCTCTATAAAACACGGATTCCACGGTCGCGATGAATAGCCAAACCCACACCCCTAGACCCCTACGAGAGCGGCAAGAAACCCTACCAATTTTAGAGTTAGGAGACCCGGAATCGACTCCTCGAGTTGGTCTCCCACTGGACTCCAGAACCCGGTTACAAGTGCTCCCCTCCTTGGGTCTATCCTAGTGCGGAAAAGTAAATAATATACAAAAGGTGACAAGAACCTCATCCCGGAAGTGCCCCAATGAAAGAATATTACATACATTTAAAATTTACATGAATGAAAATAAAAACTCTCATCTCACAGAAAAACCCCTGGCTATTCAGAACGCGACGATCCAATATAACATATCCAGCAACACAGAACATCACATGTCATCAACGTAAGTAAATATGTGCATCCCAATTGTCGTTGACATATAGCAACGAAACCGGCGATATCACATATTACACTTACGGTCGCAGAAAAGAAAGTGTAAAACTACAACATTTGGAATCCACAATCTCTTTAGACATCGTAAATCCGAAATATCACATATTTCGCATTTCATGCCTCACCTGTGTGAATTCCACATATTGTATCACATTGCAGATATATAGACAGCATTAAACTTTCCGATCGAATAATCAAATACCCAAGATTTCCATAATAGCTCAACACTTGAGTGGAGTTCAAAAATTCCAGAATACGTAACAGTAGCAACGGTCCAGCCGTAGAAGGGTTAAGCCAACGCCTCACATGTAGCACGCCGTACTGCCCCAAACCTTAAGGTTCAAAGGGCAGTTCAAGACGGTCACATAATCGAGTTAAGGTTTGTTGTCTTCTAGAGGGTCCATCGCATCACATGCACGTTTTTCAAGGATTCCTAGGCACTCTAAGGAGGTCTCACAAGGCATCAACCATGCCAATTTCAAATTTTACAAGTGCCGAGAAACCCTAATACGGATTCGTTAACTAGAGATTAGGCGATAACTACAACTAGTAAACTGCTTTACTAATAAGTGAATGGAAATACAACCTTTGTAGATCCGGTCCTCCACCTCCATAGCTCCGTGATGAAGTCCCTCCGTTGTACCCATCGGATCCCGGATTCTCGCGGTGGTTTCATCGAAGAAATGATCGGGCTAGGTCGTCGACTTCGATGCCGAAGATGATCTACGTCGAGGCAACACAAGATCAAGCTCCAACTTCACCAAGTCAAGAAACTTGTGAAGAAAACACCCTATACTACTTGGCAAGTGGTAGAGGATGAAGAAATAGGAAGTGGGTTTACTTTAGAATTGGATTTTTCACTCTTTTCATCAAGTCACCATTGATGGTTGCAAGCTTTCTTCTTCTTGAAGAAGAAGAAGAAGAAGAAGAATATGATGAGAATAATAATTCAAAATGATAAAATCAAGTCAAGTTATCATAATGCAACCATGGTAGTGTGTAGAGAATGAACTATGGTTAAAGCAACTGGTTAGGGTTAAGGAAAGAAACAAAATGGTCAAAGCTTTTTCAAAGCTTCAAGAAGCTTCAAGATAAATCCCAAAAAGCAACCATTTCTTTTCTTGCCTAAATGAACAAATAAATAATTGAATAAGTAAATAAAGCAAATGAAACCCTAACCATTAACCTAATTATAGTTTAAAGCATACACACAACCAAGTTTGCATGTATCATCAAACATGATACAAACTAGTGCACAAAACTATATCATATATACAATGTGCACATCTGAGTGAGAAAATCCATCTTAAGTAAACCAATACTAGTTAATGCAAAGTAATATATCAAATATATAATTATACATTAAATCATTAAATCAACACTTGATTTAACGATCCGGTCATATCGCATATGACCGACTAATATCCAATGTATCGGCTTATCGAATCAATCCTTGATTCGATAACTAGGTTATATCGCATACAACCAATCGTTACATTCATCGCGAGAATAGAATACGGTATCACATACACGCATTATTCTCGGTCCCGCACATATCTCATATGCGCTCCTATTTCGTTTCGCTTGAGCCAGGAAACCACTGTGTAGGACTCTAAAGAATCGTCAATACGCCGGCAGCAGATGATGATCATATCAAACACCTACAAGCCGCAAGCGGTCTGCTAAACATAACGGCCACCCGGGTATTGAGCGATCAGAAGATCGATGAGCAAGCCCGCTCACACTCCTGTGAATCCAACCAGTGACACTTACCGTACAATCCGGTCTCGTCGTCTGATATGTCGCATATCTTGCCTAGGGGTGGTAAACGTCAGACCCCAATAGCTCGATAAGTCGTGTCGATATGAGGTCTATAACAGTTCGAGAAACTACTGGTAACACTTACCAGTAAATCTCAGCAACCCTGGCCAGGGATTTCCGGTTATAGCCAATCGAACACAGTGCAACATCAACTCCCTACACCGGGAGAGATGAATCCCCTCCTATCGCTCATTGCCTCCATGTGATTCGGGACTGAACCCAAAAACCACCGTTTTGCAAGCCCTCTTGGACGTGGTAAGGTGGAAATCAAAGCACAGTGGGAATCACACAAGTCTCTATGACGATCTCGGGTCAACAGACTAACCTGTACCAGTGTCACCAGAGAACTTCCATCTGACGTAAGGTATAATACCATTTGGGAGTTCTCGGCGAGTCCGTCCAGTGTACACAGTCTCCACTGAGCACCCGTATATCATCTCTGATGTCAAACACCAATGGATATGGGATCATCCATCGCCCATCTGTATGGGTCAAGAAGGTATACGCTAGTCTACTCTGGTATATCGATGCCCCGTCTCGATACACCCATGACTAGGGACCTTGAAGGATGTACTTATGGACTATCATGTCCCCACTAGTATGATCCGCATCATAGTCCAGGTAGTCAAGTACACATCCTAAGGGCTTTACCAACATGTAACAGAGAGACAATCAGTGTACACGTTAAGGTAAAGAGTAAACAGATAGTATACTATCATGTCGAGCAAGAAAGTCCTCCCTATATATGTCCAAGCATCCACTACAATATACATCCTTTGTATAGTAATGGCCTCTAAGGCATACATATAACTAACAATCTCCCACTTGCACTAGGGCCATCTGTGGCAGTGGCTGTAGTATCTCATACTCAACCATCCCATAAAAGTCTCTCTTTAGGAAAAGGCCTTTGTGAGTGGATCCGCCGTGTTGTCCTCTGAGTTTCTCTCCTAAGCTCGATCCCCTGGAGATCAACCATCTCCATGATCAGGTGATACTGTCTTAGAATATGTCTAGATCACTGATGGGACGGACGTTTCTTGGCATAAGCCACAACTCCATTGTCACACAATGGGAGGAACTAAGTTCATCTCATGAACCAATATACATCCAGACTGCCTCTTTGATAGCATCTTAAGTAGCGATGTATCCAGCCTTTATCGTCTAGTATGCCACGGTATCTAGCTTGGAACTCTTCCAACATACCGTCCCTTTACTGAGGGTAAAGACAATGCCTGCGACTGACATTCTGTCGTCCTTATCACCCTGGAACCTTTCCAGCGATTCTCCCCAGGATCAACTGATACCATCTCACTACAACTAGTGAGTATCCTAACATCCAATTAGATCTATCTCGTAGATCCAAAACCCAGGATTTATGAGGTATCATTTTGATCCTCTACGGATAATCTTTGTGATAAGCGGAGATTGACCGAGCGTAGCATAGGAAACTCC
This sequence comes from Agapanthus africanus, assembly GCA_030015575.1. Taxonomy (NCBI): domain Eukaryota; kingdom Viridiplantae; phylum Streptophyta; class Magnoliopsida; order Asparagales; family Amaryllidaceae; genus Agapanthus; species Agapanthus africanus. The sequence continues at coordinate 489,118,942 of JASDDO010000014.1, forward strand.
TTTCTTATCAAGAGTATGTCATCCACGCACACTATGAGGATCATTACCATACTCCCCACTACCCTTTTGTTTATACAAGGTTCATCTACCATTTTGATGATGTCAAATTCTTTGACTAACACATCAAAACAGACGTTCCAACTCCGCGATGCCTGCTTTATTACATAAAACATCTTGCACACGTTTCCGCTGCTCCCACTGTCTACGAAGCCCTCTGACTGTGTACTTATAGACGCACTATTCTAAAACATCATTTAGAAAAGCAGTCATGGCACCCAACCGCCAGATATCGTAGTCATGGTATGTAGCCGAGGCAACTAGGAACTGGATGGACTTAAGCATAGCTACTTAGAAAAGGTTTCATCATGATCCATACTTGGTCAATTATGCAAACCTTTAACAAGTCTAGCTTTGAAAGTCTCAGCTCTTCCATGTACACCAAGTAATCTTCTCAAGATATACTTTCTCCTGACGGGGATTTAACCCTTTAGATAAAGCAACTAAAGTCCAAACTTTGTTGGTGTATAAGGATTCCATCTCAGATCGCTAAGCATCCAGCCATTCTTACAGAGTCCCACTCCTGATGGCCAGCTCGAAACTAGTTGGGTCATTATCTCATGATGCAATCCTCGCTCCCACTGTCATCGAGAAACCGAAGTATCTCTCTGGTGGGTGAGGAACCCTACTAGTTCGGCGGAGAGGCCGAGATTCGTTGGAAACTGTTGAATCCTTTGGTTCTACCAAATCATCAGCTGCAATTTGTATAGCTGGAACATTTCCAGTTCTACATAAGTGACCTTGCCTCGAGCTTGTCTGGATTTTGCTTTTAGACATAAGCCGGACAATCCCAAATCTTAACTAACTTAAGATATGGGCTCTTCCCTTTCCATATCACATATGAAGCGGTAGGCAACTGATTTGATTGGAACCCTATTCAATAGGTATGCAACTTCTCAAGTGCATAACTCCCAAAAGGAAATAGGAAACTCAGTAGTACTCATCATAGAGCACACCTTATCATATAGGGTATGATTGCTCCGCCCCGATTTACCATCGTGCTATGGTGTATACGGAGGAGTAATGCTGAGAGAGAATCTCATTCTCCTTTAGAATAATCCAGGATTTCCATGCTCAAGTATTCTCCTCCTTGATCTCATCAAAGGACATAATACTTATACCCGTATTGGTTCTCTACTTCTAACTTATATTCTGTGAATATCTCAAAAGGTTCGGACTTGTGTTTCAACAGGAACATATTTCTGAATCTTGAGAGATTATCAGAGAATGTAATGAAGTACAAAGAACCGGTCTTGGCATGTGTAGACAGGGGACCTAACATATATCATCATGTATCAGCCCTAAGAGTTCATTAACTCTTTCTCTGTTTCTAAAAAACAGAGCTATGGTCATCTTATCTTTGTGACATGACTGGCAAGTTTCACAAGATGTAAATTCAAACTGATTTAAATATGCATCTAAATGTAACTTCAGCCTATCAGGTCGCATTGATATGACCTTGTCTATAATGCCTCAAGAAGGATTCGTTCATTTCTGAACTCTTCCTCTTGTGTGTGTTCTATATACTAAGAACCGTAGTTTGATTTAGAACGTCAATGCTTTTAGATAACGTGCCTGAACCGATCAACTGTTGATATAGGAAATATTCAAAACATTATCCAACAATACAAAATTATATCCTTCTTTACTAATAAAGAAACTGATATGATTTTGTATATCAGGTACGGTATCTAATAACATTTGTTCAGAATCAATGTATTCTGGTAATACAAGGTGACAGTGACCAACAGACTTGGCTGCAACACTTGCACCGTTTTCTGCCTCATGAAACTTATCACCCGTTCTCAGTTCTCTACCTATCTGTAGCCCTATGTAACAGATTACATATCTGGGATCCTGATCCGGTATCAAATACCCAGGACACGGAGGATACTGAGAAACAGTTCTTTGTAGTGAACGCACCCGAAGGAGATGAATCTTATGCAATTTCTTCGTTTGGGCGGCATGGGAATCCTGGTATTCCCCTATTTCCTGCTCTGTCTTATAACAATTATAAGTTGGAGCGGGACCAACATTCCCCAGCTCGGTATAACAAGCGGGTTCGGTCAATACATCCGTATTATTATCTTGATTAAGGCGTGATATGGTCGCTACCTGGAGAGAGAGAGAAGAAAACACTCAACGTATGCTCTTGCAAGATCAGATTGGTTTTTATTTTATCTAATCAGGATGGCTCCCACTGTTTTTATCAAATCTTCCTTCAAACCCTAAAAGGAAAGACTAGCCGGGATTAATTACGCTCTACAAGTTCGCCAATCTTTCAGCCAGGCCAGTGTCGGTACTTTGAGGGAGGTTCCCCGTGCTTTCGCATGGACCTAATTATAGTAAACCTCGTTTTCCTAGAGGCGTAACCCCGTTGACACCTTTCTAGACACCTACTTGATCGGCTAATTATAATGTGTAAAACTCTCCCAGGAGTAACAATTACTCGCAGCGGGTATCGGGATCCAACTATCTCATAGAAGGTATGCAATCTCATTGCAAATTTCAACACTTGAAATTCCCGATAATGTTTCGCCCCAAGGGATCTATGACCTTGACTGAGTCAACAAACCATAGACCGCAAGTAAAGTTCAACCCGTCATTTCCTGATTGAATTAAACCCACCCGCACGACCCTTGACTGAGCCAACAAGGCCGCACGACTACCCTAATCCAATCGCATCATATGCTTTGCAGATAAGCACTAATCAGCTACCGCACACTACGCCTTGACCGAGTCAACAAACGCGGCACGAATACTAATTATTACTTATCTGAAATGACGGAGGGCTACGACAGGTTTTTAAGAAAACCCTTTGCGTAATGAACTTTATATCGTTGTAGAATCAAATGATTTTAAAATGGATTGTTTTTGAGGCTTTTCTAGTTTTGCTAAAGGGGTCACTCCCGGTGAAGGGATCGTCGGCTCTTTCCTCGTCGAATGAGGTGCGGGATATATCATATGTATCGCTGTGCAAAGCAAAAACTATAGAAGCAATCAAAAGACAAACCGAGAGTTGTAGCATCTTCCAGTTATTGCTAAAGGAGTCACTCCCGGTGAAGGGATCTCGGTCCTTTCCTTATCGCATAAGGTGCAGGATGTTCTACAAGGAACACCGCGATGCAAAGCAAGAACTGTAGCTACCTGTTTTATTTTGAAATTCGATTCCACAACATCTTTAGGTTTCTTTTCTTTCATTAATCACATTAATGAAGTCCCATCATTTAAACACCTAAACATCACAGATAAATACGACGTACACTTATGCCATCCGCATTCGCCTCGATGTCCCCTCGTGCACCGTTAGGTTAGGTAACTAATGACAGAGCAGGGCAGGGCTAGCGCGGGTGTAAAACATAAGTAACGTTTATAAATATATCATATATACTATATATAGTATCTATCACAGAATATCAAATGATCACATCACAGATATCGCAGCAGAAGAATCATATGAAATATTGGATATAATAGGACGTCCGTGTTTTCAATACGAGCCAGTATAAAACACGGATTCCACGGTCGTGATGAATAGCTAAACCCACACCCCTAGACCCCTACGAGAGCGGCAAGCAACCCTACCAATTCTAGAGTTAGGATACCCGGACTCGACTCCTCGAGTTGGTCTCCCACTGGACTCCAGAACCCGGTTACTTATGCCCTCCTCCTTGGGTCTATCCTAGTGCGGAAAAGTAAATAATATACAAACGGTGACATCTTCCGCTACCTGGAAGTGCCCCAATAAAAGAATATTACATACAAGTTTTTACATGAATGAAAATGAAAAACACTCATCTCACATAAAAACCCCCCGGCTATTCAAACACGACGATCCAATATAACATATCCAGCAACACATAACATCACATGTCATCAACGTAAGTAAATATGCGCATCCTAATTGTCGTTGACATATAGCAACGAAACCGGCGATATCACATATTACACTTACGGTCACAAAAAAGAAAGTGTAAAACTACAACAGTTGGAATCCGCAACCTCCATAGACATCGCATGCCTAATCAAATGAATTCCTTAGACATCGCATGCCTAACAATTATAAACCCCGCATTTTAGTCTCATTATCGAAAACTCTTTTCAATATCAAGTCGGGCAATTCAATAAGATTCCCGACATCTTGATCGAATGCTCGTCGCAAACTTCAGTAGACGGCTGCACCCCCGATGCCGCCGACGAAGTGCACCAAGGCGGAACACCGCTGCCGCGAGCACTCGAACGGATGCTTTCGGCGACGGGGTTCTCCTACAGTCACTTGGTCGGGGCTATGGAGTGAGGCTGTCTGTTAAGTTTACCCGGCGAGTATCTGCGTACGCTACATGATTGCGACGGACTTTTGATCGCATCAAAAATCCGTGGCAACCGATCAAGTGAGACTAAAGTTCTATGTTTATAACATTCATATCAGTTATCTCATAACTACCTGTGGATTCCAAGTATTGCATCCCATTCCAGATAAATAGAAAACGTTGTTTGTTATGTATATGCCCTAGAGGCCATTGTTGTACATATGATGTATATTATGATGGATGCTTAGATATATACAGAGAGGACTTTCTTGCTCGTCATGATAGTATGCTATTTGGTTTCACTTTATCTTAACATGTTGACTTGTATTGGTTTACTGTTTTACTCTCACATGTTGATAAAGCCCTTAGGATCTGTACTCGACTACTGGGACTATGATGAGATCATACTAGCGGGGCCGCGGTAGTCGATGAGTACATCCTATAACTGTTCCTAGTCGAGGGTATATCGAGACAGGGCATCGATACACCAGAGTAGACTAGCGTATACGCATCTTGACCCATATGATGGGCGATGGATGATCCCATATCCATCGGTGTTAGACATCAGAGATGGTGTACGGGTGCTCAGTGGAGACTGGGTACACTGGACGGACTCGCCGAGAACTCCCAGATGGTGATATACCACACGTTAGATGGCAGTTCTCCGGTGACACTGGTACAGGGTAATCTGTAGACCCGAGATCGTCATGGAGTCTTGTGTGATTCCCACTGTGCTTTGATTTCCACCTTACCACGTCCAAGAGGGCGTGCAAAATGGTGGCTTTTGGGTATAGTCCCGAATCACATGGAGGCAATGAGCGATAGGAGGGGATTCGTCTCTCCCGGTATAGGGAGTTGATGTTGTGCTGTGTTCGATTGGCTATAACTGGAAGTCCCTGGCCAAGGCTGATATGGAGATTTACTGGTAAGTGTTACTAGTAGTTTCTCGACCCGTTATGAGCCACACATCGACACGACTTATCGGTTACTGGGGTCTGACGTATACCACCCCTAGACTTGATATGCGACATATCAGACGAACAGATCGGACTGTACGGGAGTGATACTGGTTGGATTCACAGGAGAACGCACAGGCTAGCTTGTTGATCTTCTGATCGCTCAATACCTGGGTGGCTGTTACGTTTAGCTGACCGCTTGCAGCTTGTGGGTGCTTGATATGATCATCACCTGCTACCAGCGTATTGACGATTCTTTAGAGTCCTACACAGAGGTTTCTTGGCTCAGGCGAAACGGAGTAGAGACACATATGTGATATGTGCAGGACCAAGAATAATGCGATATGAGATACCGTATTATATTCTCGCGATATTTAGATATGAACCGGGGCATCGGATCAAGTGTTGATTCGATAAATCGGTACATGATATATTAGTCGGTTATATTCGATATAGCCGGATCGTTGGATCAAGTGTTGATTCGATGATTTAATATATAATAATATATATGATATATTATTATGTTAACTAATATTGGCTTGCTTTATTATTTCATTTTCTCACTGGTTGATACATTGATATATATGCGATATATGTTAATTGTATTATTTTCTTTTGTTGCAAATATATAATATATATGTGATATATATTATTGTGACATGATATGATTAATTGTTAAACATGTTTAAGGATGATTAATTGAGGTTAGGGTTTGATTAGGGTTAGATGCTTCAAGTTCCTTCTAGAAGCATTTTTCTTTTTGTCATGGTTGTGATATTTTGTGATGACACATTTTTAACTTAACCAAACCCTAACTCTAGTTGTTTCTCTACTCATTCTTAGCCATTCATCCTTGACCATGGTTATATATCAATCATATGTTTTATTTCTATTCATCACAAAAGGTTTTTGAGATTATTATTCTTTTTCCATTCTCATCCTCTTGCTTCTTGAAAAGCTTGCTAGATTTTCTTAAGTGATGAAATAATATGAGAAAATGATATAAAAAGAAAGCAAAATTACTACTCTCTCATCCTCATCTCATCTAGCCCATGGAATTAGTGTGTTCTTCTCTTTTGAGTGAGAAAGCTTGAGTCGTAGCAACTTCAAGGTAGATCATCGGAGATTTGGAATGCTTCGAGCTAGCATGGATCGTTCGAGTCGTGGAGCCTCTCATGAGTCCGGGAGATCGTGGATCGCGGCAAAGGGACTTCTACTCGGAGCTTGTGAAGTGAAGGAGCGGACTACAAAGGTTGTAATCCCTCACACTTAGATAAAAGTTATCTTCTTGCATGTTAAAACCTAATAATCTAGCAAAGATCCCGGCTTTGGGTTGTTCGGCACGTCTAAATTTTTATCCGAGCATGTTTGATGCCTTTTGAACCATCACAAGAGTGCCTAGGAACCCTACAGTGGTATCAGAGCCTAGCTAGAGCATTAGGCGATGTGTTTACGAAGTTAAAACTCTGATCGAACCCGAAACGACGCAAAAAGACCCCTCTCTGAAATTTTTTTAAATTTTGGGATTTTTCTGAATTAAAAATATGTAAAAAAAATCAGCAGGGAATTATAAGAATTACCATGAAGCCCGAGCCTCCAACTCGACCAAACGGCGGCGGAACCGCGGCGAAAGCCAGGCTTGCGCGGCGGTTCCGCGGCGGATTGATCGATTGGCGACACGCGGCTTCATGGTAATAACCGTAGGTACTTGTTGAGTTTTCTGGGTATTTTTAATCTGTTTCAGATGTTGAAAATTCTGGGGGTTCTTTTGTAATAGTAGATTCGATCGGAATATTTAAGTTCGTATTTCTTTCCGGATATTTAGAAATTGTTAAACTATTTGAACGGATATCATTAACTTACTGTTTCCCGGTACGACAAACTTTCAAGTGTTGAAATTTTTTCGGGTTTAAATCTTTCGGAAAAATTGTACAAGTTAAGCGGTGGACCCTCTAGAAGACAACAAACCTTAACTCGATTATGTGACCGTCTTGAACTGCCTTTTGAACCTTCGGGTTTGGGGCAGTACGGCGTGCCACATGTGAGGCGTTGGCTTGACCCTTCTACGGCTGGATCACCGGACTGTGACATATTCTGGGATTATTTGAACCCCGCTCAAGTGTTGAGCAGTTTAGGAAATTTTGGGTGTTTGATTATCTGTTCGAAAAGTTTAATACTGTTTATTTATCTGAAATGTGATACAATATGTGGAATTCATAGAGTTAGGCATGAAATACGTAGTATGTGATATTTCGGATTTACGATGTCTAAAGTGATTGTGGATTCCAAATATTGTAGTTTTATACTTTCTTTTCTGTGACCGTAAGTGTAATATGTGATATCGCCGGTTTCGTTGCTATATGTCAACGACAATTGGGATGCGCATATTTACTTACGTTGATGATATGAGATATTATGTGTTGCTGTGATATGTTATATTGGATCGTCGCGTTCAGAATAGCCGGGGTTTTATGTGAGATGAGGGTTTTTATTTTCATTCATGTAAAATTCATTTGTAATGTAATATTCTTTTATTTGGGGCACTTCCAGGTTGCGGTTGCTGTCACCAGTGTATATTATTTACTTTTCCGCATTAGGTAGACCCAAGGAGGGGAGCACAAGTAACCGGGTTCTAGGGTCCAGTGGGAGGCCATCTCGAGGAGTCGAGACCGGGTCTCCTAACCCTAGAATTGGCAGTGTTACTTGCCTCTCTCGTAGGGGTCTTGGGATGTGGGTTTGGCTATTCGTCGCGACCGTGGAATCCGTGTTTTATACAGGCTCGTATTAAAAACACGGACGTCCTAGTATATACAATATTTCATATATGTTCTTCTGCTGCAATGTTCTGTGATGAGATCATATTACTGCCTGAGACGAATGCTTATACTATATATATATGCTGATATATAAATATTACTGCTTTCGTTTCTTCTGTGATGCTTAGGAAGCATAAGCTGATGGGATTTTTATTAATGAGATTAATAAAAGAAAAGAAACCTAAAGATGTTGTAGAATCAAAACTTTATAAAAAGGGTAGCTACAGTTTTGTTTTGCACAGTGATATATATGATATATCCTGCACCTTATTTGATGAGGAAAGGACCGAGATCCCTTCACCGGGAGTGACTCCTTTAGCAAAACTGGCAGATGCTACAAAACGCGGTTTGTCTTTTGATTGCTTTTAGTGTTTTGCTTTGCACAGCGGTATATATGATATATCTTGCACCTTATTCGATGAGGAAAGGGCCGACGATCCCTTCACTGGGAATGACCCCTTTAGCGAAACTAAGAAAAGCCTCAAAAACACTCCTTTTCAAAAACACTTGATTCTACGACGATATCAAGTTCATAACGCTCAGGGTTTTCAGAAAAACCTGCGTAGCCCTCCGTCATTTCAGATAGATATTATTTAGTATTCGTTTTATGTTTGTTGACTTAGTCAAGGCGTAGTGTACGGTAGCTAAGTAGTACTTATCTGCTAAAACATGAGATGTGATTGGATTAGGGTATTCGCACGGCCTTGTTGACTCAGTCAAGGGTCGTACGGGTGGGTTTAATTCAATCAAGAAATGTACGGGTTGAACTTGACTTGCGATTTATGGTTTGTTGACTTAGTCAAGGTCATAGATCGCTAGGGGCAAAATATTATCGGGAATTTCAAGCGTTGAAATTTGCAATGAGATTGCATATCTCCTATGAGATAGTTGGATCCCGATACCCACTGCGAGTAAGTGTTACTCCTGGGAGAGTTTTACACAGGACAATTAGTCATTCAAGTAGGTGTCTAGAAAAGTGTTAACGAGGTTACGCCTCTGGGAAAACGAGGTTTACTTTAATTTGGTCCGTGCGAAAGCACGGGGAACCTCCCTCAAAGTACCGACACTGATCTGGCTGAAAGATTGACGAAGTTGTAAGGTGTAATTAATCCCGGCTAATCTTACCTTTTAGGGTTTTAAGGTAGATTTGATAAAAACAGTGGGAGACATCCTGATTAGATAAGATAATAACCAATCTAATCTTGCAAGAGCATATGCTAAAGTGTTTTCTTCTCTCTCTCTCCAGGTAGCGACCATGTCATGCCATAATCAAGATAATAATATGGATGTATTGACTGAACCTGATTATTGTACTGAGCAAGGGAACGTTAGACCCATTCTTTCTTATAAGAGTTATAAGACTGAACAGGAAACAGGAGAATATCTGGATTCTCACGCCGCCCAAAAGAACATGCATGTTGATGCATCTTCTTCAGGTGTGTTTGTTATTGAGAACTGTTTCTCAGTTCACCCTACGTCCTGGGTATTAGATACCGGATCAGGATCCCACATATGCAAACAGTTGCATGGGCTACGTAAAGGAAGAGAACTGGGAAAAGATGATCATTCCGTTCTAGTAGGGAACGGTGCAAATGTTGCAGCCAAAGCAGTTGGCGAATATCACCTTGTATTGCCGAGTCGTAATACACTGATTCTAAATGAGTGCTATTATATACCGAACATGATGTGCAACATTATATCAGTTTCTTTATTAAGTAAAGAAGGATATAATTTTGTAGTAAAGGATAATGTTATGAACATATTCCTAGATCAAAAGTTGATTGCATCAGGCTCGTTACATAATGGCATATTCATTCTAAATCAGAATACAGTCCTGAATATTCAAAACACACACAAGAGGAAAAGTTCAGATGTGAACGAATCCTACTTGTGGCATTGTAGACTTGGTCATATCAATGCGACACGACTGGCTAAGTTACATAAGGATGGTTATTTGAATCCGTTCGAATTATCATCTTATGATACTTGCCATTCATGTCTCAAAGGAAAAATGACCAAAGCTCCGTTTAGTGGACACGGAGAAAGAGTTACCGAACTCTTAGGACTGGTACATAGTTATGTATGCGGTCCCATGTCTACGCATGCCAGGAACGGTTCTTCCTACTTCATTACATTCACTAACGATCTCTCTAGATACGGACATGTGTTTCTGATGAAACACAAGTCTGAAGCTTTTGAGAAATTCAGAGAATATAAGCACGAAGTAGAGAACCAAACGGGCAAAAGTATTAAGATTCTTCGATCTGATCGAGGAGGTGAATACTTAAGCGGTGAGTTCCTAGATTATCTAAAAGAGAATGGGATTCTCTCTCAGCTTACTCCTCCTTATACACCACAGCACAACGGTGTATCGGAACGAAGGAATCGGACCCTATTAGATATGGTGCGATCTATGATGAGCGATGCTGAGTTACCTATTTCCTTCTGGGGGTATGCGCTTAAGACAGCCATATACATATTGAATCTAGTTCCGTCTAAATCTGTACCTACTACACCATATGAGATATGGAGCGGGAAGAGACCATATTTTAAACGAGTTAAGATATGGGGTTGTCCGGCCTATGTCAAAAGACAAAATCCGGACAAACTCGAGGCACGATCAGTCCTTTGCAAATTTGTGGGATATCCAAAGAATTCTCAAGGATATTTTTTCTACTACGCTGAGGAACAAAAAGTGTTTGTTGCTCAACATGCCACCTTTTTGGAAAGGGAATTTCTTGCAAAAGAAATTAGTGGCAGAGAGGTAGAACTGGAAGAGGTTCCAGCACCACAAACCGCAACTGATGATTTAATGGAACCAGAAGATTCAATAGTACCCGACGAACCCCAGCCTCTCCGCCAATCTAGTAGGGTTTCCCGTCTACCCGAGAGATACTACGGTTTTCCCATTGATGGTGGAAGCGAGGATTGCATCATGGATGATGATGAACCCACTAGTTTCGAGCAGGCCATCACGAGTGGTGACTCTGTGAAATGGCTGGATGCAATGCGATCTGAGATGGAATCCATGTACACCAACAAAGTATGGACTTTAGAAAATGCTCCTGAAGGGGTAAAACCCATTGGGAGCAAGTGGATCTTTAAAAAGAAATTTGGTGTAGATGGAAAAGTTGAGACTTTCAAAGCTAGACTTGTAGCAAAGGGTTTTCGTCAACGACCAGGTGTGGATTATGACGAAACCTTTTCTCCAGTGGCTATGCTTAAGTCCATCCGGATCTTACTTGCCATTGCTGCATACCATGACTACGAAATCTGGCAAATGGATGTTAAGACCGCCTTTCTGAACGGTGATTTAGAAGAGTGCGTGTACATGACTCAGCCAGAGGGCTTCGTAGATAGTGGGAGCAGCGGAAATGTGTGCAAGCTGCTTAAATCCATTTATGGGTTAAAGCAAGCATCGCAGAGTTGGAACATTTGTTTTGATGTTGTAGTCAAAGAGTTTGACTTCATCAAAAATATAGATGAACCTTGTATCTATAAGAAGATAGCAGAGGGTAAGGTTGTCTTCTTCGTATTGTACGTGGATGACATACTCTTGATAGGAAATGATATTCCTATGCTGCAATCAGTCAAGCTCTTCTTATCACAGAGATTCTCAATGAAAGATCTAGGTGATGCCTCCTGCATATTGGGAATCATGATCTATAGAGATAGTTCTAAACGGATACTGGGATTGTCCCAATCCAGGTACATTGACACTATACTAAAGAGGTTTAGTATGGAAGAATCCAAGCGTGGGAACCAACCCATGATCTCTGGACTCACTCTCTCCAAAGAGATGTCTCCCAAGACTGATTTGGAGAGAGCTCGCATGCAAGGGATACCCTATGCTTCGGCAGTAGGCTCTATCATGTATGCGATGCTATGTACCAGACCCGATGTAGCATACTCACTAAGTGTAGTGAGTCGGTATCAAGCAGATCCTGGAGAGAGTCATTGGACAGCAGTGAAGAACATTCTCAAGTACTTGCGAAGGATTAAGGAGATGTTCTTGGTGTATGGTAACGGAGAACTCCAGGTGGAGTCCTTTACCGATTCTAGCTTCCAAAGTGATAAGGACGACTCTAAGTCGCATTCGGGTTTTGTCTTTACCCTCAATGGAGGGGCGGTATGTTGGAAGAGTTCCAAACAGGATACCGTTGCAGACTCGACGATGGAGGTTGAATACATCGCTGCCAACGATGCTGCCAAAGAGGCTGTCTGGATCAAGAAGTTCATTAGTGAACTTGGTGTGGTTCCATCCATTGAGCATCCAATACCTCTGTATTGCGATAACAATGGAGCTGTGGCTTTAGCCAAGGAACCCAGGTCCCATCAGAAGTCCAGACATATTCTGAGGCGGTATCACCTGATCAGGGAGATAGTTGATCGCCGGGAGATCGAGGTCAGGAGAGTAGATACGAAGGACAACACTGCGGATCCATTCACGAAGGCTATTCCCCAGATACAGTTTGAGAGATTATTCGGGATGCTAGGTATGTGATACTACAGCAGCTGGCCTTAGTGCAAGTGGGAGATTGTTAGTTATGTATATGCCCTAGAGGCCATTGTTGTACATATGATGTATATTATGATGGATGCTTAGATATATACAGAGAGGACTTTCTTGCTCGTCATGATAGTATGCTATTTGGTTTCACTTTATCTTAACATGTTGACTTGTATTGGTTTACTGTTTTACTCTCACATGTTGATAAAGCCCTTAGGATCTGTACTCGACTACTGGGACTATGATGAGATCATACTAGTGGGGCCACGGTAGTCGATGAGTACATCCTATAACTGTTCCTAGTCGAGGGTATATCGAGACAGGGCATCGATACACCAGAGTAGACTAGCGTATACGCATCTTGACCCATATGATAGGCGATGGATGATCCCATATCCATCGGTGTTAGACATCAGAGATGGTGTACGGGTGCTCAGTGGAGACTGGGTACACTGGACGGACTCGCCGAGAACTCCCAGATGGTGATATACCACACGTTAGATGGCAGTTCTCCGGTGACACTGGTACAGGGTAGTCTGTAGACCCGAGATCGTCATGGAGTCTTGTGTGATTCCCACTGTGCTTTGATTTCCACCTTACCACGTCCAAGAGGTCATGCAAAACGGTGGCTTTTGGGTACAGCCCCGAATCACATGGAGGCAATGAGCGATAAGAGGGGATTCGTCTCTCCCGGTATAGGGAGTTGATGTTGTGCTGTGTTCGATTGGCTATAACTGGAAGTCCCTGGCCAGGGCTGATATGGTGATTTACTGGTAAGTGTTACTAGTAGTTTCTCGACCCGTTATGAGCCACACATCGACACGACTTATGGGTTACTGGGGTCTGACGTATACCACCCCTAGACTTGATATGCGACATATCAGACGAACAGACCGGACTGTACGGGGGTGTTACTGGTTGGATTCACAGGAGAACGCACAGGCTAGCTTGTTGATCTTCTGATCGCTCAATACCTGGGTGGCTGTTACGTTTAGCTGACCGCTTGCAGCTTGTGGGTGTTTGATATGATCATCACCAACTACCAGCGTATTGACGATTCTTTAGAGTCCTACACAGAGGTTTCTTGGCTCAGGCGAAACGGAGTAGAGGCACATATGTGATATGTGCAGGACCGAGAATAATGCGATATGGGATACCGTATTATATTCTCGCGATATTTAGATATGAACCGGGACATCGGATCAAGTGTTGATTCGATAAATCGGTACATGATATATTAGTCGGTTATATTCGATATAGCCGGATCGCCAGATCAAGTGTTGATTCGATGATTTAATATATAATAATATATATGATATATTATTATATTAACTAATATTGGCTTGCTTTATTATTTCATTTTCTCACTGGATGATACATTGATATATATGCGATATGTGTTAATTGTATTATTTTCTTTTGTTGCAAATATATAATATATATGTGATATATATTATTGTGACATGATATGATTAATTTTTAAACATGTTTAAGGATGATTAATTGAGGTTAGGGTTTGATTAGGGTTAGATGCTTCAAGTTCCTTCTAGAAGCATTTTTCTTTTTGTCATGGTTGTGATATTTTGTGATGACACATTTTTAACTTAACCAAACCCTAACTCTAGTTGTTTCTCTACTCATTCTGTAACACCTTAGGATAAGGGTTAGTGAATAATTATAATTAATTAATGGTTTTTAATAAAAAGTTTACTAAATTGGGTTTTATATATTTTTCCTAATTTAATATATATTTTTCCAAAATTTTATTAGGCTTGCACAAACATGTGCATGTAAACTAGGGTTTTTAAAATGAAGAAAATACCATGATTTTAACCATGGTGGGTTAATTGAGGGATTAATTCTTTTGGATTCATAAGTAAGTTTAATTAATTAGTTAAATTGAAAGATTACTTTAATTTGAATTGGTTTTCTTTTGTGTGTTGACTTGTGAGAGAGAGGGAGTAGGCATCATGGCTCAAGCCATGCTTGCATTAAATGAGGTGAGAGAATGAGAGGGGTGACTTTTGTATGAATGATTAGGGTGGCTCTCATTTCTTTTTTGGTTTTTCTCTCAAACTCTCACACTCTCACATACACAACACACTCACACACACCCACTTACCTCAGCTGAAGCATGAAGCCACAGCAGCAGCAGCAGCATGAAGCAGCAGCAGCAGCATGAAGCAGCAGCAACAGCATGAAGCAGCAGCAACAGCATGAAGCAGCAGCAGCAGCAACACAGTGAACAGCAAGTGCAGCCCCTTCTCTTCTCTTCTTCACCTTCCTCCTGCTTCCTAGGGTTAAGTATGAGGTATATTTCCTAACTTGATCCCTAGTTAGCTTAGATTGTGTAGTTTTGCTTCGGGTTATGGATATTGATGCGTTTTAGTGTGATATGGGGTATTTTGTATGAATCTTGTGCAAACGAAGTAAGTTGTGGTTCCAGTAGGTTGATTGAGGTCTGTGGAGGCCATTGTAACCTAGTTCAACCCCGATTACACTAAAATACCACCAGTTTTCCTATGTGATGCAAAATGTCGTTTTTGTGCAAAAGTGAACTTTTCTGGATCTGCTATTGACCCGGTGAGTGCAGAATGAATTTGAGTGGACTGTGGTATAGTGTAGTGGAGATGATACCATAGGTGAAACCCGACCCCCTCACTCCCCTTCCCGGCCGCCAAAACTGCCATTCTGGCCGCAAATTGCGGCCAGACAGGGGGTGTTTTGGTAATTTTTGGTCTCTGTAGGTGTGTTTTTGTGTGTAGGGTATTTTGGTATATATATATTTTTAAGATCAATTCTGTAGGAAAATCTGGGACCAAATACCTGTTTTGCCGTTTTTCTAAACCTTCGCGACACGCGGGATACGTGAGTAGGTTTGGGTTCTGCGTATCGCAGCGCGTCGGGGTAGTTTCGTGGCGCGTGAGTACACGTTTTAGCGTATCGCGCACACGCGCGATTGGTTTGCGTCATAGGTTTCTTGTTGGATTATAATGTCGCGTTTTGTGACTTAAGCTTATGTGTGATTGGTGTATGTGATTCTAGGTTCGCAGGCCAGTGAGACGGACGCTGCGAAGAAGGGCAAGCAAGTGGTTGGATACACCTAGCGCGAGACACGGTGAGTAGATTTCACATCTACGGGAATATCGCCCGCATGGCGTTATGCGTCAGGGCTGATAGGACTTTGTTATTATATATTTCATGCACCACATAGACTGTCATTGCATATTGCATTCCTTGCTATACATATATACATATTGTTTAGCACTGATAGAACTGCCATGATCATACTATTGTATATTATTGTAACTCATCTATATTTGATACCTATATCACGGTGGATCATTGCATTGTAGTTCTTTCTCATGTGACATGACTTGATATACACATTGATGCATCTATCACATCGCAGTTACTTGTATTATTGTTGGGATTTCATATGATCCATGGATTTGGGAACCGTGGCCTTTTCAAATAAGTAACCATTTAAAAACCCGGTTCCCTTGATATGATAATTTGGGGCGTCGCCCCGTGTTTTCTCGGTGCTTGAGGCACGGATTGATATAGGGCTGACCCGGACTGACGGATGCCCGATGGATTGATTGAGGGCTGACCCGGACTGACGGATGCCCGATGGATTGATATAGGGCTGACCCGGACTGACGGATGCCCGATGGATTGATTGAGGGCTGACCCGGACTGACGGATGCCCGATGGATTGATATAGGGCTGACCCGGACTGACGGATGCCCGATGGATTGATTGAGGGCTGACCCGGACTGACGGATGCCCGATGGATTGATATAGGGCTGACCCGGACTGACGGATGCCCGATATATATTGAGGGAGGGATGACCCGGACTGACGGATTCCCGGTACATACTTGAGAGAGGGCCGACCCGGATTGACGGAGCCCGATACAGGATGTTTTGCGTGTCGATGCTAGACACGAGTATTTATGATATTTGGGTGCCGATGTTGGGCACTCGGGATTTTCAGGGATATACAGGATATGTGGGCCGATGGAGTACCGGCGTTTGAGATGTTAGGATTTGTGGTGCATACATACTTATGTAGTCCACCTCTATACTTCATGTAGATACTATATCCCTATGCTCAGCATTCACTATCACATCTCACCCTGTAGTATATCACCTGATAGAGGACTGGCTTTATTATTATGCATACTGCCACATCGCATTGATATTATCTGCTGGCATTAGTAGAGCCACGCTACATGTGCATGCTTGCGATTACCTTTATATGTTATCTCTATTCACGAGTTGGCAACTCACCCCCGTTGTGCCACAGTGCTTGCAGGTTGCCCTGGGGAGTAGTCACGGCTGGCTGTTACCGCATCTTTTGGCACAGATACCCCTTTTGAGCTGAGATAGCCCTTTTGCTGTTTAGGTGGGTTTGTACGGTATCTGTTATCTTTCTGTTGTACATTGATGTATCTAGTATTCTCCATCTACTTTTCTGTATTGACTTAGAGACAGTTGTGAGGACGATATGTATGATTTTATATTCTGGTGTCGAGCTCGCATGTGAGCCGACTTTACTTTATGCAGTCTTATCTTTATGATATTGTCCTTGTTTTACTGTGTATTCTTCGCTACGGCGTCGTATATCTTTTTGTGATGCTTCATTCTTATCACTTGTTATTTCTGCTACACCTTGTTTTTACCCGACTTTCGGGGCTAATGTTTTAAAAAGGGAAATGTTACCAAAATTATAAAACTTATAACTTTTGAACTTAAAAAAGGTTTTCTACTAAATAAATGGAAGTTTTTTTCGGACATGTAAGATTGTTTTACAAAACGTTTTAAAATCACTCTATATTCATTGGTTTTGATTTCTGGGTTCGGCTTACTTAGCCGCGTTACGCCTGTAGACGTTGCGTGGTTAAGTGCCGGTCACGAGTCGAATTCTCGGGTCGTGACAAAGTTGGTATCAGAGCGTAGGTTTTACCTTCGGAGTGTAGGATGACCCTGGTATGATGGAGTAGGTAGCTGCAGCAGGGTAGCGTAGCGTGCGTATGTTCCGCGGCATACTCACGACACGGTACTCCGCTTACGCGACCTTAGGGCTTGTTGATTTGATTCCTCCTTATATTTTTGTGATTCGATTTCCGTGTTCTTATCGAATCCAAATTTTCTTTCAGCCAATATGCCGCCTAAGACTACGAGGGCACAGAGAGCGGCCGCGAGGGCCGAGATTCGAGTTGACTCGTCCGAGACGAGGACTGATCCGGGCAGTGCACCCGTTGTACCCGAGCAGGCTGTTCCTGCCGTGACAGAGCAGATCGCCACGTTAGGGGCTGGTATGCAGGAGATGCGCCAGACGGTGGGATCTAGCATGCAGGAGATGCGCCAGATGATAGGATCGCTGGTTGAGACGCTTCGCGCGCAGCGACCAGAGGTAGCTCCACCAGTTCCAGAGACCTCTATGGTACCTACCGCACAGCCAGTTGCTCCTGCAGCCACGGAGGTGATTACAGTGTCGCTATCAGAGTTCATGAGACTGAAGCCTCCGGTTTTCACAGGCACCGATACAGCCGAGGACCCACAGTCTTTCATCGACAGGATGGCCAGGATATGCCGTTCCCTAAGATGCGCAGATGCGAGATGGGTCGAGTTCGCGAGCTTTCGCCTGGAAGGTCTTGCGCAGAAGTGGTGTGATTCCGTGGAGAAGGGCAGAGCAGCAGGTCTTCCTCCTATGACCTGGACGGAGTTCGTGACTATATTTCTAGCCCGTTTCCTTCCCCGGAGTGTTAGAGATGCCCGAGCACGCAGGTTTGAGTCTTTGCGCCAGACGCCAGGGATGACAGTGGCAGAGTATGACGTACTGTTTACAGAGCTAGCAGTCTACGCCCCACATTTAGTGGCCACCGAGGAGTTGCGAGTCCGGAGATTTGTTCGAGGCTTGATTTCACCAGTGTTCCTCGCGATCAGCGCGCAGCACTACGAGACCTACGCAGCCGCGGTAGACGCAGCCCTAGTGGTCGAGGAGCACCTTGTCGAGACTTCGGCACTTCCAGAGCCGAAGAGAGCTCGTGCGGATACTTCAGCACAGAGACAGCCTTTTCGGCGCCGTGATAGACGTATTGCAGGCAGCAGAGATTCAGGGCGGGGCCGGTTATTCAGTTCTTATCCCCAGGATGGTCAGCGGCCGTCGTCGGGATGTTTTCGGTGTGGGAGCTCTTACCACCGTGTACGGGATTGTCCTGAGTTACCCCGGACAGAGGCGACAGCACCGCATGTTACATTACCACTTTCACCACCCCAGAGGGCGTTGCCTATCGTACCTACCGTTGCTCCACGCCAGACTCATACACAGCGAGGTCGTGGGCGTGGAGGAGTTGCTCAGAGAGGGCGAGGTGACCGAGGCAGAGGGCAGCCAGCCGCAGGTGGTGGACAGGCGAGGGTTTTTGCTTTGACACATCAGGACGCGCAGGCGTCCAATGCAGTGGTTTCAGGTATCCTCCCTGTATGTTCAGTTGACGCACATGTACTGTTCGACCCCGGATCCACACACTCGTACGTATCCACGCACTTTGTGCCGAGTTTGGGTAGAGAGTCTGACTTGCTTGATCAGCCGCTTGTGGTGACTACTCCTGTGGGAGAGTCGTTTGTTGCTAGGCACGTGTTCCGATCCTGTATCGTCGGTATTGGCGAGAGAGAGTTGCCTGTCGACTTGATCCTTCTGGATATGTTGGACTTCGACGTTCTTTTGGGCATGGATTGGTTAGCCACGTGCTATGCTTCTGTGGACTGCCGCGAGAAGACAGTTAGATTCTGTTTCCCCGGCGAGTCAGTTTTTGTTGTGTTGGGGGACCGTAGTGCCGCCCCTCACAGTGTGATTTCTTCTTTTCGCGCTGGACAGCTTTTGAGGAAGGGATGTCAGGGATTTCTCGCTTATGTTCGCGATGCTCGCGCTACAGAGGTTCCATTGGATCAGGTTCCGGTTGTTAGCGAGTTTCCTGATGTGTTCCCTGACGAGCTTCCTGGGTTGCCGCCCGAGCGCGACATTTCTTTCTGTATTGATTTGGTTCCTGGTTCGGGGCCTATTTCTATACCGCCCTATCGGATGGCCCCGGCAGAACTTCGTGAGCTGAAGGGTCAGTTACAGGGTTTGCTGGACAAGGGACTTATTCGACCCAGTGTTTCTCCTTGGGGTGCTCCAGTCCTGTTCGTCAGGAAGAAGGACGGCAGCTTACGTCTTTGTATCGACTACCGCCAGCTGAACAGGGTGACAGTGCGGAACAGGTATCCTTTGCCGCGTATCGACGATTTGTTCGACCAGCTTCAGGGGGCAGGGTACTTTTCGAGGATCGATTTACGATCGGGCTATCATCAGCTGCGGGTTCGACAGGAGGACATTCCTCGGACAGCCTTCCGTACGCGCTACGGCCATTACGAGTTTTTGGTGATGTCGTTCGGACTCACCAATGCGCCAGCAGCCTTCATGGATTTGATGAACCGTATTTTCCGGCCTTACTTGGATCTGTTCATTATAGTCTTCATTGACGATATCTTGGTGTATTCCCGGAGTAGTGAGGAGCACGAGCAGCACCTGCGGGTTACATTGCAGACATTGAGGGAGCACCAGCTCTATGCGAAATTCTCCAAGTGTGCTTTTTGGTTAGACAGCGTGGACTTCTTGGGTCACGTGATTTCACGAGACGGTATATGTGTTGACCCGAGGAAGATCGAGGCCGTTCAGCGTTGGCCCAGACCCACATCGGTAACGGAGATTCGCAGCTTTTTGGGATTGGCCGGTTACTACAGGCGTTTTGTGCAGGACTTCTCACGTATTGCTACACCGTTGACCGGGTTGACCCGGAAGGGAGTTCCTTTCGTTTGGACGGAGGAGTGCGAGCACAGCTTTCAGCAGTTACGGACTCAGCTGACGACGGCACCGGTGTTATCCTTACCTTCCGGATCGGGCGGATTTGTGGTCTTTTGTGATGCTTCTCGAGTGGGATTGGGATGCGTTCTGATGCAGCATGATAGGGTGATCGCGTATGCCTCGCGACAATTGAAGAAGCACGAGCAGAACTACCCCACTCATGATTTGGAGATGGCAGCAGTGGTCTTCGCACTTAAGATCTGGCGACATTACCTGTACGGCGAGTCGTGCCAGATATTTACGGATCACAAGAGTCTGAAATACATATTCCAGCAGCGGGACCTGAACCTTCGGCAGCGTCGATGGATGGAGTTAGTGAAAGATTACGACTGCGAGATCTTATATCATCCGGGCAAGGCAAATGTGGTAGCGGATGCTTTGAGCAGGAGGCCCGGGAGTAGTTTATCATGTTTGAGCGCAGTGCAGGAGCAGTCATCCGCAGATTGGCAGATATTATGCGACAGTCGAGTACAGTTCGAGTTCACGCCGATTGGAGGACAGATAGCGCACGTCCGTGCACGCCCACAGTTGATTGATCGTATACGTGAGGCACAGCTCAGCGATGACCGATGTTCAGAGATCATGGCACAGATGGGACAGGGCAGGTTTTCCGAGTTCGTGATCGATGATCAGGGGATACTACGGGTTGGAGTCAGACTGTGTGTACCTGATGCTGAGGGACTGAGACGTGAGATTCTTGAGGAGGCACATCGATCGGTATATAGCGTCCATCCCGGTTCCACCAAGATGTATCATGATATGAAAGATGTTTACTGGTGGGACGGAATGAAGAGGGACATTGCAGATTTTGTATCGAGATGCCTGACTTGTCAGCAAGTCAAGGCTGAGCACCAGAGGCCCGCGGGAGAGCTACAGCCGTTACCCATTCCAGAGTGGAAATGGGAACAGATTTCGATGGATTTCGTGGTGGGTCTACCCAGGACTAGTAGGGGGTATGACTCCATCTGGGTGATCGTGGATCGTTTGACGAAAGCGGCTCACTTCTTACCGGTGAAGACGACTTTCGGATTTACTCAGTACGCTCAGATCTATATTGACGAGGTAGTGCGACTACACGGAGTCCCGACGTGCATTGTGTCCGACAGAGGCACCCAGTTTACTAATAGACTATGGCAGAGGCTTCAGGAGGCTTTGGGCACTCGCTTGAGTTTCAGCACGGCATTTCATCCGCAGACCGACGGACAGTCAGAGCGGACCGTTCAGACTCTCGAGGACATGCTCAGAGCTTGTGTACTAGATTTCGGAGGTAGCTGGGATCATCATTTGCCCTTGGTAGAGTTTTCCTACAATAACAGCTACCAGGAGACCATTCAGATGGCACCGTTTGAGGCTCTTTACGGGAGGAGATGCAGGTCACCTACTTGTTGGACAGAGCTCAGTGAGAGCAGTATCTTAGGGCCACAGATCGTTGAGGAGACGACCGCGAAGATCCAGTTGATTCGCGATAGGATGAGAGCAGCGCAGAGTAGGCAGAGGGCTTATGCAGACCGTCGACGACGCAGACTTGAGTTTTCTGTTGGTGATCATGTTTTCTTGAGGGTCTCCCCAATGAAAGGTGTGATGAGGTTTGGGAAGAAAGGGAAGCTTAGCCCCAGGTATGTGGGCCCCTTCGAGATTCTCGAGCGTGTTGGTGCAGTAGCTTACCGATTAGCCCTTCCGCCCAGCTTTCCAGACGTGCACCCCGTATTCCATGTCTCGATGCTCCGCAGATATCTTCATGATCCTTCGCATGCGATTCAGCATCCGGCGATCCAGCTTGAGAGCGATCTTTCCTATGTAGAGCACCCGGTGATGATCTTGGATCGACAAGTGAAGAAATTGAGATCGAAGGAGATCCCATCAGTTAAAGTACTTTGGCGTGGTCAGAACCGTGAAGAGGTCACTTGGGAGACCGAAAGCGAGATAATGAAGACGTATCCCCATCTTTTTGAAGGTAACCTTAGTTAGATTTTTGAAATTCGGGGACGAATTTCTTTAAGGGGGAGAGATTGTAACACCTTAGGATAAGGGTTAGTGAATAATTATAATTAATTAATGGTTTTTAATAAAAAGTTTACTAAATTGGGTTTTATATATTTTTCCTAATTTAATATATATTTTTCCAAAATTTTATTAGGCTTGCACAAACATGTGCATGTAAACTAGGGTTTTTAAAATGAAGAAAATACCATGATTTTAACCATGGTGGGTTAATTGAGGGATTAATTCTTTTGGATTCATAAGTAAGTTTAATTAATTAGTTAAATTGAAAGATTACTTTAATTTGAATTGGTTTTCTTTTGTGTGTTGACTTGTGAGAGAGAGGGAGTAGGCATCATGGCTCAAGCCATGCTTGCATTAAATGAGGTGAGAGAATGAGAGGGGTGACTTTTGTATGAATGATTAGGGTGGCTCTCATTTCTTTTTTGGTTTTTCTCTCAAACTCTCACACTCTCACATACACAACACACTCACACACACCCACTTACCTCAGCTGAAGCATGAAGCCACAGCAGCAGCAGCAGCATGAAGCAGCAGCAGCAGCATGAAGCAGCAGCAACAGCATGAAGCAGCAGCAACAGCATGAAGCAGCAGCAGCAGCAACACAGTGAACAGCAAGTGCAGCCCCTTCTCTTCTCTTCTTCACCTTCCTCCTGCTTCCTAGGGTTAAGTATGAGGTATATTTCCTAACTTGATCCCTAGTTAGCTTAGATTGTGTAGTTTTGCTTCGGGTTATGGATATTGATGCGTTTTAGTGTGATATGGGGTATTTTGTATGAATCTTGTGCAAACGAAGTAAGTTGTGGTTCCAGTAGGTTGATTGAGGTCTGTGGAGGCCATTGTAACCTAGTTCAACCCCGATTACACTAAAATACCACCAGTTTTCCTATGTGATGCAAAATGTCGTTTTTGTGCAAAAGTGAACTTTTCTGGATCTGCTATTGACCCGGTGAGTGCAGAATGAATTTGAGTGGACTGTGGTATAGTGTAGTGGAGATGATACCATAGGTGAAACCCGACCCCCTCACTCCCCTTCCCGGCCGCCAAAACTGCCATTCTGGCCGCAAATTGCGGCCAGACAGGGGGTGTTTTGGTAATTTTTGGTCTCTGTAGGTGTGTTTTTGTGTGTAGGGTATTTTGGTATATATATATTTTTAAGATCAATTCTGTAGGAAAATCTGGGACCAAATACCTGTTTTGCCGTTTTTCTAAACCTTCGCGACACGCGGGATACGTGAGTAGGTTTGGGTTCTGCGTATCGCAGCGCGTCGGGGTAGTTTCGTGGCGCGTGAGTACACGTTTTAGCGTATCGCGCACACGCGCGATTGGTTTGCGTCATAGGTTTCTTGTTGGATTATAATGTCGCGTTTTGTGACTTAAGCTTATGTGTGATTGGTGTATGTGATTCTAGGTTCGCAGGCCAGTGAGACGGACGCTGCGAAGAAGGGCAAGCAAGTGGTTGGATACACCTAGCGCGAGACACGGTGAGTAGATTTCACATCTACGGGAATATCGCCCGCATGGCGTTATGCGTCAGGGCTGATAGGACTTTGTTATTATATATTTCATGCACCACATAGACTGTCATTGCATATTGCATTCCTTGCTATACATATATACATATTGTTTAGCACTGATAGAACTGCCATGATCATACTATTGTATATTATTGTAACTCATCTATATTTGATACCTATATCACGGTGGATCATTGCATTGTAGTTCTTTCTCATGTGACATGACTTGATATACACATTGATGCATCTATCACATCGCAGTTACTTGTATTATTGTTGGGATTTCATATGATCCATGGATTTGGGAACCGTGGCCTTTTCAAATAAGTAACCATTTAAAAACCCGGTTCCCTTGATATGATAATTTGGGGCGTCGCCCCGTGTTTTCTCGGTGCTTGAGGCACGGATTGATATAGGGCTGACCCGGACTGACGGATGCCCGATGGATTGATTGAGGGCTGACCCGGACTGACGGATGCCCGATGGATTGATATAGGGCTGACCCGGACTGACGGATGCCCGATGGATTGATTGAGGGCTGACCCGGACTGACGGATGCCCGATGGATTGATATAGGGCTGACCCGGACTGACGGATGCCCGATGGATTGATTGAGGGCTGACCCGGACTGACGGATGCCCGATGGATTGATATAGGGCTGACCCGGACTGACGGATGCCCGATATATATTGAGGGAGGGATGACCCGGACTGACGGATTCCCGGTACATACTTGAGAGAGGGCCGACCCGGATTGACGGAGCCCGATACAGGATGTTTTGCGTGTCGATGCTAGACACGAGTATTTATGATATTTGGGTGCCGATGTTGGGCACTCGGGATTTTCAGGGATATACAGGATATGTGGGCCGATGGAGTACCGGCGTTTGAGATGTTAGGATTTGTGGTGCATACATACTTATGTAGTCCACCTCTATACTTCATGTAGATACTATATCCCTATGCTCAGCATTCACTATCACATCTCACCCTGTAGTATATCACCTGATAGAGGACTGGCTTTATTATTATGCATACTGCCACATCGCATTGATATTATCTGCTGGCATTAGTAGAGCCACGCTACATGTGCATGCTTGCGATTACCTTTATATGTTATCTCTATTCACGAGTTGGCAACTCACCCCCGTTGTGCCACAGTGCTTGCAGGTTGCCCTGGGGAGTAGTCACGGCTGGCTGTTACCGCATCTTTTGGCACAGATACCCCTTTTGAGCTGAGATAGCCCTTTTGCTGTTTAGGTGGGTTTGTACGGTATCTGTTATCTTTCTGTTGTACATTGATGTATCTAGTATTCTCCATCTACTTTTCTGTATTGACTTAGAGACAGTTGTGAGGACGATATGTATGATTTTATATTCTGGTGTCGAGCTCGCATGTGAGCCGACTTTACTTTATGCAGTCTTATCTTTATGATATTGTCCTTGTTTTACTGTGTATTCTTCGCTACGGCGTCGTATATCTTTTTGTGATGCTTCATTCTTATCACTTGTTATTTCTGCTACACCTTGTTTTTACCCGACTTTCGGGGCTAATGTTTTAAAAAGGGAAATGTTACCAAAATTATAAAACTTATAACTTTTGAACTTAAAAAAGGTTTTCTACTAAATAAATGG
The DNA here is from genome assembly GCA_030015575.1 of Agapanthus africanus. Classification (NCBI taxonomy): domain Eukaryota; kingdom Viridiplantae; phylum Streptophyta; class Magnoliopsida; order Asparagales; family Amaryllidaceae; genus Agapanthus; species Agapanthus africanus. The sequence continues at coordinate 489,144,654 of JASDDO010000014.1, forward strand.
AAGTTTTTTTCGGACATGTAAGATTGTTTTACAAAACGTTTTAAAATCACTCTATATTCATTGGTTTTGATTTCTGGGTTCGGCTTACTTAGCCGCGTTACGCCTGTAGACGTTGCGTGGTTAAGTGCCGGTCACGAGTCGAATTCTCGGGTCGTGACACATTCTTAGCTATTCATCCTTGACCATGGTTATATATCAATCATATGTTTTATTTCTATTCATCATAAAAGGTTTTTGAGATTATTATTCTTTTTCCATTCTCATCCTCTTGCTTCTTGAAAAGCTTGCTAGATTTTCTTAAGTGATGAAATATTATGAGAAAATGATATAAAAAAAAAAGCAAAATTACTACCCTCTCATCCTCATCTCATCTAGCCCATGGGATTAGTGTGTTCTTCTCTTTTGAGTGAGAAAGCTTGAGTCGTAGCAACTTCAAGGTAGATCATCGGAGATTTGGAATGCTTCGAGCTAGCATGGATCGTTCGAGTCGTGGAGCCTCTCATGAGTCCGGGAGATCATGGATCGCGGCAAAGGGACTTCTACTCGGAGCTTGTGAAGTGAAGGAGCGGACTACAAAGGTTGTAATCCCTCACACTTAGATAAAAGTTATCTTCTTGCATGTTAAAACCTAATAATCTAGCAAAGATCCCGGCTTTGGGTTGTTCGGCACGTCTAAATTTTTATCCGAGCATGTTTGATGCCTTTTGAACCTTCACAAGAGTGCCTAGGAACCCTACAAACGTTAAACTTTCCGATCGAACATCCAAACACCCAAGTTTTCCCGATAACAGCTCAACTCTTGAAATAAGTTCAAAAACATCCATTTCATGCCACAGTACCAACGGTCCAGCCGTAGAAGGGTCAAGCCAACGCCTCACATGTGGCACGCCGTACTGCCCCAAACCCAAAGGTTCAAAGGGCAGTTCAAGACGGTCACATAATCGAGTTAAGGTTTGTTGTCTTCTAGAGGGACCATCACGTTACTTGCACTACTTAGAACGTCATTAAACTACGGAAAAATCCAACAATTGGAAATTTCCCGGCAGGGGAAAAGTGGGTATTTATATCCGGTCGAACTTTTTAACATATTCTAAAATTACCCGGAAAAACACATAGACAAAGTTTGAAATTTCCGATCGAATCATCGAAGCTCCAAAACACCCCAGAAAACTCAACTCTTGAGTGCAAATTAAAATTTCCCAGAAAACTCAGAACCTGAAGAAACAAATTACTGTGCAAAAATTTAAAGCTGATCTCATAATTTGGCCGCGGAACCGCCGCAGAAGCCAGGCTTCTACCGCGGTTCCGCCTCTCTTTTGGCACATCTTTTGGTCATTTTTGCACAGTAATTCGTAGAACTCCCTGATGAATTTTTTAAGAATTTTTAATCTGGAAAAAACCCAGTTTTGAAAAAATGTCAAGAGAGGGGTCATGGATTAGAGTTTCGGGTTCGATCGAGTTTCTAACTCCGTCTACGCATTGCCTAAGGCTCTACCTAGGCTCTGATACCACTGAAGGTCAGGCAGCAACCCCATCCAATGGGGTCGCCGTGGCACCAACAGGTCCCTCAGCCGCTACTTTTTACGCATGCCCCCTCGCGAGGACTACAACCCGCCGGAACACCTTCCGGTCTCGGGACACCCTGGCGGTAAAAGCCTTTGCTTCGCCACACTGTCACACAGTGAGAACCCCCTATAGGTCGACATCTAATGCCTAGTAGCTCTGATACAACTGAAGGGTTCCTAGGCACTCTAAGGAGGTCTCACAAGGCATCAACCATGCCAATTTCAAATTTTACAAGTGCCGAGAAACCCTAATACGGATTCGTTAACTAGAGATTAGGCGATAACTACAACTAGTAAACTGCTTTACTAATAAGTGAACGGAAATACAACCTTTGTAGATCCGTTCCTCCACCTCCATAGCTCCGTGATGAAGTCCCTCCGCTGTACCCATCGGATCCCGGACTCTCGCGGTGGTTTCATCGAAGAAATGATCGGGCTAGGTCGTCGACTTCGATGCCGAAGATGATCTACGTCGAGGCAACACAAGATCAAGCTCCAACTTCACCAAGTCAAGAAACTTGTGAAAAAAACACCCTATACTACTTGGCAAGTGGTAGAGGATGAAGAAATAGGAAGTGGGTTTACTTTAGAATTGGATTTCTCACTCTTTTCAACAAGTCACCATTGATGGTTGCAAGCTTTCTTCTTCTTAAAGAAGAAGAAGAAGAAGAAAAAGAATATGATGAGAATAATAATTCAAAATGATAAAATCAATTCAAGTTATCATAATGCAACCATGGTAGTGTGTAGAGAATGAACTATGGTTAAAGAAAATGGTTAGGGTTAAGGAAATAAACAAAATGGTCAAAGCTTTTTCAAAGCTTCAAGATAAATCCCAAAAAGCAACCATTTCTTTTCTTGCCTAAATGAACAAATAAATAATTGAATAAGTAAATAAAGCAAATGAAACCCTAACCATTAACCTAATTATAGTTTAAAGCATACATACAACCAAGTTTGCATGTATCATCAAACATGATACAAACTAGTGCACAAAACTATATCATATATACAATGTGTACATCCGAGTGAGAAAATCCATCTTAAGTGAACCAATACTAGTTAATGCAAAGTAATATATCAAATATATAATTATACATTAAATCATTAAATCAACACTTGATTTAACGATCCGGTCACATCGCATATGACCGACTAATATCCAATGTATCGGCTTATCGAATCAATCCTTGATTCGATAACTAGGTTATATCGCATACAACCAATCGATACATTCATCGCGAGAATAGAATACGGTATCACATACACGCATTATTCTCGGTCCCGCACAAATCTCATATGCGCTCCTATTTCGTTTCGCTTGAGCCAGGAAACCTCTGTGTAGGACTCTAAAGACTCGTCAATACGCCGGCAGCAGATGATGATCATATCAAACACCCACAAGCCGCAAGCGGTTTGCTAAACGTAACGGCCACCCGGGTATTGAGCGATCAGAAGATCGATGAGCAAGCCCGCTCACACTCCTGTGAATCCAACCAGTGACACTTACCGTACAGTCCGGTCTCGTCGTCTGATATGTCGCATATCTTGCCTAGGGGTGGTAAACGTCAGACCCCAATAGCTCGATAAGTCGTGTCGATAAGAGGTCTATAACAGTTCGAGAAACTACTGGTAACACTTACCAGTAAATCTCAGCAACCCTGGCCAGGGATTTCCGGTTATAGCCAATCGAACACAGTGCAACATCAACTCCCCATACCGGGAGAGACGAATCCCCTCATATCGCTCATTGCCTCCATGTGATTCGGGACTGTACCCAAAAACCACCGTTTTGCATGCCCTCTTGGACGTGGTAAGGTGGAAATCAAAGCACAGTGGGAATCACACAAGACTCTATGACGATCTCTGGTCAACAGACTAACCTGTACCAGTGTCACCAGAGAACTGCAATCTGACGTAAGGTATAATACCATCTGGGAGTACTCGGCGAGTCCGTCCAGTGTACCCAGTCTCCACTGAGCACCCGTATATCATCTCTGATGTCAAACACCAATGGATATGGGATCATCCATCGCCCATCTGTATGGGTCAAGAAGGTATACGCTAGTTTACTCTGGTATATCGATGCCCCGTCTCGATACACCCATGACTAGGGACCTTGAAAGATGTACTTATGGACTACCATGTCCCCACTAGTATGATCCACATCATAGTCCAGGTAGTCAAGTACACATCCTAAGGGCTTTACCAACATGTAACAGAGAGACAATCAGTGTACACGTTAAGGTAAAGAGTAACCAGATAGCATACTATCATGTCGAGCAAGAAAGTCCTCCCTATATATGTCCAAGCATCCACTACAATATACATCCTTTGTATAGTAATGGCCTCTAGGACATACATATAACTAACAGTGGGTTTTCTTTAGAATTTTGTTTTTCACTTTCTTTCTCACTTTAGATCAAACCCTAGCAAGCTTTTCTCTTGGTCAATGAAGAAGAAGATGATGAACAAAAGAAAAGAAAATTAGGATAATGATCAAGTGTCATGGATAACCATGGTGAGTGAGTATCATATACTAACCCTTGTAGAGCCATAACCATAGCTAATTGTGTGATGGTTAGGTTAAAGTCCAAAGTAAAAACAAATCTAGTGGACTTTAGTCAATGCATCCACAAGCTTCATGCATTTTCCAATTTCCCACTAATTTTTAATTACTTTTAAACATTAAACCCAATCAAAACAATTAGGATGGTGTATGTCTCATATACACAAGTCATGTGTATCATCAACCATGATACATAAAGATGACACATTTTAAACATATATCATATATATGTTAAAGTAGTGTATAAGTGAGAAAAACTCTAAAGTGAACAAGTGTTAGTAAATTTAAACTAGTATATCTAATATACAATTATACACTTAATTATTAAATCAACACTTGACTTAATAATCCGATCACATCTCATATAACCGGCTAACATCCATTGTATCGACTTATCGAATCAACACTTGATTCGATAACCCGGTCATATCATATATGACCGACAAATACATAAAGTCGCGAGAATAGAATACGGTAACACATACACGCATTTATTCTCGGTCTCGCACATATCACATACGTGCTCCTATTTCGTTTTGCCTGAGCCAGTAAAACCTCTGTGTATGACTCTAAAGACTCGTCAATACGCCACAAGTAGGTGATGATCACATCACGCACCCACAAGCCGTCAGCGGTACTAGCTGGACGTAACGGCTACCTGGGTATTGAGCGATCAGAAGATCAGCAAGCAAGCCTGCTCCAACTACTGTGAAAGCCTGCCGGCAACACTTCTGGTACAGTCCGGTCTCCTCGTCTGATATGTCGCATATCAATTCTAGGGGTGGTAAACGTCAGACCCCAATAACCGATAAGTCGTGCCGATGTGAGGCTCATAACGGGTCGAGAAACTACTGGTAATACTTACCAGCAAATCTCTAAATCAGCCCTGGCCAGGGACTTCCCTGTTACGGCCAATCGAGCACAGCGCAACATCAACCCCCAATACCGAGAGAGACGAAACCCCTCCTATCGCTCATTGCCTCCATGTGACTCGGGACTGTACCCAAAAACCACCGTTTTGCACGCCCTCATGGATGAGGTAAGGTGGAAATCAAAGCACAGTAGGAATCACACAAGACTCTATGACGTTCTCGAGTCTACAGACTAACCTGCACATGTGTCACCAGAGAACTGCCATCTGACGTAAGGTATAATACTAGCTGGGAGTTCCCTGCGAGTCCGTCCAGTGTACCCAGTCTCCACTGAGCACCCGTATACCATCTCTGATGTCAAACACCAATGGATATGGGATCATCCTGTAAGTCTACGCTAGCGCCCCGGCAGTCTACAGACGCCAAATGCGGAACAAAAACTTTTAACTTGGCGCTATCGTATACTTTAACCCGGATCTGCCATTATTGCTAAACTAACAAACTGTAAAGAGTGTAGGAATGTTATACCGAACGATCCGAGTCCTTCGTTCTTCAACCATCATCCCACGCTCCGTTGCGGCTGCTCCGATCTCGTCGATCTCCGATCTCCTCGTCGAAATGGCACCACATGATCGGTTCTTTAAACGGGCTCCCGCCTCTGACTCGAGGCAACTCGATCGTCAAGTTTGCTAAAAGAGACGACCAAGATTGATGTAGAGAATGAGTAGATGACTTTGTCTCACTTCGTCCAAGTCCGTGGACGATCGGTTAATGAAGTTGCCGTGGAAATCGGGTGATGGAATGAAATGAACTGTAAATTCCATACACCCCAAAACTATCATATCTTTTCAAGAATGAATCAAGTGAGAGAGTGAGTGAGGAGAGAGAGGGGTGTGCACTAATATAGAAGAGGGAGGTGACCGTAGGAGCAAGTGGTGACTATAAGAAAGCTTCTCACTCAAAAGATCAAGAAGAAATATCCTTAGCTAAACAAAACTCATTAATGAAAACCATGAGTCACTTAAACACCTCATCATGCCTTTAATGAAACCATTAATGCACTAATGAGTCATATGCCTCATCATCACTTCTAGAAGCTTCTAGAATGATGACTCACTCATATCTGAAGAAAAGATAAATCCGTCTTTAACCAAATGTTAAAAGACGGCTGATAGAAAACTGGAAACTGGCAACTTCCAAAAGTGATCCTGAAACGACTTTCAGGATAACCCCGAAACTGTATAAATATACCCGCATTTATATTACGACCGAATATAAATGCAACTGAGACAAAGATATTATACCTACTTAATATAATACTCGGATCCGGCTTAAACCAAAGCCGACCAGTATCATCTGTCCGAAAATCGACACGTGCGTAAACGCACGTGCAATTTCCGAACCCTGCCATAAAACCATACGGCCTCTACAACGTTTCGCCCGAACTTGGGAAACTGCCTGTGGGGGACTCTAATGACTCGTCAGCACCCTGGCAGTGGGTTTAACCACAAACCGTCAGCGGCACTAGCTATGCGTAACGGCTGCCCATGGACTGACCTCAAGGGTGGCCGAGGAGCGAACTCAAGGGAAAACCCTACTGAGCCTAACAGTGACAATGTATATACAGTCCGGTCCGTTCGTCAATGAGTATCGCATATCTGCCTAGGGGGCTAGCAAGGTCAGACCCCCAATAGCAGTATAAGTCGCGTCGGAGTGAAGCCCAATAACACCCTGAGATACTACTGGAGTACCTACCAGTAAATCTCCTGCCACGGCCGTGGGCTTTGTGTAATGGCTCTCCTAGACACAGCACGATCTCGCCCCCAATACCGGGAGAGACGAATCCCCTGCCGATCCGCTCACGTGCCTCCATATGGCTCGGGACTGTACCCAAAAGCTACCTGTTTGCACGACTCCTTTGAGCCGTGGTAGGGTAGAAATCAAAGCACAGTGGGAACTCACACGAGACAAATGACGACCTCAGGTCGATGAACTAACCTGTACACTTGTCACCAGGGAACTGCTATCTGACGGTAGATATAATACTAACTAGCAGATTCCCAGCGAGTCCTGTCCGGTGTACTCATAACCCAATGAGCATCTGTATACATCTTAGGTGATCCAACTACACCAGTGGCTTGTGAGACCGGCCACCGCCCCTCGTCGGGGTCTCGACTGTATACACTAGTCTACTCCGGAGTATCGATGCCCTGTCTCGAAACTCCCACGACTAGGGACCACAATTAAGGATATGCATATAAACTACCCAACTCTCACGTATATGATCGCCATCATACTGTTGGTAGTAAAGCAAGATCCTAAGGGCTCTATCAAAGTGTAACATGCAATCAGTCACCTGAACATGTACACGACTGATAAAGGCAAACCAGATAGCATACTATCAATTCGAGTAAGACTGTCCTACCGGGATAGGTCCTCCGCAATCATTGCAATCACGTACCTGCGATCCAATAATTGACTATGAGGGCACTATCTCCAACAATCTCCCACTTGCACTCAAGGCTAATATTGCGATGTCGACTACTCACAGCCCGTGTGAAACCGAACATCCAACTCCTCTACTAATCAGTTTCACAAAGCCCGTTTGTAAAACTATTGTGTTCGAGAAATAGCCTCAGTGAGTGGATCCGCCTAGAAGTTTCTTTCTGTATCTCTCAAAATCTCAAGTTCGCGGAGAAAGCCATCTCCCGAATTGAGTAGTACCTGTCTTAGAATATGTCTGGATATCTGATGGGACCTTAGTTCATAAATGAACTCCATATCCAAACTTCTTAGACTGTAAGGATCACTGAACCTAATCAGTATCCTGCACCATGCCACCTACAGTATCCTCTGGAACCACCTGTCCATAATACTGTCCCTCGTCAGAGGGAAAACTAAAACTCTGACAATCACTCTGTCATCCATGTCACCTTTGAAGTCTGGAATGATAACCGTCTCCCGAAAGAGGCTGCCGTTATCAAATCCGTAGAACATGTACTAATGTTCTAAAACTGCTTCCTTATGTTTCTCCAGGATTGGATTAATACAAACTTATTGCATCTAGTGCAAAAACAACATTTGGTGCGGTACTTGACATCTCATGATTGACTCAATTGCCTAAGCAAGTGATTTGCCAATCATGCACATCCCTCTCCCCTTTAGTCTATACGACACCTTTAGAGAGGGTGACTCCATCATCTGCAGGTACACCACCATGCTAGGAGTCAACTATTCCAAAAACCATTAGAATATCTGTCAAAGTACCCACATTGGGAAACTACCCAAATCTAGATCTAAAACCATAGATCCAGAAACCAGAATGTCAAATATTATATCCATATCCTGTCTGGAGAAACAACTGTGTGACGACCACAGTCCAACCGATCGTAGTATAGGAATTTTACTTCCTACTCTGTGTATGTCATCAAGATACCATGATATCACACCCTACTACCTCCTTAACTGATCCATCCCCTATTCTGATTGAAGTCAAACCCATGACTGTCACATCAAAATTAGATGATCTATCTCCGCTATAACTGCTCAAGTCTATAAATAGATATAAGCATCTTGCCCACTATGCTTCCGCTGCTCCCACTGATTTCGACAACCCTCCTACCGGGTCTCATATCCTGGAACAACAGTAGTGTCAAGTCTTGGTAGATAATAACCTCCCTGTCACCGTCCTTGAGGCTACCGAAGTACCTCTCGGGTGTCTGAGGTAACCTACCACACCTGCGGAGTGGCAATTGGAATGTCAAACCTGATTGAATGTATAGGTCCTATTAAATTTTCCGTAATCGTTCGTGGTTCTGGAATCACTTCCAGTTCTACCATACTCCCACTACTGTTTTCTGAAAAAGATCCATTTTTACTAAAACTGTGGCGAGTCAAGAACAATATCACTATTGATCTTCCAAATGGTAGAGTATCAACCCTCGTCATAGCCAGGGTCAACCCACAAACAGCCATTACAGAAACGTGCCCTGAGTTATCCAGAGTCTGGTTTTAAGCATAAGCTGGACAACTCACCATACCTTAATTTCTTTTAAGGTACGATCCATTCTATATCCAATACAGAAACTTTGGCACTTATTTAATTGGAACCATATTCAAATCATGCAGCTGTCTCCAGTGCATTTCAACTTAATGGAAAAAGGCTAATCAGCATTACTCAACTTAGGAAACCATCCAATTATGAGTAACCTGAAAGAGAAACACGTTTCTCAAAACCATCACTATCATCTGAATACCAATCACAAGAATCTACATCTTCGATCTCTTTGAAGAATCCCGATACTTGTGATACCTGGTTCTCTACTTTATTCTTATACCCACAACTTCTCAAAACTTAGACCTTGTATTTCTACGAAACACTCGTCTAAATACTAGAGAAGTTATAAGTAAATAGAACATAGTACGAGGACCTACCCCTTTGTCCTGATGGACACTGGACAACATACAATACTCTGTATAAGTCCGCTGAGTTAAACAACTCAAAACCTGTGCGTCGTAGGTAGAAAACTGTACCCTGGCGATTTCCTCAAATATCACCAATTACAACGAATTCCGATATAATGAGGATGATTACCTAATTCCCAATATCTTACTCCCACTCATCATCTGTAAAACCATACAGATATGAGAATGAAACCCGGTAAATACATACCCTTGGAGTAAGTGTCTAATCGGGAAAACAGTTTTTCTTTAACGATGCACTGAAACATGAAAATGTTTCGTAGGGGTATCCTGGTATTCATAGTAATGCCTCTTCCATAATCCAATTCATGACTTCAGCCGTATATTTTATTGCCATCTCTCCAAATCCCTTTATTTGTCTTTAGTCGTTACCTTCTGTACACCATCGTTAGGCTAAATGGTTTTCTTCCTTCCCTACCGTTCGGCACCAGCCTATGGTTTGGAAGAAGACTATCCAGTAAGCATAATAGGTGTACCCTCCTAAACCAAGGAGTACTCGCAACTGAGAGAAGGTGACGATAAAAGACAACTGAATAATACCTTATTCCTTTAAAGGTGAAATAGGAGTGGCGATGAAGTACGCGGTTTTGGTCGTGAATGATATCAGTCGCAATTTACTTTGCCCTCTTTCTAATCCCTTTATTTTGTCTTTACATATTACCTTCTGCACACCCTACTTAGGCTAATTGGTTTTCTTCATTCCCTACCTTTTGGCACCAGCCTATGGTTTGGAATAAGACTATCCAATAGGCGTAATAGGTGTACTCTCCTAAACCAAGGAGCTCTCGCAACCTGAGAGAAGGTGATAATAAAAGACAACTGAATAAACCAATTCTATTTCTCCTGAACCTGGATCCATCCTCGAAGAAGTCCCTTCGAGTTCGTATATAACCATACGATGGCTCTATCCAATGGAAGTGGATATCCGTAGTATTACGGGTGTTCTGAGAAATACAAAGGGTAAAAGAAGAAGTGGCAATGACTTATGCAACTCAGACAATCCAAAAGCCAGTATTTTAAGAAGGTTCGGTCAACCTGGTCACTGAGTCAAAGTCTAGGGTCGGTCAAAGGTCGCTGCCAAAGAGAGAGAGAGAAAAGAAACACTCTGCGTGCACTCTAACCTAGATCAGAATGGTCATCTCTTTATCTAATCCGGAAAACTCCCACTGTCCTGTCAAATTCTCCTCCAAACCTAAAGAAGAATCAATCGGGATCACCCGAAGAGTAAACCAACTCATCAGTGGGAATCAGGATCCAACTCTCATCGCATGATAACGTGATGGAATGCATCCACGTTACTCATACTCCAGAAGGTATGCGCATACTCGGCAAGTTTCAGTTTCTTTAGAAACTCCTGATATCAATTTTGCCCCATGCTCTTATAACCTTGGCGTTGGTCAAAATGTCATAAGTCACATGCCAAGTTCTACCCATCACTATCTTGTCAATTTGAACCCACCCGCACATGCCCCTGACGTTGGCCAATCGGCAGAACGACTGTCCCAAACTAACTCATCTATCTATGCAACAATTGAATACCCAGCAGCTACCAAACACTATGCCTTGGCGTTGGTCAAAATGCGTAGCTTGAATACTACTGAATACCCAAAAGAAGTGACGGAGGGCTACGGCTGGTTTTTGGCGAAAAACCTTTAGCGTAGTGAACTTGATATCGCTGAAGGAACCTGATAGCTTTTTTAAAATATAGTGGCGAAAACCTTTTGCTAAAGAGGTCACTCCCGGCAAAGGGATCTCGGCTCTTTCCTCGTGGAATGAGGTGCAGGATATTCCACTGAATACCGCTATGTAAAGCAACTTGTAATCGACTATAGTAAAGTTATTACCCTGACGCAAACTTCTGTCCAAGGGGTCTTTCCCGGTGAAGGGATATCAGCCCTTGCCTCGTCGAATGAGGTGCTGGATATTCACACCGAATACCGCTATGCATAACAAAAGAAAACGTCTTTGCAATAACACTTTTTAAATTGTTCCAACAACTGTAAACAGGTTTGTTTTACTTTGCGTTGATCAGAATCAACGCAGTCCCATCAATAATCACACCAGAAAAGAACGAAAATAAAATGTACGTATATGCCATCCGCATTCGTCACTGGGTCCCGTCATCACCCGTTAGGTTACTTAACTAACGACAGAGCGGGGGCTGGACTAGCGCGGGTGTAAAACATATACAACATCTAATAGTATATAAACCAATATACATAATCGCTCCAGGCGTGATAATATGCAACATTACAGAAAAGTAATAAGCATCACAGAACAATACAGATAATCTGGGATCCCCGAGTTTCACAGAGCCGCTGCTGAAACTCGACGTTCCCCTGTCGTGTGGATAGCCTGTGCAATGAAACCTAGACCCCTACGGGTGCGGCAAGTTACCCGCCATGACCTGAAGCGAGGCAGCCCCCTACAGCATAGTGAATGGACCACCCAGCACTCCACGGAATCCGGTAAGCTTGGGCACCCCTCCTTGGGTCAACCTGTACCCCCTACGAGTGCGGCGAATAGTCTGCCAATTCTGAAGTGGGACCCCTCTGCCTCTCAAAGCCATGAGCTGCGGACCCGTTGCCTCCCAGAACCCGGCTATCCGTGCACTCCGTCTCGGGGCAAAACCTAGTACAGTAATGAAAAATAGTACAATAGGTACATCGACCGCATCCTGGCCGTGCCCCAAAAGAATATTATACAACAGGCAGTGACGGCTGTCCACAAGTTGGACGCTCGCCCCGCAATATCAAATGTACAAATAAACTCAATCTGTACTACCATTGCACACTGCTATCCACCACGACAAATCCGCAACATCACAGCACAACACAGAACATCAACGCGAATGTCACGTTCGCAAACCCGTCTAAAAGAACTATAGCAATTAAACGCGGTTTACCGATCAAATGACATTCCCGGTCGGAGATATAATGTAAGCACTGTAAACTAACGTGTTTAAATTACGATCGACCAAAGACCAAATATCAAAAAGTGGGCCCCACAGCTTACTGGTGAACAGTAACAAAATCTGGGCCAAAACTTTATATACCAAAAACCCCAAAATCCCAAACAGAACCTACTGACAAAATTTGGGAGCACGTGCTCCCCACGTGGCCGCGGTTGCGCGGCCAAACCATGGGTTTGGCCGCCCTTCCGCGGCGACTTGGAGGGATCACGACCCCAAATTTTGTCGTGGGTCTTAGAATTCCCTGCACGGATTTTTAAGACATCCAGAAATAATTTTTGAGACCGTTTAAAAACAACAGAAACTGTCAATATTGGTTTGGCCGCGGAAGCGCGGCCAAACCATGGGTTTGGCCGCCCTTCCGCGGCCAAACCATGGGTTTGGCCGCCCTTCCGCGGCGACTTGGAGGGATCACGACCCCAAATTTTGTCGTGGGTCTTAGAATTCCCTTCACGGATTTTTAAGACATCCAGAAATAATTTTTGAGACCGTTTAAAAACAACAGAAACTGTCAATATAGGATTTTGTCGTTTTTGAGTTTCGGTTCGATCGATGTTTTGAACACGTTAGCACAAGTTAGTATAGCAAAATGGTGAGGCTCTGATACCACTATAAGTCTACGCTAGCGCCCCGGCAGTCTACAGACGCCAAATGCGGAACAAAAACTTTTAACTTGGCGCTATCGTATACTTTAACCCGGATCTGCCATTATTGCTAAACTAACAAACTGTAAAGAGTGTAGGAATGTTATACCGAACGATCCGAGTCCTTCGTTCTTCAACCATCATCCCACGCTCCGTTGCGGCTGCTCCGATCTCGTCGATCTCCGATCTCCTCGTCGAAATGGCACCACATGATCGGTTCTTTAAACGGGCTCCCGCCTCTGACTCGAGGCAACTCGATCGTCAAGTTTGCTAAAAGAGACGACCAAGATTGATGTAGAGAATGAGTAGATGACTTTGTCTCACTTCGTCCAAGTCCGTGGACGATCGGTTAATGAAGTTGCCGTGGAAATCGGGTGATGGAATGAAATGAACTGTAAATTCCATACACCCCAAAACTATCATATCTTTTCAAGAATGAATCAAGTGAGAGAGTGAGTGAGGAGAGAGAGGGGTGTGCACTAATATAGAAGAGGGAGGTGACCGTAGGAGCAAGTGGTGACTATAAGAAAGCTTCTCACTCAAAAGATCAAGAAGAAATATCCTTAGCTAAACAAAACTCATTAATGAAAACCATGAGTCACTTAAACACCTCATCATGCCTTTAATGAAACCATTAATGCACTAATGAGTCATATGCCTCATCATCACTTCTAGAAGCTTCTAGAATGATGACTCACTCATATCTGAAGAAAAGATAAATCCGTCTTTAACCAAATGTTAAAAGACGGCTGATAGAAAACTGGAAACTGGCAACTTCCAAAAGTGATCCTGAAACGACTTTCAGGATAACCCCGAAACTGTATAAATATACCCGCATTTATATTACGACCGAATATAAATGCAACTGAGACAAAGATATTATACCTACTTAATATAATACTCGGATCCGGCTTAAACCAAAGCCGACCAGTATCATCTGTCCGAAAATCGACACGTGCGTAAACGCACGTGCAATTTCCGAACCCTGCCATAAAACCATACGGCCTCTACAACGTTTCGCCCGAACTTGGGAAACTGCCTGTGGGGGACTCTAATGACTCGTCAGCACCCTGGCAGTGGGTTTAACCACAAACCGTCAGCGGCACTAGCTATGCGTAACGGCTGCCCATGGACTGACCTCAAGGGTGGCCGAGGAGCGAACTCAAGGGAAAACCCTACTGAGCCTAACAGTGACAATGTATATACAGTCCGGTCCGTTCGTCAATGAGTATCGCATATCTGCCTAGGGGGCTAGCAAGGTCAGACCCCCAATAGCAGTATAAGTCGCGTCGGAGTGAAGCCCAATAACACCCTGAGATACTACTGGAGTACCTACCAGTAAATCTCCTGCCACGGCCGTGGGCTTTGTGTAATGGCTCTCCTAGACACAGCACGATCTCGCCCCCAATACCGGGAGAGACGAATCCCCTGCCGATCCGCTCACGTGCCTCCATATGGCTCGGGACTGTACCCAAAAGCTACCTGTTTGCACGACTCCTTTGAGCCGTGGTAGGGTAGAAATCAAAGCACAGTGGGAACTCACACGAGACAAATGACGACCTCAGGTCGATGAACTAACCTGTACACATGTCACCAGGGAACTGCTATCTAACGGTAGATATAATACTAACTAGCAGATTCCCAGCGAGTCCTGTCCGGTGTACTCATAACCCAATGAGCATCTGTATACATCTTAGGTGATCCAACTACACCAGTGGCTTGTGAGACCGGCCACCGCCCCTCGTCGGGGTCTCGACTGTATACACTAGTCTACTCCGGAGTATCGATGCCCTGTCTCGAAACTCCCACGACTAGGGACCACAATTAAGGATATGCATATAAACTACCCAACTCTCACGTATATGATCGCCATCATACTGTTGGTAGTAAAGCAAGATCCTAAGGGCTCTATCAAAGTGTAACATGCAATCAGTCACCTGAACATGTACACGACTGATAAAGGCAAACCAGATAGCATACTATCAATTCGAGTAAGACTGTCCTACCGGGATAGGTCCTCCGCAATCATTGCAATCACGTACCTGCGATCCAATAATTGACTATGAGGGCACTATCTCCAACACATCCATCGCCCATCTCATGGGTCGAGAAGCGTATACGCTAGTCTACACTGGTATATTGATGCCCCATCTCGATACACCCACGACTAGGAACCTTGAAGGATGTACTTATGGATAACCATGTCCCCACTAGTATGATCCACATCATAGTCCAGGTAGTCAAGTACACATCCTAAGGGCTTTACCAACATGTAACTATAAGACAGTATAAAGAGACAAGTATACATGTTAAAGTAAAGAGCAACCAGATAGCATACTATCATATCGAGCAAGAAAGTCCTCTCTATATATGTCCAAGCATCCAATATAATATACATAATCTGTACAATACTGGCCTCTAGGGCATACATACAACTAACACATGACTCCCAACGGTGTCTCCGTGATCCCCCGCCGAGTCATGGGTACTGTCACCGGTAGGTACTCGCCCGCCTCCAGGCTCAATCGGCAAAGTCCATCGATCTTCTTGCGGAGGAGAACCATACCGGGCCCCACCATGTACCCTCTACGGCCTCGACGCCTCCTCGTAGGGGTATATATAAATCAGCACCGATAAAACTCACGGTGGATGCGCAAATATCATATCAGGAAACCGGGTTTTTCAATGTATGCATAATTTCATGAACTCCCGCGGTTCCTAAATCCAGAAAACATCATTTAAAATCACAATAACCAATGCGCAAATCCAGGAATAAATATATGCGATATATCTGAAATGCGAGCATATAAAAGAGAATATGTAGCTGAAACCAGATGTATGCGAAATCAATAAGGTACAGCTAAGTATAGGTATCTACCTATAAGTAAACGATGTCGTATACCCCCCTGGGTATAAGTTGAATATGAAGGGTACCCCCTGGGTATAAGTAAAATATGTGCAAGGTATACCTGTAGCTGTATCGCAAGGTGTAGATGTACCTATCACTAATGGTAAGATACACTATAGGTATACCGTTAAACTAGATGTCAAGTATGATAAGCAATATAGTATCTATAAGGGGTTGTGCGTGACATAGCAGTTATTGACGGTGTGTGTAGCATACAATCCGTGCTCGTGCAACATGAACCGTCAAAAATATGTGCAGTGTCCAACGGCTGCTAGTCACAGTACAACTATATCAAGAAAATAGGGTAAAGGCGCAATTCTAACAATGACGTAGAATATGCGACATGTATTTGAATCCTAGCCCAGACGCATAACGCCATGCGGGCGATTCCCCTGTAGATGTTAAATCTACTCACCTACGCTCCACGCTAGGTGAATCCTACCATCTGCTCTCCCCTGTAGCAGTGTCCGTAGTCCCTGCCTACAAACCTGCAAATAAGTCATGGAAATCATATATAAGCCAAATATTCCGCAAAACGCGATATCGAACCAAAACGAGAAACTCGCGTCGCGAACTAAACGCGCGTGTGCACGATACGCTAAAACGTGCGTATACGCATCTAAAACTGTCACAACCCGAAAGTACGGAACGTGACCGGCACTTAGATTACGAAACGTCTAGAGGCGCCACGTAACCTAAGTAAGCCGAAGCCCAGAAATCTAAACCAAAAAAAGAAGAAGAAGAAGAAGAAGAAGAAAAAAACAAGTTTAAAAGCATCATCAAATATTCTCAAAAATTTCGGCAGAGTCACCTCTGTAAAAACTGGCCCCCAAACGGGTACAACAAGTATACTATACATAAACAATAAAAAGCAACCCCAAACAGGAGCTAGCATCAACGCCAATAGGCGGAATCGACCACAACAGGCACAATAATATACAACGCCAAAGGGCGAGGCTCAAAACTCAAAAGAAAACAAAACCACCAGATCAGAATAATACATGCGCGACTCTAAGGTCGAAATAAAAGTCTGGTCCAATAAACTTATCAAGTAATACAAGTATGGTTGATGGAGCTTACTAGATACAAATGAATGAATAAAATACAATGGTGGTTCAGATACAAGTGAACCAACCTACCTTGCAAATCACCCTGAAAGAATAGATGTGCCAGCAAGCTGCCAGGGAAACCTGTATATCGAACCTGTAATAAAATTTGGCACAATGGGGGTGAGTTGCCAACTCGTGAGTAGAAGACATCTACGAAAAGAAATCGAATGCACGACGCTATCCTAGGTCATAATAATACACTACTATTTCCTAAACATCTAGTAATAGCAGGGTAATACTACGTGTAAGTGCAGATACTCCGTGTTCGTGTCAGTGCATCATATAATACTATGTCATATGAAATGAAATGCATGCACCATGAATGTAAAGTAACAAATCCTGAAATCCAGATATACATGTATAAGAACTCTTTAGCTGTTATCATAGTAAAGTGTGTATAAGCATCTGAAATCTCAACAATGAAATCCATAGAAATCCGTGTCAAGCATCGACACAACACATGTAATCTCAAGTCTCAATATGTCGGGCTCCGTCAGTCCGGATCGGCCCATATCATCAAATCTCACGACAACGGTCGGTATCCTCCGGATATCCGCCGCGCCAGACATCACCGGTAGGTAGTCTTCCCCTGCCAGGCTCATCGTCTACAACTCGATCTTCTTGCCCCGGGGTACCATACCGGGCCCACCATGTACCCTAGACGGTTCATCCACTCCTCGAATCGGGTCTCGAAATCCAACAGAAAACATGAAATCTCATGGTGGACGACACATACTTCACGAGAAAACCGCATCTTATTTTAAAAAGAGAGGAGGAGAGAGAGAGAGAAGGTTTTATAATTTCTTGCGGTTTTCCCCAAAAATCCAGAAATCTCATAGAAATCCAAATCTTAAAATCATGAGTAAGTATATGATAAGTGTCGGCATATGCCCATAATACTACAGGATAACATGAAAATATGAATGCATGAAAGTCTAAGCAATAAATATCATGTCTGTACTAATGTCAGAGAATAATCACAATGTTATATCGGTCTAGTTGTTAACTGATTCTATCCATAAAAGACAATATGATCTAAAGTGTACGTGACATAGCAATTACCGATGATGATGTGTGAGCCGGCAAATAAGTGTGCGTGGAATATGCGCATCATCGGTAATAGTGCTGGTGTCCTAACAGGTAAAGTTTATACTGATTATAGCAACATATAAAAGAACATGCACCATGATGATTACAGTATGAATGCAAGACAAATGTGCATTATCCACTCCTCTGCGATATACGAGTACAACTACCACTATATGAGTCGAACCTAAACCAGTGTCCATCTAACATCCTAAAGAACTAAACCTAATAGACTAGTCAGTAAGAAACTAGAGTCTACCAAAGGTCTGAATCAATATCTCTAATAGTCGGCGATCCCACCTCAATAGCGTCACGTACGTAGTACGGCTTCCTCGAATCAAGAGTGCGGATCAATCATCAAATCTAAGCCTCGTACGGTAAAATCCATCGTACGGCATCCCAATATCGGGGTACGGTCAAGTATCTCCTAGGTGTCTCCTCATTCGTATAATGTCATCATCAACACATCTCATGATCAAGGTACTAAACTATAATTGCATACATCAATTATATATCATTGCCATCATAGAGTAATCCTTATTTTATCCTCAGAAATATAATGTCACATGTGTCATATTATGATTAAGTCATACATATATCATATCTTGATCAGTCACAAGCTACAGCCCAGGTACTATTTTAGCGTCCCATGTACCTCCATATCACCACCACCCTTTATAATTTATATATTCATGTTCATTATCTCATTCTCTAATGATCCGCTAACACTTTAATACGACTGTATAGTCAAGAATCACGACATCAAGCCCAGTTATACTGTCTCATCATACCTCAGATATCATATCACATCAATGAATCCCATATACGTGTTGTGTATATATATACACCTATACCTAGTTTTATATATATACACACATATACGTATACGCCATGACAAGTTTTAGTGTGTGCGTGTGTGTTTCTATCAGAAACCTACGAACCTCTCCCAAAGTATTCATCCTCAGGTATGGTTTTCCTAAATCAGTCTAGTCCTGCCTAGGGTCATTACTAGGGTCCTGCTCAATAAGAATCTAGGGTCACATCGGGTTTCCTAATGTCAATAAGTACTATTCCTATTCTACATTGCGGGGGTGCTAAACGCCATCCACCCGACTTCCCTCCGTAGATATGCATCTACTCACCTGGTCCATGTCTGCCGAAGACGGTGTCGCCATCCTCCTCTTCATCGCCCGCAGTCTACGTGAGGGGTACCTAAACGCAAATATATAAATAGCATCGTAAACCGAATCACATACAAAAGTCAAACGATACAAGGAACAAGCATAGGTTAAAACCTATGTCCCGTCCACGCAAAAGAACCAAATACCGCTCGATATCGGCATACAAACTCCGATGGATCGAGATAACATCAACAAACAACTTGTAGTTTTAAAACACATTACTTATACTATAAAACATGATTAAATCCATCGAAACCCGAAAATCTATCAAACCGTCCAATTTCGCAAAACCCGAAAATGCCAGTTTACCGTTTTTCATCAAAACATAACATTTAAATAAAACCAATGGTCATAAAACTCATTAAATAGCATAACTAGACTATACAAACTTTTACTATATTTTTATTACACAAACTTGTATAAATTTGAAATTTCTAGTTTGCACCCTTTAACAATTTCCAACATTTTTCAAGCAAAGTAGCACAATTCCACCACAAAACATGATTTTGCATAAATTAATGACTTAAACCACAATTCATGATGATAATGATATAATGAAACCATAATTATATTTTTAATCTCATTTATATAGGAATTTCTAAAATCTAGTTTACAAAATTAGCAATTTTTATCACAATTTATCAATTAACCATAGAAACTAGCAATCAAACTAAGTTTTTCTTTCCATTAACATGATAATATTTCTACTAAAACTATAATCCAATGATAACAACCCAAATTAGAGTTTTATATTAACCACAACCACATTTTGCAAAAACCTAGTTAACTAAATTCCTAATTTAAAACAATTTTTGAATAACAATTTGTTAAACAATAACCATGCAAGATTTCCTAATACTAAAAGTGTTAAACTAACTACTATAACCCTAATTAATTATTAAAAATCATAACTTGAATTTAGAACCCTAGCTTGCATTTAAAAAAAAAGAACATAGAATTAATTCATTAAATCTAATTAAGCTTAATATGAACATCTAATAACAATAAGTCAAAAGAAAGAAAATTATACCTTCAAAATGTGAAATCCAAACAAGAAATTAGCCTCCAAAATGCATGCTTTCCATCTTCAAATTTCATATAAAATTGAGCAAGGATTAAAGAGTATGGAATAAATAGGATTTTGTGGAATTTTAATTGAATTTTTGATGTGTTTTGGATGAATTTTTGAATAAAAATGGTGTGGGAAATGGGGGGGGGGGCAGCCATGGGGGGTTGTGGCCGGCCCTAGAGAGGTGAGGGAGAGAAAGAAGAGAGTGGGAAAAGTGTGTAGAAGTTTCAAGAGAAAGAACAACACTTAGGTCTTTTCATGGTTTATTTAATTATTTAATTATTTATTTACTATAGCAACTCAAGAAAGCTCTAGAAAATAGGAAAAATTTGCAAATAATTTTTTCATGATACATACTAAATTCTAACATGCCATGGTTCATTTTTACAAATTAAAACCATTTAAATTAGTAATTTACACAAATTTAGTATAAAAATAAAGCTTATGTTAATATTTAAAATAATTAATTTAGGAAAAATATTTTATTAAACTAAAAATTTATAAGTGGATAAATAAACACCATTTACTAGTAATTTCATAATTTAAATGGATATTTTTAAAATTATAATGAAAAACAATCACGGTTTGATTTTACGAAAAAATACATTTTACTTTACCGAAAATCATAAAATTCACTTAAACAATTTTATTCATTTAATTATTTATTTAATTATTTTTAAAAAGTTACAATCTTCCCCCCTTTAAGAAATTCGGTCCCCGAATTTAAATTAAAACTCCCCTTCCAAATACTAAAACATTTAGCAAAACACTCAAATCGTCGGGGCTCCGAAATCATCAACACATAACAAAAATCAACTCCGTCAAGCATAACGCAATCATCGGAGTTATGGAGAGAATAAAATATCATAACCCAATGTGAAAACCATCATAATTTACATCAATCTATAACTTATATATAGTTCGCATCCTAGTAAAATCGCCTAAACCTCATAATAAAGAAGCATACAAAAACCCCTCTTGAAAATCGCCGTGCAATGCACGTGTCACGGTATAAGTAGCGGACGTTTAATTTAAAAAAATAGCTATATATATATATATCTTTTATTTAACATACACGTCCCGCCTGGTTACTAAATCAAATAATAATGACTATGAAAACATACTGCTCAAACTGAAATCAATCCAAATCACATCATAAAAATATCATGTGCGTCCGGTGCGCACTGCAATCGAAACCAACTAAAGATACCATGAATACACACAAAAACAAAACTAAGTGCAACAGGTGTGCACCAAAAACATCTGTCAAGTGCAACGGGTGTGCACGACTCAATATCAGGTGCATCTAATTTGCACAAAACCCCGATTTAGTGCATCTGATGTGCACAAAATCGCATCAAGTGCGCCAAGTATGCGCAAGAATCCTAATCAGGTGCACATGGCGCACGAAAACATACATCGAATATCAAACTCGAATCACAGTACGAAAATGGATAAAACTAGGTCGAAGCATATATCAAAATCATGTGTAACCCATATGCACGAAATCAGATCAAAATCACAAAAGGTATTAAAACCAAATCAAGTGTACTGGGTATGTACTAAACAACATCAATACAACCGGTATATGAAACACAACTAGAATGTAATGAAGGTACACACATGAAATACAAATCGTAAAACGAACTCCTCAAAATGCCAAAATCCAATAACAGAAAATATGAAATTCAAATCACTAAATCACAATCGTAAACACGATCGTCAATGTCCGCCTCTTTCCTCTGATGTCGGCTGCTTCGAACTCGTCACTTCGTAGCTGTGCTGACTGCGCTACCAACGGCAATACTCATATCTAGAGTCTCCCACGTAGTCGATCCCTTCACTTGATATCCGGACTACATTAAACTTTTCGATCAATCCATCAAAATCCCATAATTCCCCGAGAGCTCAACACTCAAGTACAGTTTAAAAATATCCGGTACATACCCCAGCATCGATGATCCAGCCGTAGAAGGGCAAACCCAAGCCTCACTAATGGCACCGCGGAACTGCCTAAACCCTAAGGTTCAAGGGCGTTCTCGTGGTCATTATGTCGAGTTAGGGTTTCATTCTTCTAGAGGGTCCATCGAAAATACCTGCATGTTCTTCCGAATACTTTAAACTTGGGAAAATGGTTTCCTGATAATCGTTCAAACCCTTTAACTTCATCCGGACGGCATATGAATACCCTTCGTCCGCACGCTAAGCAATGCTTCAATCCACAAGAATAACAAATACTCTAATGGTTATCGCATTCGAGCCGCAGCTCGCTCTGCCCGTGCGCCCGTGGTAACAGAACCACCCTCCGACATCGACGAAGATAGATCAAAGGAACGAAAGAAATACGGTGCAAACAAATGTACCTCCTAAGGCTCCTTAAGCAGAGTAGCGTATCGTAAGTATGCCGCGGACCATACCCACGGTACGTTACTCTACCTAAATCGCCTACTCCATCAACCAAGGGTCACCTAGACTTATACAGGGTTAAACCTAGCGCTCTGATACCAACTTTGTCACGACTCGAAAGTACGGAACGTGACCGGCACTTAGATTACGAATCGTCTAGAGGCGCCACGTAACCTAAGTAAGCCGAAGCCCAGAAATCTAAACCAAAAAAAGAAGAAGAAGAAAAAAAAACAAGTTTAAAAGCATCAGCAAATTTTCTCAAAAATTTCGGCAGAGTCTCCTCTGTAAAAACTGGCCCCCAAACGGGTACAACAAGTATACTATACATAAACAATAAAAAGCATCCCAAAACGGGAGCTAGCATCAACGCCAATAGGCGGAATCGACCACAACAGGCACAATAATATACAACGCCAAAGGGCGAGGCTCAAAACTCAAAAGAAAACAAAACTACCAGATCAGAATAATACATGCGCGACTCTAAGGTTGAAATAAAAGTCGGTCCAATAAACTTATCAAGTAATACAAGTATGGTTGATGGAGCTTACTAGATACAATTGAATGAATAAAATACAATGGTGGTTTAGATACAAGTGAACCAACCTACCATGCAAATCATCCTGAAAGAATAGATGTGCCAGCAAGCTGCCAGGGAAACCTGTATATCGAACCTGTAATAAAATTTGGCACAACGGGGGTGAGTTGCCAACTCGTGAGTAGAAGACATCTACGAAAAGAAATCGAATGCACGACGCTATCCTAGGTCATAATAATACACTACTATTTCCCAAACATCCAGTAATAGCAGGGTAATACTACGTGTAAGTGCAGATACTCCGTGTTCGTGTCAGTGCCTCATATAATACTATGTCATATGAAATGAAATGCATGCACCATGAATGTAAAGTAACAAATCCTGAAATCCAGATATACATGTATAAGAACTCTTTAGCTGTTATCATTGTAAAGTGTGTATAAGCATCTGAAATCTCAACAATGAAATCCATGGAAATCCGTGTCAAGCATCGACACAACACATGTAATCTCAAGTCTCAATATGTCGGGCTCCGTCAATCCGGATCGGCCCATATCATCAAATCTCACGACAACGGTCGGTATCCTCCAGATATCCGCCGCGCCAGATATCACCGGTAGGTAGTCTTCCCCTGCCAGGCTCATCGTCTACAACTCGATCTTCTTGCCCCGGGTACCATACCGGGCGCACCATGTACCCAAGACGGTTCATCCACTCCTCGAATCGGGTCTCGAAATCCAACAGAAAACATGAAATCTCATGGTGGACGACACATACTTCACGAGAAAACCACATCTTATTTTAAAAAGAGAGGAGGAGAGAGAGAGAGAAGGTTTTATAATTTCTTGCGGTTTTCCCCAAAAATCCAGAAATCTCATAGAAATCCAAATCTTAAAATCATGAGTAAGTATATGATAAGTGTCGGCATATGCCCATAATACTGCAGGATAACATGAAAATATGAATGCATGAATGTCTAAGCAATAAATATCATGTCTGTGCTAATGTCAGAGCATAATCACAATGTTATATCGGTCTAGTTGTTAACTGATTCTATCCATAAAAGACAATATGATCTAAAATGTACGTGACATAGCAATTACCGATGATGATGTGTGTGAGCCGGCAAATAAGTGTGCGTGGAATATGCGCATCATCGGTAATAGTGCCGGTGTCCTAACAGGTAAAGTTTATACTGATTATAGCAACATATAAAAGAACATGCACCATGATGATTACAGTATGAATGCAAGACAGATGTGCATTATCCACTCCTCTGCGATATACGAGTACAACTACCACTATATGAGTCGAACCTAAACCAGTGTCCATCTAACATCCTAAGGAACTAAACCTAATAGACTAGTCAGTAAGAAACTAGAGTCTACCTAAGGTCTGAATCAATATCTCTAATAGTCGGCGATCCCACCTCAATAGCGTCACGTACGTAGTACGGCTTCCTCGAATCAAGAGTGCGGATCAATCATCAAATCTAAGCCTCGTACGGTAAAATCCATCGTATGGCATCCCAATATCGGGGTACGGTCAAGTATCTCCTAGGTGTCTCCTCATTCGTATAATGTCATCATCAACACATCTCATGATCAAGGTGCTAAACTATAATCGCATACATCAATCATATATCATTGCCATCATAGAATAATCCTTATTTTATCCTCAGAAATATCATGTTACATGTGTCATATTATGATTAAGTCATACATATATCATATCGTGATCAGTCACAAGCTACAGCCCAGGTACTATTTTAGCGTCCCATGTACCTCCATATCACCACCACCCTTTATAATTTATATATTCATGTTCATTATCTCATTCTCTAATGATCCGCTAACACTTTAATACGACTGTATAGTCAAGAATCACGGCATCAAGCCCAGTTATACTGTCTCATCATACCTCAGATATCATATCACATCAATGAATCCCATATACGTGTTTTGTATATATATACACCTATACCTAGTTTTATATATATACACACATATACGTATACGCCATGACAAGTTTTAGTGTGTGCGTGTGTGTTTCTATCAGAAACCTACGAACCTCTCCCAAAGTATTCATCCTCAGGTATGGTTTTCCTAAATCAGTCTAGTCCCGCCTAGGGTCATTACTAGGGTCCTGCTCAATAAGAATCTAGGGTCACATCGGGTTTCCTAATGTCAATAAGTACTATTCCTATTCTACATTGCGGGGGTGCTAAACGCCATCCACCCGACTTCCCCCCGTAGATATGCATCTACTCACCTGGTCCATGTCTGCCGAAGACGGTGTCGCCATCCTCCTCTTCATCGCCCGCAGTCCACGTGAGGGGTACCTAAACGCAAATATATAAATAGCATCGTAAACCGAATCACATACAAAAGTCAAACGATACAAGGAACAAGCATAGGTTAAAACCTATGTCCCGTCCACGCAAAAGAACCAAATACCGCTCGATATCGGCATACAAACTCCGATGGATCGAGATAACATCAACAAACAACTTGTAGTTTTAAAACACATTACTTATACTATAAAACATGATTAAATCCATCGAAACCCGAAAATCTATCAAACCGTCCAATTTCGCAAAACCCGAAAATGCCAGTTTACCGTTTTTCATCAAAACATAACATTTAAATGAAACCAATGGTCATAAAACTCATTAAATAGCATAAATAGACTATACAAACTATTACTATATTTTTATTACACAAACTTGTATAAATTTGAAATTTCTAGTTTGCACCCTTTAACAATTTCCAACATTTTTCAAGCAAAGTACCACAATTCCACCACAAAACATGATTTTGCATAAATTAATGACTTAAACCACAATTCAAGATGATAATGATATAATGAAACCATAATTATATTTTTAATCTCATTTATATAGGAATTTCTAAAATCTAGTTTACAAAATTAGCAATTTTTATCACAATTTATCAATTAACCATAGAAACTAGCAATCAAACTAAGTTTTTCTTTCCATTAACATGCTAATATTTCTACTAAAACTATAATCCAATGATAACAACCCAAATTAGAGTTTTATATTAACCACAAACACATTTTGCAAAAACCTAGTTAACTAAATTCCTAATTTAAAACAATTTTTGAATAACAATTTGTTAAACAATAACCATGCAAGATTTCCTAATACTAAAAGTGTTAAACTAACTACTATAACCCTAATTAATTATTAAAAATCATAACTTGAATTTAGAACCCTAGCTTGCATTTTAAAAAAAAGAACATTGAATTAATTCATTAAATCTAATTAAGCTTAATATGAACATCTAATAACAATAAGTCAAAAGAAAGAAAATTATACCTTCAAAATGTGAAATCCAAACAAGAAATTAGCCTCCAAAATGCATGCTTTCCATCTTCAAATTTCATATAAAAATGAGCAAGGAATAAAGAGTATGGAATAAATAGGATTTTGTGGAATTTTAATTGAATTTTTGATGTGTTTTGGATGAATTTTTGAATAAAAATGGTGTGGGAAATGGGGGGGCAGCCATGGGCGGTTGTGGTCGGCCCTAGAGAGGTGAGGGAGAGAAAGAAGAGAGTGGGAAAAGTGTGTAGAAGTTTCAAGAGAAAGAACAACACTTAGGTCTTTTCATGGTTTATTTAATTATTTAATTATTTATTTACTATAGCAACTCAAGAAAACTCTAGAAAATAGGAAAAATTTGCAAATAATTTTTGCATGATACATACTAAATTCTAACATGCCATGGTTCATTTTTACAAATTAAAACCATTTAAATTTGTAATTTACACTAATTTAGTGTAAAAATAAAGCTTATGTTAATATTTAAAATAATTAATTTAGGAAAAATATTTTATTAAACTAAAAATTTATAAGTGGATAAATAAACACCATTTACTAGTAATTTCATAATTTAAATGGATATTTTTAAAATTATAATGAAAAACAATCACGGTTTGATTTTACGAAAAAATACATTTTACTTTACCGAAAATCATAAAATTCACTTTAACAATTTTATTCATTTAATTATTTATTTAATTATTTTTAAAACGTTACAAAAACCATCGCGACACGCCGCGATACGCTGGATCACAGAACCCGCTCACGTATCGCGCGTCTCGCGCAAACACAACGGACATTCAAAACGATATATGATCCCAGATTTTCCTACAGGTCAAATCTTACAAAACTATACATGCCAAAATACTAGACAACACAGAATAGAGCCCTACACAAAACCCCAGCACCCTTGCCCCCTACTTGGCCGCAAATTGCGGCCAAACCTAATAAAACTGCTGCCTGGGTAGGGAATTAGGGGCTCGTGTTCAGGTGGTGGTATCTAGACCTAGTGTACATGCCCCAGTTTTCTCAATTTTAACCTGAAGGTCCCGGGTCAAAAGCAGATCTCAGAATGCCAATATATCGCTTAAAAACTCCAATTTAGCACAAAACACAAACCCAATGGTATTTTAGTGTAATCCAGGGTTAAACTCAGTTAAGGTGACCCTAACAACACTTAAATAGGTAGGGTTAAGTAACACAATCACCACTTAATCAACATTTCCACGTACATCACCATAATTAGCACTAAACTCATAATTAAACACGAACCGACACTAATTAGCACACAAACTAAGCAAAAGAGAGATGTGTTCAGAAAATATACCCTAGAGAACCCTAGGAAGCAAGAGAAGAAGTGTATGGAGGAGATGAGGGGTTGCTACTGCTGCTGGGGCTCCTGTTGCTGCTGCCAGATGTTGTTGCTGTTGCTGCCTTGGCTGCTGCTGCTGGTACTGCATCTTCTACTGCCGCTGGAGCTTCTCTTTGCTAGGGTTGCTGCTGCTAGGTGAGTATGTGTGTGTTGTGAGAGAATGAGAGGATGAGTGAAAAGAGAAGTGATAATGAGAGACAAAGTCAAAACCCCTCCTCTCTCTCTTCATTTAATGAAGCATGGCAAAGCCATCATGCCCCATTCTCACTCTCTCTTTCTCTCTCACCAAGGTCAATACAAGAAGTCAAATTTAAATCCCCTTTTTAAATCATTTTGCATTTAAAACAATCATCATACTTAAAACCCATAACACTTAAAACAAAACTATAAAGCTAGATTAGGGAAAATGGTTAGTTAACCATGATTTCTAATCATGTTTAACCCCAAATTACAACCCTAGTTTACATGCACAAGTGTGTGTGTGCCTAGAAAAATTCTAATAAAATACTCATTAAATAGGATAAAATATTTGAAACTTAATTTGTTAAACTTTTTATTAAAATCCATACATTAAAATATAATTAGCCACAAAACACATTCTAAGGTGTTACAATCTCCCCCCTTAAAAGAAATTCGTCCCCGAATTTTAAAATATACTAAGCGTACCTTCAAAGAGAAGATTACAACTCTCAAATCTCGCTTGCAGCCTCCCAAGTGATTATCTCACTATACGGCTACGTCCAAGAAAACCCTTCACAGATGGCAAGACCCTTGACCGACGTTTCTCCACTCGCCGGGCCATTAACACAAATGGCTGCTGGTGAACGAAAGATCGCGTCCAAGCTACATGGTCTGGTGCTAAATCATGTGAGAAAGGTCAAGAAGGTAATTGTAAAGTATCATCACAAGGAATACGGGATGAAAATTCAATAATCTGGGCGGAAGTGCCAAATTAAAGGCAACGAAACTGACTCGCTTATAGGATCTCAGAAGGACCTAAACCATGGGACAAGCTTCCCAAAATCCAACACGTCATTCATCGGAAAGTCCATAGGAATACAAGATCTGCCCCTGCGAGCTCGAGTCTATGACCAACGCAGTCGGCATAAGACCTCAGTGTAAGTCGATGTACAACACCCCACGACTTGCGGGGAGGCGGAAATATGAAAAACGATCTTGTTCTTTGCTTAAACATCGACTAACCGCATGAATCGAAGCTAAACGATAACTAACATCAAACATAGAAGTTCTAAACTACTATGTGAAGGGATTATACCTAAAGAACCGTGTCCTTCGTCTTTACGAACTCCACCTCCACCTCGGCCTTCTCCAAGTAGTAGACGATCAACCACGAGAGCTATACTCCAAGCTTTGCCTCTAAACTTGAGGCTACTAGGTTTCTTTAAGTGCTAATCAAAGTACCTAGATGATATAGAAAGAGGGTTATGGATTAAGTAGTCTAACTAATCCTTGTACTCAACACATGAAAGGGGAGGATTAGGGTTTGAAGAGAGGAAGCTTGAGGAGAGAGAAGGTGAGAAGAATAATCAAATGAGAAAATGAGTTATCATAATATATATCAAGCATTATTGCTTTTCAAGAAAAGAAAAGAAAATGATTTACAACCATGCTTGATAAATATCTTATGGTGATTCATCTCCATGAGTCATTAAGCAATTATGAAGCATTAATGACATGGATGAATCATCCATATGACCCACTAATCTCATTTAATGTATATGCCACCTAAACCTCCTTAGTCACCATCTTCTAGAAGCTTCTCGCGCAATTACGAGAACGCCCCTCATATCCGTGAAAACAAGGAAAAACTTTAGACTGTATAAATTCAATAATCGGATACTAGTAACTGGCTTAAACCAAAGCCGACTAGTAAAAACTGTCCGAAAGTCGTACGTGCGTAAACACACGTATGCGTCCGAACCCTTGTCGTAAAACCATACGACCTCTATATCGTTTCGTTTGGAGTAGGGAAACTCTCTTCGTGGGACTCTAGAGACTCGACTACTACGCTGGCAGTGGGTTTAACCACAGATCGCAAGTGGCACTAGCTGTACGTAATGGTCCCCAGGTAGATGTCGATAAGAAGGCCGATGAGGAAACCCATCCGAACTCCTACTGAGTCTGATGTGACAATCTCCGTACAGTCCGGTCTGTTCGTCTAAGACTATCGCATATCGGGCCTAGGGGGGCGGCAAGCGTCAGTCCCCTAATAGCGGTATAAGTCGTGTCGGAGCGAAGCCCATTACACCCTGAGAAACTACTGGAACCTACCAGCAAATCTCACTTGCCCTGGCCAGGGACTTTGCGTAATGGCTCTCTGACACAGCGCGATATCAACCCCCAATACCGGGAGAGACGAATCCTAACTAACCGCCACTGCCTCTAAGTGCACGGGACTGCACCCAACTGCTACCTGTTTGCACGACTCCTTTGAGCCGTGGTAGGGTAGTAATCTAAGAACAGTGGGACACACTCGAGGCGAAGTAGCAGTGTCAAGTCTGCGGACTATGCTGTACTCATGTTACCTGGGAACTGTTCACTGATGACAGGTATAAAACCAACCAACAGTTCCCTGTGAGTCCTGTCCGGTATACCCGTAACCTAACGAGCACCTGCATACTATCTCCAGTACGACGTACTGACGGCTTTGGGACAGACCATCTCCCCAACTGGGATGAGAAGCGTACACACTAGTCTACTCCGGAGTATCGATGCCCTGTCTCGATAATCCAACGACTAGGGACCTGAATAAGGATGTGCTTGTAGACTTCCCAGCCCCCACTAGTGTGACTGCCATCACAACGCTGGTAGTCAAGCAAGATCCTAAGAGCTCTATCAATACGTATACTCACTTATTAAGATAGAAAAACCAAGTAGCATACTACCATGTTTAGCAAGACTGTTATATACATGTGAATATCCCAAGCTTCCATTAAGTAATATACAAACTAGTATGATACAATAATGGCCCTTAGTGCATATACACTAACAATCTCCCACTTACACTAGGGCCATGTACTGGCATATCGAAGACCGATGATCTCGAGTAGCCTCTCGAACTAAATCTGAGGTAGGGCCTTCGTGAATGGATCAGCAATGTTCTCTTCAGAAGCAACTCTCCGAACCTCGATCTCCCGACGATCAATGATCTCCCTGATCAGGTGATACCGCCTTAAGATGTGTCTGGACTTCTGATGGGACCTTGGTTCCTTCGCTAAAGCTATAGCTCCGTTGTTGTCGCAATACAGAGGTATTGGATCAACTATGGTAGGAACCACCTGAAGTTTTGTTAGGAACTTCTTCATCCAGACTGCTTCTTTTGCGGCATCACAAGCAGCTATATACTCCTCTTCCATCGTTGAGTCAGCAACGGTGTCCTGCTTGGAGCTCTTCCAGCACACTGCCCTTCACTTGAGGGTAAAGACATAACCCGACATGGACTTGGAATCGTCCTTATCACTCTGGAAGCCGGAATCAGCAAAGGCCTCCAACCTGAGGTCTTTTCCACTGTAAACCAAGAACATCTCCTTAGTCCTCCTTAGGTATTTGAGAATGTTCTTTACTGCTATCCAGTACTTCTCCCCTGGGTCTGACTGATACCGGCTTACCACACTCAGTGCGTAAGCTACATCTGGTCTTGTGCACAACATCGCATACATTATAGAGCCTACCGCCGAAGCGTAGGGTATAAAAGACATGCGTTCCCTTTCCAAATCAGTCTTGGGAGACATCTCTTTGGAGAGGGTGATTTCGTGACAAGCCGGTAGATTACCGCGCTTAGAATCTTCCATACTGAATCTTTTCAGTACAGTTTCGATATACCTGGACTGCGAAAGTCCCAACATCCTCTTGGATCTATCACGATAGATCCGGATCCCCAGAATGTAAGAGGCATCACCCAGGTCTTTCATGGAGAACCTGTATGACAAGAATCCTTTGACAGATTGTAGCATAGGAATGTCATTTCCTATCAGTAGAATGTCATCCACGTACAAGACGAGGAATACGACACTTCTGGCTACAACTTTACTATATATGCACGGTTCATCTGGATTTTTGATAAAGTCATATTCTTTGACTGTCTCATCAAAACAGATGTTCCAACTCCGCGATGCCTGCTTTAGTCCATAAATGGACTTAAGCAGCTTGCATACTTTCCCGCTGCTCCCACTCTGATTGAAACCCTCTGGCTGATCCATATAGACGTACTCTTCTAAATTTCCATTTAGAAAAGCCGTCTTTACGTCCATCTGTCAGATTTCATAATCATGGAAGGCAGCAATAGCAAGAAGGACCCGAATGGACTTGAGCATAGCCAGTGGAGAAAAAGTTTCGTCATAGTCCAAACCAGGTCTTTGACGAAAACCCTTTGCAACAAGTCTAGCCTTATAGGTTTCCACCTGTCTATCTACACCAATCTTTTTCTTGAAGATCCATTTGCATCTTATGGGTTTTACCCCATCTGGAGCAAAGTCCAAAGTCCATACTTTGTTGGTGTACATGGACTCCATTTCGGTCCGCATTGCATCTAGCCATCGTATTGAGTCGCCGCTCTGGATTGCCTGCTGGAAGTCAGTAGGTTCATCATCATCTATGATGCAATCCTCTCTATCCCCATCTATGAGAAAACCGTAGTATCTCTCAGGCGGATGAGACGGCCTACTACTCCTGCGGAGGGGTGCGGGAATGTCCTGTTCTTCTTGAACTATCGGTTCTACCAAACTTTTAGTAGCAGTTTGTGGTTCTGGAATTTCTTTCAGTTCTATTTCGCTCCCACTTATTTCCTTTTCTAAAAACTGATATTCTAGAAAATGGGCATTACGAGAAACAAACACCTTTTGTTCCTCTGCGTAATAGAATAGATACCCCTTAGAGTTCTTTGGATATCCTACAAACTTACACTTTACTGATCGTGCCTCGAGCTTGTCCACATGCTGCTTTTTAACAAAAGCTGGACATCCCCATATTTTCAGATACTGAAGATAGGGTTTCTTCCCACTCTACATCTGATATGGCGTGGTAGGCACAGTCTTGGTAGGAACCATGTTCAAAAGATATGTCGCCGATTCTAGCGCATAACCCGTGAAAGATCGCAGTAACTCAGCATTACTCATCATGGATCGTACCATATCCAATAGGGTTCGATTCCATCTCTCCGATACACCGTTATGCTGTGGTGTGTATGGAGGAGTAAGCTGAGAGAGAATTCCTTTCTCTTTTTAGGTAACCTAGGAACTCGGCACTCAAGTATTCACCACCTCGATCAGATCTAAGTGTCTTGATACTTTTGCCGGTTTGGTTTTCTACTTAATTCTTATACACTTGGAATTTCTCAAAAGCCTCGGATTTATGTTTCATCAGATAAATGAATCAGTATCTTAAGTAATCATCCGTGAAAGTAATGAAATAGCAAAAATCACCTCTTGCATGTGTAGACATTGGACCACATACATCGCTGTGTATGAGTCTTAAGAGCTCGCTCGCTCTTACTCTGTGTCCAGTAAAAGGAGTCTTTGTCATCTTTCCTTTGAGACAAGATTGACAAGTGTCATAAGTTTGATATTCGAACGAGTCCAAATATCCTTCTCTATGCAACTTAGTCATCCTTCTCTCATTGATGTGACCCAGTCTACAATGCCATAAGAAAGCTTTATTTAAATCAGGAGACTTTCTTTTTAGTGTGTTCTGGACATTGAAAATTTGGAGTTGGTTTAAGACATATATACCGTTATTTAGTGTACCGGACCCAATCAAACCATGATTAAGGTGGATGTTAACAACATCTCTTACAAACGTGAAATCATAACCTTTATTTGATAACAGGGAAACTGATATGATATTACACGTTAAGCTTGGTACAAAAAAACAGTTATGTAAAACCAAAATGTGTCCACTCGTCAATCCCAGGTGATACTCCCCGACGGACGCAGCTCCCACGCTAGCTCCGTTAGCAACCTTTAGGGTCATATCACCTTCCTTCAGCACTCTACGGTTTCTCAGTGCCTGCAATGAATCGCAAATATGAGATCCTGATTCGGTATCCAATACCCAGGAAGTAGAGTTAATTGACAGACAATTCTCAATTACAAACACACCTGAAGTCGAAGCCATAGCTTGCTTCGGTTCCTGGTTCTTGGCGTTCCACGCCTTGCAATCTTTCTTCCAGTGTCCTTTCCTGTGACAATGGAAGCACTCATCCTGGCCCACTACCGGTACCGCAAACTTTTTCTTCCCTTCCCTCCCACCTTACTAACACCTCCTCTAGGATTGGTGGCGGCCTTCTTCTTCCTTCCTTTGGCCCTAGCCTTGGACCCGGAAGAAGATGCACCGCTAACAAACATAGCGGGTGTTTCCCTTGCTTTCTGAAAGGTGCCCTCTGCACTCCTTAACATGTTCAGGAGTTCCGGAAGTTCAACTTCTTTTCTTTGAATGTTGAAGTTCAGGATAAACTGGGCGTAGGTGGAAGGAAGGGACTGGAGAATAAGGTCTGTATAGAGCTCATTATCCAAAGTCGTCCCAAGGTCTGCGAGCTCTTCTATATAGCCGATCATCTTTAGGACATGTTCTCCTACCGATGACCCGACAACCAACTTCGCTCGAAACAAGTTCTTGGAGGTCTCGTATCTTGCTATACGAGATTGCTCTCCATAAAGTTCCTTTGTATGGAGAAATATGGCATCTAGTTCCATATCCTCGTGCCTCCTCTGATGTTCATTGTTCATCGAGGCAAGCACGATACACTTGGCTTTCGCGCAATCGAAATCCCAGGTTTTGCGGATTTCCTTATCCGCATTACTGGATTTGGGACCAGGGACAGCAGGTGCCATAGCGGTGAGGACGTACCCCAATTTGTCATAGGTAAAAGCCATTTTGACATTCCGCAGCCAATCTTTATAGTTTGGCCCTGTCAGTATATTTTTCTCTAAAAGTAACTTAAGTCCAGTCATTTTCAGGGTCGCTGCAATTAGGAGAGAGAGAAGAAAACTCTTTAGCATGATGCTCTTGCAAGTTTAGAGTGGTTTTTAGTTTATCTAACCTGGATGGCTCCCACTGTTTCTCGAATCCTTTCTCAAACCATAAAAGAAGAATTAGCCAGGACTATTCTCACTGTACAATTCTTGCTTAACCATTCAGCAAGGCTAGTGTCGATACTTCGAGGGAGGTTTTCCAACGCTTTCGCGAAGTTCCTTAATTAAAGAACCTCTTTTCTCTGGGGGCGTAACCCCGCTGACACTTTTCTTGACACCTACTTGGTTTATAGCATTGATCGTTAAGTGACGAATATCCTGATAAGTAGCATATACTCACAGTAGGATCGGGATCCAAATATCATCGTATGATAATGTTGAAGGAATCCTACCAACATTCATCAAACTCCAAATGGTATGCATCTCTTTGCAAATTTAAGTTTCTTTAGAAATTCCCGATATATATTTTTGCCCCATGCTCTTATGACCTTGGCGTTGGTCAAAATGTCATAAGTCACATGTCAAGTTCTACCTATCATTATCTTGTTAATTTGAACCCATCCGTACATATCCTTGACGTTGGCCAAAATGATCATACGACTGTCCCAAACTAACTCATCTATCTATGCAACAAATGAATACCCAGCAGCTACCAAACCCTATGCCTTGGCGTTGGTCAAAATACATAGCTTGAATACTACTGAATACCCAGATGAAATGACGGAGGGCTACGAATGGTTTTGGCGAAACCGTGAACGTAGTGAACTTGATATAACCGAAGGAACCTGATAGCTTTTTAAAAGGAGTGGTTAAAGCTCCGCATTTAAAAATATCTGTTTTTAAAATTAACCGAGTGGTTTCTTTTAAATTATTCCAACGATTAAACTTTTGATTTATATTCTTTGCATTATAAATAATGCGTCCCATCATTAACCTATCATTGCAGAAAACAACGAAAATACAACGTCCTCTTATGCCATTCGCATTCGCCACGGGGCCCCGTCATCACCCGTTAGGTTACTTAACTAACGACAGAGCGAGGGCTGGGTAGCGCGGGTGTAAAACATAAGTGACGTCTAAATAGCTATCATATATAGATATTGTACATTCGTCAGATGCAATAATAGGCATTTCAGATCACAGATGAACTTTATTGGATTTACAAGCAATCCGTGTTTGTTTGCAACAAAAGACGGATTATACAGTTGTGATGAATAGCCATTACCCCACCCAAGACCTCTACGGGTACGGCAAACTACCCTCCAAATACCCGAAGTGAAACGGTCTCCCTCAACAAAGTGAGTAGGCCACTAAACACTTCAAAGTACCGGGTAGTTTGTGCACCCCACCTTGGGTCTATCCTAGGAGCAGAAACAGTAAAATGAAATAATACAACGGTGGCTACAACCGCTACCTGGAAGTGCCCCGCAAAATAATATTATAACATATTACAATTACATCGAATGAATTAAAATAATAACCCATCACAAACCCCGGCTAATCATCACAACAGTCCAATACAGTTCACATCCACAAACAGATAAAATCCATTACAAAAATGTGCAACCCCCTGCCAACTGACATACTAGCAGTTAGGGGAGGTTTACGAACACATTATACAAACACAGATATAATACAACAAGCAAATGCCGTATAATTTCGATCGATTAAACACATTTAATTTTGCTCCAATACTTCTCTGTAAATCTGAAACCTGAGCAAAAATTAAAAAATTCCAGAAAATACCAAATATCACAGAGAACCAACACAGGAAAATTGGGATGATGAATCGGCAACTCGGCGGCGGAATCGCGGCGGATCGGTGGGATCCGCCGTGGTTCCGCGGCGCTTTAGTCGATTCATGAGCCCAGTTTTCTTGGGTGTTCTAATACTATCATTTTGAGCTTTCTTAAGGTCCCTGAAAATTTTTTTGGACCACATTTAAAAATCGACAGAATACCATGATATCAGGGTTTTCCGGTTTTGTTTTTTCTGTTCGAAATTCATACAATTTTGCAAGGGAGTTATTTATTGTTTAGTTAGGCTCTGATACCACTGTAAGTCGATGTACAACACCCCACGACTTGCGGGGAGACGGAAATATGAAAAACGATCTTGTTCTTTGCTTAAACATCGACTAACCACATGAATCGAAGTTAAACGATAACTAACATCAAACATAGAAGTTCTAAACTACTATGTGAAGGGATTATACCTAATGAACCGTGTCCTTCATCTTTACGAACTCCACCTCCTCCTCGGCCTTCTCCAAGTAGTAGACGATCCACCACGAGAGCTATACTCCAAGCTTTGCCTCTAAACTTGAGGCAACTAGGTTTCTTTAAGTGCTAATCAAAGTACCTAGATGATATATGGAGAGGGTTATGGATTAAGTAGTCTAACTAATCCTTGTACTCAACACATGAGAGGGGAGGATTAGGGTTTGAAGAGAGGAAGCTTGAGGAGAGAGAAGGTGAGAAGAATAATCAAATGAGAAAATGAGTTATCATAATATATATCAAGCATTATTGTTTTTCAAGAAAAGGAAAGAAAATGATTTACAACCATGCTTGATAAATATCTTATGGTGATTCATCTCCATGAGTCATTAAGCAATTATGAAGCATTAATGACATGGATGAATCATCCATATGACTCACTAATTTCATTTAATGTATATGCCACCTAAACTTCCTTAGTCACCATCTTCTAGAAGCTTCTCGCGCAATTACGAGAACGCACCTCCTATCCGTGAAAACACGGAAAAACTTTAGACTGTATAAATCCAATAACCGGATACGAGTAACTGGCT
This sequence comes from Agapanthus africanus, assembly GCA_030015575.1. Taxonomy (NCBI): domain Eukaryota; kingdom Viridiplantae; phylum Streptophyta; class Magnoliopsida; order Asparagales; family Amaryllidaceae; genus Agapanthus; species Agapanthus africanus. The sequence continues at coordinate 489,182,570 of JASDDO010000014.1, forward strand.
TAAACCAAAGCCGACTAGTAAAAACTGTCCGAAAGTCGTACGTGCGTAAACACACGTATGCGTCCGAACCCTTGTCGTAAAACCATACGACCTCTATATCATTTCGCCTGGAGTAGGGAAACTCTCTGCGTGGGACTCTAGAGACTCGATTACTACGCTGGCAGTGGGTTTAACCACAGATCGCAAGTGGCACTAGCTGTACGTAACGGTCCCCAGGTAGATGTCGATAAGAAGGCCGATGAGGAAACCCATCCGAACTCCTACTGAGTCTGATGTGACAATCTCCGTACAGTCCGGTCTGTTCGTTTAAGACTATCGCATATCGGGCCTAGGGGGCGGCAAGCGTCAGTCCCCTAATAGCGGTATAAGTCGTGTCGGAGCGAAGCCTATTACACCCTGAGAAACTTCTGGAACCTACCAGCAAATCTCACTTACTCTGGCCAGGGACTTTGCGTAATAGCTCTCTGACATAGAACGATATCAACCCCCAATACCGGGAGAGACGAATCCTGTCTAACCGCCACTGCCTCCAAGTGCTCGGGACTGCAACCAACTGCTACCTGTTTGCACGACTCCTTTGAGCCGTGGTAGGGTAGCAATCTAAGAACAGTGGGACACACTCGAGGCGAAGTAGCAGTGTCAAGTCTGCAGACTATGCTGTACTCATGTCACCTGGGAACTGTTCACTGACGACTGGTATAAAACCAACCAACAGTTCCCTGTGAGTCCTGTCCGGTGTACCCGTAACCTAACGAGGACCTGCATACTATCTCCAGTACGACGTACTGACGGCTGTGGGACAGACCATCTCCCCAACTGGGATGAGAAGCGTACACACTAGTCTACTCCGGAGTATCGATGCCCTGTCTCGATAATCCAACGACTAGGGACCTGAATAAGGATGTGCTTGTAGACTACCCAGCCCCCACTAGTGTGACTACCATCACAACGCTGGTAGTCAAGCAAGATCCTAAGAGCTCTATCAATACATATACTCATATATTAAGATAGAAAAACCAAGTAGCATACTACCATGTTTAGCAAGACTGTTATATACATGTGAATGTCCCAAGCTTCCATTAAGTAATATACAAACTAGTATGATACAATAATGGCCCCTAGGGCATATACACTAACACTCAGTTCGCAATGGACAATACCCATCCTGACCTAACACAACTGGACCATCTTTGAAGTCTCTAGACATAGCAGGGGTCCAAAATTCTACTTACGCAGAGTCAGAAAAACAACAGACTGGTGATCGACACGACCTAACCCCTAAACCTAATGGTGGCCAATTGGAGTGTCTCCTGATAACAGTGATCGAAGGAGAACCCTAACGATGGAGAGTGACAATCCCCAACCGCTGACAACAATCAAAACAAACACACAACTCAACAAGAAACAACTGAGCAAACAGAGTATAACCGGACGACAAGAATCCGAATGGAGTCACACCCTGACTAACCCTGGGTAGAAACCATAACGAAATTCATGGAGATCTGCTCCCACTCCTACTTCGGAACGGTTAAAGGTTGCAACTCTCCAGCCGGCCTCAGATGCTCAACCCAAACACACAACAAGGAAGACACTTTGAAACGAAACCTGAAACTTCTCTTTACATCCCTTTCCACCTGTAACTATCTCATAAGTCACGTCAATGTTGATGGAACTTGAATAAATATAGAGAGTTGACAGATGGGCCTTCTCTAGGATTTCACGTCTTTACCTGATAACATCAGGTACAAAAACGCGTCCCTAACTTAGCACACCATTGTCACAAATCAAGGACTCCGAATCATTACCCAGCCGAGTATGCTCAAGTGTCTCTGACGAACGAGCATCGGTGGGCAGTGTCTCGCGAAAGTGATTTAAGGAAAGTGGTCGGGCGCGGACATGAGCAAGTTGTTCCCTCCGTAGAGACGAACTTAAGCTGTACTCAACGATCACACAAAAACTGTAAATCTTCAGATGACTATCACAACAATCAAAATCCGCTGCAGGAAGATGTACATTAAGCTCTGGTTTCGAGAGCATTCCGCCAGTTTTTGGCGACTTTCACTGACACGACTCTCGAACAAGTAGTGTCTCCAAATCTCCAACGCAAAACCATCGCGGCCATCTCCAGATCATGAGTGGAATATCCTTCTCGTACTTCCTCCAAATGTAGGGAAGCAAAAGCAATAACTCTATAGTGTCACCTCAGTACACACTCGAGCGCCACTCAAGAAACATTACAGTTAAACAAAAAGGTCGCCCGAACCAAAGGCAAAGAAAGAACTGATGCAGTTGTTAAATGAATCTTCAACTACTGAAAACTCCGCACACATGCCTCAGTCCACAGAAAAGAAACCTCCCTTCCGGTCCATTCAGTCGACGGTGCAGCACTACTCTAGCAATCCTGCACGAAACGGCGGTAAAACCTGCTAGACCCAAATATCTGCGGACCTCCGTCTTGCACACAAGTCTGGACCTACGCTGTATGGCCACGATCTCCCTCAAAACCATACTAAACTGTCTCCCGTGACTATAAGACCTAGGATTCAACACAAAACAAGCCTGAAGAAACACTCCGAGAATTTAGCAAACCGCTGGTGCTCTCCCAGTATCTGCATAACAAATCCTCAAGAGCTACTACTGTCCCTCAAGACACATTAAATAGAACAGAATGTCGTAAATAACACAACAAAAACTGGTCGAGGAACTGCCTGAAGAAATCTGGTTCATCACATCTACGAATGCTGCTAGGGCATCAGTGAACCCAACGACTCACAAAAACACACAAAGCCCGTTGCACGCATATGGCAGTCTTCGGAATGCCATCACCCCGAATCCGCAATAATGATGACCTGATCCCAAAAAAACTTAGAAAATGTCTCGCACTCTGGAGCTGATCGAAGAAATCGTCAATGCGAGGTGAAGGATACCTCTCCGCACCGTAAGCCGATTCAATTAACGATCCGTCGATACACAACCTCAAACTGCCGTCTTTCTCCTTGACGAACAGAAATTGGAGCTTCCAAAAGCGAAACACTCAGACATACAAAACTCCCCAAACCACAACTCTGCAGCTGATCCTTTAGCTCTTAAGCATCGCCGGCCCATCCGGAACAACGTCGAAAAAACTTTCGCACGAAAGGAACACCGGTCCAAGAAACCCTCTGTGGCTACGGTATCACGAATGAACGTCAAGAATCCACGACATCTCTGAAAGGTTTACCTAGCACTTTATGAAGGGTTTGGAAGCATCACATGTACCAAAGGTGGAGTCTTTAGGGTGCTAAGTTAACAAACATCGGATCGTTCCTAGAAAATTAGGGTTTCTTAAACTTGCATATCATCATATGAAAGAAAAGCTAGGGTTTTGAGAGTACAACCTTTGTAGCTCCCTACGCTAGACTCCTCGGCTACTTGGGGTTGGAAAAAGCTCCGCTTGAACTCCTCTAGGTCACTGATGATCCACCCGGAGTCCGCTTTGTCCAAGATTGCAACTTCACCCGATCAAGAGAACGAAATGAAGCTGACACTCCAAACAAGTGGGCAAGACTTGTGTAGAATGGTGTTGTGGTTCTCTTTCTCACTTCAAAATCCTAACTTGATGAGTATATTGCTCACTACAAAAATCTAGAGAGCAAATGAGAGAGGAAGAAGAAGATGATGGCTATATCTTTAACAAGAGTGAAAATAATAACCCTTGTTCTAGAAAAATGAAAATATATCAATATATATTTTCTTGTTCTCATCTCAAACCATGGTTTAAACAATGAATATATTATTGAACTTGAGTTAAAACGCAAAAGGAAAGTTTACCTAAGGTTAAAAGGTGGGTGAGAATGGTTAGGTCAAAAGAATATTGTAAAAACAAATCAATCATAACCATTTTCCTTTTTCCTTTTTGTTTTAAATCAAATGCAATAAAATCCATATATAAAACCATGGTGTGAGTCTTATATTGCCACCATTTTCATGTATGTACAACCATGAAGGATGTATGTATGTGTGTATGTACATCCATATGTGCATGAATCTAAAAAGAGAACATACATGCATGCATACATCCATCAAATACAAGAAAGGATTTCTAGTGAGAAACTAATGGTTAAATGATAAATCAACACTTGATTTATCAATCCGGTCATATCACATATGACCCTAACCAAAAGCAAGCCGCCCGATCAATATACGGTATCCTATACGCGCATTTTAATCGGGTCCATGGGCATATCGCATACGCGCACCACAACGTTTTGCCTGGACTAGGTAACTCTATTGTGGGACTCTAAGACTCGTCAATACGCCGGCAGTGGGTGATGATCATATCAAGCACCACCAAGCCGCAAGCGGTCAGATAAACGTAACGGCCACCCGGGTATTGAGCGATCATAAGAGAACAAGCGAACCTGCTACAACTCCCGTCGAGCCAACCGGCAACACTTCCCGTACAGTCCGGTCTCCTCGTCTGATATGTCGCATATCAAGTCAAGGGGTGGTAAACGTCAGACCCCAATAACTGATAAGTCGTGCCGATGTGAGGCTCATAACGGGTCGAGAAACTACTGGTAACACTTACCAGTAAATCTCCGATCAGCCCTGGCCAGGGACTTCCCTATTACGGCCAATCGAGCACAGTGCAACATCAACCCCCAATACCGGGAGAGACGAAACCACTCCTATCGCTCATTGCCTCCATGTGACTCGGGACTGTACCCAAAAACCACTGTTTTGCACGCCCTCATGGACGTGGTAAGGTGGAAATCAAAGCACAGTGGGAATCACACAAGACTCTATGACGATCTCGGGTCTACAGACTAACCTGCACAAGTGTCACCTGAGAACTGCCATCTGACGTGAGGTATAATACCATCTGGGAGTTCTCGGCGAGTCCGTCCAGTGTATCCAGTCTCCACTGAGCACCCGTATACCATCTCTGATGTCAAACACCAATGGATATGGGATCATCCATCGCCCATTTCATAGGTCGAGAAGCGTATACGCTAGTCTACACTGGTATATCGATGCCCCATCTCGATACACCCACGACTAGGGACCGTGAAGGATGTACTTATGGACTACCATGCCCCTACTAGCTTGATCCTCATCATAGTCCAGGTAGTCAAGTACACATCCTAAGGGCTTTACCAACATGTAACTATAGGACAGTATAAAGAGACTAGTATACATGTTAAGATAAAGAGCAACCAGATAGCATACTATCATATCGAGCAAGAATTTCATCTCAATATATGTCCAAGCATCAAATATAATATACATCATTTGTATAATACTGGCCTTTAGGGCATACATACAACTAACAATCTCCCACTTGCACTAGGGCCAGCTGCTGTAGTATCGCATACCGAGCATCCCGAAGAGTCTCTCAAACTGTATCTGGGGAATGGCCTTCGTGAGTGGATCCGCTGTGTTATTCTTCGTGTCAACCCTCCAGACCTCGATCTCCCGGCGATCAACTATCTCCCGGATCCGGTGATACCGCCTCAGAATATGCCTGGATCGCTGATGGGACCTGGGTTCCTTGGCCAAAGCCACCGCTCCTTTGTTATCGCAATACAAAGGTATTGGATGCTCAATGGATGAAACCACTCCAAGTTTAGTAATGAACTTCTTGATCCAGACAGCCTCTTTGGCAGCATCGTTGGCAGCGATATATTCAGCCTCCATCGTCAAGTCTGCCACGGTTTCCTGCTTGGAACTCTTCCAGCTAACCGCCCCTCCGTAAAGGGTAAAGACAAAGCCCGACTGCGACTTAGAGTCGTCCTTATCACTCTGGAAGCTTGAATCGGTAAAGGACTCCACTTGGAGTTCTCCGTTACCATACACCAAGAGCATCTCTTTAGTCCTTCGTAAGTACTTGAGAATGCTCTTCACAGCTGTCCAGTGACTCTCTCCAGGATCAGCTTGATACCTGCTCACTACACTTAGTGAGTATGCTACATCGGGTCTGGTACATAGCATCGCGTACATGATAGAGCCTACGGTCGAAGCATAGGGTATCCCTTGCATGCGAGCTCTCTCCAAATCAGTCTTAGGAGCATCTCTTTGGAGAGAGTGACTCCAGAGATAGTGGGTAAGTTCTAACGCTTGGATTCTTCCATACTAACCCTCTTTAGTATGGTGTCAATGTACCTGAATTGGGACAATCCCAATATCCGTTTGGATCTATCTCTATAGATCCTAATTCTCAATATGCAGGAGGCATCACCAAGATCTTTCATCGAGAATCTTTGTGATAAGAAGAGCTTGACCAATTGCAGCATAGGAATATCATTTCCTATCAAGAGTATGTCGTCCACGTACAATACGAGGAAGACAGCCTTACTCTCTGCCACCTTCTTGTAGATACAAGGTTCATCTACGTTTTTGACGAAATCAAACTCTTTGATAACGACGTCAAAGCAGATGTTCCAACTCCGCGATACTTGCTTTAATCCATAAATGGATTTAAGCAGCTTGCACACCTTCCCGCTGCTCCCACTATCTACGAAGCCCTCTGGCTGAGTCATGTACACGCACTCTTCTAAATCACCGTTTAGAAAGGCGGTCTTAACATCCATTTGCCAGATTTCGTAATCATGATATGCTGTGATGGCAAGCATGATCCGGATGGATTTAAGCATATCTACTGGAGAAAAGGTCTCGTCATAGTCCACACCTGGGCTTTGACGAAAACCCTTTGCTACAAGTCTAGATTTGAAAGTCTCCACTTTCCCATCTACACCAAGTTTTTTCTTGAAGATCCACTTGCTCCCAATGGGTTTTAACCCTTCAGGAGCAACTTCCAAAGTCCATACTTTGTTGGTGTACATGGATTCCATCTCGGACCACATTGCATCCATCCATTTCACTGAGTCCCCACTCGTGATGGCCTGCTCGAAGCTAGTTGGGTCATCATCCACCATGATGCAATCCTCGCTGCCACCATCCATGAGAAAATCGTAGTATCTCTCAGGTTGGCGAGGAACCCTACTAGATCGGCGGAGAGGCTGAGGTTCGTTGGGAGCTACTGAATCCTCTGGTTCCACTAAATCTTCTGTCGTAGTCTGTAATGCTGGAACCTCTTCCAGTTCTACCTCCTTGACACTAATCTCTTTTTCAAGAAATTCCTTTTCTAAAAAGGTGGCATGTCGAGAAACGAACACCTTTTGTTCCTCGGTGTGGTAGAAGATATACCCACGTGAATGTTTGGGATATCCAATAAACTTACACAGAATGGACATTGCCGCGAGTTTGTCCGGATTCTGCATTTTTACATATGCCGGACAACCCCATATCTTAACATAATTAAGACATGGTCTCTTTCCTTTCCATATCTCATATGGAGTGGTTGGCACGGATTTGGTGGGAACCATATTCAATAGGTCTGCAGCTGTTTCCAGTGCATACCCCCAGAAGGAAATAGGTAACTCAGCTGTGCTCATCATAGAGCGCACCATATCTAATAGGGTGCGGTTCTTCCGTTCCGATACACCGTTGTGCTGCAGTGTATAAGGAGGAGTCAGCTGAGAGAGAATCCCATTCTCTTTTTGGAAGTCCAGGAATTTATTGCTCAAGTATTCACCTCCTCGATCAGATCGAAGGATTTTAATACTTTTTCCGGTTTGGTTCTTGACTTCTTGTTTATATTCTCTAAATTTCTCAAAAGCTTCTGATTTGTGTTTCATCAGGAACACATATCTGAATCTAGAGAGATCGTCAGTGAATGTAATGAAGTATGCAGAACCATTCCTGGCATGTGTAGACATTGGACCGCATACATCACTATGCACCAGTCCCAAGAGTTCCGTAACTCTTTCTCCGTGTCCCGTAAACGGAGTTTTGGTCATCTTGCCTTTGAGACATGACTGGCAAGTGTCATAAGATGATAATTCAAACGGATTCAAATATCCATCCTTATGCAACTTAGCTAGTCGTGTCGCATTGATGTGACCCAGTCTACAATGCCACAAGAAGGATTCGTTCAGTTCTGAACTCTTCCTCTTGTGTGTGTTTGTTATACTTAGAACTGTTGATTGATTTAGAACATAAATGTCATTGCACAACGTGCCTGATCCAACCAACTTTTGGTTACGGAAAATGTTCATAACATTATCCTGTAATACAAAATTATATCCCTCTTTACTCAACAAAGAAACCGATATAATGTTGCATATCAGGTTCGGCATATAATAGCATTCGTTCAGAATCAATGTATTACCAGTTGGTAATGCAAGGTGATATTCCTCGACAGTCTTAGCTGCAAAAATTGCACCATTTCCAACTTTTATGTCTTTATCACCTTCTCCAAGTTCTCTACCTTTCCTAAGCCCATGTAACTGATTACATATATGGGATCCTGACCCGGTATCTAATACCCAGGACATAGGGCAAATGGAGAAACAGTTCTCTGTAACGAACACACCCGAAGAAAATGCATCAACATGTACTTTCTTCATTCGGGTGGCATGGGAATCCTGGTATTCCCCTATGTCATGTTCATTCCTATAACTCTTATAAGAAAGAACGGAACCAACGTTTCCCAGCACAGTATAACTTGCGGGTTCGGTCAATACATCCATATTATTATCTTTATTAAGGCATGACATGGTCGCTACCTGGAGAGAGAGAGAAGAAAACACTTTAGCGTATGCTCTTGCAAGATCAGATTGGTTATTATCTTATCTAATCAGGATGGCTCCAACTGTTTTTATCAAATCTTCCTTCAAACCTTAAAAGGAAAGACTAGCCGGGATTAATTACACCCTACAACTTCGCTGATCTTTCAGCCAGGCCAGTGTCGGTACTTTGAGGGAGGTTCCCCGTGCTTTCGCACGGACCTAATTAAAGTAAATCTCATTTTCCCAGAGGCGTAACCCCGTTGACACCTTTCTAGACACCTACTTGATCGGCTAATTGTCCTGTGTAAAACTCTCCCAGGAGTAATAATTACTCGCAGTGGGTATCGGGATCCAACTATCTCATAGAAGGTATGCAATCTCATTGCAAATTTCAACACTTGAAATTCCCGATAATATTTTGCCCCTAGCGTCCCATGACCTTGACGCAGGCCAACAAACCATAGTGCGCTAGTCATGTTCAACCGGTCATTTCTTGATTGAATTAAACCCACCCGTACGATCCTTGACGCAGGCCAACAAAGTCGCACGACTACCCTAATCCAATCTGCATCATATGCACTAACAGATAAATACTAGTTAGCTACCGCTCACTACGCCTTGACGCAGGCCAACAAACGTAGTGCGAATACTAAGTAGGACTTATCTGAAATGACGGAGGGCTACGACAGGTTTTTCTGAAAACCTATTGCGTAATGAACTTGATATCGTTGTAGAATCAAGTGAAGTTATGAAATGGAGTGATTTTGAGGCTTTAATTAGTTTTGCAAAAGAGGTCACTCCCGGTGAAGGGATCTCGGCTCTTTCCTCATCGAATAAGGTGCAGGGTATATCATATATACCACTATGTAAAGCAAAACTTTAAAAGCAATCAAAAGCAAACCGAGTGTTGTAGCATTTGCCAGTTTTGCTAAAGAGGTCACTCCCGGTGAAGGGATCTCGGCTCTTTCCCCATCGAATAAGGTGCAGGGTATATCATATATACCACTATGCAAAGCAAAACTGTAGCTACCCTTTTATTTTAAAATTTGATTCTACAATATTTTTTAGGTTTCTTTTCTTTCATTAATCACATTAATGAAGTCCCATCATCTAAGTCACCTAAACATCATAGATAAATACAACGTACACTTATGCCATCCGCATTCTCCTCGATGTCCCCTCGTGCACCGTTAGGTTAGGTAACTAACGACAGAGCAGGGCAGGGCTAGTGCGGGTGCAAAACATAAGTAACGTCTATATAATATATCATATATACTATATCCTGTATCCATCACAGAACATATCTAATGATCAGATCACAGATATCGCAGCAGAAACATAGATATAATGTGGGATATACTAGGACGTCCGTATTTAGTATTTAACCAATAATAGAAAATACGGATTCCACAGTCGCGATGAATAGCCAAGCCCACACCTTGGACCCCTACGAGAGCGGCGAACGACCCTACCAATTTTGGAGTTTAGGAGACCCTGTCTCGACTCCTCGAGATGGCCTCCCACTGAACCCCATAACCCAGTCACCTGTGCTCCCCTCCTTAGGTCCATCCTAATGTGGAAAAGTAAATAATATACAACACTGGTGGCATCGACCTCAACCCGGAAGTACCCCAAATAAAAGAATATTACATTACATTTAAATTTACATGAATGAAAATAAAAAAAACTCTCATCTCACATAGAATCCCCCGGCTATTCAATCGCGACAATCCTGCACATCATATCTCAGCAACACATAATATCTCATATCATCAACGTAAGTAAGTATGCGTACCCCGATTGTCGTTAACGTATAGTGTAGCGTCTTGAAAAGTCGTTTTGGTGTTTTCCTGAAAATCGGTGAAAATTCGGTATTTTTCCGAAAAACCGTCTTTTTTGTTATTTTGCAGTTTAGGGCTAATTATACCTAAAATGGATAGGTAATTGCTTGTTTTTAGTAGCTAATGAGTTACTTATTAAATTTTGGTCATTTAAAAATTTTTCCCTATTTTTCAGTTTTTTAATATTATTTTAAGCCGGTAAGAAAATACATTAAATTAGCGATAAATACAAATTTTTCCGGGCTAATTTTAATCCTTAAAATTATGTTAATTAAAATCTAGTTGTAACATAAATTTTTAGTATTTTATTTTGATTTTTAACTAATTTTTATTATAGGAAACGAAATTTATTGAATTTAAGCCTAAACTTGCAATTTTTGACTTGTAGGGGGTCTTTTTGCATAAAATTTCTTTTGTAAAACCCCTCTCTCTCTTCCCTCAGACCTAGGCCGGCCCCACCAGCAGCAGCTCAAGAATTTTCCTTGCCTCTTTTTGACTTTAAACCATGTGAAGAAGTGTTGGTTTTAAAAGGGTTTTAAAAGGGTAAATTTGGAAGTATGTGTGCTTTGATTGGAGAGGGTTGACTTGGGCTTTTTCCCACATCACCCCGCACCACTTCCCCCACTCCCTTGCAGCTGAAATTCTGCAGTTGCAGCAGCCCCATTCCCCCTCCTTGTCTCATCTCTTTTCTTCATCAAAATTCATCCAAAATTTGCTCCGAAAATCAACAATTTTCTTCACAAATTCAACACAAAACCCTATTCTATCTCTTTTCAAGCCCACATTGGTTTAAATCTTGTGGAAATGAGGCATTTTTGGAGGCAAATGATCATGCTAGATCCATAGATTGTGAGGTATAATTTCAATCTTGGTTAAATTGTAGGTTAATGTATGCTAAATTAGAACCTTGAAGTGTTAATTTTGTGCTAAATTCTAATCTAGTTTTTTTTATAGTTCATGGCTTGAGTTGTAATTAGGGTTTAGAAATCCATTATTAGGTTAATTAGTTTACTTTGCTATCTAGTGTTTTGCTAACCTAAATCTAAGAGGTGAACTTGCTATTGGGTTTGAAATTAGTGTTAGTTAAGTTTTTCTAGTATGGTTTTTAATTGCAATTGCTTATAAGAAAAAAATCAAGAAAGGGTTGTGTTTGGAAAATGGTTTTGTAGCATGGTAAATGAGTTGGAATTATGTGATTGTGGCTAACTAGTTGTGTGGTTGGATGTTTGTGTTGGATTGTGATAACTTTATCTTTAATTGTCGATGTTTGCACCAAATTGCTTTTCTAGCTTACTAGTTTTTACTAAAATGTTGTAATGAACTATTGCGAGATCTTGGCGATATTTTCGAGATATCCAATGATATTTAGGATGCGTGTGTGCGGATTTTTTTGAGTAGTCGGGTTGTAGTTTTGCCGGGCGGCCAAATCGACTTTCTTGTAGATTTTTGCGATTTTCGCGTGTGTTCCGCGGACCCTGTGCACGTTGTACCTAGCTAGTGAACATTAGTATTTTCGTTTGGGTTTTGCGTCAGTCTTGATAGGTAACCTTATGTTTGGTATTGATGTAAATTCCATGTTCGGTCGCGGAGACGTCAGACGCGGCACGAAAGGGGAAAGCGGTGATTGGACACAGCTAGCCAGGGATTCCGGTGAGTAGATGTAACATCTACGGGGGACTATCGTTGGATGGCGCGAGCCGCCCGATAGTTTTAGTAACTTAAAAGATTCTTAGTAATGTCAGTAATTAGGGGTGTAATACTTGTTTGATTATTTACTACATTCATGCCCTATATTGACATACCTATACGAAACCATTTTCTAGGACACCTGCACCATTGCCAGGGTTTTTATATGCAGCACGAGCAATATTCATGCTTACACACACACCCTGGTAATTTCCATGCCACCACACTAGATAACCTTTAAATTGAACCTTTTTACTATAATTGATACTTAAACTTACGCTATTGCTTTAATTCCTTAAAATGAAATCTTAGAATTGCTATTCATGTGCATGTACTTCATCATATTAATTGTTCACGCCTAATCTATCAATCATACATCGCAACTTGATTATTGACACCATATGCATTCATTATCATTGGCATATGCAGTTATGAGGATTTCTTGAGATTTTGTGATATCCTGGATTTCGGGGGAAAGCCGCAAAATTTCTAAACTTATTATATTTTTAAAATATGTAAATTGCGGTTTTCTAGTGATGTAAGTGTCGTCCACCATGATTTTGCTGTGGTTTTTGAGACCCGTTTCGAGGAGTTGGATGAACCGTCTCGGGTACATGGTGGGCCCGGTAGGGTACCCCGGGGCAAGAAGCTCGTGGTGCTGACGATGAGCTTGGCATGGGACGGATTACCTACCGGTGACTTCATTGGGCACGGCGGATATCCAGAGGATACCGACCGGGGCCGCGAGAGGATGAGATATTGATATTGAGATGGTTCAGCCGGATGGCTGAGGCCAGAGACACTATGACATGGATTTATGAGTTTTGAGACAGCTTTTAGGTGTCGTTGCTGGACACCGGTTCTCGTCGATTTCTTTGAGTATTATGCTGGCATTCTAAAAGAGTTTCAAAATCAAAAAGGGATAAAATGTTTTTATATATACCTATTGAGACCTCAGATATTCATGTTGCATACATATTAGTACACTGATGTTGTATACACACCTGCTAGTGCATCCAGTCATACCTGTATTTTAGATGCTAGGATGCTTGTGTGCATGCATACGATAGCCTTTGTAGATGTTATTTATTACTCACGAGTTGTCAACTCACCCCCGTTGTGCCACAGCCTTTTGCAGGTCCGCTCCGTCAGTACAGTAGCGGCGGGCGCACTTGTTCTTTTTCCTCCTTTGCTTGGACTCGAGATTTTGCTCTTTGGTGGGTTATATCATTATTTTTGTACCACCTTGTATATTCTTTGTATCTAGAGCACTCCATCTACTGTATCTACCAGTATTATTGTATATTGACCTAGAGATGAGACTGTGAGGTTTGTGGACTTTTATGCTGTATTTTGGGGTCGAGCTCACTTGAGCCGACATGCTGCTTTTCTCCTGCTTCCTTATGATTATTTCGCATGTTGTTGCTTTATATTGCGTGGGATTTGTGACCGCCTTGTGGCGAAGAGCTAGCTCCCGCTTGGGGATCCCCTATTTTGTTGGATTCATATATATTCTTGTTGTACCCATTTTGGGGGCCAGTACTTACAAAGGAGACTCTGCCGAAATTTTCGGAAAAATTGGTATTGTTTTAAAAAGGGTTTTACATGACTTATTTGATAAACTCGCTTTCAATTGATTGGGTTTTCTTCACTCATTTGCTCAATTGCTTTTGTTTTCTGGGCTTTGGCTTACTTATTTTACGGATGTCTTGAGACGTTTCGTAACTTAAGTGCCGGTCATGTTCCGTACCCTGCGGGTCGTGACAAAGTTGGTATCAGAGCGATAGGTTTTACCCTTTTGATTGTAGGATGGCCCTTGGTAGATGGAGTAAGTGACTTAAGTAGGGTAACGTAGCGTGTGTATGTCCGCGGCATACTTGCGATACGGTACTCCGCCTAAGTGACTTTAGGATATACTTGCTTGAAAATTCCTTCTTCAATTCCGTGTATCCTATGATCCTATTGCACTGTTCTTACTATCCATTTTCCTGTAACAGCCACTATGCCGCCGAAGGCTACGAGGGCACAGAGGGCTACCGCCAGAGACGAGATTCGAGCTGGCTCGTCCGAGACTAGGACTGAGCAGGGTGGTATGCCTACGCCGCAGGGACAGACCGATCCACCTTCCCCAGGCCGTATGGATAGGCTCGAGACTGGTATGGAGGAGTTGCGACAAATGATGGGAGGCATGCAGGAGCTACGTCAGATGGTAGGATCCCTAGTTGCAGCCAGTCGTACACCGAGGCCGGATGACGTACCTACTACATCACAGACGACCATGATACCTGCTCCTACTACTACCACCGTGGCCATTCCGGTTTCACTACAGGATTTCATGAGGCTGAGACCTCCAGTATTCACCGGCACCGAGGCAGCGGAGGACCCACAGACGTTCCTTGACAGTTTAGCCAGTATCTGCCGTTCGCTGAGATGTTCGGATGATCGATGGGTAGAGCTTGCGAGTTTCCGACTAGAGGGTCTCGCGCAGACATGGTGGGAGTCAGTCTTGAGAGGTCGAGCTGCAGGTCTACCGCCTATGACGTGGGCCGAGTTTACAGCGGTCTTTCAAGTCCGTTTCCTTCCAGAGAGCGTTCGTGACTCCAGAGCTCGTAGCTTCGAGGCCTTAGTCAAGACACCTGGGATGACGGTGTCTGAGTATGACATCCAGTTTACACAGTTATCCCGATATGCTCAGTATTTGGTGGATACCGAGGAGAAGATGGTGAAGAGGTTCGTACAGGGACTTGATGCCCAGCTATATCTTGCCATTGGCGCCCAGCACTACGACACTTATTCAGCTGCTATGGATACGGCATTGCGGATGGAGGCACGCATATCACAGACTTCGGCCGTTTCTGGGCCGAAGAGGATTCGCACCGATGTACCGTCTCAGAGGCAGCGCGCCAGATTCTTTCCGAGAGATAGGCCTGGCAGAGGATTTGGGCGGGGACAGTTATATGGTTCTTATCCCCAGGGGCAGTAGCCGTCGCCAGGGTGTTTTGGGTGCGGGAGTCTGCACCATCTTGTCAGAGACTGTCCGGCGAGACGACAGGAAGCAGCGACAGTTCCGCATGTGACCCTACCACCATCACCACCCCCTCCTCAGAGAGCCCTACTTCCTACCAACGGCGATGCTCCACGCCAGTTAGGTGCACCCAGAGGCTGTGGACACGGCGGTCCTGTTCAGAGAGGACGAGGAGGCAGAGGCCGAGGTCGAGGTCAGCCAGCTATCGGTGGAGGACAGGCCCGAGTTTTTGCTTTGACACCGCAGGATGCGCAGGCATCCAATGCCGTTGTGATAGGTACCTTGCCAGTTTGTTCTTTCGACGCCCGGGTATTATTTGACCCAGGTTCCACACATTCGTACGTCTCTACACACTTTGCACCGATGTTGGGCCGTGAGTCGTCGTCGTTAGATCATCCGCTTGTTGTTGTTACTCCGGTAGGCGAGTCGTTTGTCACTCGGTTTGTATTTCGTTTGTGTTCCGTTCGTATCGGGGAGAGGGATTCATCAGTTGATTTGATTCTCCTCGATATGTTGGACTTTGATGTGCTTCTGGGCATGGATTGGCTAGCCACTTGTTATGCTTCGGTGGACTGCCGTGAGAAGGCAGTCAGATTTAGCTTCCCGGGAGAGCCAGTCCTTGTTATTCAGGGAGACCGCAGCGTCACCCTTCCCAGCTTGATTTCGTCTCTTCGCGCTTGTCAGCTCTTGCGGAAGGGATGTCAGGGATTCTTAGCGTTTATTTATGATACTCGAGCTGCAGAGGTTCCGTTGGACCGGGTCACGGTTGTTTCTGAGTTCCCTGATGTTTTCCCTGATGAGCTACCTGGGCTACCGCCTGAGCGCGAGGTTGAGTTCTGCATTGATTTGATTCCCGGCTCGGGGCCTATTTCTATACCGCCTTATCTGATGGCCCCGGCAGAACTTCGAGAGCTGAAGGATCAGTTGCAGGATTTGTTAGATAAGGGGCTTATTCGACCTAGTGTTTCTCCGTGGGGTGCTCCGGTCCTGTTTGTAAAGAAGAAGGACGGATGTTTGCGCTTATGTATCGACTACCGCCAGCTGAACAAAGTTACCGTTCGGAACAGATATCCGTTGCCACGCATTGATGATTTGTTCGACCAGCTTCAGGGTGCGGGATATTTTTCGAGGATCGACTTGCGATCAGGATACCAACAGCTACGAGTTCGACAGGAGGATATACCGAAGACAGCCTTCCGTACACGCTATGGCCACTATGAGTTTTTGGTGATGTCGTTCGGACTCACCAACGCCCCAGCAGCATTCATGGATTTGATGAACCGTACATTCAGGCCGTATCTTGACTTGTTCATCATCATGTTTATCGACGATATCTTGGTGTACTCCCGGAGCAGAGAGGAGCACGAGCAGCACTTGCGGATTACGTTATAGACTCTGAGGGAGCACCAGCTATTCGCAAAGTTCTCCAAGTGTGCATTCTGGCTAGACAGCGTCGGATTCTTGGGTCACGTGGTTACGAGAGACGGCATATGTGTGGACCCGAAGAAGATTGAGGCTGTTCAGCAGTGGCCCCGACCTACATCGGTTACTGAGATCCGTAGTTTTCTAGGCCTGGCAGGCTACTACAGGCGTTTTGTTCAGGACTTCTCCCGTATAGCTGCACCGTTGACCGGTTTGACCCGGAAGGGAGTTCCTTTCGTCAGGACGGAGGAGTGCAAGCGCAGTTTTTAGCAGCTGCGGACATGTTTGACTACGGCGCCGGTACTATCTTTGCCTTCGGGATCAGGCGGATTCGTGGTCTACTGTGATGCTTCGCGAGTGGGATTAGGATGCGTATTGATGCAGCATGGCCGGGTGATCGCTTATGCTTCTCGGCAGTTGAAGAAGCATGAACAGAACTACCCCACTCATGATTTGGAGATGGCTGCAGTGGTCTTTGCACTGAAGATTTGGCGACATTACCTATACGGCGAGTCGTGTCAGATATTCACCGATCACAAGAGCTTAAAGTACATATTTCAGCAGCGAGACCTGAACCTCAGACAGCGTCGTTGGATGGAGTTGGTGAAAGACTACGACTGCGAGATATCACCCAGGCAAGGCGAATGTGGTGGTAGATGCGTTGAGTAGGAGGCCCGGGGGTAGTCTATCCTTTTTGCGCGCAGTGCAGAGGCAGTCGTCAGCAGATTAGCAGATGTTATGCGACAGCCGAGTTGAGTTCGAGTTCACTCAGACAGGAGGACAGCTCGCGCATGTTCGTGCACGCCCACAGTTGCTTGACCGTATATATGAGGCACAGCGCAGTGACGACCGTTGCTCAGAGATCATGGCACAGATGGGACAGGGCAGATTTTCCGAGTTCGTGATTGACGATCAGGGGATTTTACGATATGGATCTAGACTGTGCGTACCAGATGCTGATGGATTGCGGCACGACATTCTTGAGGAGGCATACCGATCAGTGTATAGTGTCCACCCCGGATCCACCAAGATGTACCATGATATGAGAGAGACCTACTGGTGGGACGGGATGAAGAGGGACATTGCGAATTTCGTTTCGAGATGCCTGACTTGTCAGCAAGTCAAGGCCGAGCACCAGAGGCCCGCAGGAGAGCTACAGCCGTTATCCATTCCAGAGTGGAAATGGGAGCAGATTTCGATGGACTTCGTTCTGGGTCTACCCAGGACCAGCCGAGGGTACGACTCCATCTGGGTGATCATGGATAGATTGACGAAAGCGGCTCACTTCCTACCAGTGAAGACCACTTTCAGCTTCGCTCAGTATGCTCAGCTCTATATTGACGAGATTGTGCGACTACATGGCGTACCGACTTGTATCGTGTCAGATCGAGGCACTCAGTTTACCAGCCGACTTTGGCAGAGACTTCAGGAGGCTTTGGGCACTCGTTTGAGCTTCAGCACAGCATTTCATCCGCAGACCGACGGACAGTCAGAGCGGACCATTCAGACTTTCGAGGACATGCTCAGAGCGTGCGTTTTAGACTTTGGTGGTAGCTGGGATCGTCATTTACCTCTAGTGGAGTTCTCCTACAACAACAGCTTCCAGGATACTATTCAGATGGCACCTTTCGAGGCATTGTATGGGAGGAGATGCAGATCGCCCGTTTGTTGGACAGAGCTCAGCGAGAGCAGTATTTTGGGGCCGCAGCTTGTTGAGGAGACGACAGCGAAGATACAGTTGATTCGATACCGGATGAGGGCAGCTCAGAGCAGACAGAAATCCTATGCAGACAGGCGCCGTCGCAGATTAGAGTTCGCAGTCGGCGACCATGTTTTTCTGAAAGTCTCTCCGATGAAGGGCGTGATGCGTTTTGGGCGAAAGGGGAAGCTTAGCCCTAGATTCGTAGGTCCCTTCGAGATCCTCGAGCGTGTCGGCACTGTTGCATATTGTTTGGCTCTTCCTCCCAGCTTTCCCGATGTTCATCCCGTCTTCCATGTTTCGATGCTACCCAAGTACCTTCATGACCCTTCGCATGCGATTCAGCACCCGACAGTCCAGCTAGAGCGCGACCTTTCTTTTGCAGAGCAGCCGGTGGCCATCCTGGATCGGCAGGTGAAGAAGTTGAGGTCGAAGATTATACCAACTGTCAACGTCCTTTGGCGTAGCCCGAGCAGCGAGGAGGTTACCTGGGAGACCGAGGGCGAGATGAGGAAGAAATATCCCCATCTCTTCGAAGGTACGCGTAGTAATATTTTTTTTTAAATTCGGGGACCGAATTTCTTTAAGGGGGGAAGATTGTAGCGTCTTGAAAAGTTGTTTTGGTGTTTTCCTGAAAATCGGTGAATATTCGGTATTTTTCCGAAAAACCGTCTTTTTTGTTATTTTGCAGTTTAGGGCTAATTATACCTAAAATGGATAGTTAATTGCTTGTTTTTAGTAGCTAATGAGTTACTTATTAAATTTTGGTCATTTAAAAAATTTTCCCTATTTTTCAAATTTTTAATATTATTTTAAGCCGGTAAGAAAATACATTAAATTAGCTATAAATACAAATTTTTCCGGGCTAATTTTAATCCTTAAAATTATGTTAATTAAAATCTAGTTGTAACATAAATTTTTAGTATTTTATTTTGATTTTTAACTAATTTTTATTATAGGAAACGAAATTTATTGAATTTAAGCCTAAACTTGCAATTTTTGACTTGTAGGGGGTCTTTTTGCATAAAATTTCTTCTGTAAAACCCCTCTCCCTCTTCCCTCAGCCCTAGGCCGGCCCCACCAGCAGCAGCTCAAGAATTTTCCTTGCCACTTTTTGACTTTAAACCATGTGAAGAAGTGTTGGTTTTAAAAGGGTTTTAAAAGGGTAAATTTGGAAGTATGTGTGCTTTGATTGGAGAGGGTTGACTTGGGCTTTTTCCCACATCACCCCACACCACTTCCCCCACTCCCTTGCAGCCGAAATTCTGCAGTTGCAGCAGCCCCATTCCCCCTCCTTGTCTCATCTCTTTTCTTCATCAAAATTCATCCAAAATTTGCTCCAAAAATCAACAATTTTCTTCACAAATTCAACACAAAACCCTATTCTATCTCTTTTCAAGCCCACATTGGTTTAAATCTTGTGGAAATGAGGCATTTTTGGAGGCAAATGATCATGCTAGATCCATAGATTGTGAGGTATAATTTCAATCTTGGTTAAATTGTAGGTTAATGTATGCTAAATTAGAACCTTGAAGTGTTAATTTTGTGCTAAATTCTAATCTAGTTTTTTTATAGTTCATGGCTTGAGTTGTAATTAGGGTTTAGAAATCTATTATTAGGTTAATTAGTTTACTTTGCTATCTAGTGTTTTGCTAACCTAAATCTAAGAGGTGAACTTGCTATTGGGTTTGGAATTAGTGTTAGTAAAGTTTTTCTAGTATGGTTTTTAATTGCAATTGCTTATAAGAAAAAAATCAAGAAAGGGTTGTGTTTGGAAAATGGTTTTGTAGCATGGTAAATGAGTTGGAATTATGTGATTGTGGCTAACTAGTTGTGTGGTTGGATGTTTGTGTTGGATTGTGATAACTTTATCTTTAATTGTCGATGTTTGCACCAAATTGCTTTTCTAGCTTACTAGTTTTTACTAAAATGTTGTAATGAACTATTTGCGAGATCTTGGCGATATTTTTGAGATATCCTATGACATTTAGGATGCGTGTGTGCGGATTTTTTTGAGTAGTCGGGTTGTAGTTTTGCCGGGCGGCCAAATCGACTTTCTTGTAGATTTTTGCGATTTTCGCGTGTGTTCCGCGGACCCTGTGCACGTTGTACCTAGCTAGTGAACATTAGTATTTTCGTTTGGGTTTTGCGTTAGTCTTGATAGGTAACCTTATGTTTGGTATTGATGTAAATTCCAGGTTCGGTCGCGGAGACATCAGACGCGGCACGAAAGGGGAAAGCGGTGATTGGACACAGCTAGCCAGGGATTCCGGTGAGTAGATGTAACATCTACGGGGGACTATCGTTGGATGGCGCGAGCCGTCCGATAGTTTTAGTAACTTAAAAGATTCTTAGTAATGTCAGTAATTAGGGGTGTAATACTTGTATGATTATTTACTACATTCATGCCCTATATTGACATACCTATACGAAACCATTTTCTAGGACACCTGCACCATTGCCAGGGTTTTTATATGCAGCATGAGCACTATTCATGCTTACACACACACCCTGGTAATTGCCATACCACCACACTAGATAACCTTTAAATTGAACCCTTTTACTATAATTGATACTTAAACTTACGCTATTGCTTTAATTCCTTAAAATGAAATCGTAGAATTGCTATTCATGTGCATGTACTTCATCATATTAATTGTTCACGCCTAATCTATCAATCATACATCGCAACTTGATTATTGACACCATATGCATTCATTATCATTGGCATATGCAGTTATGAGGATTTCTTGAAATTTTGTGATATTCTGGATTTCGGGGGAAAGCCGCAAAATTTATAAACTTATTATATTTTTAAAATATGTAAATTGCGGTTTTCTAGTGATGTAAGTGTCGTCCACCATGAGTTTGCTGTGGTTTTTGAGACCCGCTTCGAGGAGTTGGATGAACCGTCTCGGGTACATGGTGGGCCCGGTAGGGTACCCCGGGGCAAGAAGCTCGTGGTGCTGACGATGAGCCTGGCAGGGGACGGATTACCTACCGGTGACTTCATTGGGCACGGCGGATATCCAGAGGATACCGACCGGGGCCGCGAGAGGATGGGATATTGATATTGAGATAGGTCAGCCGGATGGCTGAGGCCAGAGACACTATGACATGGATTTATGAGTTTTGAGACAGCTTTTAGGTGTCGTTGCTGGACACCGGTTCTCGTCGATTTCTTTGAGTATTATGCTGGCATTCTAAAAGAGTTTCAAAAACAAAAAGGGATAAAATGTTTCTTATATATACCTATTGAGACCTCAGATATTCATGTTGCATACATATTAGTACACTGATGTTGTATACACACCTGCTAGTGCATCCAGTCATACCTATATTTCAGATGCTAGGATGCTTGTGTGCATGCATACGATAGCCTTTGTAGATGTTATTTATTACTCACGAGTTGGCAACTCACCCCCGTTGTGCCACAGCCTTTTGCAGGTCCGTTCCGTCAGTACAGTAGCGGCGGGCGCACTTGTTCTTTTGCCTCCTTTGCCTGGACTCGAGGTTTTGCTCTTTGGTGGGTTATATCATTATTTTTGTACCACCTTGTATATTCTTTGTATCTAGAGCACTCCATCTACTGTATCTACCAGTATTATTGTATATTGACCTAGAGATGAGACTGTGAGGTTTGTGGACTTTTATGTTGTATTTTGGGGTCGAGCTCACTTGAGCCGACATGCTGCTTTTCTCATGCTTCCTTATTATTATTTCGCATGTTGTTGCTTTATATTACGTGGGATTTGTGACCGCCTTGTGGCGAAGGGCTAGCTCCCGCTTGGGGATGCCCTATTTTGTTGGATTCATATATATTCTTGTTGTACCCATTTTGGGGGCCAGTATTTACAAAGGAGACTCTGCCGAAATTTTTGAAAAAATTGGTATTGTTTTAAAAAGGGTTTTACATGACTTATTTGATAAACTCGCTTTCAATTGATTGGGTTTTCTTCACTCTTTTGCTCAATTGGTTTTGTTTTCTGGGCTTTGGCTTACTTATTTTACGGATGTCTTGAGACGTTTCGTAACTTAAGTGCCGGTCATGTTCCGTACCCTGCGGGTCGTGACATATAGCAACGAAATCGGCGATATCGACATACTACACTTACGGTCACAGAAAAGAAAGTGTAAAACTGCAATATCTGGAATCCACATTCTCTTTAGACATCATAAATGCGAAATATCACATACTTCGTATTTCATGTATAACTATATGAATTCCAGATATTGCATTACATTCCAGATAAATAGACGGTATTAAAGTTTTCGAACGAACGATCAAATACCCAAGATTCGCTAAAGCTCAACACTTGAGCGGAGTTCAAAAACCCAGAGTGTGACACAGTGGTAGCGGTCCAGCCGTAGAAGGGTCAAGCCAACGCCTCACATGTGGCACGCCGTACTGCCCCAAACCCTAAGGTTCAAAAGGCAGTTCAAGACGGTCACATAATCGAGTTAAGGTTTGTTGTCTTCTAGAGGGTCCACCACAAACAAACTTGCACGTATTTCCGAAAGATTTTAAACCCCGTGAAAAGTGAGCAAATGATACTCGTTCAAACACTTCAATACATTCTAATTTATCCGGAAAAGACACGAAATAAAAATTCCGATCGAATCGACGAGTCCAAAAACATCTCTAGAATTTACAGTACTAAATTCAGATTAAAAATACTCCAAAACAATATACAAGCAGAGAAATGTGTTACTGTACAAAAATGAGACCATGAAGCAACAGAACAGCCGCAGAATCGCGGCCTAAGCAGGCTATTGCCGCGGTTCCGCGGTCAAATTAACTGTTCATGGCCTCGTTTTTCACAGTAATTCTTATATTTACCTGCTAAATTTTTTTGCATATTTTTAATTATGAAAATAACCAGATTTTAAAAAATGTCCAGAGAGCGTCCGAGAAAGTCGTATTTTGGTTCGATCGGAGTTTTTACTTCGTTAAAGTGTCGCCTAATGTTCTAGGTCGGCTCTGATACCAATGAAAGGTTTACCTAGCACCTCATGAAGGGTTTGGAAGCATCACATGTACCAAAGGTGGAGTCTTTAGGGGGCTAAGTTAACAAACATCGGATCGTTCCTAGAAAATTAGGGTTTCTTAAACTTGCATATCATCATATGAAAGAAAAGCTAGGGTTTAGAGAGTACAACCTTTGTATCTCCCTAAGCTAGACTCCTCGGCTACTTGGGGTTGGAAAAAGCTCCGCTTGAACTCCTCTAGGTCACTGATGATCCACCCGGAGTCCGTTTTGTCCAAGCTTGCAACTTCACCCGATCAAGAGAACGAAATGAAACTAACACTCCAAATAAGTGGGCTAGACTTGTGTAGAATGGTGTTGTGGTTCTCTTTCTCACTTCAAAATCCTAACTTGATGAGTATATTGCTCACTACAAAAATCTAGAGAGCAAATGAGAGAGGAAGAAGAAGATGATGGCTATATCTTTAACAAGAGTGAAAAGAATAACCATTGTTCTAGAAAAATGAAAATATATCAATATATATTTTCTTGTTCTCATCTGAAACCATGGTTTAAACAATGAATATATTATTGAACTTGAGTTAAAACACAAAAGGAAAGTTTACCCAAGGTTAAAAGGTGGGTGAGAATGGTTAGGTCAAAAGAATATTGTAGAAAACAAATCAATCATAACCATTTTCCTTTTTCCTTTTTGTTTTAAATCAAATGCAATAAAATCCATATATAAAACCATGGTGTGAGTCTTATATTGCCACCATTTTCATGTATGTACAACCATGAAGGATGTATGTATGTGTGTATGTACATCCATATGTGCATGAATCTAAAAAGAGAACATACATGCATGCATACATCCATCAAATACAAGAAAGGATTTCTAGTGAGAAACTAATGGTTAAATGATAAATCAACACTTGATTTATCAATCCGGTCATATCACATATGACCCTAACCAAAAGCAAGCCGTCCGATCAATATACGGTATCCTATACGCGCATTTTAATCGGGTCCATGCGCATATCGCATACGCGCACCACAAGGTTTCGCCTGGACTAGGTAACTCCATTGTGGGAATCTAAGACTCGTCAATACGCCGGCTGTGGGTGATAATCATATCAAGCACCCCCAAGCCGCAAGCGGTCAGCTAAACGTAACGGCCACCCGGGTATTGAGCGATCAGAAGAGAACAAGCGAACCTGCTACAACTCCCGTCGAGC
Organism: Agapanthus africanus; assembly: GCA_030015575.1. Classification (NCBI taxonomy): domain Eukaryota; kingdom Viridiplantae; phylum Streptophyta; class Magnoliopsida; order Asparagales; family Amaryllidaceae; genus Agapanthus; species Agapanthus africanus. The sequence goes on from JASDDO010000014.1 coordinate 489,207,060, forward strand.
CAACCGGCAACACATCCCGTACAGTCCGGTCTCCTCGTATGATATGTCGCATATCAAGTCTAGGGGTGGTAAACGTCAGACCCCAATAACTGATAAGTCGTGCCGATGTGAGGCTCATAACAGGTCGAGAAACTACTGGTTACACTTACCAGTAAATCTCCAATCAGCCCTGGCCAGGGACTTCCCTGTTACGGCCAATCGAGCATAGTGCAACATCAACCCCCAATACCGGGAGAGACGAAACCCCTCCTATCGCTCATTGCCTCCATGTGACTCGGGACTGTACCCAAAAACCACCGTTTTGCACGCCCTCATGGACGTGGTAAGGTGGAAATCAAAGCATAGTGGGAATCACACAAGACTCTATGACGATCTCGGGTCTACAGACTAACCTGCACAAGTGTCACCTAAGAACTGCCATCTGACGTGAGGTATAATACCATCTGGGAGTTCTCAGCGAGTCCGTCCAGTGTACCCAGTCTCCACTGAGCACCCGTATACCATCTCCGATGTCAAACACCAATGGATATGGGATCATCCATCGCCCATCTCTTGGGTCGAGAAGCGTATACGCTAGTCTACACTGGTATATCGATGCCCCGTCTCGATACACCCACGACTAGGGACCTTGAAGGATGTACTTATGGACTACCATGTCCCTACTAGTATGATCCTCATCATAGTCCAGGTAGTCAAGTACACATCCTAAGGGCTTTACCAACATGTAACTATAGGACAGTATAAAGAGACTAGTATACATGTTAAGATAAAGAGCAACTAGATAGCATACTATCATATCGAGCAAGAAAGTCATCTCTATATGTCCAAGCATCCAATATAATATACATCATATGTACAATACTGGCCTCTAGGGCATACATACAACTAACAATCTCCTCAGAAGCCGACTAGCGAAAAAGGCTGAATTCAAGTTGTGAGAGGCGGCACAACTATCCACCTGCACAACAAGAACTGACTCGCCGGGAAAACAATTCCTGACTGTTTCCTCATGGCAGTCTTCAGACGCCTAGCACGTAGCTAACCAGTCCGTGCCCAGGAGAACGTCAAATCCAACATCTCTAGAAGGATCGAAACGACGGACGAATCTCTATCTCCTATCCAATTGGCACACAACTGAATACGTGTCGCGCAACAAATGAATCGCTGACAGAAGTTAAAACAAACAATGACTAATCTACCCAACCATGGCACAAGCATGAAAAACAAACGAATACATCAAAAGAACATGCGAAATAAGGATACCTGAAAACTCTGCATTGGACGTCTGCACGTCCCGATGAGTATAAGCAAACTCCTGTGTCTGCCCTCTACCCGGAACTGGCTGAACTCCTCTGGTAGCCTGAGCCCTCTGAGCGAACCTTCCACGTCCACGGCCTCTCTAAAAACGATCATGACAAGGTGCTGGGGAACAATCCCTGACGAAATGCTGAAAGCTTCCGCATCGAAAACATCCACGCGCTCACTGCTGACCATCCTGGGGATGAGAGCTGAACGACTGTCCTCGTCCTAAGCCTCTGCTACTCCCGCGACGGCCACGAAATCTGTCTCGATGACCAAACCTCTATCTTTGGGCTGGTACACTGGTACGAGTCCTCCACTGTCCTGGAACTCTTTGAGCCTCTGGAATATGCGTCTTGTCAACTGGAGCTGCAACCACTTGTGCTATGTAGGTGACGGACTGCTGCATGCTGATCGTAAGTGATAACTGAGTAACAGGGGTAACAACCTCCTGTCGTTGCTCCCGAACAACATCAACCAAAGAACTCATCGTCTGGCGGAAGTCCTACATCTACGCCAAAAGTCTATCAATAGTATATGTCGTAGGCTGATCCGTCTGCACCTGTGCAACTAGAGTGCCATCCTGGTTAGTACTCGTCTCACCCGAGACAACTCTGACCTCGGCTCTCGCTGCATCACTCTGAGTCCCCGTAGTCATCGGCAGCAAGGCTATAAATAGATATAAGATTCGATGAGAATAAGAAATCGAATCTCAAGGATATGAATCATCAAGGAAGGAATTTCAAGAAAATTTGTACTTAGGTCACTTAAGGCGGAGTACCGCATTGTGGGTATGCTGCAGACACACACACACTACGTTACTCTACTAAAGCTACCTACTCCATCATACTAAGGTCATCCTACACTCCGAAAGGTAAAACCTAGCGCTCGATACCAACTTTGTCACGACCCGAAATTGGCACGTGACGGCCCTAATACTACGCAACGCCTAAAGACGTAACGCAGTAAAAGAAACCCAAAACCCAGAAATCTAAACCAGAAAAATACGGAAAAGATAATAAAAGTTTTTGAAACATTTGAAATCGCAACCCAAATTCCTTAAAAGCCCTACTTCCTTTCTTTAAAATTTTGGCAACACCCCCTTTTTGTAAAAACTAGCCAAGATGAATACAACACAAATATACGACGCCGTAGCGAAGAAATAAGGACAATAGAGAGAAAGATGTATATAAAAGACAACAAATCCACAAATAATATACAATATCGTCCTCACCAAGTCTCTAAGTAACCAACATGATAGTAGATGGAGAGTACAAATACAACGAAGGTACAATACAAAATACAGATAATCATCCAACCCACCTAAGCAAAATAGCACATGTGAGCCGATGCGGTATCTGTAGCAAAAGATGATAGATGAAAAGCTGAATAGCCTGCCTCGACTACTCTGGGGAACAACCTAAAACACCTGTGGCACGACGGGGGTGAGTTGCCAACTCGTGAATAGTAGATAACATATGCAGGTAATCACAGGAATGTACGTACAGCATGAATCTCAGATATGCGATTACAGTAATAACATGTGAAGTGAATGCAGAATAATGGAAAGTACACTAGCAGGTACAATCTGTTAGTGTATATGCCCTAGAGGCCATTACTGTATCATACTAGTATGTATATTACTTGATGGAAGCTTGGGATATTCACAGTTGTACAGACAATCTTGCTCAATATAGTAGTATGCTACTTGGTTTGTCTCTGCTTTAATGTGTACATGTGTGTTTATTTATTATATCACCTATACGCATTAGTAGAGCCCTTAGGATCTTTGCTTGATTACCGGCGTTGTGATGGCGATCACACTCGTGGGGGCTGGGTAATCTACAAGCACATCCTTATAGACGTCCCTAGTCGTGGGAGTACCGAGATAGGGCATCGATACTCCGGAGTAGACTAGCGTATGCGCTTCTCATCCCAGCACGGGAGACGGTCTGTCCCACAGCCGTCGGTACGTCGTACTTGAGATAGTATGCGGGTGCTCGTTGGGTTACGAGTACACTGGACAGGACTCATCGGGAACTGATGGTTAGTATTATACCTATCGTCAGTTATCAGTTCCCAGGTGACATGAGTACAGCTTAGTCCGCTGACTTGACACTGTCACTTCGCCTCGAGTGTGTTCCCACTGTTCTTTGATTACTACCCTACCACGGCTCTGCTGAGTCGTGCAAACAGGTAGTAGTTGGGAGCAGTCCCGAAGCACTTGGAGGCAGTGACGGTTAGACAGGATTCGTCTCTCCCGGTATTGGGGGTTGACATCGCGCTGTGTCTAGGAGAGCCATTACACGAGTAGTCCCTGGCCAGGGCAAGCGAGATATACTGGTAGGTTTCCAGTGTTATATCAGGGTGTATTGGGCTTCACTCCGACACGACTTGTACCGCTATTAGGGGACTGACGTTTACCGCCCCCCTAGGCCCGCCATGCGATGTATCAGACGAACAGACCGGACTGTACGGAGATTGTCACATACAGACTCAGTAGGAGTTCGATGGGTTCACCTCATCAGTCTTCTTATCGGCATCTACCTGGGGACCGTTACGTACAGCTAGTGCCGCTTGCGGTCTGTGGTTAACCCCACTGCCAGCGTAGTGTCGAGTCTTTAGAGTCCCACACAGAGGGTTACTCGCCTTTGGGCAAAACTGAGTAGAGGTCGCATGGTTTTGCGACAGGGTTCGTTCTCATCCGTGCACTTATGCACGTTTGGAGTCCGGACGGATATTACTAGTAGGCTCTGGTTTGAGACAGATACTGGTGTATGTATTGGGGTTGATTTTATCTCTTGGTATTCATGTTCCTCGGAACAAGAATGCGGGTGTGTATGCACAGTTGATTGTGGCGGAGGAAGAGGATCTTCATTAGGGTTTCGGAACGGGTGCCTATGCACAGTTGACAGTCGTCTTTTTCCAAACCCTAATGGATTTATGTTATATCAATTAATAATATTAATAAAATGAAATTGTGTCATGGTTGGTTTTTTGTTGACTTGTTGACCATGGTTGACTTGTCGACCATGGTTGAAGTTTTGACCATCATCATTACAAAAGAAAGATGCTATTTGATTATAGCAAATTGATTTAATGTTTGAAATGATAATGGTCATTTCTAAACCTTCCATCAACTATTTCATTTTCATTATTATTATTAATTTGATTTTTCTTTTTGCTTTTGTAATGGTTGCAAAAGAAAAAAGTGTAAGTCCACGTTGCCCACCCCGGTACTTGCGGGGAGGCGGAAAACATAATAAAAATCGGATTTTTAATGACTTAGGCAACATGGACCTTGCTTGTGAGGATCTTTACTAAACTAAAACTAACTAAAGTAAACTAACAACTAACAAAGTTGTAGAAAGGTTATACCGTGGGCTCGAACTCCTTCTCTCCTTGCTCGTCGGAATGGTAGAAAGGCCTCACCTTGCTAGTCTCCTTCCGTCAAAGAACGATCCACCCGAAAGCCTCGACCTTTAGCTTCAACTCCAAGCTAGGAGTAACTAGAGTGCAAGAAATGCTAAGACTTGAACCCTAGAAGTGAGTAGAGAAGATCAAGTGAAGGTTTTTCTCAAGCTTTTTGTTTCTCAACACATGAGAGGGAGAGAGCTTGAGGGAGAGGATGAGCAAGAGAGAGAAAAGATATGATAGAATGAAATAATAGTGAGCCATTCTCACTAATATGTGTGAGTTATTTTAATTAGTTAATTAGCAAGAAAATTGTCATGGTTTTATCAAGAGGTGACCATTATCATTTCATCATTAATGCAAATTGCAAGAATCAAAGAGCATCTTCCTAATGAAATGATCATGGTCAAATTGTCAACTTGGTCAACAAGTCAACAAAGTCAAAGTGTCAACAACAACCACCATGCACAATAATTAAGCTAATTATTAATTAACAATAATACACACAAAAACAATAGGGTTAATAAAATGACAATAGTCATTAACCCTAAACAAGGTCCTCTCCCTCAATCTCAAGCAACTGTGCATACGCACCCGCATTCGTGATCCGAGGAACACGAACACAATGAGAAAAACCAATCTCCAATCATATACTAGGATCTGGCTTAAACCAAAGCCCGCTAGTATAAACTGTCCGGACAGCAAACGTGCACAAGTGCGCGGATGCGAACGAACCCTTTCGCAAAACCATGCGACCTCTACTCGTTTTGTCTAAAGGCGAATAGCTCTCTGTGTGGGACTCTAAAGACTCGACACTACGCTGGCAGTGGGTTTAACCACAGACCGCAAGCGGCACTAGCTGTACGTAACGGTCCCCAGGTAGATGTCGATAAGAAGACTGACGAGGTGAACCCCATCTGCACTCCTACTGAGCCTGTATGTGACAATCTCCGTACAGTCCGGTCTGTTCGTCTGATATATCGCATGGCGGGCCTAGGGGGGCGGTGAACGTCAGTCCCTTAATAGCGGTACAAGTCGTGTCGGAGTGAAGCCCAGAACACCCTGAGATAACACTGGAAGCCTACCAGTATATCTCGCTTGCCCTGGCCAGGGACTACTCGTGTAATGGCTCTCCTGAACACATCGCGATGTCAACCCCCAATACCGGGAGAGACGAATCCTGTCTAACCGTCACTGCCTCCAAGTGCTTCGGGACTGCACCCAAAAACTACCTGTTTGCACGACTCCTCTGAGCCGTGGTAGGGTAGTAATCAAAGTGCAGTGGGAACACACTCGAGGCGAAGTGACAGTGTCAAGTCAGCGGACTAAGCTGTACTCATGTCACCTGGGAACTGATAACTGACGATAGGTATATTACCAACCAACAGTTCCCGACGAGTCCTGTCCAGTGTACTCGTAACCTAACGAGCACCCGCATACTATCCCAAGTACGACGTACTAACGGCTGTGGGACAGACCGTCTCCCACACTGGGATGAGAAGCGCATACGCTGGTCTACTCCGGAGTATCGATGCCCTGTCTCGATAGTCCAACGACCAGGGACCTGTATAAGGATGTGCTTATAGATTACCCAGCTCCCACGAGTGCGAGCGCCATCGCAACGCTGGTAATCAAGCACAGATCCTAAGGGCTCTACTAATATGTATACCTGCAATATGCTAAAAGAAACACATGCACATATTAAAGCAGAGAAAAACCAAGTAGCATACTACCATTTCGAGCAAGATTGTATATACAACTGTGAATATCCCAAGCTTCCATTAAGTAATATACAAACTCGTATGATACAGTAATGGCCTCTAGGGCATATACACTAACAATCTCCCACTTGCACTAAGGCCATGTACTGGCGTATCGAAGACCTATCATCTCGATCAGCCGCTCGAACTGAGTTTGGGGCAAGGCCTTGGTGAATGGATCTGCTGTGTTATCCTCTGATGCAACTCTCCGGACCTCGATCTCCTGGCGATCCACAATCTCCCTGATCAGGTGATACCGCCTTAAGATGTGTCTGGATTTCTGATGGGACCTGGGTTCCTTCGCTAAAGCTATAGCCCCGTTGTTGTCGCAATACAGAGGTATTGGGTCAACAATGGACGGAACCACCTGAAGTTCTTTCAAGAACTTCCTCATCCAGACAGCTTCTTTTGCGGCATCAGATGCAGCGATGTATTCCGCTTCCATAGTCGAGTCAGCAACGGTTTCCTGTTTGGAGCTCTTCCAACACACCGCCCCTCCATTGAGGGTAAAGACAAAACCCGACATGGACTTGGAATCATCCTTGTCACTCTGGAAGCTGGAGTCAGCAAAGGCCTCAATCTGCAGGTCTTTTCCGCCATACACCAAGAACATCTCCTTAGTCCTTCTCAGGTACTTGAGAATGTTCTTTACTGCTATCCAATGTTTCTCCCCAGGGTTTGACTGATACCTGCTTACCACACTCAGTGCATAAGCCACATCCGGTCTGGTACACAACATCGCATACATTATAGAGCCTACCGCAGAAGCGTAGGGTATAATAGACATGCGATCCCTCTCCAAATCAGTCTTGCGAGACATCTCTTTGGAGAGGGTGATCCCGTGACAAGCCGGCAAATTACCGCGCTTGGAATCTTCCATACTGAATCTCTTCAGTACGGTGTCGATGTACCTGGACTGTGAGAGTCCTAATATCCTCTTGGATCTATCACGGTAGATCCGGATACCCAGAATGTATGAGGCATCACCCAGGTCTTTCATGGAGAACCTGTGTGACAAGAACCCCTTGACAGATTGTAGCATAGGAATGTCATTTCCTATTAAGAGAATGTCATCCACGTATAAAACGAGGAATACTACAGTTCTCGCTACAAATCTACAATAGATGCATGGTTCATCTGGATTTTTGATAAAGCCAAATTCTTTGACCGTCTCATCAAAGCAGATGTTCCAACTCCGCGATGCCTGCTTGAGTCCATAAATGGACTTGAGCAACTTGCACACCTTCCCGCTGCTCCCACCCTGAATGAAACCCTCTGGCTGATCCATATAGACACACTCTTCTAAATGACCATTTAGAAAAGCTGTCTTTACGTCCATCTGCCAGATCTCATAATCGTGGAAAGCAGCGATGGCAAGAAGGATCCGAATGGATTTCAGCATAGCTACTGGAGAAAAGGTTTCGTCATAGTCCAAACCAGGTCGCTGACGAAAACCCTTTGCTACCAGTCTAGCTTTATAGGTCTCAACCTGTCCATCTACACCAATCTTCCTTTTGAAGATCCACTTGCATCCTACGGGTTTTACCCCGTCTGGAGCAATGTCCAACGTCCATACTTTGTTGGTGTACATGGACTCCATCTCGGTCCGCATTGCATCCAGCCATTTTACCGAGTCGACGCTCTGAATGGCTTGCTGGAAGCTAGTAGGCTCATCACAATCTAGGATGCAGTCCTCTCTATCCCCGTCAATGAGAAAACCGTAGTACCTCTCGGGCGGATGAGACTGCCTACTACTCCTGCGGAGTGGCACGGGAATGTCTTGATCTTTCGAACCCTCTGGCTCTACTAAGCTTTCAGTAATAGCTTGCGGTTCTGGAACTTCTTCCAGTTCTACCGCGCTCCCACTTAATTCTTTTTCTATGAACTGATGTTCTAGAAAGTGGGCATGGCGAGAAACAAGGACTTTTTGTTCCTCTTCGCAATAGAAGTAATATCCCTTGGAGTTCTTCGGATATCCCACAAACTTGCACTGTACTGAGCGTGCCTCGAGCTTGTCCACATGCTGCTTTTTTACAAAAGCTGGACATCCCCATGTCTTAATGTGATTAAGATGGGGTCTCTTCCCACACCACATTTCATATGGTGTAGTAGGCACAGTCTTAGTTGGAACTCGGTTCAAAAGGTATGCTGCTGATTCTAGCGCATATCCCCAGAACGATCGCGGTAACTCAGCGTTACTCATCATGGACCGTACCATATCCAATAGGGTCCGGTTCCTTCTCTCCGATACACCATTATGTTGCGGAGTGTATGGAGGAGTAAGCTGAGAGAGAATTCCATTCTCTTTTAAGTAGTTCAGGAATTCGGCACTTAAGTATTCTCCTCCTCGATCCGATCTTAGGATCTTGATACTTTTGCCGGTTTGTTTTTCTACTTCATTCTTATATTCCTGGAATTTTTCAAAAGCCTCGGATTTATGTTTCATTAAGAAAATATAACCGTACCTTGAAAAATCATCCGTAAAGGTAATGAAGTAAGAAAAACCGCTTCGCGCATGTGTAGACATTGGACCGCACACGTCGCTGTGTACGAGTCCCAAGAGCTCGCTCGCTCTTTCTCCCTGTCCAGAAAACGGAGCCTTTGTCATCTTTCATTTGAGACAGGATTGACAAGTTGCATACGATTGATATTCGAACGGATCCAAATATCCTTCAGTATGTAACTTAGTCAATCTTCTCTCATTGATGTGACCCAGTCTACAATGCCATAAGAAAGTTTTATTAATTTCTGGAGACTTTCTTTTGTGTGTATTCTGGATATTGAAAACCTGCGGTTGGTTTAAAACGTAAATACCGTTGTTCAATGTACCTGACCCAATCAAAACTTGATTAAGGTGAATGTTCACTACATTACTTACAAATGCAAATTCATAACCTTCTTTAGATAATAAAGATACAGATATGATATTACAGGTTGCATTTGGTACATAATAACAACTACGCAAAACCAAAAAGTGTCCATCAGATAATCCCAGGTGATAGTCCCCCACGGCCTCTGCATCCATGCTAGCACCGTTCGCAACTCTGAGGGTCATGTCACCTGCCTTCAAAACTCTACGCTTTCTCAACGCCTGCAAAGAATTACAGATATGAGATCCTGATCCGGTATCCAATACCCAGGATGTAGAGTTTATTGATAGACAGTTTTCAATAACATACACACCTGAAGCTGAAGCTGCAACTCGCTTCAAATCCTGTGTTCTGGCTTTCCAAGCCTTGCAATCTTGTTTCCAGTGACCACTTTTGTGACAATAGAAGCATTCTTCCTTCCCTACCATCTTCCCCGCTACTTTTGTTGCTTTACCCTTTCCCTTCGTATCCACTTTACCGACACCGCCTCTTGGTTTGGCGGGGGCTTTCTTCTTCTTGCCCTTGGCTTTCGCCCTGGACCTAGAAGAGGAAGATCCTCCTACAAACAAAGTGGATGTCTCCCTACCCTTCTGTAGGGTGCCCTCAGCAGTCCTCAACATGTTCAGAAGCTCGGCAAGTTCAACCTCCTTTCCTTGCATGTTGAAGTTAAGAACGAACTGGGCGTAAGTGGAAGGAAGGGACTGGAGAATCAAATCGGTATAGAGTTCATTCTCCAACGTGGTCCCGAGGTCTGCGAGCTCCTCTATATAGCCGATCATCTTAAGCACGTGGTCCGCTACCGATGATCCGACGGCCAACCTTGCCGAAAAAAGCTTCTTCGACACTTCGTATCTTGCGATACGAGACTGCTCTCCATACAGTTCTTTTGTATGGAGAAATATGGACTCTAGGTCCATATTCTCGTGCCTCCTCTGATGTTCGTTGTCCATCGAGGCTAGTACGAGGCATCTGGCCCTCGCGCAATCTATCTTCCATGTCTTACGGATTTCTACATCCGCGACGCTGGAGGTGGGACCTGGGACAAGGGGAGCTTTGGTGGTAAGTATATACCCCAGCTTGTCATAAGTGATCGCCATCTTGACATTCCTGAGCCAATCTTTGTAGTTTGGCCCTGTCAATATATTTTTATCTAACAGTAACTTAAGTCCGGTCATGTTGAATGGTCGCTGCAATTAGGAGAGAGAAAAGAAACACTTTAGCATGATGCTCTTGCAAGTTTAGAGTGGTTTTTAGTTTGTCTAAACTGGATGGCTCCCACTGTTTCTCGAATCCCTTCTCAAACCATAAAGAAAAGGATTAGCCGGGATCATTCTCACCGTACAATACTTGCTTAACCGTTCAGCCAGGCCAGTGTCGGTACTTCGAGGGAGGTTTTCCAACGCTTTCGCGAAGTTCCTTAATTAAGTAACCTCTTTTCCCTGTGGGCGTAGCCCCGCTAACACCTTTCTAGGCACCTACTAGGTTTATAGCATTGATCGTTAAGTGAGAGTTTTCCCGAGGAGTAGCATATACTCACAGTAGGATCGGGATCCAAATATCATCGCGTGATAAAACCGAAGGAATCCTACCAGAATCATCACACTCCAAATGGTATGCAAATCTAGCAAGTTTCAGTACTTATGAAACTCCCGATGTGGATTTTTGCCCCATGCTCTTATGACCTTGACTTTGGCCAAAATATCATAAGTCACATGTCAAGTTCTACCCGTCATTCTCCTGGTTAATTTGGACCCACCCGTACCTACCCTTGACTTTGGCCAAAATGGCAGCACGACTGTCCCAAATCAACGCATCTATCTATGCTGCACATGAATGCCCAAACGCTACCAATCACTATGCCTTGACTTTGGCCAAAATACACAGCTTGAATACTTTTGACCATTCATGTGGAATGACGGAAGGCTACGAATGGTTTTGGCGAAACCGTGAACGTAGTGAACTTGATATGGTCGATGGAACGAGATAGCTTTTAAAAGGAGTGGTTCAAGCTCCGCATTTAAAAGTTTAGTTTTGAAAAGAACCGAGTGGTTTTCAAAGTGTTCCAATCGACTTTTACTTGGTTTATTTCTTGCATTAGTTCTTTTAATGCGTCCCATCAATTAATCCTACCATTGCAGAAAACAACCAAAATATGACGTACGCTTATGCCATTCGCATTCGCCACGGGGCCCCGTCATCACCCGTTAGGTTACTTAACTAACGACAGAGCGGGGGCTGGGCTAGCGCGGCTGTAAAACATAAGCAACGCCTAAATAGTTATTTATATATAAATATACAGCAATGATAGACATTACAGATCACAGATGAATACATTGGATATACTAGGAATCCGCAATGCTTTCGAGCCTGCAACGCAAAGCGGATTACACGGTCGCGGTGAATAGCCAATACCCCACCCAAGACCCCTACGGGTGCGGCAAACTACCCGCCAAGCACCCGAAGCGAAGCAACCTCCCTCACCACCGTGAGTAGGCCACTCGGCACTTCGAGTACCCGGTAGTTTGTGCACCCCCTCCATGGGTCTATCCTAGGAGCAAAAATAGTAAAAAGAATTATACAATGACGGCTACAACCCCGACCCGGTTGTGCGGCCATACAAAGAATATTATTACATCAATTTACATGTTACAAATGAATGAAAGGAAAACAACGCTCATCTCACATCCACCCCGGCCATTCACCCGCGACAATCCAATCCATTCATATCCACAAACCAATAGCAATCACAGATCATGTATAACCCCGACTAATCGTCTTATAGCGATTAGCCGACGTTCAATACATGCAAGCATTACAGATATAACCGATGTAGTTAAAGTGTAGTGAAGTTCCGAAAAATACGGATTTATTGGCCCCCAAAAGTAAATTTTAGTTCTGGAAAATCTGGGCATATAATATATATCTTAAAAATCCCAATACCAACACAGAAACTTACTGCACCAAAAACGATGCAGAGAGGGGACAAGACGGCCGCGCTTCCGCGGCAGGAGCCTCCTCTTGCCGCGGATCCGCGCTCCTCTCATCTCCTCTCTGGTTCGTCTTTGGTGGTTTTTCACACAAAACCCTGAGATAATTTTTGGTATATAACAAATGTCATTTTGACCAGAGGAAAAATTAACAGAAACTTGGGTTTTGCATGGTTTGGTTTTCGGATTTTCCGGTTTCGAAACTTCGTTACACTTCACTACCTAGCTAGTTTGAGTTTAGTTAGGCTCTGATACCACTGTAAGTCCACGTTGCCCACCCCGGTACTTGCGGGGAGGCGGAAAACATAATAAAAATCGGATTTTTAATGACTTAGGCAACATGGACCTTGCTTGTGAGGATCTTTACTAAACTAAAACTAACTAAAGTAAACTAACAACTAACAAAGTTGTAGAAAGGTTATACCGTGGGCTCGAACTCCTTCTCTCCTTGCTCGTCGGAATGGTAGAAAGGCCTCACCTTGCTAGTCTCCTTCCGTCAAAGAACGATCCACCCGAAAGCCTCGACCTTTAGCTTCAACTCCAAGCTAGGAGTAACTAGAGTGCAAGAAATGCTAAGACTTGAACCCTAGAAGTGAGTAGAGAAGATCAAGTGAAGGCTTTTCTCAAGCTTTTTGTTTCTCAACACATGAGAGGGAGAGAGCTTGAGGGAGAGGATGAGCAAGAGAGAGAAAAGATATGATAGAATGAAATAATAGTGAGCCATTCTCACTAATATGTGTGAGTTATTTTAATTAATTAATTAGCAAGAAAATTGTCATGGTTTTATCAAGAGGTGACCATTATCATTTCATCATTAATGCAAATTGCAAGAATCAAAGAGCATCTTCCTAATGAAATGATCATGGTCAAATTGTCAACTTGGTCAACAAGTCAACAAAGTCAAAGTGTCAACAACAACCACCATGCACAATAATTAAGCTAATTATTAATTAACAATAATACACACAAAAACAATAGGGTTAATAAAATGACAATAGTCATTAACCCTAAACAAGGTCCTCTCCCTCAATCTCAAGCAACTGTGCATACGCACCCGCATTCGTGATCCGAGGAACACGAACACAATGAGAAAAACCAATCTCCAATCATATACTAGGATCTGGCTTAAACCAAAGCCCGCTAGTATAAACTGTCCGGACAGCAAACGTGCACAAGTGCGCGGATGCGAACGAACCCTGTCGCAAAACCATGCGACCTCTACTCGTTTTGCCTAAAGGCGAATAGCTCTCTGTGTGGGACTCTAAAGACTCGACACTACGCTGGCAGTGGGTTTAACCACAGACCGCAAGCGGCACTAGCTGTACGTAACGGTCCCCAGGTAGATGTCGATAAGAAGACTGACGAGGTGAACCCCATCTGCACTCCTACTGAGCCTGTATGTGACAATCTCCGTACAGTCCGGTCTGTTCGTCTGATACATCGCATGGCGGGCCTAGGGGGGCGGTGAACGTCAGTCCCCTAATAGCGGTACAAGTCGTGTCGGAGTGAAGCCCAGAACACCCTGAGATAACACTGGAAGCCTACCAGTATATCTCGCTTGCCCTGGCCAGGGACTACTCGTGTAATGGCTCTCCTGGACACAGCGCGATGTCAACCCCCAATACCGGGAGAGACGAATCCTGTCTAACCGTCACTGCCTCCAAGTGCTTCGGGACTGCACCCAAAAACTACCTGTTTGCACGACTCCTCTGAGCCGTGGTAGGGTAGTAATCAAAGTGCAGTGGGAACACACTCGAGGCGAAGTGACAGTGTCAAGTCAGCGGACTAAGCTGTACTCATGTCACCTGGGAACTGATAACTGACGATAGGTATATTACCAACCAACAGTTCCCGACGAGTCCTGTCCAGTGTACTCGTAACCTAACGAGCACCCGCATACTATCCCAAGTACGACGTACTAACGGCTGTGGGACAGACCGTCTCCCACACTGGGATGAGAAGCGCATACGCTGGTCTACTCCGGAGTATCGATGCCCTGTCTCGATAGTCCAACGACCAGGGACCTGTATAAGGATGTGCTTATAGATTACCCAGCTCCCACGAGTGCGAGCGCCATCGCAACGCTGGTAATCAAGCACAGATCCTAAGGGCTCTACTAATATGTATACCTGCAATATGCTAAAAGAAACACATGCACATATTAAAGCAGAGACAAACCAAGTAGCATACTACCATTTCGAGCAAGATTGTATATACAACTGTGAATATCCCAAGCTTCCATTAAGTAATATACAAACTCGTATGATACAGTAATGGCCTCTAGGGCATATACACTAACAAAAAGAACATCATTCTATCATATTACTTCTCTCTCCTCACTTCATCTTCTTCCTCCTCTAGTTCAAGGAGAGCAAATCTCATGTGTTGAGAATCATCTCCTTGAAGATAAAACACCCCAAAGCACACTCTACTCACTCTAAGGTAGAAGGTCTAGCAAACCGGATACTTTAGTTCTCTCAAGATCGAGAAAGAAGCCCAAGGATGAAGCCCTCAGGTGGATCTATCTTCGGCAAAGAGGAGACGAGGAGGGGAAGCCATTCAAGCTACTACAAAGAGCAAGAAAGAAGAAGAACAACAAGAAGGGAAGGAGTTCAAGTTGAGGTATAACCCCTAACCGAGTAGATACAACTCTTGTTAGGTTGCTAGTGTATTGTTTAGCAAAGATCCGGCTTTTACGGTCCATGTTACAAAGTTTAGAAAAATTTTGATTTACCGTTTCCGCAACCCCGAAAGTTCCGGGAGAGGTAACGTGGACCTAACAGTGGTATCAGAGCCTAACTAAACATAAACTAGCTTGGTAGTAAAGTGTATCGAAGTTCGAAACGGAAAAATCGAAAAAACCAAGTTATAAAAACCTGAGTTTCTGTTAAAATATTTTCTGGTCAAAACTGTAAGTCCATATTTCGACCCCCGGTGCTTACGGGGAGGCGGAAACGGTATAAAAAACAAATTTTTATCGCAAGAGGCAACATGGACTAAACAAGGTCGGGATCGTGTCTAAACTAAACTAGCAAACTTGCTAAAGAGATTTAGCTACTCTGATGAAGATGGTTATACCTAGCTTGTCTTGAACTCCTTCTCTTCAAGGTCCGGTGGTGGTCCGATGGCTCCTTCTCGTCGTCTCCGTACGCCGAAGATAGATCCACTTGAAAGCTCCAACCTTTAGCTCCTTCTTCGTTCTTTGAAGAAACTAGTTCACTTGGTTTGCTAAACCTAGTGAACTAGAATGAGTAGAGTAGAAATAGAATGGGATTTTATCTATGGTTCTTGATTCTCAACACATGAGAGATATGAACCATAGAGTCAAGAGAGGGAGCAAGAGGATGAGAGTGAGAGCAAAGTGAAGAGCTCAAGAACAAGAGAGAGAATGAGCAAGAAAGAATGAGGCTCTCTTTTGTCTCTCACCCTCTCATAATCCAAAGCAATGATAACTCATCATATCAAAAAAGTCTTATGTGTGATGGTTGAAGCAACCATAACCTTATCATGTCATGCACTCATTTTACTCAAATGAACAAGCAAGTAAAAGTCTTTGGCATGAAATGATAGCCATGGTTATCATGATGGTCAACTAGTCAGGCCTAGTCAACCGGTCAACAAAGTCAACAAGTCAACAAAAGTCAACAAGTCAACAAAGTCAACAAAATTCAACAACCAAGTCACCATAATACTTAATTAATATAATAGTTAATCACATATCATATTCTCATTAGGGTTGAGCAAAAAGTCAAAAAGTCAACGGTCAACTGTCAACAACCCTAATGAGAATCCGCTGTCTGTGCCTCCCTGTCAACTGTGCATACACACCCGCATCCGCGTTCCGAGGAACACGAATGCAAACTGGATAAATCCAATCCCATAAGGTACACTAGGATCTGGCTTAAACCAAAGCCCGCTAGTGTAAACTGTCCGGACACTGTACGTGCACAAGTGCACGGATGTGACCGAACCCTGTCGCAAAACCATGCGACCTGTCGCAATACCATGCGACCTCTACTCTTTTGCCTAAAGGCGAAAAGCTTTCTGTGTGGGACTCTAAAGACTCGACACTACGCTGGCAGTGGGTTTAACCACAGACCGCAAGCGGCACTAGCTGTGCGTAACGGTCCCCAGGTAATGCCGACAAGAAGACCGACGAGGCGAAAACCCATCTGAACTCCTACTGAGCCTGAGTGTGACATTCTCCGTACAGTCCGGTCTGTTCGTCTGATACATCGCATGGCGGGCCTAGGGGGCGGTAAACGTCAGTCCCCCAATAGCGGTACAAGTCGTGCCGGAGCGAAGCCCAAAACACCCTGAGATAACACTGGAAACCTACCAGTATATCTCGTTTGCCCTGGCCAGGGACTACTCGTGTAATGGCTCTCCTAGACACAGCGCGATGTCAACCCCCAATACCGGGAGAGACGAATCCTGTCTAACCGTCACTGCCTCCAAGTGCTTCGGGACTGCACCCAACCACCACCTGTTT
Organism: Agapanthus africanus; assembly: GCA_030015575.1. Taxonomy (NCBI): domain Eukaryota; kingdom Viridiplantae; phylum Streptophyta; class Magnoliopsida; order Asparagales; family Amaryllidaceae; genus Agapanthus; species Agapanthus africanus. The sequence continues at coordinate 489,223,882 of JASDDO010000014.1, forward strand.
GCACGACTCCTTTGAGCCGTGGTAGGGTAGTGATCAAAGTACAGTGGGAACACACCCGAGGCGAAGTGACAGTGTCAAGTCAGCGGACTAAGCTGTACTCATGTCACCTGGGAATTGATAACTGACGATAGGTATAATACCAACTGGTCAGTTCCCGACGAGTCCTGTCCAGTGTACCCGTAACCTAACGGGCACCCACATACTATCTCAAGTACGACGTACTGACGGCTGTGGGACAGACCGTCTCCCACACTGGGATGAGAAGCGCATGCGCTGGTCTACTCCGGAGTATCGATGCCCTGTCTCGATAGTCCTGCGACCAGGGACCTGCATAAGGATGTGCTTCTAGATTACCCAGCCCCACTAGTGTGACGGCCATCACATCGCTGGTAATCAAGCAAAGATCCTAAGGGCTCCACTAATGTGTATAAGCAATATACAAAGATAAACACATGTACACATTGAAATAGAAATAAACCAAGTAGCATACTACTATTTTGAGCAAGATTGTATATACAAGGTGAATATCCCAAGCTTCCATTAAGTAATATACATACTAGTATGATACAGTAATGGCCTCTAGGGCATATACACTAACAATCTCCCACTTGCACTAAGGCCATGTACTGGCGTATCGAAGACCTATCATCTCGATCAGCCGCTCGAACTGAGTCTGGGGTAGGGCCTTGGTGAATGGATCTGCAGTGTTGTCTTCTGAAACGACTCTCCGAACCTCGATCTCCTGGCGATCCACGATCTCCCTGATCAGGTGATACCGCCTCAAGATGTGCCTGGATCTCTGATGGGACCTGGGTTCCTTCGCTAAAGCTATAGCCCCGTTGTTGTCGCAATACAGAGGTATTGGATCAACAATGGACGGAACCACCTGAAGTTCTTTCAAGAACTTCCTTATCCAGACAGCTTCTTTTGCGGCATCAGATGCAGCGATGTATTCCGCTTCCATCGTCGAGTCTGCAACGGTTTCTTGTTTGGAGCTCTTCCAACACACCGCCCCTCCATTGAGGGTGAAGACAAAACCCGACATGGACTTGGAATCATCCTTGTCACTCTGGAAGCTGGAGTCAGCAAAGGCCTCGATCTGAAGGTCTTTTCCGCCATACACCAAGAACATCTCCTTAGTCCTTCTCAGGTACTTGAGAATGTTCTTTACCGCTATCCAGTGTTTCTCCCCAGGGTTAGACTGATACCGGCTTACCACACTCAGTGCATAAGCTACATCCGGTCTGGTACACAACATCGCATACATTATAGAGCCTACCGCAGAAGCGTAGGGTATAATAGACATGCGATCCCTCTCCAAATCAGTCTTGGGAGACATCTCTTTAGAGAGGGTGATCCCGTGACAAGCCGGTAGATTACCGCGCTTGGAATCTTCCATACTGAATCTCTTCAGTATGGTGTCGATGTACCTGGACTGTGAAAGTCCTAATATCCTCTTGGATCTGTCACGGTAGATCCGGATACCCAGAATGTACGAGGCATCACCCAGGTCTTTCATGGAGAACCTGTGTGACAAGAACCCCTTGACAGATTGTAGCATAGGAATGTCATTTCCTATTAAGAGAATGTCATCCACGTATAAAACGAGGAATACTACAGTTCTCGCTACAAATCTACTATAGATGCATGGTTCATCTGGATTTTTGATAAAGCCAAATTCTTTGACCGTCTCATCAAAGCAGATGTTCCAACTCCGCGATGCCTGCTTTAGTCCATAGATGGACTTAAGCAACTTGCACACCTTTCCGCTGCTCCCACTCTGAATGAAACCCTCTGGCTGGTCCATATAGACACACTCCTCTAAATTTCCATTTAGAAAAGCTGTCTTTACGTCCATTTGCCAAATCTCATAATCGTGGAAGGCAGCAATGGCAAGAAGGATCCGAATGGATTTCAGCATGGCTACTGGAGAGAAGGTTTCGTCATAGTCCAAGCCAGGTCTTTGACGAAAACCCTTTGCTACCAGCCTAGCTTTATAGGTCTCAACCTGTCCATCTACACCAATCTTCCTTTTGAAGATCCACTTGCATCCTACGGGTTTTACCCCGTCTGGAGCAATGTCCAACGTCCATACCTTGTTGGTGTACATGGACTCCATTTCGGTCCGCATTGCATCCAGCCATTTCACTGAGTCAACGCTCTGAACGGCCTGCTGGAAGCTAGTAGGCTCATCATAATCTATGATGCAATCCTCTCTATCCCCGTCTATGAGAAAACCGCAGTATCTCTCGGGCGGATGAGACTGCCTACTACTCCTGCGGAGCGGCGTAGGAATGTCCTGTTCTGTTGAACCCTCTGGTTCCACTAACCTTTCAGTAATAGTCTGTGGTTCTGGAATTTCTTCCAGTTCTACTGTGCTCCCACTAATTTCCTTTTCCAAGAACTGGTGTTCTAGAAAATGGGCATTACGAGAAACAAGGACTTTTTGTTCCTCTGCGTAGTAAAAAAAAAGATACCCCCTGGTGTTCTTTGGGTATCCCACAAACTTGCACAGTACTGAACGTGCCTCGAGCTTGTCCGCATGCTGCTTTTTGACAAAAGCCGGACATCCCCAGATCTTCAGATATTGAAGATAGGGTTTCTTCCCACTCCACATTTCATATGGTGTGGAAGGCACAGTCTTAGTCGGAACTCGGTTCAAAAGGTACGCAGCTGATTCTAGCGCATACCCCCAGAATGATCGCGGTAACTCAGCGTTACCCATCATGGACCGCACCATATCCAATAGGGTGCGGTACCGTCTCTCCGATACACCGTTATGTTGCGGGGTGTAAGGAGGAGTAAGCTGAGAGAGAATTCCGTTCTCTTTTAAATAGTCCAGGAACTCGGCACTTAAGTATTCTCCACCTCGATCCGATCTTAGAATCTTAATACTTTTGCCGGTCTGTTTCTCTACTTCATTCTTATACTCCTGGAATTTTCCAAAGGCCTCGGACTTATGTTTCATTAAGAAGACATAACCGTACCTTGAGAAGTCATCCGTAAAAGTAATGAAGTAAGAATGTCCGCTTCGGGCATGTGTAGACATTGGACCGCACACGTCACTGTGTACGAGTCCCAAGAGCTCGCTCGCTCTTACTCCATGTCCAGTAAACGGAGTCTTTGTCATCTTTCCTTTGAGACAGGATTGACAAGTGGCATACGACTGATATTCGAACGCATTCAAATACCCTTCTGTATGTAACTTCGTCAACCTTCTCTCATTGATGTGACCCAATCTACAATGCCATAAGAAAGTCTGGTTTATTTCTGGAGACTTTCTTTTGTGTGTATTCTGGACATTAAAAATCTGTGGTTGGTTCAATACGTATATACCATTACTCAATGTACCTGACCCAATCAGAACTTGATTAAGGTGAATGTTTACAACATTACTTACAAACGCAAATTCATAACCTTCTTTAGAAACTAAAGATACAGAAATGATATTACAAGTTGCGTTGGGTACAAAAAAGCAATTACGCAAAACCAAAAGATGTCCATCTGACATTCCCAGGTGATAGTCCCCCACGGCTTTAGCATCCATGCTAGCTCCATTCGCAACTCTGAGGGTCATGTCACCTTCCTTCAAAACCCTACGGTTTCTCAACGCCTGCAAAGAATTACAGATATGAGATCCTGATCCGGTATCCAATACCCAGGAAGTAGAGTTTATTGAAAGACAGTTTTCAATAACATACACACCTGAAGCTGAAGCTGCAACCTGCTTCAATTCCTGTGTCCTGGCTTTCCAAGCCCTGCAATCATTCTTCCAGTGTCCTTTCTTATGACAATAGAAGCATTCTTCCTTATCCACAAGCTTTCCCGCTATCTTTGTTGCTTTACCTTTTCCCTTCGTATCCACTTTACTTACACCGCCCCTTGGTTTGGCGGGGGCATTCTTCTTCTTTCCCTTGGCTTTCGCCTTGGACCTAGAAGAAGATGATCCTCCTACAAACAAAGTGGATGTATCCCTACCTTTCTGTAGGGTGCCCTCTGCGCTCCTCAGCATGTTGAGGAGCTCTGAAAGTTCAACCTCTTTTTCTTGTAGGTTGAAGTTCAGTATAAACTGGGCGTAAGTGGAAGGAAGGGACTGGAGAACTATATCCGTATATAGCTCACTCTCCAATGTGATCCCTAGGTCAGCGAGCTCCTCAATGAAGCCGATCATCTTTAGCACGTGCTCGGCTACTGATGATCCGGCGGCCATTCTTGTCGAGAATAACTTTTTCGACGCTTCGTATCTTGCGATACGAGATTGCTCTCCATACAGTTCTTTTGTATGGAGCAATATGGATTCCATGTCCATATTCTCATGCCTCCTCTGATGTTCGTTGTCCATCGAGGCAAGCAGGAGGCACTTGGCCTTCGCGCTATCAATCTCCCAAGTCTTGCGGATTTCCTTATCCGCGACGCTGGAAGTTGGACCAGGGACAGGGGGAGTTTTGGTGGTAAGAAGATACCCCAGCTTGTCATAAGTGATTGCTATCTTGACATTCCTGAGCCAATCTTTGTAGTTTGGCCCTGTCAGTTTGTTTTTATCTAGGAGTAACTTAAGTCCAGTCATGTTGATTGGTCGCTGCAATTTGGAGAGAAGAGGAAAACACTCAGCATGATGCTCTTGCAAGTTTAGAGTGGTTTTTAGTTTGTCTAAACAGGATGGCTCCCACTGTTTCTCGAATCCCTCCTCAAACCATAAAGGAAGAATTAGTCAGGATCAATCCCACCGTACAATACTTGCTTAACCGTTCGGCCAGGCTGGTGCCGGTACTTCGAGGGAGGTTTTCCAACGCTTTCACGAAGTTCCTTAATTAGAGAACCTCTTTTCCCTGGGGGCGTAGCCCCGCTAACACCTTTCTAGGCACCTACTAGGTTTATAGCATTGATCGTTAAGTGAGAAATTTCCCGAGGAGTAGCATATACTCACAGTAGGATCGGGATCCAAATATCATCGCGTGACGAAACTGAAGGAATCCTACCAGAATCATCACGCTCCAAATGGTATGCAAATCTAGCAAGTTTCAGTACTTATGAAACTCCCGATGTGGATTTTTGCCCCATGCTCTTATGACCTTGACTTTCGCCAAAATATCATAAGTCACATGTCAAGTTCTACCCGTCATTATCCAGGTTAATTTGGATCCATCCGTAGCTACCCTTGACTTTGGCCAAAATGGCAGTACGACTGTCCCAAACCAACGCATCTATCTATGCTACATATGAACACCCAACAGCTACCAATCACTGTGCCTTAACTTTGGCCAACATACACAGCTTGAATACTATTGACTATTCATGCAAAACGACGGAGGGCTACGAATGGTTTTGGCAAAACCGTGAACGTAGTGAACTTGATTTGGTCGATGGAACGAGATAGCTTTTAAATGGAGTGGCTCAAACTCCGTATTTTAAAAGTTTGTTTTGAAAAGAACCGAGTGGTTTTTCGAAAGTGTTCCAACGACTTTAACTTGGTTTATTATCTTGCATTAGTTCTTTTAATGCGTGATATTCTTACATTAGTTCTTTTAATGCGTCCCATCATTTAATCCTACCATTGCAGAAAACAACCAAAATATGACGTACGCTTATGCCATTCGCATTCGCCACTGGGCCCCGTCACTACCCGTTAGGTTACTTAACTAACGACAGAGCGGGGGCTGGGCTAGCGCGTCTGTAAAACATAAGCAACGCCTAAATAATATCATATATAGATATACTGCAATGATAAACATTTCAGATCACAGATAAATACATTGGATATACTAGGAATCTGTAATTTGTACGAGCCTGTAACAAAAACAGATTACACGGTCACGGTGAATAGCCAATACCCCACCCAAGACCCCTACGGGTGCGGCAAACTACCCGCCAAGTACCCGAAGCGTAGCAACCTCCCTCATCTCCATGAGTAGGCCACTCGACACTTCGGCATACCCGGTAGTTTGTGCACCCCTCCATGGGTCTATCCTAGGAGCAAAAATAGTAAAAAGAAATTATACAATGACGGCTACAACCCCGACCCGGTTGTGCGGCCATACAAATAATTATTACATCAATTTACAAATTTACATGAATTGCAAGAAAAGAAAACTCTCGTCTCACAACCCCTGGCTATTCACCCGCGACAATCCAACATATTTATATATACATTCCAGCACATTACAGATCATGTATAACCCCGACTAATCGACTTATAGCAATTAGCCGACGTTCAATACATGCAAACATCACAGATATAACCATCATAGTCAAAATGTAGTGAAGTTCGGAAAAAATACGAAATTATAGGCCCCCAAAAGTAAACTTCTGTTCTGGAAAATCTGGGCACATATAATATATCTTAAAAATCCTGAAACCAACACAGAGAAACACTGCACAAAAAATGATCACACGAAGAGCCTAAAGGGCGGCGGATCCGCGGCCATGACAGTAGCTGGGGCCGCGGATCCGCGGCTACTTCATGGATTCATGCCATCGTTTTTTGTAGGTGTTCTTAGAAAACCCTGAGCCGAATTTAGGTATATAAAGTTTTTCATTTTGAGCCAAAAAAATTTCAACAGAAACTCAGTTTTTGAAAAAGTTTGTTTTTTGGATTTTTTTCGGTTCCGAACTTCGTTACACTTCACTACCAAGCTAGTTTAAGTTTAGTTAGGCTCTGATACCACTGTAAGTCCATATTGCGACCCCCGGTGCTTACGGGGAGGCGGAAACGGTATAAAAAACAAATTTTTATCGCAAGAGGCAACATGGACTAAACAAGGTCGGGATCGTGTCTAAACTAAACTAGCAAACTTGCTAAAGAGATTTAGCTACTCGGATGAAGATGGTTATACCTAGCTTGTCTTGAACTCCTTCTCTTCAAGGTCCGGTGGTGGTCCGATGGCTCCTTCTCGTCGTCTCCGTACGCCGAAGATAGATCCACTTGAAAGCTCCAACCTTTAGCTCCTTCTTCGTTCTTTGAAGAAACTAGTTCACTTGGTTTGCTAAACCTAGTGAACTAGAATGAGTAGAGTAGAAATAGAATGGGATTTTATCTATGGTTCTTGATTCTCAACACATGAGAGATATGAACCATAGAGTCAAGAGAGGGAGCAAGAGGATGAGAGTGAGAGCAAAGTGAAGAGCACAAGAACAAGAGAGAGAATGAGCAAGAAAGAATGAGGCTCTCTTTTGTCTCTCACCCTCTCATAATCCAAAGCAATGATAACTCATCATATCAAAAAAGTCTTATGTGTGATGGTTGAAGCAACCATAACCTTATCATGTCATGCACTCATTTTACTCAAATGAACAAGCAAGTAAAAGTCTTTGGCATGAAATGATAGCCATGGTTATCATGATGGTCAACTAGTCAAGCCTAGTCAACCGGTCAACAAAGTCAACAAGTCAACAAAAGTCAACAAGTCAACAAAGTCAACAAAAGTCAACAACCAAGTCACCATAATACTTAATTAATATAATAGTTAATCACTTATCATATTCTCATTAGGGTTGAGCAAAAAGTCAAAAAGTCAACGGTCAACTGTCAACAACCCTAATGAGAATCCGCTGTCTGTGCCTCCCTGTCAACTGTGCATACACACCCGCATCCGCGTTCCGAGGAACACGAATGCAAACTGGATAAATCCAATCCCATAAGGTACACTAGGATCTGGCTTAAACCAAAGCCCGCTAGTGTAAACTGTCCGGACACTGTACGTGCACAAGTGCACGGATGTGACCAAACCCTGTCGCAAAACCATGCGACCTGTCGCAATACCATGCGACCTCTACTCTTTTGCCTAAAGGCGAAAAGCTTTCTGTGTGGGACTCTAAAGACTCGACACTACGCTGGTAGTGGGTTTAACCACAGACCGCAAGCGGCACTAGCTGTGCGTAACGGTCCCCAGGTAATGCCGACAAGAAGACCGACGAGGCGAAAACCCATCTGAACTCCTACTGAGCCTGAGTGTGACATTCTCCGTACAGTCCGGTCTGTTCGTCTGATACATCGCATGGCGGGCCTAGGGGGCGGTAAACGTCAGTCCCCCAATAGCGGTACAAGTCGTGCCGGAGCGAAGCCCAAAACACCCTGAGATAACACTGAAAACCTACCAGTATATCTCGTTTGCCCTGGCCAGGGACTACTCGTGTAATGGCTCTCCTAGACACAGCGCGATGTCAACCCCCAATACCGGGAGAGACGAATCCTGTCTAACCGTCACTGCCTCCAAGTGCTTCGGGACTGCACCCAACCACCACCTGTTTGCACGACTCCTTTGAGCCGTGGTAGGGTAGTGATCAAAGTACAGTGGGAACACACCCGAGGCGAAGTGACAGTGTCAAGTCAGCGGACTAAGCTTTACTCATGTCACCTGGGAACTGATAACTGACAATAGGTATAATACCAACTGGTCAGTTCCCGACGAGTCCTGTCCAGTGTACCCGTAACCTAACGGGCACCCGCATACTATCTCAAGTACGACGTACTGACGGCTGTGGGACAGACCGTCTCCCACACTGGGATGAGAAGCGCATGCGCTGGTCTACTCCGGAGTATCGATGCCCTGTCTCGATAGTCCTGCGACCAGGGACCTGCATAAGGATGTGCTTCTAGATTACCCAGCCCCACTAGTGTGACGGCCATCACATCGCTGGTAATCAAGCAAAGATCCTAAGGGCTCCACTAATGTGTATAAGCAATATACAAAGATAAACACATGTACACATTGAAGTAGAAATAAACCAAGTAGCATACTACTATTTTGAGCAAGATTGTATATACAAGGTGAATATCCCAAGCTTCCATTAAGTAATATACATACTAGTATGATACAGTAATGGCCTCTAGGGCATATACACTAACAAAAACAAAATTTGTTATACTCCAAAATTCATCTCAGGGTTTTTAGAAGAAAGCCACCAAACATGAGACAGCGAATCGACCAAGGCGCCGCGTTTCCGCGGTAATAGCAAGCTATTGCCGCGGAACCGCGGTCAACGTGGTGAGTTACTGTGTCGTTTTTGGTGCAGTTTGTTTCTGACGTGGTTTTAGGATTTTTCAGATATATTATATGTGCCCAGATTTTCCAGAATAGAAATTTGTTTTTGGGGGCCTATAATTTCGTATTTTTCCGAACTTCAATATACTTTGACTATAAAGGTTATATCTGTGATGTTCTTATGTATTGAACGTCGGCTAATCGCTATATGACGATTAGTCGGGGTTATACATATCTGTGATCTGTGATTGTTCTTGATGGTTTGTGTATATGAACTCGTTGGATTGTCGCGGATGAATAGCCGGGGTGGATATGAGATGAGAGTTTCTTTTTCTTTCATTCATGTAATAAATTTGTAAATTGATGTAATATTATTTGTATGGCCGCACAACCGGGTCGGGGTTGTAGCCGTCATTGTATAATTCTTTTTACTGTTTTTGCTCCTAGGATAGACCCATGGAGGGGGTGCACAAACTACCGGGTAGCTCGAAGTGCCGAGTGGCCTACTCATGACATTGAGGGAGGTTGCTTCGCTTCGGGCACTTGGCGGGTAGTTTGCCGCACCCGTAGGGGTCTTGGGTGGGGTATTGGCTATTCATCGCGACCGTGTAATCCGTTTTTCGTTGCAGGCTCGAACGAATCGCGGGTTCCTTGTATATCCAAAGTGTTCATCTGTGATCTGTAATGTCTATCATTGCTATATTTATAACTATTTAGGCATTGCTTATGTTTTACAGCCGCGCTAGCCCAGCCCCCGCTCTGTCGTTAGTTAAGTAACCTAACGGGTGATGACGGGGCCCCGTGGCGAATGCGAATAGCATAAGCGTACGTCATATTTTGGTTGTTTTCTGCAATGATAGGATTTAAATGATGGGACGCATTAAAAGAACTAATACAAGAAAATAAACCTAAAAGACGTTGTTGGAACAATTTTTCAAAAAGATGTTACTGCAAGGACGTTCATTTTTGTTTTGCATCGCGGTATTCGGTTGTGAATGCCCAGCACCTCAGTCGACGAGGCAAGGGCCGAGATCCCTTCACCGGGAGTGACCCCTTGGACAAAAGTTTGCGTCAAGGTAATAACTTCACTATAGTCGATTATTCTTGCTTTGCCTCGAGGTATTCAATTTGGAATATCCTGCACCTCATTCGACGAGGAAAGAGCCGAGATCCCTTCACAGGGAGTGACCTCTTTAGCAAAAAGATTTCGCCACTATATTTTTCCAAAAAGGGTTATCAGGTTCCTTCAACGACATCAAGTTCATTACGTTAACGGGTTTTTCGCCAAAAACCCAGCCGTAGCCCTCCGTCATTTCCTACAAGTACTACTCAGTATTCGAGGTACATATTTTGGCATTGTCAAGGCGTAGTGATCGGTAGCTAAGTATTGCTTGTTTGCAACCTTATTTTTCAGATTATTTAGGACAGTCGCATAGCTATGTTGGCATTGTCAAGAGTTGTGCGGGTGGGTCTAAGTTAATCAAGATAATGACGGGCCGAACTTGACTAACAGTTCATGATATGTTGGCATTGTCAAGGTCATGAATCGTTAGGGGCAAAAACCACATCGGGAGTTTCAAAAGAACTGAAACTTGCAGATTTAGCATACCTTCTGAAGTGTGGTGACTAGAGTGGATTCCATCTAGGTTATCACACAATGACAGTTGGATCCCGATCCCACTGATGAGTTGGTTTACTCTCGGGAGATTATTTCACTTAACGATCAATGCTATAAACCTAGTAGGTGTCTAGAAAGGTGTTAGCGGGGTTACGCCCCCAGGGAAAAGAGGTTCTTTAATTAAGGAACTTCGCGAAAGCGTTGGAAAACTCCCTCGAAGTACCGACACTAGCCTGGCTGAAAGGTTAAGCAAGTATTGTGACGTGAATTAAAACCCGGCTAGTTCTTGTTTTAAAAGGTTTTAAGAAGGATTTGAGGAAACAGTGGGAGACATCCTGGTTAGATAAATTAATAAACCAATCTAATCTTGCACGAGCATACGCTGAGTGTTTCTTTTCTCTCTCTCCAGGCAGCAACCTTTTCACGCCCTAATCAAGATAATAAAATGTATCGCTTGACCGATCCAAATTCTTATTCGGGACTGGGGAAAGTTGGTTCAGCTCTAACTTGTGACAACAGTCATGAGAATGGGAAAGGGGATTGTATGGATTTCCAGGATACCCAGTTGAAGAAGAAGCATGGTTTTGCATCTACTTCAGGTGTTCTTGTAATTGAAAACTGTTTTACGGTCAGCCCTACCTCCTGGGTACTTGATACCGGATTAGGATCTCATATCTGTAATTTATTGCAGGGACTAAGAAAAAGTAGGAAAGTTGCACCGGGTGATATGTCGCTCAGAGTAGCGAACGGAGCACAAGTTAATGCGGCAGCCGTCGGTGAATATCACCTAGTATTGCCAAATGGCAAGACTATGATTTTGAACGATTGCTACTATGTACCCTCCATGGTTTGTAACATCATATCAGTTTCTTTACTCGATAAAGATGGATATAACTTTGTTCTTGAAAAGAATATCATGAACATTTGCCTTGATAAGGTACTGGTTGCATAGGGTACACTGTGTAATGGTATCTACGTTCTAAATCAGAATACAGTTCTCAATATAAAAAACACACGCAAGAGGAAGAATTCAGATACGAATGAATCCTACTTGTGGCATTGTAGACTTGGTCATATCGGAGAGAAAAGACTGAGTAAGTTGCATAAAGATGGACTCTTGAATGCGTTCGAGTTTTCATCTTATGAAACTTGTCAGTCTTGTCTCAAAGGGAAGATGACCAAATCTCCGTTCACCGGACATGGAGAAAGAGCAAGAGAGCTCTTGGGACTCATACACAGTGATGTGTGTGGTCCGATGTCTATACTTGAAAGGGGTGGGTTCTCGTACTTCACCACATTCACTAACGATCTCTCTAGGTTCGGATATGTGTATCTGATGAAACATAAATCTGAAACTTTTGAGAAATTCAAGGAATTTAGAAACGAAGTAGAGAACCAGACAGGCAAAAGTATCATGATCCTCCGGTCTGATAGAGGAGGGGAGTACTTAAGCACGGAATTCCGAGATTACTTAAAAGAGAATGGTATTCTCTCTCAGCTCACTCCTCCTTATACACCACAGCACAACGGTGTATCGGAGAGAAGGAATCGTACCCTATTGGATATGGTTCGATCCATGATGAGTGATGCTGAGTTACCTCTTTCATTCTGGGGACTTGCGCTAGATACAGCGGCATACTTACTGAATCAGGTTCCGTCTAAATCCGTGCCTAAGACTCCATATGAAATATGGAGTGGTAAGAAACCATATCTAGAACGGATTAAGATATGGGGTTGTCCGGCCTATGTAAAAGTACAAAAACTAGACAAGCTTGAGGCACGGTCAGTTTTATGTAAATTTGTGGGATATCCTAGAAATTCTCTGGGATATCTGTTCTACCACACTGAGGAATAGAAGGTGTTCGTTGCTCGCCGCGCCACCTTTTTAGAGTGGCAATTTCTTGCAAAAGAAATAAGTGGGAGCACGGTAGAACTGGATGAAATATCTGATCCACAAACTCAAACTGAGGATTTAGCAGAACCAGAAAATTCAGTAACCCCAAACGAACCTCAGCCACTCCGCAGATCTGGTAGGATTTCTCATCCGCCCGAGAGATACTACGATTTTCTCATTGACGGGGATCGAGAGGATTGCATCTTGGAAGAAGATGACCCTACCAGTTTCAGGCAGGCTATTATCAGTAGGGACTCTGATAAGTGGCAGGAAGCAATGCAATCCGAAATGGAGTCCATGTACGCCAATAAAGTGTGGACCATGGATATTGCTCCACCTGGGGTAAAACCCGTTGGATGCAAATGGATCTACAAAAGGAAACTTGGTGTAGATGGGCAGGTGGAAACCTATAAAGCTAGACTCGTTGCAAAAGGTTTTCGTCAAAGACCTGGTTTGGACTATGACGAGACTTTTTCTCCGGTGGCTATGCTCAAATCCATTCGGATCCTACTTGCCATTGCTGCCTTCCATGACTATGAAATCTGGCAGATGGATGTTAAGACGGCTTTCCTAAACGGTTGTTTGGAAGAGTGCGTTTACATGGATCAACCAGAAGGTTTCGTAGACAGTGGGAGCAGCGGAAGGGTGTGCAAGTTGCTTAAATCCATTTATGGATTAAAGCAGGCATCGCGGAGCTGGAACATCTGTTTTGATGAGGCAATCAAGGAATTTGATTTCATCAAGAACGAAGATGAACCCTGTGTATATAAGAAGACTGTAGGACGAACTGTCGTATTCCTAGTCTTGTACGTGGACGACATTCTTTTGATAGGAAATGATATTCCTATGCTACAATCAGTCAAGCTATTTTTGTCACAAAGGTTCTCCATGAAGGACCTGGGTGATGCCTCGTACATTCTGGGGATCAAGATCTATAGAGATAGATCCAAGAGACTATTGGGACTTTCGCAGTCCAGGTACATAGAGACCGTACTAAAGAGATTTAGTATGGAGGGTTCCAAGCGCGGTAACATACCCGCATTGCACGGAATTACCCTCTCCAAGAAGATGTCTCCTAAGACTGACGAGGAGAGGGTTCGCATGAGCACTATACCCTACGCTTCGGCGGTAGGATCTATAATGTATGCGATGCTATGTACAAGACCAGATGTAGCTTACGCGTTGAGCGCGGTAAGCCGGTATCAGTCAGACCCAGGGGAGGACCACTGGACAGCAGTGAAGAAAATTCTCAAGTACCTGAGAAGGACTAAGGAGATGTTCCTGGTTTACGGTAATGGAGACCTCAGGGTCGAGTCCTTTACCGATTCAAGCTTCCAGAGTGACAAAGATGACAGCAAGTCCGTCTCGGGTTTTGTGTTTACCCTCAACGGAGGGGCGGTATGTTGGAGGAGTTCCAAGCAGGATACCGTCGCAGACTCAACGATGGAGGCTGAATACATTGCTGCAAGCGATGCCGCAAAAGAGACGGTCTGGATAAAGAAGTTCATTAGTGAACTTCAGGTGGTTCCGTCCATTGTTGACCCAATACCGTTGTATTGCGATAACAATGGGGCTATAGCTTTAGCGAAGGAACCAAGGTCCCATCAGAAATCCAGGCACATCTTAAGGCGGTATCACCTGATCAGGGAGATCATTGATCGACAGGAGATCGAGGTGCGGAGAGTGGACACAAAGGACAACACTGCGGACCCATTCACGAAGGCTTTACCCCAGACTCAGTTCGAGCGGCTGATCGAGATGATAGGTCTTCGATACGCCAGTACATGGCCTTAGTGTAAGTGGGAGATTGTTAGTGTATATGCCCTAGAGGCCATTACTGTATCATACTAGTATGTATATTACTTGATGGAAGCTTGGGATATTCACAGTTGTACAGACAATCTTGCTCAATATAGTAGTATGCTACTTGGTTTGTCTCTGCTTTAATGTGTACATGTGTGTTTATTTATTATATCACATATACGCATTAGTAGAGCCCTTAGGATCTTTGCTTGATTACCAGTGTTGTGATGGCGATCACACTCGTGGGGGCTGGGTAATCTACAAGCGCATCCTTATACACGTCCCTAGTCGTGGGAGTACCGAGATAGGGCATCGATACTCCGGAGTAGACTAGCGTATGCGCTTCTCATCCCAGCACGGGAGACGGTCTGTCCCACAGCCGTCGGTACGTCGTACTTGAGATAGTATGCGGGTGCTCGTTGGGTTACGAGTACACTGGACAGGACTCGTCGGGAACTGATGGTTGGTATTATACCTATCGTCAGTTATCAGTTCCCAGGTGACATGAGTACAGCTTAGTCCGCTGACTTGACACTGTCACTTCGCCTCGAGTGTGTTCCCACTGTTCTTTGATTACTACCCTACCACGGCTCTGCTGAGTCGTGCAAACAGGTAGTAGTTGGGAGCAGTCCCGAAGCACTTGGAGGCAGTGACGGTTAGACAGGATTCGTCTCTCCCGGTATTGGGGGTTGACATCGCGCTGTGTCTAGGAGAGCCATTACACGAGTAGTCCCTGGCCAGGGCAAGCGAGATATACTGGTAGGTTTCCAGTGTTATCTCAGGGTGTATTGGGCTTCACTCCGACACGACTTGTACCGCTATTAGGGGACTGACGTTTACCGCCCCCCTAGGCCCGCCATGCGATGTATCAGACGAACAGACCGGACTGTACGGAGATTGTCACATACAGACTCAGTAGGAGTTCGATGGGTTCACCTCATCAGTCTTCTTATCGGCATCTACCTGGGGACCGTTACGTACAGCTAGTGCCGCTTGCGGTCTGTGGTTAACCCCACTGCCAGCGTAGTGTCGAGTCTTTAGAGTCCCACACAGAGGGTTACTCGCCTTTGGGCAAAACTGAGTAGAGGTCGCATGGTTTTGCGACAGGGTTCGTTCTCATCCGTGCACTTGTGCACGTTTGGAGTCCGGACGGATATTACTAGTAGGCTCTGGTTTGAGCCAGATACTGGTGTATGTATTGGGGTTGATTTTATCTCTTGGTATTCATGTTCCTCGGAACAAGAATGCGGGTGTGTATGCACAGTTGATTGTGGCGGAGGAAGAGGATCTTCATTAGGGTTTCGGAACGGGTGCGTATGCACAGTTGACAGTCGTCTTTTTCCAAACCCTAATGGATTTATGTTATATCAATTAATAATATTAATAAAATGAAATTGTGTCATGGTTGGTTTTTTGTTGACTTGTTGACCATGGTTGACTTGTTGACCATGGTTGAAGTTTTGACCATCATCATTACAAAAGAAAGATGCTCTTTGATTCTAGCAAATTGATTTAATGTTTGAAATGATAATGGTCATTCCTAAACCTTCCATCAACTATTTCATTTTCATTATTATTATTAATTTGATTTTTCTTTTTGCTTTTGTAATGGTTGCAAAAGAAAAAAGAACCTCATTCTATCATATTACTTCTCTTTCCTCACTTCATCTTCTTCCTTCTCTAGTTCAAGGAGAGCAAATCTCATGTGTTGAGAATCATCTCCTTGAAGATAAAACACCCCAAAGCACACTCTACTCACTCTAAGGTAGAAGGTCTAGCAAACCGGATACTTTAGTTCTCTCAAGATCGAGAAAGAAGCCCAAGGATGAAGCCCTCAGGTGGATCTATCTTCGGCAAAGAGGAGACGAGGAGGGGAAGCCATTCAAGCTACTACAAAGAGCAAGAAAGAAGAAGAACAACAAGAAGGGAATGAGTTCAAGTTGAGGTATAACCCCTAACCGAGTAGATACAACTCTTGTTAGGTTGCTAGTGTATTGTTTAGCAAAGATCCGGCTTTTACGGTCCATGTTACAAAGTTTAGAAAAATTTTGATTTACCGTTTCCGCAACCCCGAAAGTACCGGGAGAGGTAACGTGGACCTAACACAATCAATATGTGAAGCAATGATGACATGATAATAGTATGCAATAACTATGCAATAGGGATATGAGAAGTAGATATGCAGCAATCATAAGGGTACATTAACAGGTACTACCAATATATGAAATCATGCATAAGTAAATATGTATGAGGTATGGAGTGAAATATGTTATTCCCACGGAAACCTGACATCGTGGTAGGGTCACAATCCATCAAGACATTCAAATCCCAATTCCTCAAATCCGCCCCCAAGTTGGGCTCTCATATCAAATAAGTCTCACATCTCTCCAATGTACAATATCGAGTAATCTCCTATATCCTGAATGTACAAATCGGCAATCTCATAGGTATCCTGTATCCAATCTCAATGAATCACCTAATATCCCAAATCACATCTCAAGTAAGATTCTAGCATCCTAAATATTTATATATGCAGAAATAAATATGATGTGGTCAATACACATATATTAGCGTCCCACTCCACAAATATTGGTGTAAGGGTATATATAACAACGACTAAATCCCTTGTTATATATACAAATGTGTTAAAGAAATATCATGAAAACCATGTGCCAAGCATCGACACAGAAATCCTGATCACGTATCATACGCTATCCCAAAAGCACGAGTGCCTAGCTTCGACCCTCGCCTTTCGACGTATGCATACGTACATGACTCCCAACGGTGTTTCCGTGATCGCCCGCCGAGTCATGGGTACTGTCACCGGTAGGTACTCGCCCGCCTCCAAGCTCAATCTGCAAAGTCCATCGATCTTCTTGCCTAGGGGAACCATACCGGGCCCCACCATGTACCCTCTACGGCCTCGACGCCTCCTCGTAGGGGTATATATAAATCAGCACCGATAAAACTCATGGTGGATGCGCAAATATCATATCAAGGAAACCGGGTTTTTCAAAGTATGCATAATTTCATGAACTCCCGTGGTTCCCAAATCCAGAAAACATCATTTAAATGCCCAATAACCAATGCGCAAATCCAGGAATAAATATATGCGATATATCTGAAATGCGAGCATATAAAAGAGAATATGTAGCTGAAACCAGATGTATGCGAAATCAATAAGGTACAGCTAAGTATATGTGTCTACCTATAAGTAAAAGATGTCGTATACCCCCTAGGTATAAGTAGAATATGAAGGGTACCCTCCTGGGTATAAGTAAAATATGTGCAAGGTATACCTATAGCTGTATCGCAAGGTGTAGATGTACCTATCACTAATGGTAAGATACACTATAGGTATACCGATAAGCTAGATGTCAAGTATGATAAGCAATATAGTAGCTATAAGGGGTTGTGTATGACATGGCAATTATTGACGGTGTGTGTGTGTAGCATACAATCCGTGCTCATGCAACATGAACCGTCAATAATATGTGCAGTGTCCTACGGCTGCTAGTCACAGTACAACTATATCAAGGAAATAAGGTAAAGGCGCAATTCTAACAATGACGTAGAATATGCGACAGGTATTTGAATCCAAGCCCAGACGCATAACGCCATGCAGGCGATTCCCCTGTAGATGTTAAATCTACTCACCTATGCTCCACGCTAGGTGAATCCTACCATCTGCTCCCCCCTGTAGCGGTGTCCGTAGTCCCTGCCTGCAAACCTGCAAATAAGACATGGAAATCATATATAAGCCAAATATTCCGCAAAACGCGATATCGAACCAAAACGAGAAACTCGCGTCGCGAACTAAACGCGCGTGTGCACGATACGCTAAAAGGTGCGTATACCCGTCTAAAACCATCGCGACACTCCTCGATACGCTGGATTACAGAACCCGCTCACGTATCGCGCATATCGCGCAAACACAACGGACATGCAAAATGACATATGATCCCAGATTTTCCTACAGGTCAAATCTTACAAAACTATACATGCCAAAATAATAGACAACACAGAATAGAGCCCTACACAAAACCCCAGCACCCTTGCCCCTCCACTTGGCCGCAAATTGCGGCCAAACCTAATAAAACTGCGGCCTGGGTAGGGTATTAGGGGCTCGTGTTCAGGTGGTGGTATCTAGACCTAGTGTACAAGCCCCAGTTTTCTCAATTTTAACCTGAAGGTCCCGGGTCAAAAGCAGATCTCAGAATGCCAATATATCGCTTAAAAACGCCAATTTAGAACAAAACACAAACACTATGGTATTTTAGTGTAATCCAGGGTTAAACTCAGTTAAGGTGACCCTAACAACACTTAAATAGGTAGGGTTAAGTAACACAATCACCACTTAATCAACATTTCCACATACATCACCATAATTAGCACTAAACTCACAATTAAACACGAACCGACACTAATTAACACACAAGCTAAGCAAAAGAGAGATGGGTTCAGAAAATATACCCTAGAGAACCCTAGGAAGCAAGAGAAGAAGTGTATGGAGGAGATGAGGGGTTGCTACTGCTGCTGGGGTTCCTGTTACTGCTGCCAGATGCTGTTGCTGAAGCTGTCTGCTGCTTCTGCTGCCTTGGCTGCTGCTGCTGCTATTGCATCTTCATCTGCTGCTGGAGCTTCTCTTTGCTGAGGCTGCTGCTGCTAGGTGAGTGTGTGTGTGTGTGTGTTGTGAGAGAATGAAAGGATGAGTGAAAAGAGAAGTGATAATGAGAGACAAAGTCAAAACCCCTCCTCTCTCTCTTCATTTAATGAAGCATGGCAAAGCCATCATGCCCCATTCTCTCTCTCTCTCTCTCTCTCACCAAGGTCAACACAAGAAGTCAAATTTAAATCCCCTTTTTAAATCATTTTGCATTTAAAACAATCATCATACTTAAAACCCATAACACTTAAAACAAAACTATAAAGCTAGATTAGGGAAAATGGTTAGTTAACCATGATTGCTAATCATGTTTAACCCCAAATTACAACCCTAGTTTACATGCACAAGTGTGTGTGTGCCTAGAAAAATACTCATTAAATAGGATAAAATATTTGAAACTTAATTTGGTAAACTTTTTTTAAAAAACCATACATTAAAATATAATTAGCCACAAAACACATTCTAAAGTGTTACACCGTAGAAGGGTCAAACCAACGCCTCACATGTGGCAACGCTAAACTACCACAAACCCTAGGGTTCAAGTGGCAGTTTTGACGGTCACATAATCGAGTTAAGGTTACGTTTTTCTAGAGGGTCCACAGATACGCTTGAATGATTTTCCGGAAGTTTCAAACTCGTGGAAAAATCCAACACTTGAAAATTTTCCGTCAGGGGAAAAAGTGAGTTATTGATATCAGTTTGAACTTTTTAACACGTTCTAAATTACCCGGAAATCTAAACGATGTTAAAGTTTTCGATCGAATAAACGAATACAAAAGATCTCCAGAACACTCAACACTTGAGCAAAATTAAAAATTTCCAGAAGCAAGTAGTAATACCTACGGATATTACTGTGAAAAATCTAACCCTAATACCTTTGTACGGCCGCGGAACCGCCGCGCAAGGCATGGTATTGCCGCGGTTCCGCGGCGCTTTAAGGGGATTAGTGGTTCATTTTTCACAGTAATCCTTAGAATTCCCTACTTATATTTCTGAGTATTTTTAATACAGAAAAAAATCAACATTTTAAAAAATTTCCAGAGAGGGTGTAATTAACGACGTTTCGGGGTTCGATCGGACTTTAAACTTCGTATAGACAACATCTAAAGCTCTAGCTTGGCTTTGATACCACTGGAGGGTTACTATGCACTAGAACAAGGTTCTACAAGGCATCAACCTAGCCAAAATAAAAAAATTCATGTGCCGAACAACCCTAACCAAGCTCTTAGACTAGAGATTAGGCGAAACAAAGAGCAAGTAAACAACTTTACTTCTAAGAGTTTGGGATTACAACCTATATAGTCCGTTCCTTCACTTAAAAAGCTCCGTGTTAATATCCTTTCGCTGCGATCATCGAGTACCCGGGCTCAAGAGAGGCTCCATGAAGAGAAAGATACAAGCTTGCTTCCAATCTTCAACAACAAAGATGATCCACCTTGAAGAAACTCAAGCCCAAGCTTTTGCTTCACTAATCAAGTATTAGCAAAGCAAACACCCTAATATAAGTGGTTAGAATAGATAAGGATGATGAAGTAGTAATTTAGCTCTCATTTGTTTTCTTTATCTCACTCAAAATAATCACATATGAAAAAGCTACAAAGCTTTTCTCAAAGGAAGAAGAAGAAGAAATTACTTTGTGATGAATAATGAAAAACATGTGTGAGGTTAGAAATGTAACCATGGGTTAAGAATGAAGACTTAACCCATGTAGAGAATTTACTATGGTAAATGGTTTGGGTTTGGTTAAGAAATATCTACAAAATATCTTTACAAAATATCTTTGCTTATAAACAAAAACAAAGCTTCTAGAAGCTTCAAGAAAGCTTAACACTAATCCAAACCCAAACCATATTTAAACTCCACAAAACATGTTGTATTTGTAAGCTTAACTTGTTACAATATTATATATCACATATATAATATATTTTGTAATAAAATAAATTAATACAATTAACATATATCACATATATATTAATGTATTACCCGAGTGAGAAAAAGAATCTTTAATTGAGCTTATATTAGTTAATATAATTTAATATATCAAATATATAATTATACATTAAATTATCGAATCAACACTTGATCCAATAATCCGGCTTTTTCACAAATAACCGACTAATATAATCTGTATCAGTACATCGAATCAACACTTGATCCAATGACCCGGCTATATCACATATACCCGGCCGATATCACATATCGCGAGAATCTAATACGGTATCGCATACACGTATTATTCTCAGTCCCGCACAAATCACATATGTGCTCCTACTCCGTTTTGCCTGAGCCAGGAAACCTCTGTGTAGGACTCTAAAGAATCGTCAATACGCCGGCAGTAGGTGATGATCATATCAAACACCCACAGGCTGCAAGCGGTCAGCTAAACGTAACAGCCACCTAGCTATTAAGCGATCAGAAGATCAACAAGCAAGCCTGTACATTCTCCTGCGAATCCAATCAGCAACACTCCCGTACAGTCCGGTCTTTTCGTCTGATATGTTGCATATCTCGCCTAGGGGTGGTAAACGTCAGACCCCAGTAGCTTGATAAGTCATGCCGATATGAGGTCTATAACAGTTCGAGGAACTACTGATAACTCTTACCAGTAAATCTCAGCAACCCTGGCCAGGGATTTCCAGTTATAGCCAATCGAACACAGCGCAACATCAACTCCCTATACCGGGAGAGAAGAAACCCCTCCTATCGCTCATTGCCACCATGTTATTCGGGACTGTACCGAAAAGCCACCGTTTTGCACGCCCTCTTGGACGTGGTATGATGGAAATCAAAGCACAGTGGGAATCACACAAGACTCTATGATGATCTCGGGTTTACAGACTAACCTGTACCAGTGTCACCAGAGAACTGCCATCTGACGTGAGGTATAATACCATCTGGGAGTTCTCAGCGAGTCCGTCCAGTGTACCCAGTCTCCACTGAGCACCCGTATACCTTCTCTGATGTCAAACACCAATGGATATAGGATCATCCATCGCCCATCATATGGGTGAAGAAGTGCATACGCTAGTCTACTCTGGAGTATCGATGCCCTGTCTCGGCACTCCCATGACTAGGAACATTTGAAGGATGTACTTGGCGACTACTCTGTCCCCACTAGTATGTTCCGCATCATAGTCCTGGTAGTCAAGTACTCATCCTAAGGGCTTTATCAACATGTAACATAGAGACAATCAGAGTACATGTTAAGATAAAGTGTAACCAGATAGCATACTATCATGTCAAGCAAGAATGTCCTCCCTATATATGTCCAAGCATCCACTACAATATATATCGTATGTACAGTAATGGCCTCTAGGGCATACATATAACTAACACTGACTTCCGAGCGTCGAAGGCAGTGGAAAACTACCAGAAGTCGAACTAGTTCTATGTCGACCTGGCTAAAGCCGCTACCCTCGTTTGGCATGAGGCCCTCAACACCGTCAAGGACCTGATGCCGAAGTTTCCTGACGGTGAGCTCCGGGGTGAGTACCCCCTCAGGGACGAGGCGCAGGGGATGCCCCCGGAAGTGTTGCAGGGGGGAAAGGGCCCCGGTGGGAGCGCTGGGGAGAAGTCATTCGCTCCAGCTCCCAGCACCGAGTCTCTTACAATGGGCGCTGACCTTCAAGACGCCACCCCGGTTGTGGCGGTGGATAAGGAGCTCATCAAGGTTCTCCCCGGCCCCGAGGCATAAATCTTCTCTCCTCCTTATTTTCTTTTGCGCTGAAATTTGTAAGCCTTCGGGCGTTTTTGTAAGGCTGGGGAGCCCATAATACATTTTTAAAGACTTCCGACTTTGTGAATAAAATCTTTTTGCAGTGTTCTTTGCGTGCACATTTTCCCTTTGTTTATGATAAAAAAAATTATTTGTGCGGTACTGCTTTCATGACGCGTTAGGTCGGAGATCGGTTCTTCGTCTAGCAATCGCACATCGAGTTGAATTCAACCATTTTTCAAGTGTTCAAAGACTAGTGCAAAGTCGGTATTTCCATGGCGCCGAAGTCGAGTTGGGGATCGCTTAGAAAAGGTGCGTAAAGAGTTTGCCAGCTAAGGATGGACCGAGCAGGGAAGCTGCTCGGTTGCCTCTTGACGAGGGCGTTGATCCTTGGCGTCGTTGGGTAAGAGATTACCATCCAAGGATGGACCGAGCAGGGTAGATGCTCGTTGGCCTCTTGACAAGGGCTTCGATCCTTGGCGTCATTGGGTAAGAGATTACCAGCCAAGAATGGACCGAGAAGGGTAGCTGCTCGGTGGCCTCTTGACAAGTGCTTCGATCCTTGGCATCATTGGGTAAGAGATTACCAGCCAAAGATGGACCGAGCAGGGTAGCTGCTCGGTGGCCTCTTGATGAGGGCTTTGGTCCTTGGCGTCGTTGGGTAAGAGATTACCAGCCAAGGATGGACCGAGCAGGGTAGCTGCTCGGTGGCCTCTTGATGAGGGCTTTGGTCCTTGGCGTCGTTGGGTAAGAGATTGCCAACCAAGGATGGACCGAGAAGGGTAGCTGCTCGGTGGCCTCTTGCTGAGGTCTTTGATCCTTAGCGTCATTAGGTAAGAGATTACCAGCAAAGGATGGACCGAGCAGGGTAGCTGCTCGGTGGCCTCTTGATGAGGGCTTTGATCATTAGCATTGTTGCGTAAGAGATTACCAGCCAAGGAAGGACTGAGCAGGGTAGCTGCTCGGTGGCCTCTTGACAAGTGCTTTGATCCTTAGTGCGGGAGAGCAAGGAGTTGCCTGCTAAGGATGGACCGAGCAAGGTAGCTGCTCGGTAGCCTCTTGATGAGGGCTTTAATCCTTAGTGTCGTTGGGTAAGAGATTACCAGCCAAGGATGGACCGAGCAGGGTTGCTGCTCGGTTGCCTCTTGATGAGGGCTTTGATCCTTTGCGTCCTTGGGTAAGAGATTACCAGCCAAGGATGGACCGAGCAGGGTTGCTGCTCGGTGGCCTTTTGATGAGGGCTTTGATCCTTTGCGTTGTGGGGTATGAGTTTACCAGCCAAGGATGGACCGAGCAGGGTAGCCGCTTGGCTCTGCGAGGTTCGGTCTAACCTTTCTTGGTGTCCGAACATCGGGAAGAGTGACCGTCGCGGATGACACGTGTCAGGAACGCACGGGGAAGGCGAAGCGTTTCGAAGAGCCGCGTCGCTCCGACTTCGGTTCGCCAAGAAAGACAGGATTTCCACCGCGTGGCAGTACAATATCGGAAGAAATAAGTGAATATTGGACTCTTGGGACGTTGTGGGGCTATAAAACAGAGAGGGGGTGTTGCTCCTTCCTTTCTCCATCTCCAAAATGTAAGAATGGATGAATTCCCTTTCTCCATCCCCAAGATCATTTCATTTGAGGACATATACTTGTACCACCAGCTGAGCTCCGAGGAGACGCTTCAGGCGGTGGTTTGGTGCGTGGAGGACCATTTTGGCCGACTGCTTCCCCGACGATCACCCCTGCTTCAGCTGCTGATGTACTCAATCTGGAGGGCATTACCGGGGCTGCACAACCCTTATCCGAGCAACTGAAGAACAAGGCGGTTGGTAAGCTGAGGTCGCTATACCGTTTCGGCCTGATCTCGAAGAGTCGGCGCGATCGCTGGGTGGCCCTCGTCCTCGAGTGTTACCAACTGAGGCATCTTGCCGATGGGTGCCTGGCTGGAGAGTCATCCAGCCCGTCCATGGCGTCGAGTGTTCGCGGTCAGCACCAGAGGCTGAGGTCCGAGGCGGTAAGGGCTCGGCTGGCGGAAATTTCTTCGGAGTACCACGAGCAATGTTTCTTTCACCCTCTTCCCCCGCTGTTGTGAGAGCTTTTCCTTTTTTTTTTTGTAAGGCTGAGGAGCCCACAATACCTTTTGAATGAATAAAATTCTCCTTTTACGATGCCCTATTGTTTCTTTCTTATTATTTAAAAAAATAACTTAGAAGAATTTACATCGGTTTTGTGAAAGAAGAAATATACATTCATAGACATTCTTTTCAGAGGTACAGCTTGAGCTTCTCGGTGTTGTAAAGCCGTGGAAATTTGCGACCATTCGCATCTTGTAGGCGATAGGCTCCGCCAGGCAGGACCTCGGAAATGAGGAAGGGACCATCCCATTTTGGGAAAAACATATGCAGCTTGCTTTGATCGACGAACTCATTCCACCTTAGGACCAAATCCCCGGTTTTGAAGAAGCGACGCTTGACTCGCGCGTTGTAGTAGCGGGTGGTTTGCTATTGATAGGCGGCAGTCCAGATCTGAGCCCGGCCCCGTTTCTCCAACAAGATGTCCAGGTTAGTTCGGAGGGCCGAGGTGTTTTCTTCGTCGTTGAAGTGCTCGACCCTGTAGCTGGGCAGCTCGATCTCCGCCGGGACTATTGCCTCGGTACCATAGCAGAGGCTGAAAGGGGTCTCTCCGGTGGGGGTCTTCTTCGACGTGTGCAAGGCCCATAAAACCCGGGGTAGTTCTTCGACCCAACTGCCTTGGCGTCCTTCTAGGCATGTCTGGAGGCCTCGGATGACGTCCCGGTTAGCGACCTCAGCCTGCCTGTTTCACCGAGGATGCGCGATCGCGGCAAACTTCATAAGGATACGATATTCACTGCAGAATTCCTTAACTTTTTTTTTCGAAATTTGTACCGTGGTCGATGATGATACACCTCGGGATGCCGAACCGTAGAATTAAGTTGTTCTGTAGGAACTTGATAGTCGCGGTGGCGTCCGGTTTCCTGATGGGGACGACCTCGATCCATTTCGTGAAGTAGTCCACTGCGATGAGGACGTAGTTGTGTCCGCCCGCACCGGTAGGGAACTGGCCTAACATGTCTATTCCCCACTGGGCAAACGGCCATAGGGAGGTTAGGGCTATTAGCTCGGTAGCCAGGAGGCGAGGTATGCTTCCATGGAGTTGGCAGCTTTTGCATCTCTTGACGAGATTCTGGGCGTCCTGATGAATCGTCGGCCAGTAGTACCTTTAGAGAAGTGCCTTATGGATTAAGGTGTGAGCCCCTTGGTGCGCGCTGCAGACCCCTTCGTCGATCTCACGGAGGATGTAGTCGGCCTCATAGGGGTTGATGCACCGGAGGAGAGGCTGAGTGAAGGATTTCTTATAGAGGTTCCCACTGCTCCAGACGAAATGGGGAGCTTTGGCTCGGAGACGGCGAGCCTCCCCTCGATCATCTGGGAGTGTACCTTACCTTAGGAATTCTACGAGGGGCTTCCTCCAATCCCGGTCTTCTTCCCAGGCTGTGTACACATGAAGTGGCGTCGCCCCGTCTTCCACGCTTGGCCGTGGCAAGACCTCAAAAAGGAAGTTCCTCTTGTTGTTGGCTGTATAGGATGAAGCCAGCTTACTCAAGGCGTCGGCCTGGGCATTTAGCTGTCTGGGGATCTGCTCCACTTAGACCTCGTCGAAGTCTTTTCGCAATCTTTTCACCTCGGCCAGATACTTCAACATCAGAGGCTCCCATGCCTCGAATCGGCCGGTCACTTAGTCAACGACTAGGGCGGAGTCGCTGCGGATTCGGATCGTTCTCAACAATAGTCCGGAGGCTATGCGCAGTCCGGCCAGCAAGGACTCGTCTTCCGCCGCGTTATTTGAGGCTTTGAACCTAAGCTTCAGAGAATACTCCATTTCTGCCTCGTTTGGGCCCCGAATGATGAGGTCGGCACCAAAGCCTTCCTCGGTCGAGGACCCATTGACGTAAAGGATCCAATCAGGGACAGAGCCGGGCTTTCCAATGACTGAGGGTCGAGCTCCGGGGGTTCGCGTGGATTCCGGCTCTTTGCTGGGGATGGTGCACTTGACAATAAAATCGACCAGGGCTTGTGCCATGATAGCCTGCCTCGGGCGCTACTCTATGTCGAATTGGGACAACTCCCACCTCTATTTCTTCAAGCGGCCAGAGGACTCGGGGGAGGCGAGGATAGCCCCCAAAGGCCGCTCGATAAGAACAAGGATGGTGTGCACCTGGAAATAGTGCCGTAGTTTCCTTGAGGCCGTGATGAGTTCCAAAACGATCATCTCAATGGCTGGGTACCTCGTTTCCGCGTCCTTGAATACGTGGCTCACATAGTATACCGGCTTCTGGACTCCCTCGGCTTCTCGGACGAGTACCGAACCTGCAGCTTGGTCGGACACTGCTAGATATAGCGATAGCTCGTCCCCTTCAGCTGGCAGGGTGAGCAGCGGGGGAGTCGAAAGGTGCCTCTTTAATTGCTCAAAGGCGGTCTGGCACTCCTCTGACCATTCGAACCTTGGTATCTTCCTTAGAGCTTTGAAGAACGGGAGGCACTTCTCCCCAGACATTGACATGAAACGACTCAGAGTGGCTACCCGCCCTGTTAGCCACATGATTTCGACGTTAGTCTTGGGCGCGACCATGTTGATGATGGCGCTGATTTTCTCCGGGTTAGCCTCGATTCTAAGGTGGGTGACCATAAAGTCGAGGAACTTTCCACTGGTGACCCTGAATACGCACTTGGCGGGGTTCAATTTCATCTTGTATTTGCGGAGGACATCAAAGGCCTCGCCCAGATCCTTGGCTTGTTCACTCGACGAGATTGATTTGACGAGCATGTCGTCCACATAAAATTTCATGTTCCTACCAATCTGTGGCTTGAACATGCGATTAACCAAGCATTGGTAAGTAGCCCCGGCGTTTTTGAGGCCGAAAGGCATCACCTTATAGAAGTATACCCCCCGGTCTGTTGTGAATACGGTGAGATCCTCGTCTGTTGGATTCATACGGATCTGGTTGTAGCCGTAGAAAGCATCCATGAAACTAAGTAGCTCGTGTCCTGCCGATCTATCGACGAGCTGGTCTATGCGAAGGAG
Source organism: Agapanthus africanus (assembly GCA_030015575.1). Lineage (NCBI taxonomy): Eukaryota > Viridiplantae > Streptophyta > Magnoliopsida > Asparagales > Amaryllidaceae > Agapanthus > Agapanthus africanus. The sequence goes on from JASDDO010000014.1 coordinate 489,251,649, forward strand.
GGGATAGTTGTCTTTTGGGCAGGCCTTGTTGAGGTCAGTGAAGTCGACGAAAATGCTCCACTTCTCGCTTGACTTTTTAACCATGATTATGTTCGCCAACCATTCTGAGTAAGGCACGTTCCGAATAAAGTTAGCGGCGAGGAGCCTATCTACCTCGTCCTCGATCGCTTTTTGTTTGATCGGGGCGAAGCTTCGTTTTTTCTGCCTGATGGGTCGGACCGTAGGGTCCACCCCGAGCTTGTGTGATATGATTTTGGGGTCGATCCCAGGCATGTCGGTAGGTGCCAAGGCGAACACGTCAGAGTTATTTCTGAGGAAGTGAACCAGGTCATCTCGCCGAGTCCCCGTCAAGAGCGACCCGATCTGAACGGTTCATTCACCGTCCCCTTCTACGAGGGAGAACTCTGTCAGTGGGTCTACCGTGGTCCCTCGGACCACTTTTTTCTCGTCTCGAGTGTCCAGAGAACCCTTGATATCATCCTCGCCCTCAATTTCATTGTTTGGCTACTCAGACGTAGATGTTGCGGTGAATCAAACCTTTGCGGTTCGTTGGTCCCCGTAGGCCCGACCTATCCCGCCTTGGTCAAGCGAGAATTTCATCGCTAGGTGGTAGGTCGATATCTGGGCCCGGAAGGAGCTCACTGTCTGGCGACCGAGGAGGACGTTGTAGGCCAATGGGATTTTCACGACGATAAACTCCACAGGCACGGTGCATGTACGGCCCGCCTTTCCAATGTTAAATTGGAGGGTGATTACACCTTCTGCCGAGATGGAGTGGTTAGTGAACCCTGACAGGACATGGGCAGTCGGCCTTAGGTCCGGCGGGATGAGTCCCATACGCAGAAAGCATTCATAAAAGAGAATGTCCACCGAGCTTCCTGAGTCGACCAGTATCCTCTGCACTTCGTAGCGGTGGACCCGAGCTGTGATCACCAGTGGGCCGTTGCGAGGCAGGGATATACCATGGAGGTCTTCGTCGGTAAAAATGATCGGCTCGGCTACTTTATCCTTCTCCCTCAGGTGGCCGCCAGTCCCTCGATCAATGAGGGATGCTGAGTCTCATCGGTTCCCATCGTACCCCCTGCTGACACGACCATGATTTAGCCGATTGTCAACTCGCCGGGAGGGGGATGGTGCTCTTGCTCGCGGTCGGCTTGCCGCTTGTCTCGCAAGTACGTTGCCAGGTGCCCCAAGCGTATTGACTCCTCGATGTAGTCTCAGTGCTGCTTGCAGTTCTCGGTGAAGTGGCCCTGCAACCTGTGGAAAGCGCAGAAGAGGTCTCGGGTGCGCTTTGCCGCCCTATTTGAGACTGGGGGGAGTTTGAAGAACCTCTTGCCCCTAGCCTCCTCCAAGAGTACCGTCTGGGAGATGTTGAGCAGGGTGTACTCCTGAAACTTCGGGGAGTAGGGCTTTGGCCGCTCAATCTTCTTTTTCTCCTCCCTGGCCCTTTTCTTCTGATCATCTTGTTCTGTCCGGGGAAGATTGGCGTTCACCTCGGACTCGAGCTGGATCTCGCATTCGGTCCAGGCCTTTACCTCGGCCATAGTCTTAGGTTGCGCTCATGCAAAGGAGCGTAGCCACTCCTTATGCCTAAGACCCGATATAAGGGCCGTAATGACCGTCTCGTCCCGGTGTTCTGGGACCTCAAGGAGGACGTTGAAGAAGTGGGTGACGTATCCTTTGAAGGATTCTTTGTCCCCGCTCTTTAGGGTGAAGAGATGGTCAACGGTCCGCTTCCGCCGTCTGTTCCCGACGAAGTGTTCGAGGAATTGGGTGGCCAGCTCATCAAAGGTAGAGATTGAGCATGGTGCGAGTCCTCGGAACCAGTCTCGTCCGGAGCGGATGAGAGTAGCGGGGAAAGCGCGGCATTGTATGGCGTCGGAACAGTCCTGGAAACTCATCCCGGCTGTGAACGCGTCCAAATGTTCCTTCGGGTCGGACTTCCCATCGAAGAGGGAGACCTTTGGGGGCTGGTTCTAGGAGGAAACGTGGACGGCAAGTAGCTCTTTGGTGAAGGGCTTTGTGAGCGAGTCGGCGGCATATTTAGCCCTGTCTCTCGAAGGACGAATTTCCCGATGCATGCCTTCAATCTTTTTTTCGAGGGCATCGAGTCGGCCGTGGTATCCTGATGATTCGGCATACTCTGATCTTTGGCCTCTGCTGCCAGAGACCTACGCCTGGCCACGGCTCTGGTTCCGTTCGATGAGGTTCCTTAGGTCCCCTGGCGAGGTTGTCTTTGAGCTACCGAGGTGAGCCCGTCCATGCAACCCCGTCGAGGGAGGGGACGCCGGTCATGCTTGGGTGCAGGCGAGCCGACCGACACCTCCTTGGGAGGGACAGGAGCGCGATAGGCCTTAGGGCGGGGTGCTCTGGAAAGAGACCTCGGTGTCAGGCTGTATGGCGCCCATCGGGTCATTGAATTGGTTGGCCTGGGTGATCTGCGGTTGCCGGAGACAGCGAGGCGGTGCTCGGTCGTGCCGACGCGGGCATCATCTTCTCTCCCTCTGTAGGGGTCCCGGTCCCGAGGTTGGGGAGCGGCGACCTGGGGAGTTTGCCCTGCCATTTGGACATGGACGAGCACATCCACGACGGACGCGAGTCGATCTATCCGAGTAGATAGGGCATGAATGGCGTTCGAGGGAGGGGATTCATCCACGCCTCCATTGTAGGGAAGGCGACGGCTCGTGCTTGGATCATCACGGTGATCGCTCGTCATGAAGTTGAGATCGGAAGATGAACTTTCGTTGAGTGGAACTAATTTCCCACAGACGGTGCCAACTGATGCATCTCTGGATCTCCTTCAGATGTTAACTTCCGTAGATCTGCAGCGAGCACTGATGGATGGCTGAGGTTGAGTTGGAGGTTGCCTCCTAGAGCATGTGGATCTCAATAGGCTTTATATGGTTGAGGCCGAGCTACCAGCAAGGAAGTCCCGGGATGGTTGTGCCACCGAGGACCCTCCGACAATCAAGTTAGATGGGGTATTTTGGCAGAGTAACGGCCTATTGGAGTAAAATTGGCTTACCTAAGTCGTCTGAGAGAGGGATTTATATAGCCGCAACCATGGGCTGGTGGGCGTGAGATTCACGCCGGCCGTTACGCCTCTGGCGTTACACCCGCGTGACAAGCGGGATTCCCCATTAATGGTGAGATACGCTCGTTATTGGGGGAACGCGATGGCGTGGAACTCGGATTCATGGGTGGCGGATATCTCGCATCTGGCGAGATTCGCTGAGCCGTGGCGGAGACGCCTGTGATCGGTGTTGTCGGTCGGTCAATGAGACCGAGGAAGCTAGGCTCGGCGGGAGACTCAGGAACGAGCGGGAGACCGAGCGAGCTTGGTTCTGTGATAGCTCGGAGGCGAGCTAGGGGTGGTCTAGAAAGCCACCGAAGGTCGGTAACATCCTCGGGTCGGAGTCCCGGGGTATGCTTCCAACGTAACGTTCTCGATCCTTTCTTGTAAGCTCTGGGGCACATCATCTGCCACATGTCATGATCTGGGGAATCACCGATATCGAGCCTCATCAAATACCCACATCTCAACCTTCTTTTTTGGCACTAGCTCGTAGGCCTTAACCCATGTAGACAATACACCGACGCACGTATCACACACAACCACACAATACACCGACGCATCTTGAGGACCCACGAATTTGCTCCAAAAGTGTTAATTTGTGGTCACTTTTGCTATTGGGGTTCCTGGGGTTCGAACCATGTACCCATGCCAACTGAGCTATTTCTCATTGGTCCCTCACCTAAACTTTAATTTAGTAAATAGATAGATAGATGGACAGATAAATAATCTGGATGATAACAGTGAAACTCCTCGCTAGTTTTGCTACAGCCATAATAAAATATCCATTGAATTATATTGGGCCTTCTGCAAACATTCATCTGGCCTATTCACTTGGTTGAATCTACAAATTAAGAGGGGTCCAAGTTTGGGCCCTTCTCTAATCAAATGCGAGATGAGCGTTGCCTCCTCAGCCCTAGTCCCCTGTGTACCAGGACCCATCGCCTGTTTGACGAAAAGAGGCAGCGGCAACAAAATTTCCATTAGCAACCAGTTTTCATTCGAGGCTTCTCCGAGGTTTTCGCTCATGTAGTGGAGATTGATTGAGCTCCAGAATCTGTTGAGATAAATAACGGATGTCGGATCACGTCAAGATGTTACCTTCCGTTGATCCTCTGGGAGCGGCGATAGAAGGCTGAGATTGGAATTGGTGGCTGGCTCCCAAAGCGTGTGGATCTCAATGGGTTTGAGGTTGTTGTTGCCGAGCTACCTGCAAGGAAGTCCCGGGGTTGTTGTACCACCGAGGACCCTCCGACGATCAAGTTAGACTGGATATCCGAGCAGAGTAACGGCTTAGTGGAGAGAAAAGCCTTACTTGAACCGTCTAAAGGAGGGGTTTATATAGCGGTGGCAGCAGGCAGGCAGGTGTGAGAATCACGCCGGCCGTTACGCTCCCGACGTCACATCCGCACGATTGGCGGGATCTCGCATTAATGGCGAGACAGGCTCGTTAATGGGGATCGTGATGGCGTGGAACACGGGATGTGGGTGGCGGATATCTCGCCCATGGAGAGATTCGCGGGAGTGAGGTGGTTGCGCCTGTGAGTGGTACCGTAGGTTGGTCAATGAGACTGAGAAAGATGACCTCGGCAGGAGAGCTCGCGGACGAGCGGGAGAGCAGTGGTATCTTGGTTCTGCGGTAGCCTGGAGTCGAGCTGATAGACCCGAGGAGGCCAATTTTGCAGGGGATGTAGGGTTTCCTTAACACCTCATTTAGGGTTTGGAAGCATCACACATGCCATAACTTTAAAATTATGAGGTGCTAAGTAAACTAAACTAGGAATCGAACTAGAATTATGAAGTAGCAATTAAGAGTATCACATCTAAAAGATTAATTTATACTAAGTGGAGAGACTACAACCTTTGTAAACCTCCTAGGATGACTCCTTGGATCTCCTTTGGTTTGGAATGGCTCGCTAGATCACCTCCAAGTTCACGAAGATCCACCCGAAGTCCTTTGCCCTAAACTTGTTTCTTCACTTGATCTTTGAAAACTTTTAAGCAAAACACCCTACACAAAGTTGCAAGGATTGTGTAGGATGATGAAGTGGTTGCTAATCTCACTTAATACCCTTTCTTTTTATTTATCTAACTCAATATATCACTCAAGAGAGAGCTAGAGAGAGGAAGAAGAAGAGGGCTTGCTATTTTTTTCCTTTGGGAATGAATAAATCAAAAAGAAAATGAGAGAGAGAGATAAATATCAAAAGAATAACCATAGTTAATAAATAATATCTAGATATTTTCTTCTTGAGTTAAAGGCAAAGGAAAAATAAACTATGGTTAGGTCAAAGTCAACCATGGAAAAGTGTAGAAGAAATGAGTCATGAAAAAGAAATGAGTCATTATCTTTTACTTAATCCAAAAATATCCATATATATAATTATTTACCATGTGATTCTTATATTGCCATCTAACTTGTATCATCAACCATGATACATATGTATGTATGTATGTGTGTATGCACATCATCATGTACATATACATGCATGCATCCATTAAAAGAAAAGGGTTTAAATAAATAAGATAAAAGTCAATATTAAACCAACACTTGATTTAATAAACCGGTCATAACTCATACGACCCGACTAGTATAAAACGGCCGATTAAAATACAGTATCACATACATGTATTTAATCGAGCTTCCGCACATATCTCATATGCGCACCCTTTAGTTTCGCCTGAGCCGAGAAACTTCTATGTGGGACTCTAATACTCGTCAATACGCCAGCAGTAGGTGATGATCATATCAAATACCTACAAGCCGCAAGCGGTCAGCTAAATATAACAGCCACCCGGGTATTGAGCAATCAGAAGAAGAACAAGCGAACCTGTCAAAACTCCATTCAATCAAACTGGCAACACTTACCGTACAGTCCGGTCTCTTCGTCAGATATGTTGCATATCGAGTCTAGGGATGGAATCGTCGACCCCAATAACTCAATAAGTCATGCCGGTATATGGTCTATAACAGATCGAGAAACTTACTGATAACACTTATCAGTAATATCTCAGCAGCCCTGGCGAGGAACTTCCCGTTATAGCCAATCGTGCATAGCACAGCATCAACCCCCAATATCGGGAGAGACGAAACCCCTCCTATCGCTCACTACCTCCATATGCCTCGGGACTATACCCAAAATCCACCTGTTTGTATGACTCAGTAGAGCCGTAGTAGGGTGGAGATCAAAGTACAGTGGGAGGGCACAGAATACTCTATGACGATCTCGGGTCTACAGACTAACCTGAACCAGTGTCACCTGAGAACTGCTATCCGACGTATGATATAATACAACATAGGAGTTCTCGGTGAGTCCGTTCAGTGTACCTAGTCTCACTGAGCACCCGTATACTATCTTTGGTATCAACACACCAGACGGATATGGGATCATCCATCGCCCATCATATGGAACAAGAATGGTATACGCTAGTCTACACTGGAATATCGATACCCTGTCTCGATATACCTACGACTAGGAACATTTCAAGGATATGCTTATAAACTACAGATGTCCAACTACTATGATTCGCATCATAATCACAGTAGTCAAGCCAATATCCTTAGGGCTTTATCAACATGTACCAAATGAATATAAACATGATCAAGTGAACATATGATAAAGTGAAACCAGATAGCATACTATCATGTCGAGCAAGACTGTTATCTGAATATATATATACACACACATCAGTACATACACTATCTCATAATGGCCTCTAGGGCATACATATATCCAACAATCTCCCACTTGCACTAAGGCCAGTTATTGACGTATCTCATACCCAAAATCTCAAAAAGTCGCTCATGTTGCGGCTGAGGGTGGGCCTTGGTGAATGGATCCACAGTGTTATCCTTTGTATCTACTCTCTTGATCTCGATCTCGTGGCGATCAACTATCTCCCGGATCAGATGATATCGCCTCAGGATGTGTCTAGACTTCTGATGGGACCTGGGCTCTTTGGCCAACGCCATAGCCCCATTATTGTCACAATACAAAGGTATTGGATCAATAATGGTTGGAACTACTCCTAGCTCCGAGATGAACTTCCTCATCCAGACGGCTTCCATGGCAGCATCATTTGCAGCAATGTTCTCAGCTTCCATCGTTGAGTCTGCAACTGTAACATTTTAAAAATAATTAAATAAATAAAATTTGTTTAAGTGAATTTTAGGATTTTCGGTAAAGTAAATGTATTTTTCGTTAAACTAAACCGTAATTATTTTTCACTATAAATTTAAAAATATCTATTTTAATTATGTTATTACTAGTAAATGGTGTTTATTTAGCCACTTATAAATTTTTAGTTCAATTAAATATTTTTCCTAAATTAAATATTTTAAATATTAACATAAGCTTTATTTTTTACACTAAATTAGTGTAAATTACAAATTTGAATGGTTTTAATTTGTAAAAATGAGCCATGGTATATTAGAATCAAGTGTGTAATATGCAAAATCTTTTCCAAAATCTCTCCATGGTTCTAGAAATTTCTAGGAAAAGGGTTAAATTGAAAAGGTTAGATAATAAAGGGTTTAAGTGAAAAAATGCATTATTTATGAACTTTCTACACAATACCACACATTTTCTCTCTCTCTCCACCCTCCTCCCTCTCCATGGCCGGCCTCCCCTCCATGGGTAGCCCCAAAATTTTTCCCCCATCATTTTTGCATTAAAAATCATCAAAATTCATCAAAAATTCCAAAAATAAATCTCAAAAATCAACATTCAACCTCTACCATTTTCCATTGACCCATTTAGCATGGATTTTGGAGATGGAAAGCATGCATTTTGGAGGCTTATTTCATGTTTGGGTTTCATATTTTGGAGGTATAAAATTCCTTCTTTTCATTTATTCTTATTAGATGTTCATTTAAGCATAATTAGATTTAATATATTAATTCTATTTACTACTTTTAAAATTCAAGTTAGGGTTTGAAAAATCAAGTTGTGATTTTTATTAATTAAATAAGGTTATAATAGCTAGTTTAACATTTTTAGAGTGGAAAAATCTTGCATGGTTGTTGTATAATAATTTGTTTATCCAAAATTGATTTAATTAAGCTATTTAGCTAACTAGGTTTTTATAAAATGTGTTTGTGGGTAATATAAAATTCTAATTAAGGTTGCTATCATTAGATTGTAGTTTTAGTGAGAACTTTAGCATGTTAATGGAAAGAAAAACTTAGTTTGATTGCTAGTTTCTATTGATAATTGATAAATTGTGATAAATATTGCTATTTTGTAAACTAGATTTTAGAAATTCCTAAATAAATGAGATTAAAAATATAATTTATGGTTTCATTAAATCATTATCATCATGAATTATGGTTTAATACATTAATTCATGCAAAATCATGTTTTGTGGTGGAATTGTGGTATTTTGCTTGAAAAATGTCGAAAATTGTTAAAGGTTGCAAACTAGAAATTTCAAATTAATACAAATTTGTGTAATAAAAATATAGTAATGGTTTGTATAGTCTAGTTATGCTATTTAATGAGTTTTATAACCATTGGTTTCATTTAAATGTCAAGTTTTGATGAAAAACGGTAAATTGGCATTTTCGGGTTTTACGAAATTGGACGGTTTGATGGATTTTAGGGTTTCGATGGATTTAATCATGTTTTATAATATAAGTAATGTGTTCTAAAACTATGAGTTATTTGTTGGTTTTTACCTCGATCAATCGTCGTTTCTACGCTGATATCGAGCGAATTTGGTTCTTTTGCGTGAACGGGACATCGGTTTTAACCTATGCGCGTTCCGTGTGTCGTTTTGACTTTTGTCCGTGATTTAGTTTACGATACTATATATGTTTACGTATAGGTACCCCTCACGTGGACTGCGGGCGATGAAGAAGAGGACGGCGATACCGTCTTCGGCAGACATGGACCAGGTGAGTAGATGTATATCTATGGGGGGAAGTCGGGTGGATGACGTTTAGCACCCCCGCAACGTAGAATAGGAATAGTACTTATTGACATTAGGAAACCAGATGTGACCCTAGATTCTTAATGCGTAGGACCCTAGTAATGACCCTAGGCTGGATTAGACTGATTTAGGAAGACCATATCAGAGAATGAATACCTTGGAAGAGGTTCGTAGGTTTCAGGTAGAAACACACACACGCACACACTGAAACTCGACATGGTGTATACGTGCGTGTGTATATACATATAGCACTAGGTATAGGTATATATATATATATATATATACAACACGTATATATGATACATTGATGTGATATGATATCTGAGGTATGATGAACAGTATAACTGGGCTTGATGTCGTGATTATTGGCTATGCAGTCGTATTGAAATGTTAGCGGATCATTAGAAAATAATAATGAACAGGTATACGTAAATTATAATGGGTAGTGATGATATTGAGGTACATGGGACTCTAGAATAGAACCCGAACTGTAACTTGTGAATGATCACGATATGATATATGTATGACTTGATTACGACATTATATAGGTGTGACCTGACGTCGATATCATATAGGTGTGACTTGATGACAATATGATATCAGTATGACTTAATCACAATATGATACATATGACATGATATTTATGAGGATAAATTAATGAGATATATTTATGATGGCAATGTTATATAATTGATGTATGCGATTACATCATAGCACCTTGATCATGACATGTGTTGATGATGATATTATACGAATAATGAGACACCTAGGAGATACTTGACCCGTACCCCGATATTGGGATACTGTATGATGGATGTTACCGTACGAGGCATAGATATGATGATTGATCTGCACTCTTGTTTCAAGAAAACCGTACTACGTACATGACGCTATTGAGGCTGGATCGCCGAGTATTAGAGATATGGACTCAGACTTTAGGTGTACCCTTCTTTCTTATCGACTAGTTCTTAGGTTTAGTTCTTTAGGAGGTTAGATGGACACTAGTTAGGCTCGAGACATATAGTTGTAGTTGTATTTGTATATCAAATGAGTTGTTAATGCACATCTGTCTTTACTTTCATACTGTAATCATAATGTTGCATGTTCATACATATGTTGCTATAATCAGTATGAACTGTACTTGTTAGGACACCAGCACCATTACCGATGATGCGCATATTCCACGCACACTTATTCGCCGGCTCACACACATCATCATCATCGGTAATTGCTATGTCACGTACACTTTAGATCATATTATCTTTTATTGATACATTCAGCTATAGCTAGATCGATATAGCATTATGATTACTCTCAGATGTTAGTCTAGACACGGCATTGATTACTTAGACATTTCATGCATTCATATTTCCATGTTATCATGCAGTATTATGGGCATATGCCGACACTTATCATATACTTACTCCTGATTTTGGGATTTTGGTTTTCTATGAGATTTCTGGATTTTGGGGAAAACCGCAAAAATATATAAAAACTTCTTTCTCTCTCCTCCTCTCTTTTTAAAACATAAGATGCGGTTTTCTCGTGATATATGTGTCGTCCACCATGAGATTTCATGTTTTCTGTTGGATTTCGAGACCCGATTCGAGGAGTGGATGAACCGTCTCGGGTATATGGTGGGCCCGGTATGGTACCCCGGGGCAAGAAGATCGAGTTGTAGACGATGAGCCTGGCAGGGGAAGGCTACCTACCGGTGATGTCTGGCGCGGCGGATATCCGGAGGATACCGACCGTTGTCGTGAGATTTGATGTTATGGGCCGATCCGGACTGACGGAGCCCGAGATATTGAGACTTGAGATTTACATGTTTTGTGTCGATGCTTGACACGGTTTTCTATGGATTTCATTGTTGCTATTTCAGATTTCTATACACATTTTACATGGTAAAAGCTAAAGATTTCTTATGCAGATAGATCTAGATTTCAGGATTGGTTATGTTACATTCATGGTACATGCATACTCAGTCCTATGACATAGTATTATATGAGGCACTGACACGAGCACGGAGTATCTGCATTTACACGTAGTTCTACCCTGCCATTACTAGACTATTAGGATATAATAGTGTATTATTATGACCTAGGATAGCGTCGTGCATTCGATTTCTTTTCGTAGATGTCTTCTACTCACGAGTTGGCAACTCACCCCCGTTGTGCCAAATTTTATTACAGGTTCGATGTACAGGTTTCCCTTGGCAGTTGCTGGCACATCATTTTCATTTCGGGTGATTTGCACGGTAGGTTGGTTCATTTGTATCTGAACCGCCGTTGTATTTTTATTATTTCATTTGTATCTAGAAAGCACCATCAACCATACTTGTATTACTTGATAATTTTATTGGACCAGTCTTTTATTTCGACCTTAGAGTCGCGCTTGTATTATTCTTATATGGTGGTTTTGTTTTCTTTTGAGTTTTGAGCCTCGCCCTTTGGCGTTGTATATTATTGTGCTTGTTGTGATTGTTTCCGCCTGTTGGCGTTGAGCTAGCTCCCGTTTGGGGATGCTTTTTATTGTTTATTTATATTATACTTGTTGTACCCGTTTGGGGCCAGTTTTTACAGAGGAGACTCTGCCGAAATTTTTGAGAAATTTGCTGATACTTTTAAACTCGTTTTTCTTCATGTTTTCTTTTCTTCTTCTTCTTTTATATGGTTTAGATTTCTGGGCTTCGGCTTACTTAGGTTACGTTGCTCCTCTAGACGTTTCGTAATCTAAGTGCCGGTCACGTTCCGTACTTTCGGGTCGTGACAGCAACGGTATCCTGTTTGGAACTCTTCCAACTCACCGTCCCTCCATTGAGGGTAAATGCAAACCCTGAGATAGACTTGATGTCATCCTTATCACTCTGGAAGCTCGAATCGGTAAAGGCCTCCATTTGGAGATCCCCGTTACCATACACCAAGAAAAATTCTTTAGTCCTTCATAAGTACTTAAGAATGTTCTTCACAGCAATCCGGTGATTCTCCCCTGGGTTTGACTGATACCTGCTTACTACACTAAGTGCATAAGCAGTATCAGGGCGTGTGTTAGTTATATGTATGCCCTAGAGGCCATTACTATACATAGGATGTATATTGTAGTGGATGCTTGGACATATATAGGGATGACTTTTTTGCTCGATATGATAGTATGCTATCTGGTTACTCTTTACCTTAACGTGTACACTGATTGTCTCTCTGTTACATAATGGTAAAGCCCTTAGGATGTGTACTTGACTACCTGGACTATGATGCGGATCATACTAGTGGGGACATGGTGGTCCATAAGTACATCCTTCAAAGTCCCTAGTCGTGGGTGTATCAAGACGGGGCATCGATATACCAGAGTAGAGTAGCGTGTAGCTTCTCGACCCATATAGATGGGCGATGGATGATCCCATATCCATTGGTGTTTGACATCAGAGATGATATACGGGTGCTCAGTAGAGACTGGGTACACTGGACGGACTCGCCGAGAACTCCCAGATGGTATTATACATTACGTCAGATGGCAGTTCTCTGGTGACACTGGTGCAGGTTAGTCTGTAGACCCGAGATCATCATAGAGTCTTGTGTGATTCCAACTGTGCTTTGATTTCCACCTTACCATGTCCAAGAGGGCATGCAAAACGGTGGTTTTTGGGTACAGTCCCGAGTCACATGGAGGCAATGAGCGATAGGAGGGGTTTCGTCTCTCCCGGTATAGGGAGTTGATGTTGTGCAGTGCTCGATTGGCTATAACAGGAAGTCCTTGGCCAAGGCTGCATTAATGATTTACTGGTAAGTGTTACCAGTAGTTTCTCGACCCGTTATGAGCCTCATATCGACACGACTTATCGAGTTATTGGAGTCTGACGTTTACCACCCCTAGACAAGATATGCGACATATCAGACGAACAGACCGGACTGTACGGTAGTGTTACTCGTTGGATTCACAGGAGTGTGAGCGGGCTTGCTCGTTGATCTTCTGATCGCTCAATACCCGGGTGGCCGTTACGTTTAGCAGACCGCTTGCGGCTTGTGGGTGTTTGATATGATCATCACCTGCTGCCGGCGTATTGACGAGTCTTTAGAGTCCTACACAGGGGTTTTCTGGCTCAAGCGAAACGAAATAGGAGCGCATATGAGATATGTGCGGGACCGAGAATAATACAAGTTTGTGATACTGTATTCTATTCTCACGATTTGTATCATCGGTCGGTTATATGTGATATTGCCGGGTTACCGAATCAAGTGTTGATTCGATACATTGATACACATGATATTAGTCTGTTATATGCGATATGACCGGATCGTTAAATCAAGAGTTGATTTAATTATTTAATGTATAATTATATATTTGATATATTACTTTGCATTAACTAGTATTGGTTCACTTAAGATTGATTTTCTCACTTGAATGTGCACATTGTTTATATGTGATATATGCAAGTGTACATGTTTGTATCATGTTTGATGATACAAACAAGTTGTGTGTATGATACTTGAACCAACTCAAGGTTAAATTAGGGTTTACTATTTTCCTAGCAAATAACAAAAGAATTGAGACTTTGGTCAAAGTTATCAAGATTCATGAAGCTTGATAAGCATTGACAAAGTCAACCCTTTTGTCATTTGTGTAGGATATTAGTTAACCCAACCCTTAACCTAATGGTTTGGTTAATTCTCTACATGAGTTAAGCATGAGGGCTTAACTCAACCATGGTGCCATTATTCATTTGGATAAGTTTTCATTTGGATATAATTCTTTTCTTCTTCTTCATCTTCATCAAGCTTGAAAAAGCTTGCTAGCTCCAATGGTGCCATGGTAAAAAGAGCGAGAAATCCAATTCTAAAGTGAACCCACTTCCTATTTCTTCATTCTCTACCACTTGACATGTAGTATAGGGTGTTCTCTTTGCAAAGTTTTCGACCGAGTGAAGGAATAGGTTGAGTTTGAGTCTCTCCGACGTAGATCATCTTCGGCCTCGAAGTCAATGACCTAGCCCAATCATTTCTCCGACGAAACCATTGCTAGAGTCCGGGATCCCGATGATCGCAGTGGAGGGACGTCAACACGGAGCTAAAGAAGTAGAGGACCGGATCTACAAAGGTTGTAATCTCTTTCACTTAGCAATAAAGTTGTATACTTGCTTGCTCTTCGCCTCAACTTCTAGTTAACGATCTAGTTTAGGGTTTCTCGGCACATAATTTTTTTAATTTGGCATGGTTGATGCCTTGTGGAAACTCTTGAGTGTGCCTAGTAACCCTACAGTAGTATCGGAGCTTAACTAGAGCTTTAGGCGATATGTTAACGAAGTTAAAACTCCGAACGAACCCGATACGTCCAAGTTTACCCCCTCTCTGTACATTTTTTCAAAACTGTGTATTTTCTGAATTACAAATACCTGAAAAATTAAGCAGGGAAAAATAAGAATTATGGTGAAAAACGGGCTCCTAATCCTTCCAAAGCGCCACGGAACCGCGGCCGTACCATGCTTGGGCCGTGGATCCGCGGCCGTATGGAGGGATTGGATCTTTTTCTTGGCACAATAATTCTTATATTCTGTAGTGCTATTTTATGGGTATTTTTAAACTGACTCAAGTGTTGAGTTTTCTGGGGGTTTATTTGGTAATCGTCGATTCGATCGTAGATTTTAATTTTGTTATGTTTTCCGGATATTTTTTTTGAACATGTTAAAAGGTTCGACCGGATATAAATACCCACTTTTTCCCCTGTCGGGAAATTTCCAAGTGTTGGATTTTTCCGTAGTTTAATAACGTTTTAAGTAGTGCAAGTAACGCGATGGTCCCACTAGAAGACAACAAACCTTAACTCGATTATGTGACCGTCTTGAACTGCCCTTTGAACCTTAGGGTTTGGGGTAGTACGGTGTGCCACATGTGAGGCGTTGGCTTGACCCTTCTACGACTAGACCGTTGGTACTGAGGCATGAAGTGAATGTTTTTAAACTTATTTAATGTGTTGAGCTGTTTCGGGAAAACTTAGGTGTTTGAATGTTCGATCGGAAAGTTTAACATTTTCTATTTATCTGAAATGTGATACAATATTTGGAATTCACAAGTAGTTATGTGATAACTAATATGAATGTTATAAACATAGCACTTTAGTCTCAATTGACCGGTTGCCACGGAATTTTGATGTGATCAAAAGTCCGTTCCAATCGCGTAGCGTACGTGGATACTTGCCGGTAAACTTAATAGTCAGCCATGCCCCATAGCCCCGACCAAGTGAATGTAGGAGAACCCCATCGCCGAAAGCATCCGTTCGGGTGCTCGCGGTAGCGGTGTTCCGCCTTAGTGCACTTCGTCGACGGCATCCGGAGGTGCGGCCGTCTACTAATGTTTGCGACAAGCATTCGATCAACATGCCGGAAATCTTGTTGAATTGCCCAACTAGATATTGAAAAGAGTTTTCAATATTGAGACTAAAATGCGGGGTTTATAATTGTTAGGCATGTGATGTCTAAGAAATTCATTTGGTTAGGCATGTGATGTCTAAAAGGATTGCGGATTCCAACTGTTGTAGTTTTACACTTTCTTTTCTGCGACCGTAAGTGTAATATGTGATATCGCCGGTTTCGTTGCTATATGTCAACGAAAATTGGGATGCGCACATTTACTTACGTTGATGACATGCGATGTTATGTATTGCTGGATATGTTATATTGGATCGTCGTGTTTGAATAGCCGAGGGTTTTATGTGAGATGGGAGTTTTTATTTTCATTCATGTAAAAACTTGTATGTAATATTCTTTTATTGGGGAACTTCCAGGTAGCGGAAGTTGTCACCGTTGATGTATATTATTTACTTTTCCGCACTAGGATAGACCCAAGGAGGAGGGTACAAGTAACCGGGTTCTGGAGTCCAGTGGGAGACCAACTCAAGGAATCGAGTCCGAGTCTCCTAACTCTAGAATTGGTAGGGTTGCTTGCCGCTCTCGTAAGGGTCTAGGGGTGTGGGTTTGGCTATTCATCGCGACCGTGGAATCCGTGTTTTATACAGGCTCGTCTTAAAAACACGGACGTCCTAGTATATCCAATGTTTCATATGTTTCTTCTGCTGCGATATCTATGATGTGATCATTTGATGTTCTGTGATAGATACTGTATATAGTATATATGATATATTATATAGACGTTACTTATATTTTGCACTCGCGCTAGCCCTGCCCCACTCTGTCGTTAGTTACCTAACCTAACGGTCCACGAGGGGACATCGAGGCGAATGCGAATGAAAAAAGTGTACGTCGTATTTATCTGTGATGTTTAGGTGATTTAAATGATGGGACTTCATTAATGTGATTAATGAAAGAAAAAGAAACCTAAAGATGTTGTGGAATCGAATTTTCAAAAACAGGTAGATACAGTTCTTGCGTTGCATCGCGGTGTTCCTTATAGAACATCCTGCACCTTATTCGATAAGGAAAGGACCGAGATCCCTTCACCGGGAGTGACTCCTTTAGCAATAACTGGCAGATGCTACAACCCTCGGTTTGTCTTTCGATTGCTCCTATAGTTTTTGCTTTGCACAGTGATGTATATGATATATCCCGCACCTCATTCGACAAGGAAAGGGGAGACGATCCCTTTACCGGGAGTGACCCCTTTAGCAAAACTAGAAAAGCCTAAAAACACTCCATTTTAAAATCATTTGATTCTACAACGATATAAAGTTCATTACGCAATGGGTTTTCATAAAAACCTGACGTAGCCCTCCGTCATTTCAGATAAGTAATAGTTAGTATTCGTGCTGCGTTTGTTGACTCAGTCAAGGCGTAGTGTGCGGTAGCTGATTAGTGCTTATCTGCAAAGCATATGATGCGATTGGATTAGGGTAGTCGTGCGGCCTTGTTGACTCAGTCAAGGGTCGTGCGGGTGGGTTTAATTCAATCGGGAAATGACGGGTTGAACTTTACTTGCGTTCTATGGTTTGTTGACTCAATCAAGGTCATAGATCGTTTGGGGCAAAATATTATCGGGAATTTCAAGTGTTGAAATTTGCAATGAGATTACATACTTTCTAAGAGATAGTTGGATCCCGATACCCACTGCGAGTAATTGTTACTCCTGGGAGAGTTTTACACATTAAAATTAGCCGATCAAGTAGGTGTCTAGAAAGGTGTTAATGAGGTTACGCCTCTGGGAAAACGAGGTTTACATTAATTAGGTTCGTGCGAAAGCACGGGGGACCTCCCTCAAAGTACCGACACTGGCCTGGCTGAAAGATTGGCGAACTTGTAGCGTGTAATTAATCCTGGTTAGTCTTTCCTTTTAGGATTTGAAAGAAGATTTGATAAAAACAGTGGGAGCCATCCTGATTAGATAAAATAATAACCAATCTGATCTTGCAAGAGCGCACACAGAGTGTTTTCTTCTCTCTCTCTCCAGGTTGCGACCATGTCACGCCTTAATCAAGATAATAATACGGATACATTGACCGAACCCGCTTGTTATACTGTGCTGGGGAACTTTGGTCCCGCTTCAACTTATAATTGTTATAAGATAGAGAAGGAATTAGGGGATTACCAGAATTCCCGTGCCGCCCAAACGAAGAAAGTGCATGTTGATGCATCATTTTCGGGTGTGTTCATTACAGAGAACTGTTTCTCAGTATCCTTTACGTCCTGGGTATGTGATACCAGATCAGGATCCCGCATATGTAATTTGTTACATGGGCTACAGAAAGGTAGAGAACTGAGAACGGGTGATAAGTTTCATGAGACAGAAAACGGGGCAAGTGTTGCAACCAAGTCTGTTGGTCATTGTCACCCTGTATTACCAGAATACATTGATTCTGAACAAATGTTGTTAGATACCGAACCTGATATACAAAATCATATCAGTCTCTTTATTTAGATAAAGAAGGATATAATTTTGTATTGATTGGATAATGTTTTGAACATTTCCTATATCAAGAGTTGATCGGTTCAGGCACGTTATCTAAAAGCATTGATGTTCTAAATCAAACTACAGTTCTTAGTATACAGAACACACACAAGAGGAAGAGTTCAGAAATGAACGAATCCTTCTTGAGACATTGTAGACTAGGTCATATCAATGCGACCCGACTAGCTTAAGTTACATATAGATGCATATTTAAATTAGTTTGAATTTACATCTTGTGAAACTTGCCAGTCATGTCATAAAGATAAGATGACCATAGCTCCGTTTATTGAAAACAGAGAAAGAGTTAGTGAACTCTTGGGAATGATACATGCTGTTGTATGAAGGTCCCCAGTCTATACATGCCAGGACCGGTTCTTTGTACTTCATTACATTCTCTGATAATCTCTCAAGATTCAGACATATGTTCCTGTTGAAACACAAGTCCGAAATTTTTGAGATATTCACAGAATATAAGTTAGAAGTAGAGAACCAAAATACGGGTATAAGCATTATGTCCTTTGATGTGATCAAGGAGGAGAATACTTGAGCACGGAATTCCTGGATTATTCTAAAGGAGAATGAGATTCTCTGTCAGCATTACTCCTCCGTATACACCATAGCACGATGGTATATCAGGGAGGAGCAATAGCACCCTATGTGATATGGTGTGCTCTATGATGAGTACTACTGAGTTTCCTATTTCCTTTTGGGAGTTATGCACTTGAGAAGTTGCATACCTATTGAATAGGGTTCCGATCAAATTAGATGCCTACCATTTCATATGAGAAATGGAAAGGGAAGAGCCCATCTCTTAAGTCAGTTAAGATTTGGGGTTATCCGGACTATGTCTAAATGCAAAATCCGGACAAGCTCGAGGCAAGGTCTGTTATGTAGAACTGGAAATGTTCCAGCTATACAAACTGCAGCCGATGATTTGGTAGAACCGAAGGATTCAATAGTAACCAACGAACCTCAGCCTCTCCGCCGATCTAGTAGGGTTCCTCACCCACCTGAGAGTTACTTCGTTTTCTCTATGACAGTGGGAGCGAGGATTGCATCATGAGATGATGACCCAACTAGTTTTGGGCTGGCCATCAGGAGTAGGACTCTGTAAGAATGGCTGGATGCTTATCGATCTGAGATGGAATCCTTATACACCAACAAAGTATGGACTTTGGTTGCTTCATATGAAGGGTTAAATCCCCATCAGGAGCAAGTATATCTTGAGAAGATTACTTGGTGTACATGGAAAAGTTGAGACTTTCAAAGCTAGCCACGTTAAAGGTTTGCATCATAGACCAGTTGTGGATAATGATGAAATCTTTTCTGGGGCCTATGCTTAAGTCCATCCAGATCCTACTTGCTACGGCTACATACCATGACTACGATATCTGGTGGTTGGGTGTCTTGACTGCTTTTCTAAATGAGATTTGGAAGAAAGCATCTATAAGTACACAGCCAGAGGGCTTCGTAGACAGTGGGAGCAACAGAAACGTATGCAAGATGTTTTATGTGATAAAGCAGGCATCGCAGAGTTGGAACATCTGTTTTGATGAATTAGTCAAAGAGTTTGACATCATCAAAATGGTAGATGAACCTTGTATATACAAAAAGGTAGTAGGGAGTATGGTGGTGATCCTCTTAGAGTGCGTGGATAACATACTCTTGATAGGGAAGGAGTTTCCTATGCTACGCTCGGTCAATCTCCGCTTATCACAAGGATTCTCCATATAGGATCAAAATGATACCTACTAAATCCTGGGTTTTGGATCTATGAGATAGATCTAATTGGATGTTAGGATACTCACTAGTTGTAGTGAGATGGTATCAATCGATCCTGGGGAGAATCACTGGAATGGTCCCAGGGTGATAAAAACGACTGAATGTCAGTCGCAGGCATTGTCTTTACCCTCAGTAAAGGGACGGTATGTTGGAAGAGTTCCAAGCTAGATACCGTGACATACTAGACGATTAAAGGCAAGATACATCGTTACCAAAGATGCTACCAAAGAGGCAGTCTGGGTGTATATTTGTTCATGAGATGAACTTCGTTCCTCCCATTGTATGACAATGGAGTTATGGCTTATGCCTAGGAACGCCCGTCCCATCAGTGATCCAGACATATTCTTAGGCAGTATCACCTGATCGTGGAGATGGTTGATCTCCAGGGGATCGAGGTTAGGAGAGTAGATTCAGAGGACGACACGGCGGATCCACTCACGAAAGGCCTTTTCCTATAGAGAGACTTTTTATGGGATGGTTGAGTATGAGATACTACAACCACTGCTATCAGATGGCCCTACTGCAAGTGGGAGATTGTTAGTTATATGTATGCCCTAGAGGCCATTACTATACATAGGATGTATATTGTAGTGGATGCTTGGACATATATAGGGATGACTTTCTTGCTCGATATGATAGTATGCTATCTGGTTACTCTTTACCTTAACGTGTACACTGATTGTCTCTCTGTTACATGTTGGTAAAGCCCTTAGGATGTATACTTGACTACCTGGACTATGATGCGGATCATACTAGTAGGGACATGGTAGTCCATAAGTACATCCTTCAAAGTCCCTAGTCATGGGTGTATCGAGACGGGGCATCGATATACCAGATTAGACTAGCGTGTAGCTTCTCGACCCATATAGATGGGCGATGGATGATCCCATATCCATTGGTGTTTGACATCAGAGATGATATACGGGTGCTCAGTAGAGATTGGGTACACTGGACGGACTCGCCGAGAACTCTCAGATGGTATTATACCTTACGTCAGATGGCAGTTCTCTGGTGACACTGGTGCAGGTTAGTCTGTAGACCCGAGATCGTCATAGAGTCTTGTGTGATTCCCACTGTGCTTTGATTTCCACCTTACCACGTCCAAGAGGGCGTGCAAAACGGTGGTTTTTGGGTACAGTCCCGAGTCACATGGAGGCAATGAGCGATAGGAGGGGTTTCGTCTCTCCCGGTATAGGCAGTTGATGTTGCGCAGTGCTCGATTGGCTATAACAGGAAGTCCTTGGCTATGGTTGCTTTAGGGATTTACTGGTAAGTGTTCCAGTAGTTTCTCGACCCGTTATGAGCCTCACATCGACACGACTTATCGATTTATTGGGGTCTGACGTTTACCACCCCTAGACAAGATATGCGACATATCAGACGAACAGACCGGACTGTACGGTAGTGTTACTCATTGGATTCACAGGAGTGTGAGCGGGCTTGCTCGTTGATCTTCTGATCGATCAATACCCGGGTGGCCGTTACATTTAGCAGACCGCTTGCGGCTTGTGGGTGTTTGATATGATCATCACCTGCTGCCGGCGTATTGACGAGTCTTTAGAGTCCTACACAGGGGTTTCCTGGCTCAAGTGAAACGAAATAGGAGCGCATATGAGATATGTGCTAGACCGAGAATAATACCAGTTTGTGATACTGTATTCTATTCTCGCGATTTGTATCATCGGTCAGTTATATGTGATATAGCCGGGTTACCGAATCAAGTGTTGATTCGATACATTGATACACATGATATTAGTCGGTTATATGCGATATGACCGGATCGTTAAATCAAGTGTTGATTTAATGATTTAATGTATAATTATATATTTCATATATTACTTTGCATTAACTAATATTGGTTCACTTAAAATTGATTTTCTCACTTGAATGTGCACATTGTTTATATGTGATATATACAAGTGTACATGTTTGTATCATATTTGATGATACAAACAAGTTGTGTGTATGAGACTTGAACCAACTCAAGGTTAAATTAGGGTTTACTATTTTCCTAGCAAATAACAAAAGAATTGAGACTTTGGTCAAAGTTATCAAGCTTCATGAAGCTTGATAAGCATTGACAAAGTCAACCCTTTTGTCATTTGTGTAGGATATTAGTTAACCCAACCCTTAACCTAATGGTTTGGTTAATTCTCTACATGAGTTAAGCATGAGGGCTTAACTCAACCATGGTGCCATTATTCATTTGGATAAGTTTTCATTTGGATATAATTCTTTTCTTCTTCTTCATCTTCATCAAGCTTGAAAAAGCTTGCTAGCTCTAATGGTGCCATGGTAAAAAGAGTGAGAAATCCAATTCTAAAGTGAACACACTTCCTATTTCTTCATCCTCTACCACTTTCCATGTAGTATAGGGTGTTCTCTTCACAAATTTTTCGACCGAGTGAAGGAATAGCTTGAGTTTGAGTCTTCCCGACGTTGATCATCTTCGGCCTCGAAGTCAATGACCTAGCCCGATTATTTCTCCGACGAAACCATTGCTAGAGTCTGGGATCCCGATGATCGCAGCGGAGGGACGTCAACACAGAGCTAAAGAAGTGGAAGACCGGATCTACAAAGGTTGTAATCCCTTTCACTTAGCAATAAAGTTGTTTACTTGCTTGTTCTTCGCCTCAACTTCTAGTTAACGATCTAGTTTAGGGTTTCTCGGCACATAATTTTTTAAATTTGGCATGGTTGATGCCTTGTGGAACCTCTTGAGTGTGCCTAGTAACCCTACAGCGTGTACATAACATCGCATACATTATCGATCCTACTGTCGAAGCATAAGGAATAATGCTCATGCGAGCTCTCTCTATATCAGACTTTGGGCAATCTTCCTTTGAGAGAGTGACTCCGTGGCTAGCGGGTAAGGCACCCCGCTTGGAGTCTTCCATACTAAACCTCTTTAGGATGGTGTTAATGTACTTGGTTTGGGACAATCCTAATAACCGTTTTGATCTATCCCTATAGATCCGTATGCCCAATATGTATGTGGCATCACCCAGGTCCTTCATGGAGAACCTTTGTGATAAGAATGATTTGACCGACTGTAGAATAGGAATGTCATTTCCTATCAGAAGTATGTCATCTACGTACAATACGAGGAACGTGACATTTCTCCCTACAGTCTTCTTATAAACACAAGGTTCATCTGGATTTTTAATGAAATCAAACTCTTTGATAACATCATCAAAACAGATATTCCAACTCCGTGATGCCTGCTTTAATCCATAAATGGATTTAAGCAACTTACATGCTTTTCCGCTGCTCCCACTGTCAATGAAGCCTTCTGGCTGATCCATATAAACGCATTCATCTAAATCACCATTTAGGAATGCAATTTTAACGTCCATCTGCCAGATTTCATAGTCGTAGTGAGCAGCAATAGCAAGTAGGATCCGAATGGATTTAAGCATGGCTACCGGAGAGAAAATCTCATCATAGTCTAAACCTGGTCTTTGACGAAAACCTTTCGCTACCACCCTTGCCTTATAGGTCTCTACCTGTCCATCTACACCGATCTTTCTTTTAAAGATCCATTTGCAACCCACAGGTTTTATCCCGGAGGGTACATCTTCCAAAGTCCATACTTTGTTGGTATACATGGACTCCATTACAGATCTCATGGCATCCAGCCATTTCACAGAGTCACCACTCGTGATAGCCTGATGAAAACTGGCAGGATCATCATCATCCATGATGCAATCTTCTCTATCACTATCAATGAGAAAACCGTAGTATCTCTCCGGTGGGCGAGAAGTCCTACCAGATCTACAGAGTGGCTGAGGCTCATTAGATTCTGTTATAACTTCAGGTTCAGCCAAGTCGTCGTTTGTAAATTGTGTCTCTAGAACCTCTTCTAGATCTACCACATTGCCATTAGCTTCATTTGAGAAAATCTCATTTTCTAAAAAGGTGGCATACTGAGAAATAAACACCTTTTGTTCTTTCTTGTGGTAGAAAAGATACCCAAACGAATGTTTAGGATATCCTACAAATATACATTTGACTGATCGTGTCTCGAGTTTGTCTGGATTCTGCTTTTTTATAAAAGCCGGACAACCCCAAATCTTAACTCTTTTAAGAGATGGTTTCTTCCCATGCCATATCTCATATGTAGTGGTAGACACGGTCTTGTTTGGAACTTTGTTTAACAGAAAAGCTGTTGTTTCCAATGCATACCCCCAAAATGAGAGAGGTAACTCAGAATCACTCATCATGGATCGTACCTTATCTAATAGGGTACGATTCCGCCGTTCTGACACACCGTTGTGCCGTGGTGGGTAAGGTGGAGTGAGCTGAGAGAGAATCCAATTCTCTTTTAGGAAGTCCAAGAACTCAGTACTTAAGTACTCTCCACCTCGATCTGATCGAAGTATCTTGATACTCTTTCCTGTTTGGTTTTCTACTTCATGTTTATACTCCTTGAATTTCTCGAAAGCTTCAGACTTAAGCTTTAAAAAATACACATGACCGAATCTTGAGAAATCATCAGTAAAAGTTATGAAGTAAGAAAAAACGCCTCTTGTATGTATAGACATTGGTCCGCATACATCACTATGTATGAGGCCTAGGAGCTCAGTAGCTCTTTCTCCGTGTCCTGTAAACGGAGTTTTGGTCATTTTACCTTTGATACAAGACTGGAAAGTTGCATAAGATTTATACACAAAAGAATTTAAATATCCATCTTTATAAAGCTTGTTTAGTCTTGTTTTATTAATATGACCAAGTCTACAATGCCAAAGAAAAGCTTCATTTATATCTGAAAATTTACTTTTATTTGTGTGTTGTACGTTGAAAACTGTGTGTTGATTAAGGACGTATATCCCGTTATTTAGTGTACCACAACCAATCAACTCTTGATTAAGTCTAATGTTCATAACATTGTGTTGCACAGCAAAATGATACCCTTCATTGTCTAACAAGGAAATGGATATAATATTACAAAGCATACTTGGCACAAAACAACACGGGTTCAAAACCAATATACAACCCGAAGGCAACCCTAGGTGATACTCTCCCACTGAAACTGCATTTACATTGGAACAATTTCCAACTTGGAGAGTATGATCACCTGTCTTCAGAACTCTGCTATTTCTCAACGCCTGCACAGAATTGCAAATATGAGAACCCGAACCGGTATCCAATACCCAGGAAGTAGAGTTAATAGAAAAACAGTTTTCAATTACGAAAACACCTGAAGCTGAAGCATCACCATGCTTCTTCTTGAGTTCTAGGACTCAATACAGTTCCACTTCCAGTGTCCCGTCTTTTTGTAGTGGAAACATTCTCCTTTCCCCGATTCCCCAACCTTGGACATGCATTTTCCCTTAACCTTTTTGACTCCACCCTTAGGTTTGGTGGGTTTCTTCTTCATCTTTCCCTTGGCCTTAGCCTTCGGGTAAGAGGAGGAGGATGGCCTAACACTAATAACGGGAGACTTCACTGACTTCAGTGTGCTCTCTGGACTCCTTAACATATTAAGGAGTTCAGGCAGTTCCTTCTCCATGTTGTGCATGTTGAAGTTAACAATGAACTGAGCAAAGGTGGAAGGGAGAGACTGCAAAATAATATCCGTATATTGTTCATTGTCCATTATCCACCCAAGGTCCTCAAGCTCTTCTATGAGAGCTATCATTTTCAGAACATGGTCTCCTATTGCTGTGCCAGCGGTCATTCGTATCTGAAATAGTTTCTTAGATGCTTCGTATCGTAATACGCGAGATTTCTCTCCATACAACTCTTTTGTATGGAAGAATATGGCTTGTACGTCCATATTCTCGTGCTTCTTCTGATCTGTGTTATCCATCGATGCAAGCGCGAGGCATTTAGCCGTGGCACAGTCAGCGTCCCATGTCTTGCGGATTTCGCTATCCGCAACTGAAGGTTTAGGACCTAGGGTGGGCAGGGTTGGAGCCGTGAGGACATATGATACTTTATCATAGGTCAAGGAAATGTTTAGATTCCTCAGCCAGTCTTTATAGTTGGTCCCATTCAGCTTGTTTTTATCTAATAGAAGCTTAAGTCCTGTCATAGGTATCTGCCATTAAGAGAGAGAAAAGAATACACTTAGCGAAAGCTCTTGCAAAGATCAGATTGGTTATTATCTTGCCTAATCGATGTGTCCCACTGTTTTTATCAAATTTTCTTTAAAACCTTTTAAAAAGAAAACTAGCCGGGATTAATTACATTCTACAACTTCGCTAACTGTTCAGCCAGGCCAGTGCCGGTAATTGAGGGAGGTTCCCCGTGCTTTCGCACGGACCTAATTAAAATAAACCTCATCTTCCCAGAGGCATAGCCCCATTTGACACCTTTCTAGACACCTACTGAGTTAGCTAATTGTAAAGTGCAAAATTCTCCCGGGATCAATATTTGCTCACAGTAGGATCGGGATCCTACTATCTTATAAAAGGTATACAATCTCATTGTAATTTTCAACTCTTGAAATTCCCGATATTATTTTTACCCCTAGTACTCATGACCTTAACTAAAGTCAACATATCATATAGTACTAGTCAAGTTCTTCCCGTCATTTCGTGATTAACTAGACCCACCCATATGACCCTTAACTAAAGTCAACATAATCATATGATTGTCCTAACTAATCTGCATCATATGCAGTGTAGGAAGACATCACTTAGCTACCGTTCACTGTGCCTTAACTAAAGTCAAAATACGCATCACGAATACTAAGTACTCTACTTCCTAAAATGATGGAGGGCTGCAGATAGTTTTTAAGAAAACTTTTAACGCTTTGAACTTGATATCGTTGTAGAATCTAATGGGTTTAAAAGGAGTGGCTTAAGCTCCGCATTTTGAAACTTGCTTTTTCATAAAAGGCCGAGTGTGTTTCAAATCCGATTCTACAACTTCTTTTTAGGTTCATTTATCTTTTACATTGATCTCATTAATGTAGTCCCATCATTTAAATCCTAAGTCATTACAGAAAGAAACGAAAATATAACGTACACTTATGCCACTCGCATTCGCCACAGTGTCCTGATATGCACCGTTAGGTTACTTAACTAACGCCATACCGGGACAGGGCTAGCGCGAGTGCAAAACATAAGCAACGTCTATTATATATCATATATATAATATCGCATTCCTCTCAGATATTTATTAAATGATCACATCAGATAATAAAAGCAGCAGAAGCACATTTAAAATAGGATATCTAGGAGGCCCGTATTTTGTATTTTGCCAGCAATAAAAATATGGATTCCACGGTCGTGATGAATAGCCAAGACCACAACCCTAGACCCCTACGAGAGCGGCAAGCGACCATACCAATTCTGGAATTTAGGAGACCCGGTCTCGGCTCCTCGAGATGGCCACCCACTGAACCCTAGAACCCGGTCACTTGTGCCATCCTCCTTGGGTCTATCCTAATGTGGAAAAGTAAATAATATACAACACTGATGACAACAACCTCAACCCGGAAGTGCCCTAAATAAAAGAATATTACATACAATTTAATTTTACATGAATGAAAAGAAAACTCTCATCTCACATAAAAACCCCGGCTATTCATTCACAGCAATCCTGCACATCAAATCTCATCGACACATAATATCAAATATCATCAACGTAAGTAAGTATGCATACACAGATCGTCGTTGATGTATAGCAACGAAAACCGGCAAAACAATTACATACTACACTTACGGCCACCGAGAAATAAAAGGAAAAACTACAACAATTGGAATCTTAACTGCCTTTAGACAACACAAACCCGGAATATCACATATACAAGATTTCATGCCGAACAATGTAAAGATCGCATTTGGGTCTCATCCATGAAAACAACTTTTCAAAACAAACCGAATAATTCAACAAGATTTCCATTTAACCCGAGACTGAACTGCTAGATTTACATGCAACAAACAAATTTGTAGATTCCAATTATTGTATTACATACAAATAAACTATGCGCAGTTAAAACATTCGATCGAACGATTAAACACCCACAGACTTCTCAGAAAGCTCAACACTTGAGCAGTTTTAAAAAATACCAGTAACTGCACAAAATACATACGGGCCTGCACAAGAAATTACGGCCCATGAATCACCTACAGCGCCGCGGAACAGCCGCAGAAAGGCCACTATGGCCGTGGTTCCGCGGTCGTACGGTCGATTCAGGGCATCGTACTTCTTGTGGGCCCACAAAATACCCTGCTGAATTTTTTAAGTATTTTTAATTTGAAAAATTCCAGGTTTTTGAAAAATTTCCAGAGACCACCCCCAGGCGTCGTGTTTCGTTTGTTCAAGGTTTTTAACGTCGTCTAGGTTACTCCAAAGCTCTAGCTTGGCTCTGATACCACTGTAGGGTTTCCTTAACACCTCGTTTAGGGTTTGGAAGCATCACACATGCCATAACTTTAAATTTATGAGGTGCTAAGTAAACTAAACTAGGAATCGAACTAGAATTATGAAGTAACAATTAAAAGTATCACATCTAAAAGATTAATTTATACTAAGTGGGGAGACTACAACCTTTGTAGACCTCCTAGGATGACTCCTTAGATCTCCTTTGGTTTGGAACGGCTCGCTAGATCACCTCCAAGTCCACGACGATCCACCCGAAGTCCTCTGCCCTAAGCTTGTTGCTTCACTTGATCTTTGAAAACCTTAAAGCAAAACACTCTACACAAAGTAGCAAGGGTTGTGTAGGATGATGAAGTGGTTGCTAATCTCACTTAATACCCTTTCTTTTTATTTATCTAACTCAAGAGAGAGCTAGAGAGAGAAAGAAGAAGATGGCTTGATATTTTTTTCTTTTGGAATGAATAAATCAAAAAGAAAATGAGAGAGAGAGATAAATATCAAAAGAATTGTAGGGTTCCTAGGCACTCTAACAAGGTTCTACAAGGCATATACCATGCCCGATTCAAAAATTTTAGCTGTGCCGAACAACCCTAAACAAGATCTTTAAACTAGAGATTAGGCGAAAACTAGCAAGTTAAGCAATTTAACACTAAGTGAAAGGGATTACAACCTTTGTAGATCCAGTCCTTCACTTCTAAAGCTCCATGTTGACGTCCCTTCGCTGTGATTATCGAGATCCCGGACTCTTGTGATGGTTTCCTCGGAGAAATGAACGGGCTAGCTCGTTGACTTCGAGGTCGAAGATGATCTACGTCGAGGAGACTCAAACTCAAGCTCCATCATCACTAGGTCATGAACTTTGTGAAAAGAACACCCAAAACTAAATGGCAAGTAGTAGAGGATGATGAAAAAGGAAGTGGGTTCACTTTGGATTTGGATTTCTCACTCTATTTCTTAACTTGAAAATTTCTAGTAAGCTTTTCTTCTTCCTGAAGAAAAGAAGAAGGAGGAAGAGAATAAGAATAATGAATTATCTAAAAAGAATAATCAAGTGAAGTCTATCATAATGCAACCATGGGTGAGTAAACCTTTGTAGAGACTAAACCATAGTTTGAGTTAATAGTTTGGTTAATAAAAATCTTATGCAAAACAAAATGAATGGACTTTGTCAAAGATGCTTAAAAGCTTCATGAAGCTTCAAGCCAAGAAAAAGAAAGGGACCATTTTGTTTTACCAAAATAAATAAAAACCCAGACCATTATCTTAAATATTGTGTAAGTCATACACGCACCCATGTTTTCATGTATCATCAATCATGATACAAACTAGTGTACAAACATACATCACATATACAACATATGCACATCAAGTGAGAAAATCAATCTTAAGTGAACCAATACTAGTTAATGTAAAGTAATATATCAAATATATAATTATACATTAAATCAACACTTGATTTAATGATCCGGTCATATCACATATAACCGACTAATATCTAGTGTATCAATATATCGAAGCAACACTTGATTCGGTAACCCGGTTATATCTCATATAACCGTCCGATGATACAAATCGCGAGAATAGAATACAGTATCACATACTGGTACTATTCTCGGTCCCGCACATATCTCATATGCACTCCTATTTCGTTTCGCTTGAGCCAGGAAACCTCTGTGTAGGACTCTAAAGACTCGTCAATACGCCGGCAGTAGGTGGTGATCATATCAATCACCCACAAGCCGCAAGCGGTCTGCTAAACGTAACGGCCACCCGGGTATTGAGCGATCAGAAGATCAATGAGCAAGCCTTCTCACACTCCTGCGAATCCAATCAATAACACTTACCGCACAGTCCGTTCTGTTCGTCTGATATGTCGCATATTTTGCCTAGGGGTGGTAAACGTCAGACCCCAGTAGCTTGATAAGTCATGCCGATGTAAGGTCCATAACAAGCATGAAACTACTGATAACACTTACCAGTAAATCACTGCAACCCTGGCCAGGGATTTCCAGTTATGGCCAGTCGAGCATAGTGCAACATCAACCCCCAATACCAGGAGAGACGAATACCCTCCTATCGCTCATTTCCTCCATATGAATCGGGACTGTACCCAAAAACCACCTGTTTGCACGACTCAGTAGAGCTGTGGTAGGGTGGAAATCAAAGCACAGTGGGAGACACACAAGACTCTATGACGATCTCGGGTCAACAGACTAAGCTGTACCAGTGTCACCAGAGAACTGTCATCTGACGTGAGGTATAATACAATCTGGGAGTTCTCGGCGAGTCCGTTCGGTGTACCCAGTCTCCACTGAGCACCCGCATACCATCTCTAATATCAAACACCAATGGATATGGGATCATCCATCGCCCATCACATGGGTCAAGAAGATATACGCTAGTCTACTCTGGAATATCGATGCCCCGTCTCGATATTCCCACGACTAGGAACATAGAAGGATGTACTCTTGGACTACCCAGGCCCCACTAGTATAATCTGCATCATAGCCCTGGAAGTCGAGCACACATCCTAAGGGCTTTATCAACATGTAACAGAGAGACAATAAGTGTACATGTTAAGATAAAGTGCAACCAGATAGCGTACCATCATGTCGAGCAAGAAAGTCTTACCTATATATGTCCCAGCATCCACTACAATATACATCTCATGTACAGTAATGGCCTCTGGGGCATACATATAACTAACAATCTCCCACTTGCACTAGGGCCATCTGTAGCAGTGGTTGTAGTATCTTATACTCAACCATCCCTTAAAAGTCTCTCTCTAGGAAAAGGCCTTTGTGAGTGGATCCGCCGTATTGCCCTCTAAGTCTCCTCTCCTAACCTCGATCTCCCTGGAGATCAGTTATCTCAATGATTAGGTGATATTACCTTAGAATATGTCTGGGTCACTGATAGGACCGGGGTTCCTTGGCCAGAGCCACACTTCCATTGTCACACAATGGTAGGAACCTAGTTCATCTCATGAACTAATATACACCTAAACTGCCTCTTTGGTAGTATCTTTGATAGCGATGTCACCAGCCTTTATCGTCTAGTTTGCCTTGATATCTAGCTTGGAACTCTTCCAACACACCGCCCCTCCACTGAGGGTAAAGACAATGCCTGTGACTGACATTCAGTCTTCCTTACCACCCTGGAAACTATCCAGTGATTCTCCCCAGGATCGATTGATACCATCTCACTACACCTAGTGAGAATCCTAACATCCATTTAGATCTATCTCATAGATATAAAACCTAGGATTTAGGAGGCATCACTTTGATCCTATATGGAGAATCCATGTGATAAGAGGAAATTGACCGAGCGTAGCATAGGAAACTCCTTCCCTCTCAAGAGTATGTCATCCACGTACAATACGAGGACCACCATACTCCCTACTACCTTTTTGTATATACAAGGTTCATTTACCATTTTGATGAAGTCAAACTCTTTGACTACGACATCAAAACAGACGTTCCAACTTCGCGATGCTTGCTTTAACCAGTAAGCAACATGCACACGTTTCCGCTGCTCCCACTATTTACGAAGCCCTCCGGCTGTGTACTTATAGACGTTCTCTTCTAAATCAGTGTTTAGAAAAATAGTCATGACACCCAACCACCAGATATCGTAGTCATGGTATGTAGCAATGTCAAGTAGGATCCGGATGGACTTAAGCACAGGCACTGGAAAAAGGTTTCATCATTATCCATGCCTGGTCGATGACGAAAACCTTTAAGAAGTCTAGCTTTGAAAGTCTCAACTTTTCCATCTACACCAAGTAATCTTCTCAAGATATACTTGCTCCTGATGGGGATTTAACCCTTCAGATATAGCATCCAAAGTCCATACATTGTTGGTGTACATGGATTCCATCTCAGCTCGCTAAGCATCCAGCCATTCTTACAGAGTTCTCACTCTCGATGGCCAGCTCGAAACTAGTTGGGTCATCATCTCATGATGCATTCCTCACTCCGACTGTCATCGAGAAACCGAAGTATCTCTCAGGCGGATGAGGAACCCTGCTAGATCGGCGGAGAGGCTGAGGTTCGTCGGGGACTATTGAACCCTTTGGTTCTACCAAATCATCAGCTGTAGTTTGTATAGGTGGAACTCCTTCGAGTTCTACAGAACTGACCTTGTCTCGAGCTTGTCCGGATTTTGCTTTTGACATAGGCCGGACAACCCCAAATCTTAACTTGATTAAGAGATGGGCTCTTCCCATACCATATCTCATATGGAGTGGTAGGCAGTGATCTGATTCGAACCTAATTCAATAGGTATGCAGCTTCTTAAGTGCTTAACCCCCAAAAGGAAACAGGTAACTCAGTAGTACTCATCATAGAGCGCACCATATCACATAGGGTGCGATTGCTCCATCCCGATACACCGTTTTGCTGTGGTGTATATGGAGGAGTAATGGTGAGAGAGAATCTCATTCTCCTTTAGAATAGTCCAAGAATTCCATGCACAAGTATTCTCCTCCCTGATCTCATCATAGGACATAATACTTATACCCATTTTGGTTCTCTACTTCTGACTTATATTCTTTGAATTTCTCAAAAAGTTTCAGACAAGTGTTTCAAAAGGAACATGTGTCCGAATCTTGAGAGATCATCAATGAATGTAAGGAAGTACAAAGAACCAGTCCTCGCATATGTAGACTGGGGACCTTCATACATCACTATGTATCAGTCCCAAGAGTTCACTAACTCTTTCTCTGTTTCCAGTAAACATAGCTATAGTCATCTTATCTTTGTGACATGACTGGCAAGTTTAACAAGATGTAAATTCAAACTGATTTAAATATGCATCTAAATGTAACTTAGCTAGTCTGGTCGCATTGATATGACCTAGTCTACAATGCCTCAAAAAGGATTCATTCATTTCAGAACTCTTCCTCAGGTGTGTGTTCTGCACATTAAGAACTGTGGTTTGATTTAGAATGTCTATGCTTTTAGATAACGTGCCTGAACCGATCAACTCTTGATATTGGAAATGTGCAAACATTATCCAACAATACAAAAGTATATCCTTCTTTATCAATAAAGAGATTGATATGTTGTTTTATGTCAGGTTAGGTATCTAGTAACATTCCCTCAGAATCAATGTATTTGGAAATACAGGGTGATAACTGCCAACACCTTGGCTGCAACAATTGCACCATTTTCAACTCTTGAAACTTATCACCCGTTCTCAGTTCTCTACCTATCTTTAGCCCATGTAACAGATTACATATGCGGGATCCTGATCCGGTATCTCATACCCAGGATGTAAAGGATACTGAGAAATAGTTCTATGTAATGAACACACCCGAAGATGATGCAACAGCATGCACTTTCTTCGTTTGGTTGGCACGGGAAATCTAGTATTCCCCAATTTCCTGCTCGGTCTTATAACAATTATAAGTTGGAGCGGGACCAACGTTCCCCAGCTCAGTATAACAAGCGGGTTCGGTCAATACATCTATATTATTATCTTGATTAAGGCGTGCCATGGTCTCTACCTGGAGAGAGAGAGAAGAAAACACTCTGCGTGTACTCTTGCAAGATTATATTGGTTATATATTTTATTTAATCAGGATGGCTCCCACTGTTTTTATCAAATCTTCCTTCAAACCCTAAAAGGAAATACTAGCCGGGAATAATTACACTCTAAAAGTTCGCCAATTTTTCAGCCAGGCCAGTGCCGGTATTTTGAGAGAGGTTCCCCGTGCTTCCGCACGGACCTAATTAAAATAAACCTCGTTTTCCCAGGGGCGTAACCCCGTTGACACCTTTCTAGACACCTACTTGATCGGCTAATTACAAAGTGCAAAACTCTCCCAGGAGTAACAATTACTCGCAGTGGGTATTGGGATCCAACTATCTCATAGAAGGTATGCAATCTCATTGCAAATTTCAACACTTGAAACTCCTGATAAAGATTTTTACCCCTAGCACTTATGACCTTAACTATGGTCAACAAATCATAAGCACTAGTCAAGCTCTACCCGTCATTTCGTGATAAATTAGACCCACCCACATGACCCTTAACTAAGGTCAACAAAGTCACATGACTGTCCTAACTAATCGCATCATATGCTGTGTAGGAAGACATCACTTAGCTACCGTACACTGTGCCTTGACTATGGTCAGCAAACACAGCATGAATACTAAGTACTCTACTTCCTAAAATGACGGAGGGTTGCGGATGGTTTTTAAGAAAACCTTTAACGCTTTGAACTTGATCTCGTTGTAGAATCAAATAGTTTTAAATGGAGTGTTTTTTAGGCTTCTGCTAGTTTCGCTAAAGAGGTCAATCCCGGTGAAGGGAACTCGGCTCTTTCCTCGTCGAATGAGGTGCAGGATATTCACAATACCACTATGCAAAGCAAGAACTAGAAAAGCAATCAAATGACAAACCGAAGGTTGTAGCATCTGCTAGTTATTGCTAAAGAAGTCACTCCCGGTGAAAGGATCTCGGCTCTTTCCTTATCGAATAAGGTGCTGGATGTTCTACAAGGAACACCGCTATGCAAAGCAACAACTAGAGCTATCTAATTTTTGAAATTCGATTCCACAACATCTTTTAGGTTTATTTTCTTTCATTAATCTCATTAATGAATGTCCCATCATGTAAGTCACCTAATCATCAAAAATAAATACAACGTACGCTTATGCCATCCGCATTCGCCTCGATGTCCCGTCATGCACCGTTAGGTTAGGTAACTAACGGCATAGCGGGGCAGGGCTAGTGCGGGTGTAAAACATAAGGAACGTCTATATAATATATCATATATACTATATACAATATCTATCTGAACATATCACATGATCACATCACAGATAAAGCAGCAGAAAACAACATATGAAATATTGGATATACTAGGACGTCCGTATTTTATTTTGACCCTGTATAAAACACGGATTCCACGGTCGTGATGGATAGCCAATCCCACACCCCTAGACCCCTATGAGAGCGGCAAGCAACCCTACCAATTCTAGAGTTAGGAGACCCGGACTCGACTCCTCGAGATGGTCTCCCTCTGGACCCTAGAACCCGGTTACTTGTGCTCCCCGCCTTGGGTCTATCCTAATGCGGAAAAGTAAATCATATACAATGGTGACATCATCCTCAGCCCGGAAGTGCCCCAATAAAAGAATATTACATACAATGAATTT
This sequence comes from Agapanthus africanus, assembly GCA_030015575.1. Classification (NCBI taxonomy): domain Eukaryota; kingdom Viridiplantae; phylum Streptophyta; class Magnoliopsida; order Asparagales; family Amaryllidaceae; genus Agapanthus; species Agapanthus africanus. Next base: position 489,286,823 of record JASDDO010000014.1, read on the forward strand.
TACATGAATGAAAAAGAAAAACTCTCATCTCACATAAAAACCCCCGGCTATTCAAACATGATGATCCAATATAACATATCCAGCAACACATAACATCACATATCATCAACGTAAGTAAATATGCGTATCCCAATTGTCGTTGATGTATAGCAACGAAACCGGCGATACACCACATATTACACTTACGGTTGCAGAAAAGAAAGTGTAAAACTACAACAGTTGGAATCCGCAATTTCCTTAGACATCGCATGCCTAACCAAATGAATTCCTTAGACATCTCATGCCAAACAATTATAAACCCCGCATTTAGTCTCGATATTGAAAACACTTTCCAATAATCAGTCGGGCAAATCAATAAGATTCCCGACATCCTGATCGAATGCTCGTCGCAAACTTTAGTAGACGGCCACACCCTCCGGATGCCGTCGACGAAGTGCACTAAGGCGGAACACCGCTGCCGCGAGCACCCGAACGGATGCTTTTGGCTACGAGGTTCTCCTACAGTCACTTGGTCGGGGCTATGGGGCATGGCTTTCTATTAAATTTACCGGCGAGTATCCGCATACGCTACATGATTACGACGGACTTTTAATCACATCAAAATCCCTTGGCAACCAATCAATTGAGACTGAACTGCTAGATTTATAACATTCAAATTAGTTATCTCATAACTACATGTGGATTCCAAATATTGTATCACATTCCAGATAAATAGACGATGTTAAACTTTCCGATCGAATAAACAAACACCCAATATTTCCCAAATAGTTCTTAACACTTGAGGGGGGTTTAAAAACATCTATCACATGCCACAGTACCAATGGTCCAGCCGTAGAAGGGTCAAGCCAACGCCTCACATATGGCAACGCCGTACTGCCCCAAACCCTAAGGTTCAAAAGGCAGTTCAAGACGGTCACATAATCGAGTTAAGGTTTGTTGTCTTCTAGAGGGTCCACCGCATAACTTGCACGATTTAGAGCGCTCTTAAACTACGGAAAAATCAAACGCTTGGAAATTTTCCGGCAGGGGAAAAAGTGATTTATTGATATCCGTTTGAACTTTTTAACGTTCTAAAATTACCCGGAAAAACATAAACGAAGTTAAATTATCCGATCAAATAAACGAGTCCCCAATACAACCAAGAAAACTCAACTCTTGAGTAGAATTAAAACTTCCCAGAAAAACAGGAAACAGCTACGGGTGTAACTGTAGAAAAACGAGTCCCTAATCTCCACATACGGCCGCGGAATCGCCGCCAAAACCAGGGTACGGCCGCGGTTCCGCGGCTCTACAGTAGAGTTAGGAAGTCGTACTCTACAGTTATTCTTAGATTTCCCTGCTCAATTTTCTGAGCATTTTTAATACTAAAAAATCAACATTTTAAAAAAATTATCCAGAGAAGGGTATATATCGGGGTATCCGGGTTCGATCGGACTTCTAAATTCGTCTAGACTTCGCCTAAAGCTCTAGCTTGGCTCTGATACCACTGTAGGGTTCCTAGGCACTCTAACAAGGCATCTACCATGCCCGATTCAAAAATTTTAGCCGTGCCGAACAACCCTAAACAAGATCTTTAAACTAGAGATTAGGCGAAAACTAGCAAGTTAAGCAATTTTACACTAAGTGAAAGGGATTACAACCTTTGTAGATCTGGTCCTTCACTTCTAAAGCTCCGTGTTGATGTCCCTTCGTTGTGATCATCGAGATCCCGGACTCTTGTGATGGTTTCCTCGGAGAAATGAACGGTCTCGCTCGTTGACTTCGAGGTCGAAGATGATCTACGTCGAGGAGACTCAAACTCAAGCTTCATCTTCACTAGGTCATGAACTTTGTGAAGAGAACACCCTAAACTAAAAGGCAAGTAGTAGAGGATGATGAAATAGGAAGTAGGTTCACTTTGGATTTGGATTTCTCACTCAATTTCTTCACTTGAAAATTTCTAATAAGCTTTTCTTCTTCTTGAAGAAGAAGGAAAAGAATAAGAATAATGAATTATCTAAAAAGAATAATCATGTGAAGTCTATCATAATGCAACCATGGGTGAGTAAACCTTTGTAGAGACTAAACCATAGTTTGAGTTAATGGTTTGGTTAATAAAAATCTTATGCAAAACAAAATGAGTGGACTTTGTCAAAGATGGTTAAAAGCTTCATGAAGCTTCAAGCCAAGACAAAGAAAGCCACCATTTTGTTTTACCAAAATAAATAAAAACCCAAACCATTATCTTAAATATGGTGCAAGTCATACACACACCCAAGTTTGCATGTATCATCAATCATGATACAAACTAGTGCACAAACATATATCACATATACAACTTGTGCACATCAAGTGAGAAAATCAATCTTAAGTGAACCAATACTAGTTAATGTAAAGTAATATATCAAATATATAATTATACATTAAATCATTAAATCAACACTTGATTTAATGATCCGGTCATATCATATATAACCGACTAATATCTAGTGTATCAATATATCGAATCAACACTTGATTCGGTAAACTGGCTATATCTCATATAACCGTCCGATGATACAAAACACGAGAATAGAATACAGTATCACATACTGGTATTATTCTCGGTCCCTCACATATCTCATATGCGCTCCTATTTCGTTTCGCTTGAGCCAGGAAACCTCTGTGTACGACTCTAAATACTCGTCAATACGCCGGCAGTAGGTGGTGATCATAATAATAACCCACAAGCCGCAAGCGGTCTGCTAAACGTAACGGCCACCCGGGTATTGAGCGATCAGAAGATCAACGAGCAAGCCTGCTCACACTCCTGCGAATCCAATCAGTAACACTTACCGTACAGTCCGGTCTGTTCGTCTGATATGTCGCATATCTTGCCTAGGGGTGGTAAACGTCATACCCCAGTAGCTTGATAAGTCATGCCGATGTAAGGTCCATAACAAGCATGAAACTACTGATAACACTTACCAGTAAATCACTGCAACCCTGTCCAGGGATTTCCAGTTATGGCCAGTCGAGCATAGCGCAACATCAACCCCCAATACCGGGAGAGACAAATCCCCTCCTATCGCTCATTGCCTCCATATGAATCGGGACTGTACCCAAAAACCACCTGTTTGCACGACTCAGTAGAGCCATGGTAGGGTGGAAATCAAAGCACAGTGGGAGACACACAAGTCTCTATGACGATCTCGGGTCAACAGACTAAACTGTACCAGTGTCACCAGAGAACTGCCATCTGACGTGAGGTATAATACCATCTGAGAGTTCTAGACGAGTCCGTTCGGTGTACCCAGTCTCTACTGAGCACCCGCATACCATCTCTGATGTCAAACACCAATGGATATGGGATCATCCATCGCCCATCATATGGGTCAAGAAGATATACGCTAGTCTACTCTGGAATATCGATTCCCCATCTCGATATTCCCACGAATAGGAACAAAGAAAGATGTAATCTTGGACTACCCAGGCCCAACTAGTATGATCTGCATCATAGTCCTGGAAGTCGAGCACACAACCTAAGGGCTTTATCAACATGTAACAGAGAGACAATAAGTGTACTGTTAAGATAAAGAGCAACCAGATAGCGTAATATCATGTCGAGCAAGAAAGTCCTACCTATATATGTCCCAGCATCCATTACAATATACATCTCATGTATAATAATGGCCTCTAGGGCATACATATAACTAATAATAATAACCATAGTTAATAAATAATATCTAGATATTTTCTTCTTGAGTTAAAGGCAAAGGAAAAATAAACCATGGTTAGGTCAAAGTCGACCATGGAAAAGTGTAGAAGAAATGAGTCATGAAAAAGAAATGAGTCATTATCTATTTCCTTTATCTTTTACTTAATCCAACAATATCCATATATATAATTATTTACCATGTGATTCTTATATTGCCATCTAACTTGTATCATCAACCATGATACATATGCATGTATTTATGTGTGTATGCACATCATCATGTACATATACATGCATGCATCCATTAAAAGAAAAGGGTTTAAATAAATGAGATAAAAGTCAATATTAAATTAACACTTGATTTAATAAACCGGTCATATCTCATACGACCCGACTAGTATAAAACGCCCGATTAAAATACAGTATCACATACTCGTATTTAATCGAGCTTCCGCACATATCTCATATGCGCACCACTTCGTTTCGCCTGAGCCGAGAAACATCTATGTGGGACTCTAAGACTTGTCAATACGCCAGCAGTAGGTGATGATCATATCAAATACCTATAAGCCGCAAGCGGTCAGCTAAACGTAATGGCAACCCGGGTATTGAGCGATCAGAAGAAGAACAAGCGAACCTGTCAAAACTCCTGTCAATCCAACTGGCAACACTTACCATACAGTCCTGTCTCTTTGTAAGATATGCTGCATATCGAGTCTAGGGATGGAATCGTCGACCCCAATAACTCAATAAGTCATGCCAGTATATGGTCTATAACAGATCGAGAAACTTACTGATAAAACTTATCAGTAATATCTCAGCAGCCCTGGCCAGGGACTTCCCGTTATAGCAAATCGTGCACAACACAGCATCAACCCCCAATACTGGGAGAGACGAAACCCCTCCTATCGCTCACTACCTCCATATGCCTCGGGACTATACCCAAAATCCAACTGTTTGTACGACTCAGTAGAATCATAGTAGGGTGGAGATCAAAGTACAGTGGGAGGACACATAACACTCTATGACGATCTCGGGTCTACAGACTAACTTGTACTAGTGTCACCTGAGAACTGCTATCCGACGTATGATATAATACCACATAGGAGTTCTCGGTGAGTCCGTTCTGTGTACCCAGTCTCACTGAGCACCTGTATACTATCTTTGGTGTCAACACACCAGAAGGATATGGGATCATCCATCGCCCATCATATGGAACAAGAATGGTATACACTAGTCTACACTGGAATATCGATGCCCTGTCTCGATATACCTACGACTAGGAACATTTCAAGGATATGCTTAAAAACTACAGATGTCCCACTAGTATGATCTGCATCATAATCCCAGTAGTCAAGCCAATATCCTTAGGGCTTTATCAACATGTACCCAATGAATATAAACATGGTCAAGTGAACATATGATAAAGTGAAACAAGATAGCATACTATCATGTCGGGCCAGACAGTCCTCTGAATACACACACACACACACACACATCAGTACATACACTATCTCATAATGGCCTCTAGGGCATACATATATCCAACAGGGGGCTCGGATGTGAACCAGCAGTTGTTTGCTTATAGGACGGGCAAAGGAGTGGCCTGGTCGGCCACTGTAGGTCCTTTCTTATGAGCTTCGGGACACGTCATCTGCCACGTGTCATGATCTGGGAGATCACCAATATCGAGCATCATCATTAGCCCCCCACTCTCTTCCCGACCAGATCATAGGTCGGGTCGAGAGTGTTCTGTCGGGTCACCCGAGGTGAGCTCCTTTTCGAAGATATCGTTGGAGCGTACTCCCGAGCAATCTGTCGTATGTTCCTGATGACGTCAGCAAATCAGGGATCAGATCTTCCATTAAATAGGATGCGCCGGATAGTGCATACGTTCACCGAAGAGACTGTCCACATGTCCGACGCTGGTTGGCTGATGCGACGGGCCGCAGGTTCCCTGCGCCCGATGGGGTGCGGCCAATGTGCGCATGATAGGTGGAGCCATGGTGGCCGTTGAACGCGAGGAGTCGTTTTCAGCGGGAGATGACTGTCGCCGTTGGATGAGTACGCCGGCCTCTATAAATAGAGGTGGGGTCCACATGAGGGCTCATTCCTTTTCATAATTTCCTCGTCTTTGGTCTTGTCAACTCGGCGTTCTCCTCTTTAGGTCGGGATTCCTGCGTTTTCTCTTCCGAGAACTCTTCTTCATCAAGTTAGATGTCTTCCTCTGAGGAGTGTGTATATGTAGTTGGGGTAGAGGTTGGGGAGCTTTCGTTGATTCTTCCTTTTCTTTTTTCTGCTTCTTCTCCTTCTGAGTCGAGCCTGTTTCTCCCTTTGGCAGGACAGATGGATCGATCCAGGACTCTTGGTGCCCTCGGTGCTCTATCCCAGAGGGGGCTGGAGGTGCGGTCGCGCCTCGGACTGACCCGAGCCCCGCACCAAATGTGTTGCCGGCAGCGGGGCCATATGCCTCGACCCGAGCTCCCGACGATTGCCCCGGCGGCGGCCAGAGGCGTCCATGGGTTCCGAAGCCCCAGACGATGGATGCAGGAGAGGACGAAGGTGGGGTTCCTCTTAAGAGGAAGAGGACGGCCTCTCGCACTTCCGACTGAGATTCCTGAGGGGATTCCTATGCTGGAGGGGGAAATCCATTTCGTAGTCCCGTCCGGGCTTTCCGTTGCTGCCAACCTGCTTGGTAACATGGAAGAGTCGGCCGGGGGCAAGATCCCGCGAGGGACCCTGAGTGTTAGTTATGTATATACCCTAGAGGCCATTGTTGTACATATGATGTATATTATAATGGATGCTTGGATATATATAGAGAGGACTTTCTTGCTCGTCATGATAGTATGCTATTTGGTTTCCCTTTATCTTAACTTGTTGACTTATATTAGTTTACTGTCTTACTCTCACATGTTGATAAAGCCCTTAGGATATGTACTCGTCTACTAGGACTATGATGAGATCATACTAGTAGGGCCACGGTAGTCGATGAGTACATCCTATAACTGTTCCTAGTCGAGGGTGTATCAAGACAGGGCATCGATACACCAGAGTAGACTAGCGTATACGCATCTTGACCCATATGATGGGAGATGGATAATCCCATATCCATCGGTGTTTGACATCAAGCATGGTGTACGGGTGCTCAGTGGACACTGGGTACACTGGACGGACTCGCCGAGAACTCCCAGATGGTATTATACCTCACGTCAGATGGCAGTTCTCTGGTGACACTGGTACAGGTTAGTCTGTAGACCCGAGATCGTCATAGAGTCTTGTGTGATTACTACTGTGCTTTGATTTCCACCTTAACACGTCCAAGTGGGCGTGCAAAACGGTGGCTTTTGGGTACAGTCCCAAATCACATGGAGGCAATGAGCGATAGGAAGGGATTCGTCTCTCCCGGTATATGGAGTTGATGTTGTGCTGTGTTCGATTGGCTATAACTGGAAGTCCCTGGCAAGGGCTGATATAGAGATTTACTAGTAAGTGTTACCAGTAGTTTCTCGACCTGTTATGAGCCTCATATCGACACGACTTATCGGATACTGGGGTCTGACGTATACCACCCCTAGACTAGATATGCAACATATCAGAAGAACAGACCGGACTATACGGGAGTGTTACTGTTTGGATTCATAGGAGAATGTACAGGCTTGCTTTTTTATCTTCTGATTGCTCAATACCTGGGTGGCTGTTACATTTAGCTGACCGCTTGCAGCTTGTTGGTGTTTGATATGATCATCACCTGCTACCAGCGTATTGACGATTCTTTAGAGTCCTACACAGAGGTTTCTTGACTCAGGCAAAATGGAGTAGGACCACATATGTGATATGTGCAGGACCGAGGATAAAATGATATAAGATACCGTATTATATTCTCGCGATATTTGATATCAGCCGGGTCATCGGATCAAGTGTTGATTCGATGTATCGGTACATGATATATTAGTCGGTTATATTCGATATAGTCGGATTGTCGGATCAAGTGTTGATTCGATAATTTAATATATAATTATATATGTGATATATTACATTACATTATCTAATATTGGCTCACTTTATTGATTCATTTTCTCACCTGGTAATACATTGATATATATGCGATATATGTTAATTGTATTATTTTCTTTTGTTACAAATTATATGATATATGTGATATATAATATTGTAACATGTTATAATTACTAATGCAACATGATTAGTGGAGATTAAACATGGTTAGGGTTTGATTTGGGTTAGTTCTTTCTTGAAGCTTCTAGAAGCTTTTCTTTTGTTTCTTGCAAAGTTATTATGATAGTTATTTTGTGAGATATTTTCTTAACCCAAACCACACCCTTAACCCTAGTTAACTCTCTACAATGCTTTGCCTTGTCATCATTGACCATGGTTGCATTTGTAATCATATAATCTTTTTCATTATTCATCACAAAAGGATTATTCATTCTTCTTCTTCTACTTCCTCCTTGCAAAGCTTTCTAGCTTTGAGATTTGTGATGAATTAGTGTGAGAATTTGATAATAAAAGAGAGCATAAATCCTACTTCATCATCCTCATCTAATCTAGCCAATTAGATTGGGGTGTTCACCTCATTAGTGAGAAAGAGCTTGAGTTAAAGGAAGTTCAAGGTAGATCATCTTTGAAAAGGAAGACTTCAAGCAAGCATGGATCGTTCGGGTTGTGGAGCCTCTCTTGAGTCTGGGAGATCATGGATCGCGGCCAAGGGACTTTTACTCGGAGCTTATGAAGCGAAGGAGCGGACTACAAAGGTTGTAATCCCTCTCTCTTAGTTGTAAAGATATTTACTTGCATGTTTAACCCTAATAATCTAGCAAGGATCCTAGCTTTTGGTTGTTCGGCACGTCTAAATTTTAAATCGGGTATGGTTGATGCCTTATAGACCCTTGTAAGAGTGCCTAGGAACCCTACAGTGGTATCAGAGCCTAGCTAGAGCATTAAGCGACGTGTATACAAAGTTAAAACTCCGATCGAACCCCGAAACATCGAACTTGACCCCCTCTCTTGAAATTTTATAAAATTGTGATTTTTTCTGCATTAAAAATACTCAAAAAATCAGCAGGGAATTCTAAGAGTTACTGTGAAAAACGACACCAAAATTCCACTAAAGCGCCGCAGAACCATGGCAATACCATCCCTTGCGCGGCGGTTCCGCGGCAGCACAGTAGAATTAGGATTAGCCTTTTGGCACAGTACATCCGTAGGTACTTGTACATGATTCTGGGTATTTTTAATCTTACTCAAGTGTTGAGTGTTCTGGGAATTTTTTGTAATCGTTGATTCGATCGGAAAGTTTAATTTCGTTTTGTTTTCCGGATAATTCAGAAAGTATTAAAATGTTCGAACGGATATCATTAACTCATTTTTTTCCGACACGAAAAACTTTCAAGTGTTGAGTTTTTCTTGAGTTTAAATCTTTCGGAAAAACATGCAAGTAATGCGGTGGACCCTCTAGAAGAACACAAACCTTAACTCGATTATGTGACCATCTGAACCGCCTCTAAACCTTACGGTTTGGGGCAGTACGGCGTTGCCACATGTGAGGCGTTGGTTTGACCCTTCTACGGCTGGACCATTGGTACTGTGACATATTCTGGGATTTTTTGAACTGCGCTCAAGTGTTGAGCTATTTAGGAAATCTTGGGTATTTGATTATTCGATCGGAAAGTTTAATATTGTCTATTTATCTGGAATGTGATACAATATGTGGAATTCATATAGTTAGGCATGAAATGCGAAGTATGTGATATTTCGGATTTAAGATGTCTAAAGAGATTGTGGATTCCAAATGTTGTAGTTTTACACTTTCTTTTCTGTGACCATAAGTGTTGTATATAGTTGTATCGCCGGTTTTCGTTGCTATACATCAACGACAATCAGTGTATGCATACTTACTTACGTTGATTATATGAGATATTATGTGTTGCAGTGATATGTTATATTGGATCTTCGTGTTCTGAATAGCCGGGGGTTTTATGTGAGATGAAGGTTTTTATTTTCATTCATGTAAAATTTATTTTTATGTAATATTCATTTATTGGGGCACTTCCAGGATGAGGTTGATGTCACCATTGTATATTATTTAATTTTCCGCATTAGGTAGACCCAAGGAGGGGAGCACAAGTAACCGGGTTCTAAGGTCCAGTGGGAGGCCGTCTCGAGGAGTCAAGACCGGGTCTCCTAACCCTAGAATTTGCATTGTTACTTGCAGCTCTCATAGGGGTCTATGGATGTGGGTTTGGCTATTCATCGCGACCGTGGAATCCATGTTATATACAAGCTCGAAATAAAACACGGACGTCCTAGTATATCCAATATTTCATATGTTATCTTCTGCTGCAATGTTCTGTGATGAGATCATATTACTGCCTAAGACGAATGCTTATACTATATATATATATGCTGATATATAAATATTATTGCTTTCGTTTCTACTGTGATGCTTTGGAAGCATAAGCTGATGGGATATATTAATGAGATTAATAAAAAGAAAAGAAACATAAAAGATGTTGTAGAATCAAAACTTTATAAAAAGGGTAGCTACTGTTTTGCTTTGCACAGCAGTATATATGATATACCATGCACCTTATTCGATAAGGAAAGAGCTGAGATCCCTTCACCGGGAGTGACCTCTTTACCTAAACCGGCAGATGCTACAAACTCGAGGTTTAGTTTTTGACAGCTTATATAGTTCTTGCTTTGCACAGCGCTATATATGATATACCCTGCACCTTATTCGATGGGGAAAGAGCCGAGATCCCTTCACCGGGAGTGACCTCTTTAGCAAAACTAGAAAAGCCTAAAAAACACTCCTTTTCAAAATCACTTGTTTCTACAACGATATCAAGTTCATTACGCTCATGGTTTTCTGAAAAACCTGCGTAGCCCTCCGTCATTTCAGATAGAGACTGGTTAGTATTAGTGCTGCGTTTGTTGACCTTATCCAAGGCGTAGTGTACAGTAGCTAATTAGTGTTTATCTGCTAAAACATGAGATGTGATTGAGTTAAGGTAGTCGTACGACTTTGTTGACTTTAGCCAAGGGTCGTACGGGTGGGTTTAATTTAATCGGGAAATGACGGGTTGAACTTGGCTAGCACTTATGATTTGTTGACCGTAGCCAAGGTCATAAGTTGCTAGGGCCAAAAGAATTATCGGGAATTTCAAGTATTGAAATTTACAATGAGATTGCATACCTCCAATGAGATAGTTGGATCCCGATACCCACTGCGAGTAAGAGTTACTCCTGGGAGAATTTTACACAGGACAATGAGCCGATCAAGTAGGTGTCTAGAAAGATGTTAACGGGGTTATGCCTATGGGAAAATGAGGTTTACTTTAATTAGGTCCAGGCGAAAGCACGGGGAACCTCCCTTAAGTACCGACACTGATCTGGATGAAAGATTGACGAAATTGTAGGGTGTAATTAATCCCGGCTAATCTTAGCTTTTAGGGTTTGAAGGAAGATTTGATAAAACCAGTGGGAGACATCCTGATTAGATAAGATAATAACCAATCTAATCTTGCAAGAGCATACGCTAAAGTGTTTTCTTCTCTCTCTCCGGGTTGCGACCATGTCAGGCCATAATCAAGATAATAATATGGATGTATTGACTGAACCTTCTTATTATACTGAGCAGAGGAACGTTGGTTTCGTTCTTTCTTATAAGAGTTATAAGACTGAACAGGAAACAGGAGAAAATCTGGATTCTCATGCCGCCCAAACGAAGAACAAGCATGCTGATGCATCTTCTTCGGGTGTGTTAGTTATTGAGAACTGTTTCTTAGTTCACCCTACGTCCTGGGTATTAGATACCGGATCGGGATCCCATATATGTAAATTGTTACGTGGGCTACGTAAAGGTAGAGAACTGGGAAAAGGTGATCATTCCTTACAAGTAGGGAATGGAGCAAGTATTGCAGCCAAAGCAGTTGGAGAATATCATCTTGTATTACCACGTAGTAATACAATGATTCTGAACGAGTACTATTATATACCGAACATGATGTGAAACATTATATCAGTTTCTTTATTAAGTAAAGAAGGATATAATTTTGTAGTATAGGATAATGTTATGAACATCTTCCTAGATCAAAAGTTGATTGGATCAGGCTCGTTACATAATAGCATATTCATTCTCAATCAAAATACAGTCCTTAATATACAAAACAAACACAAGAGGAAGAGTTCAGAAATGAACGAATCCTTCTTGTGGTATTGTAGACTTGGTCATATCAATGCGACACGGCTAGCTAAGTTACATAAGGATGGATATTTGAATCTGTTCGAATAATCATCTTATGATACTTTTGTAGCGTCTTGAAAAGTCCTTTTGGTGTTTTCTTGAAATTCGGTGAAAATTCGGTATTTTTCCGAAAACCGTCTTTCTCGATATTTTGCAGTTTAGGGCTAATTATACCTAAAATGGATAGGTAATTGCTTGTTTTTAGTAGCTAATGAGTTATTTATGAAATTTTGGTCATTTCAAAATTTTTCCCTATTTTTCAATTTTTTAATATTATTTTAAGCCGGTAAGAAAATACATTAAATAAGCGATAAATACAAATTTTTCCGGGCTAATTTTAATCTCTAAAATTATGATAATTATAATCTAGTGATAACATGAATTTTTAGTAATTTATTTTGATTTTTAACAAATTTTTATGTTATGAAATGAATTTATTGAATTTTGAGCTAAAACTTGCAATTTTTGAGTTGTAGGGGGCCTTTTTGCATAAAATTTCTTTTGTAAAACCCCTCTCTCTTTTCCCTCAGCCCTAGGACAGCCCAACCCTGACCAAGTCCAGAAAATTCTGATCTCTTTTCTTTAGTTGTTTCTTGAGTTGATTTAAGGATTTTTTTTTGGGTTTATTTTAATTTAAATGAATAAACTATGATACATTGACTTGGAGACTTGACCCATGACCTTCCCCACTTGCCCACACCCTCCCCCATCCCTCTTCTGGCCGAGAATTTCCAGCAGCCCTCTCCCTTCACCTTCCTCTTTTCATTTCCTCCAAAATTTCTTCAAAATTGCTACAAAAATCCATATAAATCCACAAATTTGTTTACAAAACCAAAACAAATCCTTGTGCTACCTCTTCTCAAGCCTAATATAGTTGAAAACATGTGGAAAGGAGGCATTTTTGGAGCAAATTTTCTTGCTTGATCCATAGATCAAGAGGTATAATTTCTATCATGTTAAATTCTTTTGTTTAAGTTTCTTATGTTGTATGGTTTAGTGTTAATTTAGTGTAGTTTAATCTAGTTTTCTTAGGTTTTGCTTGAAAAATCTAAACTAGGGTTTTGAACCATGGTGGTTAATTAAGTTGTTTATAGTTAAGTTAGTTGTTAATGAACAAATCTATATAGTTACCTTGTTGATATAGTTTTCAATTTTGCTAAATTAGTTAATTTAGAAGGGTGAAATTGTTGTTTTAAAATTTTCAAGAGAGGGTTTATGTTTGGTATTGGTTTGTGAAGCTTGATTAGTGAGTGGATTAAGTTTTAGAAAACATTATTTAATTGATTAAACCTAATTTGCTATCTAGTGTTTTGCTAACCTTAATCTAAGTGGTTATTTTGCTTATTACGCTAAAATCTAGTGTTAAATTAAAGTTTGTCATATATAGTTTGGTTTATGTTTGCTAATTACAAAAATCAAGAGAAGGTTTTGTTTATGAAAATTAGGTTTTTAAGCTTAGTTAATGGTTTGAAATTTGTGTATTGACTAGCTATTTGGTTAGTTTGGATGTTGGTGTTGGGTGGTGTTGACTTTGTCGCTATATTGTCGATGTTTGCATCAAATTGCAATTTCATGCTTACTAGATTTTTATAAAAGTTATGTGATGATTTATTTTTGATATCTTGATGATTGTACGGCTTGTCCTACGACTTTTAGGATGCGTGAGTGCGTTTTTTTGGGTATTCGGGTTTTAGTTTTGCCGGGCGACCAAATCGGCGTTTTTCGGCAGTTTTTGCGATTTTCGCGTGTGTCCGCGCACTTTGTGCACGTTGTACCTAGCTAGCGAACTTTAGTAGTTTCGTTGGGGTTTTGCGTCGTTCTTGATATGTAACCTTATATTTGGTACTGATGTAAATTCCAGGTTCGGTCGCGGAAACGTCAGACGCTGCGCGAAAGGGAAAGGCGGTGATTGGACACAGCTAGCCAGGGATTCCGGTGAGTAGATTTAACATCTACGGGGGACGATCGTTTGGATGGCGCAAGTCGCCCGATAGATTTAGTAAACTGGAAAATAGTAAATTGGATAATCACTTGTGACATTAGAATAATAATACTGGCATGATAATTGCTGCAATTAGATCAATAGCTTATACCCATATACGCAAACTCAATTGTAGAACACATGCACCATTACCAGGTCTTTATATGCAGCACGAGCACTATTCACGTTTACACACACACCCTGGTAATTGCCATGCCACCACACTAGATAACTTTTAAATTGAAACCTTTTACTAATTGATACTTAAACTAGTACCATTGCCTTTAATTCCTTAAAAATGAAACTATAGTATTGCTAGTCATGTGCATGTACTTCATCATATTAAGTGTTCATGCTTAATACATTAATCACACATCGCATCTTGATTATTGATATCATACGCATTCATTATCATTGATATATGCACTTATGAGGATTTCTTGGGATTTTATGATATTGCTGGATTTCGGGGGAAAACCGCAAAATTTCTAAACTTATTATATTTTTTTAAAATATGTAAATTGCGGTTTTCTAGTGATGTAAGTGTCGTCCACCATGAGTTTTCTGTGGTTTTTGGAGACCCGTTTCGAGGAGTTGGATGAACCGTTTCGGGTACATGGTGGGCCCGGTAGGGTACCCCGGGGCAAGAAGCTCGTGGTGATGACGATGAGCCTGGCAGGGGACGGATTACCTACCGGTGACTTCATTGGGCACGGCGGATATCCAGAGGATACCGACCGGGGCCGCGAGAGGATGAGATATTGATATTGAGATTGGTCAGCCGGATGGCTGAGGCCAGAGACACTATGACATGGATTTATGAGATTTTGAGGCAGCTTTTGGGTGTCGTTGCTGGACACCGTTTTTCGTCGATTCATTGACATTATGCTGGCATTCTAAAAGAGTTTCAAAAACAAAAAGAGATAAAATATTTCCTATATATACCTATTGAGACCTCAGACATTCATGTTGCATACATATTAGTACACTGATGTTATATACACACCTGCTAGTGCATCCAGTCATACCCGTATTATAGATGCTAGGATGCTTGTGCGCATGCATACGATAGCCTTTGTAGATGTTATTTATTACTCACGAGTTGGCAACTCACCCCCGTTGTGCCACAGTCTTTTGCAGGTCCGCTCCGTCAGTTCAGTAGCGGCGGGCGCTCTTGTCTTTTTGCCTCTTTTGCCTGAGCTCGAGATTTGCTCATAGGTGGGTTATGTTATTATTTGTACCACTTGTATATTCTTTGTATCTAGTGTACTCCATCTACTGTTTCTACCAGATTATTGTATATTGACCTACAGATGAGACAGTGAGGTTTGTGGATTTTATGCTGTATTTTGGGGTCGAGCTCACTTGAGCCGACATGCTATTTTTTTCATGCTTCCTTATGATTATTATGCTTGTTGTCATTATATTGCGTGGGACTTGTGACCGCCTTATGGCGAAGAGCTAGCTCCCGCTTGGAGATGCCTTATTTGTTGATTTTATATATATTCTTGTTGTACCCATTTTTGGGGGCCAGTATTTACAAAGGAGACTCTGCCGAAATTTTCGGAAAAATTGATATTGTTTTTAAAAAAAGGGTTTTACATGACTTATTTGATAACTCGCTTTCAATTGATTGGGTTTTCTTCACTCTTTTGCTTAATTGGTTTTTTTTTCTGGGCTTTGGCTTACTTATTTTACGGACGCCTTTAGACGTTTCGTAAACTTAAGTGCCAGTCACGTTCCGTACCCTGCGGGTCGTGACAAAGTTGGTATCAGAGCGATAGGTTTTACCTTTGTGAGTGTAGGATGACCCTTGGTAGATGGAGTAAGTGACTTAAGCAGCGTAATGTTGCGTGCGTATGTCCGCGGCATACTTACGATACGGTACTCCGCCTAAGTGACTTTAGGATACTTGCTTGGAAATTTCCTTCTTCAATTCCGTGTATCCTATAATCCTATTGCACTGTCCTTACTATCCGTTTTCCTGTAACAGCCACTATGCCGCCGAAGGCTACGAGGGCACAGAGGGCTGCCGCCAGAGACGAGATTCGAGCTGGCTCGTCCGAGACTAGGACTGAGCAGGGTGGTATGCCTACGCCGCAGGGACAGACCGATCCACCTTCCCCAGGCCGTATGGATAGGCTCGAGACCGGTATGGAGGAGTTGCGACAGCTGATGGGAGGCATGTAGGAGCTACGTCAGATGGTAGGATCCCTAGTTGCAGCCAGTCATACACCGAGGCCGGATGACGTACCTACTACATCACAGACGACCATGATACCTGCTCCTACTACTACCACCGTGGCCATTCCGGTTTCATTACAGGATTTCATGAGGCTGAGACCTCCAGTATTCACCGGCACCGAGGCAGCGGAGGACCCACAGACGTTCCTTGACAGTTTAGCCAGGATCTGCCGTTCGCTGAGATGTTCGGATGATCGATGGGTAGAGCTTGCGAGTTTCCGACTAGAGGGTCTCGCGCAGACATGGTGGGAGTCAGTCTTGAGAGGTCGAGCTGCAGATTTGCCGCCTATGACTTGGGCCGAGTTTACAGCGGTCTTTCTAGCCCGTTTCCTTCCAGAGAGCGTTCGTGACGCCAGAGCTCGCAGCTTCGAGGCCTTAGTCAAGACACCTGGGATGACGGTGTCTGAGTATGATATCCAGTTTACACAGTTATCCCGATATGCTCAGTATTTGGTGGATACCGAGGAGAAGATGGTGAAGAGGTTCGTACAGGGACTTGATGCCCAGCTATATCTTGCCATTGGTGCCCAGCACTACGACACTTATTCAGCTGCTATGGATACGGCATTACGGATGGAGGCACGCATATCACGGACTTCGGCCATTTCTAGGCCGAAGAGGATGCGCACCGATGTACCGCCTCAGAGGCAGCGCGCCAGATTCTTTCCGAGAGATAGGCCTGGCAGAGGATTTGGGCGGGGACAGTTATATGGTTCTTATCCCCAGGGGCAGCAGCCGTCGCCAGGATGTTTTGGGTGCGGGAGTCTGCACCATCTTGTCAGAGACTGTCCAGTGAGACGACAGGGAGCAGCGACAGTTCCGCATGTGACCCTACCACCATCACCACCCCCTCCTCAGAGAGCCCTACTTCCTACCCCAGGCGATGCTCCACGCCAGTTAGGTGCACCGAGAGGCCGTGGACGCGGCGGTCCTGTTCAGAGAGGACGAGGAGGCAGAGGCCGAGGTCGAGGTCAGCCCGCTATCGGTGGAGGACAGGCCCGAGTATTTGCTTTGACACCGCAGGATGCACAGGCATCCAATGCCGTTGTGACAGGTACTTTGCCAGTTTGTTCTTTCGACGCACGGGTATTATTCGACCCAGGTTCCACACATTCGTACGTCTCTACACACTTTGCACCGATGTTGGGCCGTGAGTCGTCGTCGTTAGATCAGCCGCTTGTTGTTATTACTCCGGTAGGCGAGTCGTTTGTCGCTCGGTTTGTATTTCATTTGTGTTCCGTTCGTATCGGGGAGAGGGATTCATCAGTTGATTTGATACTCCTCGATATGTTGGACTTTGATGTGCTTCTGGGCATGGATTGGCTAGCCACTTGTTATGCTTTGGTGGACTGCCGTGAGAAGGCAGTCAGATTTAGCTTTTCGGGAGAGCCAGTCCTTGTTATTCAGGGAGACCGCAGTGTCACCCTTCCCAGCTTAATTTCGTCTCTTCGCGCTAGTCAGCTCTTGCGGAAGGGATGTCAGGGATTCTTAGCGTTTGTTTGTGATACGCGAGCTGCAGAGGTTCCGTTGGACCGGGTCCCGGTAGTTTGTGAGTTCCCTGATGTTTTCCCTGATGAGCTACCTGGGCTACCGCCTGAGCGCGATGTTGAGTTCTGCATTGATTTGATTCCCGGTTCGGGGCCTATTTCTATACCGCCTTATCGGATGGCCCCGGCAGAGCTTCGAGAGCTGAAGGATCAGTTGCAGGATTTGTTAGATAAGGGGCTTATTCGACTGAGTGTTTCTCCGTGGGGTGCTCCGGTCCTGTTTGTCAAGAAGAAGGATGGAAGTTTGCGCTTATGTATCGACTACCGCCAGCTGAACAAAGTTACCGTTCGGAACAGATATCCGTTGCCGTGCATTGATGATTTGTTCGACCAGCTTCAGGGTGCGGGGTATTTTTTCGAGGATCGACTTGCGATCAGGATACCATCAGCTGCGAGTTCGACAGGAGGATATACCGAGGACAGCTTTCCGCACGCGCTACGGCAATTACGAGTTTTTGGTGATGTCGTTCGGACTCACCAACGCCCCAGCAGCATTCATGGATTTGATGAACCGTACATTCAGGCCGTATCTTGACTTGTTCATCATCGTGTTTATCGACGATATCTTGGTATACTCCCGGAGCAGAGAGGAGCACGAGCAGCACTTGCGGATTACGTTACAGACTCTGAGGGAGCATCAGCTGTTCGCGAAGTTCTCCAAGTGTGCTTTCTGGCTAGACAGCGTCGGATTCTTGGGTCACGTGGTTACGAGAGATGGCATTTGTATGGACCCGAAGAAGATTGAGGCTGTTCAGCAGTGGCCCCGACCTACATCGGTTACTGAGATCCGTAATTTTCTAGGCCTGGCGGGCTACTACAGGCGTTTTGTTCAGGACTTCTCCCGTATAGCTGCACCGTTGACCGGTTTGACCCGGAAGGGAGTTCCTTTCGTCTGGACAGAGGAGTGTGAGCGCAGTTTTCAGCAGCTACGGACTTGTTTGACTACGGCGCCGGTATTATCTTTGCCTTCGGGATCAGGCGGGTTTGTTGTCTACTGTGATGTTTCGCGAGTGGGATTAGGATGCGTTTTGATGCAGCATGGCCGGGTGATCGCTTATGCTTCTCGGCAGTTGAAGAAGCATGAACAGAACTACCCCACTCATGATTTGGAGATGGCTGCAGTGGTCTTTGCACTGAAGATTTGGCGACATTACCTTTACGGCGAGTCGTGTCAGATATTCACCGATCACAAGAGCTTAAAGTACATATTTCAGCAGCGAGACCTGAACCTCAGACAGCGTCGTTGGATGGAGTTGGTGAAAGACTACGACTGCGAGATCTTATATCACCCCGGCAAGGCGAATGTGGTGGCAGATGCGTTGAGTAGGAGGCCCGGGGGTAGTCTATCCTTTTTGCGCGCAGTTCAGAGGCAGTCGTCAGCAGATTGGCAGATGTTATGCGACAGCCGAGTTGAGTTCGAGTTCACTCAGACAGGGGGACAGCTCGCGCATGTTCGTGCACGCCCACAGTTGCTTGACCGTATATATGAGGCACAGCGCAGTGACGACCGTTGCTCAGAGATCGTGGCACAGATGGGACAGGGCAGATTTTCCGAGTTCGTGGTTGACGATCAGGGGATTTTACGATATGGATCTAGACTGTGCGTACCAGATGCTGATGGATTACGGCGTGACATTCTCGAGGAGGCACACCGATCAGTGTATAGTGTCCACCCCGGTTCCACCAAGATGTACCATGATATGAGAGAGACCTACTGGTGGGACGGGATGAAGAGGGACATTGCGGAGTTCGTTTCGAGATGCCTGACTTGTCAGCAAGTCAAGGCCGAGCACCAGAGGCCCGCAGGAGAGCTACAGCCGTTACCCATTCCAGAGTGGAAATGGGAACAGATTTCGATGGATTTCGTTGTGGGTCTACCCAGGACCAGTTGAGGGTACGACTCCATCTGGGTGATCGTGGATAGATTGACGAAAGCGGCCCACTTCCTGCCAGTGAAGACGACTTTCAGCTTCGCTCAGTATGCTCAGCTCTATATTGACGAAATCGTGCGACTACATGGCGTACCGACTTGTATCATGTCAGATCGAGGCACTCAGTTCACCAGCCGACTTTGGCAGAGACTTCAGGAGGCTTTGGGCACTCGTTTGAGCTTCAGCACAGCGTTTCATCCGCAGACAGACGGACAGTCAGAGCGGACCATTCAGACTCTCGAGGACATGCTCAGAGCGTGCGTTTTAGACTTTGGTGGTAGCTGGGATCGTCATTTACCTCTAGTGGAGTTCTCCTACAACAACAGCTTCCAGGATACTATTCAGATGGCACCTTTCGAGGCATTGTATGGGAGGAGATGCAGATCGCCCATTTGTTGGACAGAGCTCAGCGAGAGCAGCATTTTGGGGCCGCAGCTTGTTGAGGAGACGACAGCGAAGATACAGTTGATCCGAGACCGGATGAGAGCGGCTCAGAGCAGGCAGAAATCGTATGCTGACAGGCGCCGTCGCAGATTAGAGTTCGCAGTTGGCGACCATGTTTTTCTGAGGGTCTCTCCGATGAAGGGCGTGATGTGTTTTGGGCGAAACGGAAAGCTTAGCCCTAGATTCGTAGGTCCCTTCGAGATCCTCGAGCGTGTCGGCGCTGTTGCATATCGTTTGGCTCTTCCTCCCAGCTTTCCCGATGTTCACCCCGTCTTCCATGTTTCGATGCTCCGCAAGTACCTTCACGACCCTTCGCATGCGATTCAGCACCCGACAGTCCAGTTAGAGCGCGACCTTTCTTTTGCAGAGCAGCCGGTGGCCATCCTGGATCGGCAGGTGAAGAAGTTGAGGTCGAAGATTATACCAACCGTCAAGGTCCTTTGGCGTAGCCCGAGCAGCGAGGAGGTTACCTGGGAGACCGAGGGCGAGATGAGGAAGAAATATCCCCATCTCTTCGAAGGTACGCGTAGCTATATTTTTAAATTCGGCGACCGAATTTCTTTAAGGGGGGAAGATTGTAGCGTCATGAAAAGTCGTTTTGGTGTTTTCTTGAAATTCGGTGAAAATTCGGTATTTTTCCGAAAACCGTCTTTCTCGATATTTTGCAGTTTAGGGCTAATTATACCTAAAATGGATTGGTAATTTCTTGTTTTTAGTAGCTAATGAGTTATTTATGAAATTTTGGTCATTTAAAAATTTTTCCCTATTTTTCAATTTTTTAATATTATTTTAAGCCGGTAAGAAAATACATTAAATAAGCGATAAATACAAATTTTTCCGGGCTAATTTTAATCTCTAAAATTATGATAATTATAATCTAGTGATAACATGAATTTTTAGTAATTTATTTTGATTTTTAACAAATTTTTATGTTATGAAACGAATTTATTGAATTTTGAGCTAAAACTTGCAATTTTTGAGTTGTAGGGGGCCTTTTTGCATAAAATTTCTTTTGTAAAACCCCTCTCTCTTTTCCCTCAGCCCTAGGACAGCCCAACCCTGACCAAGTCCAGAAAATTCTGATCTCTTTTCTTTAGTTGTTTCTTGAGTTGATTTAAGGGGTTTTTTTTGGGTTTATTTTAATTTAAATGAATAAAGTATGATACATTGACTTGGAGACTTGACCCATGACCTTCCCCACTTGCCCACACCCTCCCCCATCCCTCTTCTGGCCGAGAATTTCCAGCAGCCCTCTCCCTTCACCTTACTCTTTTCATTTCCTCCAAAATTTCATCAAAATTGCTACAAAAATCCATATAAATCCACAAATTTGTTTACAAAACCAAAACAAATCCTTGTGCTACCTCTTCTCAAGCCTAATATAGTTGAAAACATGTGGAAAGGAGGCATTTTTGGAGCAAATTTTCTTGCTTGATCCATAGATCAAGAGGTATAATTTCTATCATGTTAAATTCTTTTGTTTAAGTTTCTTATGTTGTATGGTTTAGTGTTAATTTAGTGTAGTTTAATCTAGTTTTCTTAGGTTTTGCTTGAAAAATCTAAAGTAGGGTTTTGAACCATGGTGGTTAATTAAGTTGTTTATAGTTAAGTTAGTTGTTAATGAACTAATCTATATAGTTACCTTGTTGATATAGTTTTCAATTTTGCTAAATTAGTTAATTTAGAAGGGTGAAATTGTTGTTTTAAAATTTTCAAGAGAGGGTTTATGTTTGGTATTGGTTTGTGAAGCTTGATTAGTGAGTGGATTAAGTTTTAGAAAACATTATTTAATTGATTAAACCTAATTTGCTATCTAGTGTTTTGCTAACCTTAATCTAAGTGGTTATTTTGCTTATTAGGCTAAAATCTAGTGTTAAATTAAAGTTTGTCATATATAGTTTGGTTTATGTTTGCTAATTACAAAAATCAAGAGAAGGTTTTGTTTATGAAAATTAGGTTTTTAAGCTTAGTTAATGGTTTGAAATTTGTGTATTGACTAGCTATTTGGTTAGTTTGGATGTTGGTGTTGGGTGGTGTTGACTTTGTCGCTATATTGTCGATGTTTGCATCAAATTGCAATTTCATGCTTACTAGATTTTTATAAAAGTTATGTGATGATTTATTTTTGATATATTGATGATTGTATGGCTTGTCCTACGACTTTTAGGATGCGTGAGTGCGTTTTTTTGGGTAGTCGGGTTTTAGTTTTGCCGGGCGACCAAATCGGCGTTTTTCGGCAGTTTTTGCGATTTTCGCGTGTGTCCGCGCACTTTGTGCACGTTGTACCTAGCTAGCGAACTTTAGTAGTTTCGTTGGGGTTTTGCGTCGTTCTTGATATGTAACCTTATATTTGGTACTGATGTAAATTCCAGGTTCGGTCGCGGAAACGTCAGACGCGGCGCGAAAGGGAAAGGCGGTGATTGGACACAGCTAGCCAGGGATTCCGGTAAGTAGATTTAACATCTACGGGGGACGATCGTTTGGATGGCGCAAGTCGCCCGATAGATTTAGTAAACTGGAAAATAGTAAATTGGATAATCACTTGTGACATTAGAATAATAATACTGGCATGATAATTGCTGCAATTAGATCAATAGCTTATACCCATATACGCAAACTCAATTGTAGGACACATGCACCATTACCAGGTCTTTATATGCAGCACGAGTGTTGGAGATAGTGCCCTCATAGTCAATTATTGGATCGCAGGTACGTGATTGCAATGATTGCGGAGGACCTATCCCGGTAGCACAGTCTTACTCGAGATGATAGTATGCTATCTGGTTTGCCTTTATCAGTCGTGTACATGTTCAGGTGACTGATTGCATGTTACACTTTGATAGAGCCCTTAGGATCTTGCTTTACTACCAACAGTATGATGGCGATCATATACGTGAGAGTTGGGTAGTTTATATGCATATCCTTAATTGTGGTCCCTAGTCGTGGGAGTTTCGAGACAGGGCATCGATACTCCGGAGTAGACTAGTGTGTACAGTCGAGACCCCGACGAGGGGCGGTGGCCGGTCTCACAAGCCACTGGTGTCAGTTGGATCACCTAAGATGTATACAGGTGCTCATTAGGTTATGAGTACACCGGACAGGACTCGCCGGGAATCTGCTAGTTAGTATTATATCTACCGTCAGATAGCAGTTCCCTGGTGACATGTGTACAGGTTAGTTCATCGACCTGAGGTCGTCATTTGTCTCGTGTGAGTTCCCACTGTGCTTTGATTTCTACCCTACCACGGCTCAAAGGAGTCGTGCAAACAGGTAGCTTTTGGGTACAGTCCCGAGCCATATGGAGGCACGTGAGCGGATCGGCAGGGGATTCGTCTCTCCCGGTATTGGGGGCGAGGTCGTGCAGTGTCTAGGAGAGCCATTACACAAAGTCCATGGCCATGGCAGGAGATTTACTGGTAGGTACTCCAGTAGTATCTCAGGGTGTTATTAGGCTACACTCCGACATGACTTATACTGCTATTGGGGGTCTGACGTTACTAGCCCCCTCGGCAGATATGCGATACTCATTGACGAACGGACCGGACTGTATATACATTGTCACTGTTAGGCTCAGTAGGGTTTTCCGGATGAGTGCGCTCATCGGCATCCCTTGAGGTCAGTCCATGGGTAGCCGTTACGCATTGCTAGTGCCGCTGACGGTTTGTGGTTAAACCCACTGCCAGGGTACTGACGAGTCATTAGAGTCCCCCACAGACAGTTTCCAAAGTTCGGGCGAAACGTTGTAGAGGCCGTATGGTTTTATGGCAGGGTTCGGAAAATGCACGTGCGTTTACGCACGTGTCAGTTTTCGGGCAGATGATACTGGTCGGCTTTGGTTTAAGCCGCATCCGAGTATTATATTGAGTAGGTATAA
Organism: Agapanthus africanus; assembly: GCA_030015575.1. Classification (NCBI taxonomy): domain Eukaryota; kingdom Viridiplantae; phylum Streptophyta; class Magnoliopsida; order Asparagales; family Amaryllidaceae; genus Agapanthus; species Agapanthus africanus. The sequence continues at coordinate 489,310,786 of JASDDO010000014.1, forward strand.
TATCTTTGTCTCAGTTGTATTTGTATTCGGTCGTAATACAAATGCGGGTATATTTATACAGTTTCGGGGTTGTCCTGAAATTCGTTTCAGGATCACTTTTGGAAGTTGCCAGTTTCCAGTTTTCTATCAGCCGTCTTTTAACATTCTGTTAAAGACGGATTTATCTTTTCTTCAGATGAGTGAGTCATCATTCTAGAAGCTTCTAGAAGTGATGAGGTGGCTAGTGACTCACTTGAGTCATTAATGGTTCATTAATGATAAAGCATGACTAGGTTTAATATGATTGGTTTGCTTTTAATGATATCAAGTGATTCATGCTTTGTTGTTAGGTTGTGATAAGTATGGAGGGATATGGTCACCACTTGAAGCTACTACACTCACCTCCCTCCTTTGATATATTTGGCCGGCCACTTCTTAGTGAGAGAGAGAATTGATTCATTATTTTTGGCCAAAGATTTCATATAGTTTGGATGCATGGAAATTTCCTAGTTCAATTTCCATTCATCCGATTCCCTCGGCAACTTCATTAACCGATCGTCCACGGATTTGGACGAAGTGAGACAAAGTCATCTACTCATTCTCTACATCATTATTGGTCGTTTCTTTTAGCAAACATGACGATCGAGTTGCCTCGAGTCAGAGGCGGGAGCCCGTTTAAAGAACCGATCATGTGGTGCCACCTCGACGAGGAGATCGGAGATCGACGAGATCGGAGCAGCCGCAACGGAGCGTGGGATGATGGTTGAAGAACGAAGGACTCGGATCGTTCGGTACAATCTTCCTACTCTCTTTACAGTTTGTTAGTTTAGCAATAATGGCAGATCCGGGTTAAAGTATACGATAGCGCCAGTTTGAAAGTTTTTGTTCCGCATTTGGCGTCTGTAGACTGCCGGGGCGCTAGCGTAGACTTACAGTGGTATCAGAGCCTAACCATTTTGCTATACTAACTTGTGCTAACGCGTTTAAAACATCGATCCGACCGGAAATCGAAAATTGCAAAATCCATGCCCGACAGTTTCTGTTGATTTTAAACGGTCTCAAAAATTAATTCTGTATGTCTTAAAAATCTGTGCAGGCTTTTCTAAGAACCACGACGAAATTTGGTCTCGTGATTCCTCCAACTTGCCGCGGAAACGCGGCCAAACCCATGGTTTGGCCGCGCATCCGCGGCCACTTGGGGAGTTCATGATCCCAAATTTTTCCAGTGGCTTCTCTGTTGGATTTTGGGGTTTTTGGTAAATATCGTTTTGGCCCAGGTTTTGTTACTGTTCACCAGTAAGCAGTGGGGCCCACTTTTTGATATTTGGTCTTTGGTCGATCGAAATTTAAACACGTTAGTTTACAGTGCTTACATTATATCTCCGACCGGGAATGTCATTTGATCGGTAAACCGCGTCTGATTGCTATAGTTCTTTTAGACGGGTTTGCGAACGTGACTTTCGCGTTGATGTTCTGTGTTATGCTGTGATGTTGCGGATTTGTCGTGGTGGATAGCAGTGTGCAATGGTAGTACAGTTTGTGTTTATTTGTACATTTGATATTGCGGGGCCAGCGTCCAACTTGTGGACTGCCGTCACTGCCTGTTGTATAATATTCTTTTGGGGCACGACCAGGTTGCGGTCGATGTACCTATTGTACTATTTTTCATTACTGTACTAGGTTTTGCCCCGAGACAGAGTGCACGGATAGCCGGGTTCGGGAGGGCAACGGGTCCGCATCTCATGGCTTTGAGAAGCAGAGGGGTCCCACTCTAGAATTGGCAGACTATTCGCCGCACTCGTAGGGGGTACAGGTTGACCCAAGGAGGGGTGCTCAATTTACCGGATTCCGTGAAGTGCCGGGTGTTCCATTCACTATGCTGTGGGGACTACCTCGCTTCAGGTTTTGGCGGGTAACTTGCCGCACCCGTAGGGGTCTAGGTTTCATTGCACAGGCTATCCACACGACAGGGGAACGTCGAGTTTCAGCAGCGGCTCTGTGAAACTCGGGGATCCCAGATTATCTGTATTGTTCTGTGATGCTTATTACTTTTCTGTAATGTTGCATACTATCACGCCTGGAGCGATTATTGTATATTGGTTTATATACTATTAGATGTTGTATATGTTTTACACTCGCGCTAGTCCAGTCCCCGCTCTGTCGTTAGTTAAGTAACCTAACGAGTGATGACGGGACCCAGTGACGAATGCGGATGGCATATACGTACATTTTATTTTCGTTCTTTTATGGTGTGATTAATGATGGGACTGCGTTGATTCTGATCAACGCAAAGTAAAAAAAAAACCTGTATACAGTTGTTGGAACAATTTAAAAAGTGTTATTGCAAAGACGTTTTCTTTTGTTATGCATAGCGGTATTCAGTGGAATATCCAGCACCTCATTCTACGAGGCAAGGGCCGATATCCCTTCACCGGGACCGACCCCTTGGACAGAAGTTTGCGTCAGGGTAATAACTTCACTATAGTCGATTACAAGTTGCTTTGCATAGCGGTATTCAGTGGAATATCCTGCACCTCATTCCACGAGGAAAGAGCCGAGATCCCTTTACCGGGAGTGACCTCTTTAGCAAAAGGTTTTCGCCACTATATTTTAAAAAGCTATCAGGTTCCTTCAGCGATATCAAGTTCACTACGCTAAAGGTTTTTCGCCAAAAACCAGCCGTAGCCCTCCGTCATTTCATATGGATGGTCAGTAGTATTCAAGCTATGTTGGTCTAGCCCTTAGCTAGGACATAGTGATTGGTAGCTGCTGGGGTGTTCACATGTTGCATAGATAGATGAGTTGGTTTGGGACAGTCGTACAGCCTTGTTGGCCCTTAGTCAAGGGCGAGTACGGGTGGGTTCAAATTAACAAGATAATGATGGGAAGAACTTGACATGTGACTTATGGTGGGCTGGCCCTTAGTCACGATCATAAGAGCATGGGGCAAAAACTATATCAGGAGTTTCTAAAGAAACTGAAACTTGCCGAGTATGCGCATACCTTCTGGAGTATGAGTAACGTGGATGCATTCCATCACGTTATCATGCGATGAGAGTTGGATCCTGATTCCCACTGATGAGTTGGTTTACTCTTCGGGTGATCCCGATTGATTCTTCTTTAGGTTTGGAGGAGAATTTGACAGGACAGTGGGAGGTTTCCGGATTAGATAAAATGATGACCATTCTGATCTAGGTTAGAGTGCACGCAGAGTGTTTCTTTTCTCTCTCTCTCTTTGGCAGCGACCTTTGACCGACCTTTGACTATAACTCAGTGACCAGGTTGACCGAACCTTCTTAAAATACTGGCTTTTGGATTGTCTTAGTTGCATAAGTCATTGCCACTCCTTCTTTTACCCTTTGCATTTCTCAGAACACCCGTATTACTACGGATATCCACTTCCATTGGATAGAGCCATCGTATGGTTATATACGAACTCGAAGGGACTTCTTCGGGGATGGATCCAGGTTCAGGAGAAATAGAATTGGTTTATTCAGTTGTCTTTTATTATCACCTTCTCTCAGGTTGCGAGGGCTCCTTGGTTTAGGAGAGTACACCTATTACGCTTATTGGATAGTCTTATTCCAAACCATAGGCTGGTGCCGAAAGGTAGGGAATGAAGAAAACCAATTAGCCTAAGTAGGGTGTGCAGAAGGTAATATGTAAAGACAAAATAAAGGGATTAGAAAGAGGGCAAAGTAAATTGCGACTGATATCATTCACGACCAAAACCGCGTACTTCATCGCCGCTCCTATTTCACCTTTAAAAGAATAAGGTATTATTCAGTTGTCTTTTATCATCACCTTCTCTCAGTTGCGAGTACTCCTTGGTTTAGGAGGGTACACCTATTATGCTTACTGGATAGTCTTCTTCCAAACCATAGGCTGGTGCCGAACGGTAGGGAAGGAAGAAAACCATTTAGCCTAACGATGGTGTACAGAAGGTAACGACTAAAGACAAATAAAGGGATTTGGAGAGATGGCAATAAAATATACGGTTGAAGTCATGAATTGGATTATGGAAGAGGCATTGCTATGAATACCAGGATACCCCTACGAAACATTTTCATGTTTCAGTGCATTGTTAAAAGAAAAACTGTTTTCCCGATTAGACACTTACTCCAAGGGTATGTATTTACCAGGTTTCATTCTCATATCTGTATGGTTTTACAGATGATGAGTGGGAGTAAGATATTGGGAATTAGGTGATTATCCTCATTATATCGGAATTCGTTGTAATTGGTGATATTTGAGGAAATCGCCAGGGTACAGTTTTCAACCTACAACGCACAGGTTTTGAGTTGTTTAGCTCAGCGGACTTATACAGAGTATTGTATGTTGTCCAAGTGTCCTTCAGGACAAAGGGGTAGGTCCTCGTACTATGTTCTGTTTACTTATAACTTCTCTGGTATTTAGACGAGTGTTTCGTAGAAATACAAGGTCTAAGTTTTGAGAAGTTGTGGGTATAATAATAAAGTAGAGAACCAGGTATCACAAGTATTGGGATTCTTCAAAGAGATCGAAGATGTAGATTCTTGTGATTGGTATTCAGATAATAGTGATAGTTTTGAGAAACGTGTTTCTTTTTCTGGTTACTCATAATTGGATGGATTCCTAAGTTGAATAATGCTGATTAGCCTCTTTCCATTAAGTTGATATGCACTGGAGACAGATGCATGGATTGAATATGGTTCCAATTAAATAAGTGCCAAAGTTTCTATATTGGATATAGAATAGTTCGTACCTTAAAAGAAACTAAGGTACGGGGAGTTGTCCAGTTTATGCTTAAAACCAGACTCTGGATAACTCAGGGCACGTTTCTGTAGTGGCTGTTTGTGGGTTGACCCTGGCTATGACGAGGGTTGATATTCTACCATTTGCAAGATCAATAGTGATATTGTTCTTGACTCGCCACAGTTTTAGTAAAATGGATCTTTTTCAGAAAACAGTAGTGGGAGTATGGTAGAACTGGAAGTGATTCCAGAACCGCGAACGATTATGGAAAATTTAATAGGACCTATACATTCAAATCAGGTTTGACATTCCAATAGCCACTCCGCAGGTATGGTAGGTAACCTCAGACACCCGAGAGGTACTTCGGTAGCCTCAAGGACGGTGACAGGGAGGTTCTTATCTACCAAGACTTGACACTACTGTTGTTCCAGGATATGAGACCCGGTAGGAGGGTTGTCGTAGTCAGTGGGAGCAGCAGAAGCACAGTGGGCAAATAGCTTATGTCTATTTATAGACTTGAGCAGTTATAGCGGAGATAGATCATCTATTTTTGATGTGACAGTCATGGGTTTGACTTCAATCAGAATAAGGGATGGATCAGTTAAGAAGGTAGTAGGGTGTGATGTCATGGTATCTGGATGACATACACAGAGTAGGAAGTAAAATTCCTATACTACGATCGGTTGTACTGTGGTCGTCATACAGTTGTTTCTCCAGACAGGATATGGATATAATATTAGACATTCTGGTTTCTGGATCTATGGTTTTAGATCTAGATTTGGGTGGTTTCCCAATGTGGGTACTTTGACAGATATTCTAATGGTTTTTAGAATAGTTGACTCCTAGCATGGTAGTGTACCTGCAGGTGATGGAGTCACCCTCTCTAAAGGTGTCGTATAGACTAAAGGGGAGAGGGATGTGCATGATTGGCAGATCACTTGCTTAGGCAATTGAGTCAATCATGTGATGTCAAGTACCACACCAAATGTTGGTTTTGCACTAGATGCAATAAGTTTATATTAATCCAATCCTGGAGAAACATAAGGAAGCAGTTTTAGAACATTGGTACATGTTCTACGGATTTGATAACGGCAGCCTCTTTCGGGAGACGATTATCATTCCAGGCTTCAAAGGTGACATGGATGACAGAGTGATTGTCAGAGTTATAGTTTTCCCTCTGACGAAGAGGGACAGTATTATGGACAGGTGGTCCAAGAGGATACTGTGGGTGGCATGGTGCCCGATACTGATTAGGTTCAGTGATCGATTCAGTCTAAGAAGTTTGGATATGGAGTTCATTTATGAACTAAGGTCCCATCAGATATCCAGACATATTCTAAGACAGGTACTACTCAATTCGGGAGATGGCTTTCTCCGCGAACTTGAGATTAAGAGAGATATAGAAAGATACTTCTAGGCGGATCCACTCACTGAGGCTATTTCTCGAACACAATAGTTTTACAAACGGGCTTTGTGAAACTGATTAGTAGAGGAGTTGGATGTTCGGTTTCACACGGGCTGTGAGTAGTCGACATCGCAATATTAGCCTTGAGTGCAAGTGGGAGATTGTTGGAGATAGTGCCCTCATAGTCAATTATTGGATCGCAGGTACGTGATTGCAATGATTGCGGAGGACCTATCCCGGTAGCACAGTCTTACTCGAGATGATAGTATGCTATCTGGTTTGCCTTTATCAGTCGTGTACATGTTCAGGTGACTGATTGCATGTTACACTTTGATAGAGCCCTTAGGATCTTGCTTTACTACCAACAGTATGATGGCGATCATATACGTGAGAGTTGGGTAGTTTATATGCATATCCTTAATTGTGGTCCCTAGTCGTGGGAGTTTCGAGACAGGGCATCGATACTCCGGAGTAGACTAGTGTGTACAGTCGAGACCCCGACGAGGGGCGGTGGCCGGTCTCACAAGCCACTGGTGTCAGTTGGATCACCTAAGATGTATACAGGTGCTCATTGGGTTATGAGTACACCGGACAGGACTCGCCGGGAATCTGCTAGTTAGTATTATATCTACCGTCAGATAGCAGTTCCCTGGTGACATGTGTACAGGTTAGTTCATCGACCTGAGGTCGTCATTTGTCTCGTGTGAGTTCCCACTGTGCTTTGATTTCTACCCTACCACGGCTCAAAGGAGTCGTGCAAACAGGTAGCTTTTGGGTACAGTCCCGAGCCATATGGAGGCACGTGAGCGGATCGGCAGGGGATTCGTCTCTCCCGGTATTGGGGGCGAGGTCGTGCAGTGTCTAGGAGAGCCATTACACAAAGTCCATGGCCATGGCAGGAGATTTACTGGTAGGTACTCCAGTAGTATCTCAGGGTGTTATTGGGCTACACTCCGACATGACTTATACTGCTATTGGGGGTCTGACGTTACTAGCCCCCTAGGCAGATATGCGATACTCATTGACGAACGGACCGGACTGTATATACATTGTCACTGTTAGGCTCAGTAGGGTTTTCCGGATGAGTGCGCTCATCGGCATCCCTTGAGGTCAGTCCATGGGTAGCCGTTACGCATTGCTAGTGCCGCTGACGGTTTGTGGTTAAACCCACTGCCAGGGTACTGACGAGTCATTAGAGTCCCCCACAGACAGTTTCCAAAGTTCGGGCGAAACGTTGTAGAGGCCGTATGGTTTTATGGCAGGGTTCGGAAAATGCACGTGCGTTTACGCACGTGTCAGTTTTCGGGCAGATGATACTGGTCGGCTTTGGTTTAAGCCGCATCCGAGTATTATATTTAGTAGGTATAATATCTTTGTCTCAGTTGCATTTGTATTCGGTCGTAATACAAATGCGGGTATATTTATACAGTTTCGGGGTTGTCCTGAAATTCGTTTCAGGATCACTTTTGGAAGTTGCCAGTTTCCAGTTTTCTATCAGCCGTCTTTTAACATTCTGTTAAAGACGGATTTATCTTTTCTTCAGATGAGTGGGTCATCATTCTAGAAGCTTCTAGAAGTGATGAGGTGGCTAGTGACTCACTTGAGTCATTAATGGTTCATTAATGATAAAGCATGACTAGGTTTAATATGATTGGTTTGCTTTTAATGATATCAAGTGATTCATGCTTTGTTGTTAGGTTGTGATAAGTATGGAGGGATATGGTCACCACTTGAAGCTACTACACTCACCTCCCTCCTTTGATATATTTGGCCGGCCACTTCTTAGTGAGAGAGAGAATTGATTCATTATTTTTGGCCAAAGATTTCATATAGTTTGGATGCATGGAAATTTCCTAGTTCAATTTCCATTCATCCGATTCCCTCGGCAACTTCATTAACCGATCGTCCACGGATTTGGACGAAGTGAGACAAAGTCATCTACTCATTCTCTACATCATTCTTGGTCATTTCTTTTAGCAAACTTGACGATCGAGTTGCCTCGAGTCAGAGGCGGGAGCCCGTTTAAAGAACCGATCATGTGGTGCCACCTCGACGAGGAGATCGGAGATCGACGAGATCGGAGCAGCCGCAACGGAGCGTGGGATGATGGTTGAAGAACAAAGGACTCGGATCGTTCGGTACAATCTTCCTACTCTCTTTACAGTTTGTTAGTTTAGCAATAATGGCAGATCCGGGTTAAAGTATACGATAGCGCCAGTTTGAAAGTTTTTGTTCCGCATTTGGCGTCTGTAGACTGCCGGGGCGCTAGCATAGACTTACAACGAGCACTATTCACGTTTACACACACACCCTGGTAATTGCCATGCCACCACACTAGATAACTTTTAAATTGAAACCTTTTACTAATTGATACTTAAACTAGTACTATTGCCTTTAATTCCTTAAAAATGAAACTGTAGTATTGCTAGTCATGTGCATGTACTTCATCATATTAAGTGTTCATGCTTAATACATTAATCACACATCGCATCGTGATTATTGATATCATACGCATTCATTATCATTGATATATGCACTTATGAGGATTTCTTGGGATTTTATGATATTGCTGGATTTCGGGGGAAAACCGCAAAATTTCTAAACTTATTATATTTTTTTAAAATATGTAAATTGCGGTTTTCTAGTGATGTAAGTGTCGTCCACCATAAGTTTGCTGTGGTTTTTGGAGACCCGTTTCGAGGAGTTGGATGAACCGTTTCGGGTACATGGTGGGCCCGGTAGGGTACCCCGGGGCAAGAAGCTCGTGGTGATGACGATGAGCCTGGCAGGGGACGGATTACCTACCGGTGACTTCATTAGGCATGGCGGATATCCAGAGGATACCGACCGGGGCCGCGAGAGGATGAGATATTGATATTGAGATGGGTCAGCCGGATGGCTGAGGCCAGAGACACTATGACATGGATTTATGAGATTTTGAGGCAGCTTTTGGGTGTCGTTGCTGGACACCGTTTTTCGTCGATTCATTGACATTATGCTGCCATTCTAAAAGAGTTTCAAAAACAAAAAGAGATACAATATTTCCTATATATACCTATTGAGACCTCAGACATTCATGTTGCATACATATTAGTACACTGATGTTATATACACACCTGCTAGTGCATCCAGTCATACCCGTATTATAGATGCTAGGATGCTTGTGCGCATGCATACGATAGCCTTTGTAGATGTTATTTATTACTCACGAGTTGGCAACTCACCCCCGTTGTGCCACAGTCTTTTGCAGGTCCGCTCCGTCAGTTCAGTAGCGGCGGACGCTCTTGTCTTTTTGCCTCTTTTGCCTGAGCTCGAGATTTGCTCATAGGTGGGTTATGTTATTATTTGTACCACTTGTATATTCTTTGTATCTAGTGTACTCCATCTACTATTTCTACCAGATTATTGTATATTGACCTAGAGATGAGACAGTGAGGTTTGTGGATTTTATGCTGTATTTTGGGGTCGAGCTCACTTGAGCCGACATGCTATTTTTTTCATGCTTCCTTATGATTATTATGCTTGTTGTCATTATATTGCGTGGGACTTGTGACCGCCTTATGGCGAAGAGCTAGCTCCCGCTTGGGGATGCCTTATTTGTTGATTTTATATATATTCTTGTTGTACCCATTTTTGGGGGCCAGTATTTACAAAGGAGACTCTGCCGAAATTTTCGGAAAAATTGATATTGTTTTTAAAAAAAGGGTTTTACATGACTTATTTGATAACTCGCTTTCAATTGATTGGGTTTTCTTCACTCTTTTGCTTAATTGGTTTTGTTTTCTGGGCTTTGGCTTACTTATTTTACAGATGCCTTTAGACGTTTCGTAAACTTAAGTGCCAGTCACGTTCCGTACCCTGCGGGTCGTGACAACTTTCCATTCATGTCTCAAAGGAAAAAGGGCCAAAACTCCGTTTAATGGACACGGAGAAAGAGTTACAGAACTCTTAGGGCTGGTACATAGTGATGTATGCGGTCCCATGTCTACACATTCCAGGAACGGTTCTTCCTACTTTATTACATTCACTGACGATCTTTCTAGATACGGACATGTGTTCCTGATGAAACACAAGTCTGAAGTTTTTGAGAAATTAAGAGAATATAAGCACGAAATAGAGAACCAAACGGGCAAAAGTATTAAGATTCTTTGATCTGATCGAGGAGGAGAATACTTGAGCAATGAGTTCCTAGACTATCTAAAAGGGAATGGGATTCTCTCTCAGCTTACTCCTCCTTATACACCACTGCACAACGGTGTATCGGAGCGAAGGAATCGCATCCTATTAGATATGGTGTGCTCTATGATGAGTACAGCTGAGTTACCTATTTCCTTCTGGGGGTATGTGCTGGAGACAGCCATATACCTATTGAATAGAGTTCCAACCAAATCTGTGCCTACCACACCATATGAGATATGGAATGGGAAGAGACCATCTCTTAAAAGAGTTAAGATATGGGGTTGTTCGGCCTATGTTAAAAAGCAAAATCCGGACAAGCTCGAGGCACGATCAGTTCTTTGTAAGTTTGTAGGATATCTAAGCAATTCGTATGGATATCTATTCTACCACAGTGAACAACAAAAGGTGTTTGTTGCTCAACATGCCACCTTTTTAGAAAAGGAATTTCTTGAAAAAGAAATTAGTGGCAATGAGGTAGAGCTAGAAGAGGTTCCAGCACCGCAAACTACAACTGATGATTTATTGGAACCAGAGGATTCAATAGTACCCGACGAACCCCAGCCTCTTCGCTGATCTAGCAGGGTTTCTCATCCACGTAAGAGATACTATGGTTTTCTCATTGATGGTAGGAGCGAGGATTGCATCATGGAAGATGATGACCCGACTAGTTTTGAGCAGGCCATAACCAGTGGTGACTCTGTGAAATGGCTGGATGCAATGCGATCTGAGATGGAATCCATATACACCAACAAAGTATGGACTTTGGAAAATGCTCCTGAAGGGGTAAAACCCATTGGGAGCAAGTGGATCTTCAAAAAGAAAATTGGTGTAGATGGAAAAGTTGAGACTTTCAAAGCTAGACTTGTTGCAAAGGGTTTTCGTCAACGACCAGGTGTGGATTATGACGAAACCTTTTCTCCAGTGGCTATGCTTAAGTCTATCCGGATCTTACTTTCCATTGCTGCATACCATGACTACGAAATCTGGAAAATGGATGTTAAGACCGCCTTTCTAAACGGTGATTTAGAAGAGTGCGTGTACATGACTCAGCCAGAGGGCTTCGTAGATAGTGGGAGCAGCGGAAAAGTGTGCAAACTGCTTAAATCCATCTATAGGTAAAGCAAGCATCGCGGAGTTGGAACATCTGCTTTGATGTTATAGTCAAAGAGTTTGACTTTATCAAAAACGTAGATGAACCTTGTATTTAAAAGAAGGTCGCAGAGAGTAAGGTTGTTTTCCTCGTATTGTACGTCGATGACATACTCTTGATAGGAAATGATGTTCATATGCTGCAATCAGTCAAGCTCTTCTTATCACAAAGATTCTCAATGAAAGATGTAGGTGATGCCTCCTGCATATTGGGAATTATGATCTATAGACATAGATCTAAACGGATACTGGGATTGTCCCAATCCAGGTACATTGACACCATACTAAAGATGTTTAGTATGGAAGAATCCAAACGTGGTAACCAACCCACGATCTCTGGACTCACTCTCTCCAAAGAGATGTCTCCCAAGACTGATTTGGAGAGAGCTCGTATGCAAGGGATATCCTATGCTTCGGCAGTAGGCTCTATCATGTATGCGATGCTATATACGAGACCCGATGTAGCATATTCACTAAGTATAGTGAGTCGGTATCAAGCAGATCCTGGAGAGAGTCACTGGACAGCTGTGAAGAACATTCTCAACTACGTACGAAGGACTAAGGAGATGTTCTTGGTGTATGGTAACGGAGAACTCCAGGTGGAGTCCTTTACCGATTCGAGCTTCCAAAGTGATAAGGACGACACTAAGTCGCACTCGGGATTTGTCTTTACCCTCAATGGAGGGGAGGTATGTTGGAAGAGTTCCAAACAGGATACCGTTGCAGACTCGATGATGGAGGCTGAATACATCGCTGCCAATGATGCTGCCAAAGAGGCTGTCTGGATAAAGAAGTTCATTAGTGAACTTGGTGTGGTTCCATCCATTGAGCATCCAATACCTCTGTATTGTGATAACAATGGAGCTGTGGCTTTGGCCAAGGAACCTAAGTCCCATCAGAAGTCCAGACATATTCAGAGGCGGTATCACCTGATCAGGGACATAGTTGATCGCCGGGAGATCGAGGTCAGGAGAGTTGATTCGAAGGATAACACTACGGATCCACCCACGAAGGCCATTCCCCACATACAGTTTGAGAGATTATTCGGGATGCTAGGTATGAGATACTACAACAGCTGGCCTTAGTGCAAGTGGGAGATTGTTAGTTATGTATAAACCCTAAAGGCCATTGATGTACATATGATGTATATTATAATGGATGCTTGGATATATAGAGAGAGGACTTTCTTGCTCGTCATGATAGTATGCTATTTGGTTTCCCTTTATCTTAACTTGTTGGCTTATATTAGTTAATGTCTTACTCTCATATAATGATAAAGCCCTTAGGATATGTACTCGACTATTAGGACTATGATGAGATCATACTAGTGGGGCCACGGTAGTCGATGGGTACATCCTATAACTGTTCCTAGTCGAGGGTGTATCGAGACAGGGCATCGATACACCAGAGTAGACTAGCGTATACGCATCTTGACCCATATGATGGGCGATGGATGATCCCATATCCATCGGTGTTTGACATCAAGGATGGTGTACGGGTGCTCAGTGGAGACTGGGTACACTGGACGGATTCGCCAAGAACTCCCAGATGGTATTATACCTCACGTCAGATGGCAGTTCTCTGGTGACACTGGTACAGGTTAGTCTGTAGACCCGAGATCGTCATAGAGTCTTGTGTGATTCCCACTTTGCTTTGATTTCCACCTTACCACTTCCAAGAGGGCGTGCAAAATGGTGGCTTTTGGGTACAGTCCCGAATCACAGGGAGGCAATGAGCGATAGGAGGGGATTCGTCTCTCTCGGTATAGGGAGTTGATGTTGGGCTGTGTTTGATTGGCTATTACTGGAAGTCCCTGGCCAGGGCTAATATAGAAATTTACTGGTAAGTGTTACCATTAATTTCTCGACCTGTTATGAGCCTCATATCGACACGACTTATCGGTTACTGGGGTCTGACGTATACCACCCCTAGACTAGATATGCAACATATCAGACGAAGAGACCGGACTGTACGGGAGTGTTACTGTTTGGATTCACAGGAGAATGTACAGGCTTGCTTGCTGATCTTCTGATCTCTCAGTACCTGGGTGGCTGTTACATTTAGCTGACCGCTTACAGCTTATGGGTGTTTGATATGATCATCACCTACTACTGGCGTATTGACGATTCTTTAGAATCCTACACAGAGGTTTCTTAACTCAGGCAAAACGGAGTAGGAGCACATATGTGATATGTGCAGGACTGAGGATAATACGATATAAGATACCGTATTATATTCTTATAATATTTGATATCAGCCGGGTCATCGGATCAAGTGTTGATTCGATGTATCGGTACATGATATATTAGTCGGTTATATTCGATATAGCCGGATTGTCGGATCAAGTGTTGATTCGATAATTTAATGTATAATTATATATATGATATATTACATTACATTATCTAATATTGGCTCACTTTATTGATTCATTTTCTCACCGGGTAATACATTGATATATCTGCGATATATGTTAATTGTATTATTTTCTTTTGTTACAAAATATATTATATATGTGATATATAATATTGTAACATGTTATAATAACTAATGCAACATGATTAGTGGATATTAAACATGGTTAGGGTTTGATTTGGGTTAGTTCTTTCATGAAGTTTCTAGAAGCCTTTCTTTTGTTTCTTGCAAAGATATTATGATGGATATTTTGTGAGATATTTTCTTAACCCAAACCACAACCCTTAGTTAACTCTCTACAATGGTTTTCCTTGTCATCATTGACCATGGTTGCATTTGTAATCATATAATCTTTTTCATTATTCATCATAAAAGGATTATACATTCATCTTCTTCTTCTTCCTCCTTGCAAAGCTTTCTAGCTTTGAGATTTGTGATGAATTAGTGTGAGAATTTGATAATAAAAGAGAGCATAAATCCTACTTCATCATCCTCATCTAATCTAGCCAATTAGATTAGGGTGTTCACCTCATTAGTGAAAGAGCTTGAGTTAAAGGAACTTCATGGTAGATCATCTTTAAAAAGGAAGACTTCAAGCAAGCATGGATCGTTCGGGTTGTAGAGCCTCTCTTGAGTCTGGGAGATCATGGATCGCGGCGAAGGGACTTCTACTCAGCGCTTATGAAGCGAAGGAGCGGACTACAAAGGTTGTAATCCCTCTCTCTTAATTGTAAAGATGTTTACTTGCATGTTTAACCCTAATAATCTAGCAAAGATCCTAGCTTTGGGTTGTTCGGCACGTCTAAATTTTAAATCGGGCATGGTTGATGCCTTATAGACCCTTGTAAGAGTGCTTAGGAACCCTACACTGAGGGCCCAAATGGAGGCCATAGCTCAGAAGGCGGTGCAGGTATGTATTCCCTCATGTGTTATCTCGAGCGCGTTTTCTTTAGTTCGAGTGTCTCTAAGTACCCCTGCTGTTTTTCGTTAGGTCCTTCAGCACTGCGCTCTCGTTACTCGCATGGAGGCCAATGGGGCTATTCATGCTACGAGGCCAGCGGGAGAGTCTTCTTCGGAGGCCGAGGATCTGCGGCTTGAGCTTCGTCTGGAGAGGGAGAGGATGGCCGTCCTTGAAGCCCGACCGGCCGTCGTGGAGTTCGTCGTCTCAAAGTGCCGGGCGTCCTATCACCGTCTAAGTGAGTCCTACCGAGTCATCAAGGAGAAATTGATGGAACTGGACGACCGCTTTGCAGCCATGAATAGGGCGAGGGATGCCAACAGGAGGGATGGCGAGGCGGCGCTTCAGGTGGAGGAGGTCACCGAGATCCGAGCTAGGAAGGCGGTGGATGATTACAAGGTGTCGGACCGGTTTTACGTCGATCTCGGCGAGGCCTCCGCCACTGCATGGAACAAAGCTCTTGATGCCGTCAAGGAGCAGTTTCCGGAGTTTGCCGATGGTGAGCTCCGTGCTCGGGTACCACTTTCGGTGGTCGTGCCTCCGGCCGATTGTGATGAGGGAGGTAAGGTCTAGGCGAGGCTTGCGGCCCGAACTTTTTTGCTTTTCCACCTCTCTCTTGTAAGCCTCCGGGCAATTTGATAAGGCGGAGGAGCCCACAATACCCTTGTAAAGACTTTGACTTTGTGAATAAATCCTTTTGGTAGTAGAATTTGCGCGCATATTTTCCTTTGTCGGTAAACATTTGTATTTGCACAGTACTGCCTTCGTGTTTTGTCGGTTCTTCGTCTAGCTGACGTGCGTCGGATCACGTCAAGATGTTACATTCCGTTTATCTGCTGATGGCGGCGATAGACTGCTGAGATTGGATCTGGAGGCTGGCTCCTGAAGCGTGTGGATCTTAATAGGTTTGAGGTTGTTTGGGCCGGGCTACCTACAAGGAAGTCTCAGGGTGGTTATACCACCGAGGACCCTCCGATGGTCAAGTTAGAGAGGAAATCCGAGCGGAGTAACGGCTTAGTGGATTAAAAATGGCTTACTTGAACCGTCTGAAGGAGGGGTTTAAATAGTGGTGGCAGCAGGCAGGCAGGCGCAAGAATCATGTCGGCCGTTACGCTCCCGGTGTCACGCCCGCGTGATGGGCGGGATCTCCCATTAATGACGAGACATGCTCATTAATGGGGGATCATGATGGCGTGGAACGGGGGACGTAGCCGGCGGATATCTCACGCATGGCGAGATTCATGGAGGTGAGGCGGTTGCGCCTGCGATAGGTGTCGTTGGTCGGTCGATGACACCGAGGAAGATGAGCTCGGCGGGAGGCTCGAGAATGAGCGGGAGGCCGAGGTATCTTAGTACAGTGATAGCTTAGAGGTGAGCTGGATGTCCATGGAAGCTCGGGCCTGCGATAGCTCAAAGTAGAGCAAAGGGACAGTTGGCTTGGCTGCTGAAGTGCTCGGGGACAAAGAGTAGGGTGCAACCTCGAAGACAGGGTTTGAGGGAAGCCCACACTGTAGCACGCCGGTTCCTCCTCCGTGGCCCTCAGGGACCTAACTGGCTTACGTATGTGACACGTCATCTGCCACGTGTCATGATATAAGGGATTACCATTATTGAGTATCATCATTATCCCCCCACTCTCGTTCCGATCTATTTATGGGTCGGGTCGAGAGTGGAATCCCCCACTCCCGTTCCGATCTATTTGTGGGTCGGGTCGAGAGTGGACTGCTTAGTTCTTCCTGTGCGGCTTGGCGCCGGTAATTCCTCATGGTGGATTGTTCGGGGACGACACAGCGTTCTTGTTGTCGCTCATCGAGTATGAGTCAAATGAAGGACGAGTGTGGGAAGGTCAGTATCCTCCCTTTGCCGGAGTTAAGGTGCTGATCGCGTGTTGAGTATGAGTTTATTCGGTGGGTCTTTGATCCGTGTCTTTGTCGGGTAAGAAGCTACCCGCTGCGGATGCGCCAAGCAGGAAGCTACTCAGCGTCTGATGGGCAAGAAGATGCCTGCAGGGGATGCGCCGAGCTGGAAGAAACTCAGCGGCCTTACGAGAAGGGCTTCAGATCCTCAGCATCTGATGGGTAGGAGGCTGCCTGCTGGGGATGCGCCAAGCAGGAAGGAACTCGGCGGCCTCGTGAGGAGGGCTTCAGATCCTCAGCATCTGATGGGCAGGAGGCTTCCCTCTGGGGATGCGCCGAGCAGGAAGAAACTCGGGGGCCTCGCGAGGAGGGCTTCACATCTTCAGCGTCTGATGGCAGGAGGCTGCCCTCTAGGGATGCGCCGAGCAGGAAGGAACTTGACGGCCTCACGAGGAAGGCTTTAGATCCCCAACGACTGATGGGCAGGAGGCTGCTCACTGAGGATGCGCTGAGCAGAAAGAAACTCGGCGGCCTCGTGATGAGGGCTTCAGATCCTCAGCGTCGGTGGGTAAGAAGTTACCCGCTAAGGATTGGCCGAGCAGGGTAGATGCTCGGTGGCCTCTTGGCGAGGGCTTTGATCCTTGGCGTCGGTGGGTAGTGAACTACCAGCCAGGGATAACCGAGCAAGGGCAAGCCCGGTTGCCTCTTGATGAGGGCTTCGATCCTTAGCGTTGCAGGGTAGCGAACTACCAGCCAGGGATAGCCAAGCAGGGTAGCTGCTCAGCTGCCTCTTGATGAGGGCTTCAGATCCTCAGCATCTAATGGGAAGGAGGCTGCCCGTTGGGGATGCGCCGAGCAGGAAGTAACTCTGCGGCCTCATGAGGAGGGCTTCATATCCTCAGCGTACGATGGCCAGGAGGCTGCCCGCTGGGGATGCACCGAGCAGGAACAAACTCGGCGGCCTCACGATGAGGGCTTTGATCCTTAGCGTCGGATGGGCAGGAGGCTGCCCGCCGAGGATGCGCCGAGCAGGAAGGAACTCGGAGGCCTCGCGAGGAGAGCTTCAGATCCTCAGCGTCTGATGGGCAGGAGGCTGCCCGCTGGGGATGCGCCGAGCAGGAAGAAACTCGGCGGCCGTACGATGAGGGCTTTGGCCCTTGGCATCGGTGGGTAGTGAACTACTAGGCGGGGAGAACCGAGCAAGGGCAAGTCTGGTTGCTTCTTGGTGAGGGCTTGGATTCCTGGCGTTGCGGGGTAGCGAACTACCAGCTATGGATAGCCAAGCATGGTAGCTGCCCGGCTGCCTCCTGATGAGGGCTTTTGATCCTTAGCGCGGGAGGGGCCGTAAGAGGCCTACTAAGGATGGGCCGAGCAGGGTTACTTCCCGGTGCCTCTTGGCGAGGGCTTTGATCCCCGGTGTTGTCGGGTAGGGAGCTACCATCTAAGGATAACCGAGCAAGGGTGGGCCCGGTTGCCTCTTTCGAGGGCTTTTGGTCCTTAAGGACGGGCCGGGCAGGGTTGCTGCCCGGTGCCTCTTGGCGAAGGCTTTGATCCCAGGCGTTATGGGGTAGGGAGCTACTAGCCAGGGATAACCGACCAAGGGTAGGCCCGGTTGCCTCTTGCGAGGGCTTTTGATCCTTAGCGCAGGAGGGGCCGCAAAAGGCCTACTAAGGACGGGCAGAGTAGGGTTGTTGTCTGGTGCCTCTTGGAGATGGGTTTGATCCCTGGCGTTGTGGGGTAGGGAGCTACCATCCAGTGATAACCGAGCAAGGGCGGGCCCGGTTTCCTCTTGCGAGGGCTTTTGATCCTTAAGGATGGGCCGGGTAGGGTTGCTACCCGGTGCCTCTTAGCGAGGGCTTTGATCCCTGACATCGTGGGGTAGGGAGCTACCAGCCAGGAATAGCTGAGCAGGGTAGCTACTCGGTTTTCTCTTAGTGATGGCTTTGATCCCTGGCATTATGGGGTAGGGAGCTACCAGCCAGGGATAGCCGAGCGGGGTAGCCGCTCGGCTGCCTGTTGGTGAGGGCTTTGGTACATAGTATTGGAGGGTCCGTACGAGGCCTGCTAAGGATGGACCGAACAGTGAAACTGATCGGTGCCTCTTGGAGAGGGCTTTGATGCCTGGCGTTGTGGGGTAGGAAACTACCAGCCTGGGATAGACGATATGGGTAGCCACTCGGCTGCCTCTTGGTAAGGGCTTCGATCCCTGGCATTGCGAGGTAGCGGACTACCAGCCAAGGATTGTCGAGAAGGGTTGCTACCCGGTGCCTCTTGGTGAGGGCTTTGATCCCTGGCGTTGTGGGGTAGAAAACTACCAGCCAGGGATAGCCGAGCAGGGTAGCCGCCCGGCTGCCTCTTGGAGAGGGCTTCGATCCCTGGCGTTGCGGGGTAGCGGAATACCAGCCAAGGATAGCCGAGCAAGGTAGCTTCTCGGCTTCCTCTTGGTTAGGGATTTCATCCCTGGCGTTGTGGGGTAGTGAACTACCAGCCAGGGATAGCCGAGTAGGGTAGCTGCTCGGCTGCCTCTTGGTGAGGGCTTCGATCCCTGGCGTTGTGGGGTAGGGAACTTGTTAGTGATATGTATGTCGTAGAGGCCATTACTGTACATGCGATGTATATTGTAGTGGATGCTTGGACATATATATGGAAGACTTTCTTGCTCGACTTGATAGTATACTATTTGGTTGCTCTTTATCTTAGCATGTACACTTATTGTCTCTATGTTACATGTTGATAAATCCCTTAGGATGAGTACTTGACTACCAGGACAATGATGTAGATCATACTAGTGGGAAAAGAGTAGTCGCTAAGTACATCCTTCAAATGTTCCCAGTCGTAGGTGTATCGAGACAGGGCATCGATATACCAGAGTAGACTAGCGTATAGCTTCTCGACCCATATAGATGGGCGATAGATGATCCCATATCCATTGGTGTTTGACATCAGAGACAGTATACGGGTGCTCAGTGGAGACTGGGTACACTGGACGGACTCGCCGAGAACTCCCAGATGGTATTATACCTAACGTCAGATAGTAGTTCTTTGGTGACACTGGTACAGGTTAGTCCGTAGACCCGAGATCGTCATAGAGTCTTGTGTGATTCCCACTGTGCTTTGATTTCCACATTAACACGTTCAAGAGAAAGTGCAAAATGGTGGCTTTTGGGTGCAGTCCCGAGTCACATGGAGGCAATGAGCGATAGAAGGGGTTTCGTTTCTCCCGGTATAGGGAGTTGATGTTGCGCTGTGCTCGATTGGCTATAACAGAAAGTCCCTGGCCAAGGCTGCTTTAGAGATATACTGGTAAGTTTTATCAGTAGTTTCTTGACCCGTTATGAGCCTCATATCGACACGACTTATCGAGTTACAGGGGTCTGACATTTACCACCCCTAGACGAGATATGCGACATATCATACGAAAAGACCACGGTAGTGTTACTGATTGGATTCGCAGGAGTGTGAGCAGGCTTGCTTGTTGATCTTCTAATCGCTCAATATCCGTGTGGCCGTTACGTTTAGCAGACCGCTTGCGGCTTGTGGGTGTTTGATATGATCATCACCTGCTGCCGGCGTATTGACGAGTCTTTAGAGTCCTACACATGGGTTTCCTGGATCAAGCGAAACGGAGTAGGAGCACATATGTGATATGTGCGGGACCGAGATTAATGCGATATGTGATATCGCATTCTATTCTCACGATGTATGACATGAAAGGTTATATGTGATATAATCGGGTTATCGGATCAAGTGTTGATTCGATAAAATGTTACATTATGATATTAGTCGGTTATATGAGATATAGCCGGATTATTTAATCAAGTGTTGATTTAATAATTTAATGTATAATATATATTTGATATATTACATTACATTAATTAATATTAGCTAACTTAAGAGTTCTTTTCTCACTTTGGATACATTAATGTATATGTGATATATGTTAAATGTATCATGCTAGGTTACAAATGCAACTAGGGTTAATGAGACTTGAACCATGCTAGGGTTAATATTAGGGTTTTATATTTATCATCAAGTTATTAAAATTGTGGATTTTATCATGGTTGATATTTGTTGAAAGCTTGTAGAAGCTTGTAAGCATCTTTGACTTTGTCCACTCTTTTGTCTAGCGTAGGATATTTGTTTAACCCAACTCTTTAACCCTTGGACATGGTTAACTCTCTACAAGGGTTAAGCATGACATGCTTAACCCTTGGTTGCATTATTAACCTTACCAATAATTCATTTGATGAGTTAGTTCTTGCTTCTTCTTCTTCTTCCTCAAAGCTTTCTAACTTCAATGGAGATATGAGAAAAAGTGTAAGAAAATAAAATCTAACGTGAGCCCACTTCCTACTTCATCATCCTCTACTACTTGCTATTTAGTATAGGGTGTTCTCTTTATAAAGTTCTTGACGTAGTGAAGAAATAACTTGGGTTAGTGTCTCCTCGACGTAGATCATCTTCGTCCTCGAAGACATCGAAGCAAGCTTGTTCGTTTCTTCATGGGAGCCTCTCTAGAGTCCGGAGTTCACGATCGCAGCGAATGGACTAATACACGGAGCTATTGAAGTGAAGGACCGGTCTACAAAGGTTGTATTCCTTGCTCACTTCTTATTGCAATGTGTTTGCATTTGCTTTTCCGTCGATTTTTAGTTAACGATTCTTAGTTAGGGTTAGCTAGAATGACAAATTTTTGAATTTGGCATGGACGATACCTCCCGAAAACTAGTTGCTGTCTTAGGTAACCCTGCAGTAGTATCAAAGCCATGCTATAAATTTATACAGATTTTGTTAGGATTACGAAACCAAAATACTCTGAAACTTGAAACACGAAATCATACTTTCTGTCGATTTTAAACTGTTGTCAAAAAAATTATTTAAATAAGTGCAGAATGTTGTATGAGATGCAACATGAACACACAAGAAATTTCACCCCCTCTCGCCGGAATTTAGCCGAGCACATGGCTAGGGTTTCCGAGCTCGCCGGCCTATTAATAGAGGATTGGGTTGAATTTTTTGGTGTGTTCAAGAATATGGGTTTTGGTGTTTCAGGTGTTGTTTGTTTTTGGTAATTTTGCATGTGATGTAATCTTACACTATAAACAATTCGGAGTATTTCGTATTCGTAGTTTTAACATTGTTTCGGGTTATTCGCATGTTATCTAGGCAAAGTTAAAAAGTTCGATCGAATGTCAAAAACCCATTTTTCCAAGTTTAACGTATTCGGAAAAACATGCAAGTAAGTCTATGAACCCTCTAGAAGAATGAAACCCTAACTCTACTTTTTGGTTCGCGGAACCGTGGTAAAACCCTAGGGTTTTCCGTAGTTCCGTGGCGACATGAGTGAGGCCTAGGTTTGCCCTTCTACGGCTGGTGCATAGGTACTGTGGCATATTCTGGGTAATACTAAAATTGTGCTCAAGTGTTGAGCTATCGGGAAATTGTGGGACTTTGATGAATCGATTGAAAAGTTTAACGTTCATCCGGGTATCATGTGATGGGATACAATATTTGGAATCCACATGTAGTTATGAGATAACTAATTTGAATGTTATAAATCTAGCAATTTTGTCTCATTTGATCGGTTGCCGCGGGATTTTGATGTGATCAAAAGTCCGTCGCAATCACGTAGTGTACACGGATACTCGCCGGGTAAACTTAATAGATAACCATGCCCCATAGCCCCGACCATGTGACTGTAGGATAACCCCGACGCCAAAAGCATCCGTTCGGGTGCTCGTGGCAGCAGTGTTCCGCCTTAGTGCACTTCGTCGATGGCATCGGGGGGTGCGGCCGTCTACTAAAGTTTCCGACGAGCATTTGATCAGGATGTCGGTAATCTTTTTGAATTTCCCGACTAGATATTGAAAAGTGTTTTCGAGATCGAGACTAAAATGCGGGGTTTATAATTGTTAGGCATACGATGTCTAAGGAATTCATTCGGTTAGGCATGTGATGTCTAAGGTGGTTGCGGATTCCAACTGTTGTCGTTTTTCACTTTCATTTCTACGACCGTAAGTGTAATATATGGTGTATCGCCGGTTTCGGTGCTATATGTCAACGACAACTGGGATACGCATATTTACTTACGTTGATGACATGTGATGTTATGTGCTGCTGGGATATGTTATATTGGATCGTCGTGATTGAATAGCCGGGGGTTTTATGTGAGAAGAGAGTTTTTCATTTTCATTCATTTAAAATTCATTGTATGTAATAATCTTTTATTTGGGCACTTCCGGGTTGAGGATGATGTCACCATTTTATATTATTTACTTTTCCGCATTAGGATAGACCCAAGGCGGGGAGCACAAGTAGCCGGGTTCTAGGGTCCAGTGGGAGACCATCTCGAGGAGTTGAGACCGGGTCTCCTAACTCTAGAATTGGTAGCTAGGGCTGCTTGCCGCTCTCGTAGTGGTCTAGGGGTGTGGGATTGTCTATTCATCACGGCCATGGAATCCGTGTTTTATACGCTTAAAATAAAACCCGGAAATCCTACTATATCCAATATTTCATATGTTGTTTTCTGCTGCGATATCTGTGATGTGATCATTTGATATATTGTTGAGATAGATACTGGATATAGTATATGTGATATATTATATAAACGTTGATTATGTTTTACACCCGCGCTAGCACTGCCCCGCTCTGCCGTTAGTTACTTAACCTAACGGTGCACGAAGGGACATCGAGGCGAATACGGATGGCATAAGCGTACGTTGTATTTATCTATGATTTTTGGGTAACTTAAATGATGGGACTTCATTAATGAGATTAATGAAAAAAAGAAACCTAAAGATGTTATGGAATCGAATTTTCAAAAACAGGTAGCTCTAGTTGTTGCTTGCATAGCGGTGTTCCTTGTAGAACATCCAACATCTTATTCGATAAGGAAAGAGCCGAGATCACTTCACCGAGAGTGACTTCTTTAACAATAACTGGCAGATGCTACAACCCTCAGTCTTGTCTTTTGATCGCTTCTATAGTTTTTGCTTTGCATAATGGTATTTTTGAAATATCCTGCACCTTATTCGATAAGGAAGGAGCCGAGATCCCTTCACCGGGAGTGACTTCTTTAGAAAAACTGGTAAAAGACTCAAAAACACTCCATTTTAAATCATTTGATTCTACAAAGATATCAAGTTCATTACGCAAAAGGTTTTCTTAAAAATCTATCGTAGCCCTCCGTCATTTCAGATAAGTAATAGTTAGTATTCGTGTTGCGTTTGTTGGCCTTTGTCAAGGCATAGTGTGCGGTAGTTGATTACTGCTTATCTGTATAAGCATATAATGTGATTGAGTTAGGGTAGTCGTGCGACCTTGTTGGCCTTTGCCAAGGGTCTTGCGGGTGGGTTTAATTCAATCAGGAAATTATGGGTTGAAATTGACTAGCATCCTATGGTTTGTTGGCCTTTGTCAAGGTCATAGGAGGTTAGGGGTAAAATATTATTGGGAATTTCAAGTGTTGAAATTTGCTATGAGATTGCATACCTTCTATTAAATAGTTGGATCCTAGTACCCACTGCGAGTAAGAGTTACTCCTGGGAGAGATTTACACATTACAAATAGCCGATCAAGTAGGTGTCTAGAAAGGTGTCAATGGGGTTACGCCCGTTTGAAAACGAGATTTATTTTAATTAGGTCTGTATGAAAGCACGGGGAACCTCCCTCAAAGTACCGGCACTGACCTGGCTGAAAGATTGGCAAACTTGTAGGGTGTAATTAATCTCGTCTAGTCTTTCCTTTTAGGGTTTGAAGGAAGATTTGACTGAAACAGTGGGAGCCATCCTGATTAGAAAAATTAATAGCCAATCTAATCTTGCAAGAGCATACGCTGAGTGTTTTCTTCTCTCTCTCTCTCCAGGTAGCGACCATGTCACGCCTTAATTAAGATAATAATATGGATGTATTGACTGAACCTGCTTGTTATACTGAGCTAGGGAACGTTGGTCCCGCTCCAACTTATAATTGTTATAAGACCGAGCAGGAAATAGGGGATTACCAGGATTCCCATGCCGCCCAAATGAAGAAAGTGCATTCCGATGCAACATCTTTGGGTGTGTTCATAACAGAGAACTATTTCTCAGTATCCTTTACTGTAAGTCTACGTTAGCGCCCCGGCCGTCTACAGACGCCAAATGCGGAACAAAAAAACTTTTAACTGGCGCTATCGTATACTTTAACCCGGATCTGCCATTATTGCTAAACTAACAAACTGTAAAGAGAGTAGAAAGGTTATACCGAACGATCCGAGTCCTTCGTTCTTTAACCATCATCCCACGCTCCGTTGCGGCTGCTCTGTTCTCGTCGATCTCCGATCTCCTCGTCCAGGTGGCACCACGTCAACGATTCTTTAAACGGGCTCTCGCCTCTGACTCGAGGTAACTCGGTCGTCAAGTTTGCTAAAAGAGACGACCAAGATTGATGTAGAGAATGAGTAGAAGACTTTGTCTCGTTCCGTCCAAAGCTATGGTTGAACGGTTAATGAAGTTGCCAATTGATTCGGGTGATGGAAGGAAATGCGCAATGAAATTTCCATACACCCCAAAACTATCATAATCTTTTCACTAAATTAAGTAAGAGTGTGTGAGAGTGAGGAGGGGGCCGGCCATATATAAGGAGGTAGGGGATGAGTGTAGGAGAGAGGAGATTGACCACAAGGATAAAATATCAAGTGTGAACACAAGAAAATATCTAGTGTGAACACAAAGTGTGAACACAAAGTGTGAACACAATAAATGCAACCAATGAAACATCAACACCATTATAACCTAGTCACCTCTTCTAGAACCTTCTAGAAGCATGACTCACCCTCATCTAAGAAAAGATAAATCCGTCTTTAACCGAATGTTAAAAGACGGCTGATAGTAAACTGGAAACTGGCAACTTCCAAAAGTGATCCCGAAACGAATTTCAGGATAACCCCGTAACTGTATAAATATACCAGCATTTGTATTACGACCGAATACAAATGCAATTGAGACAAAGATATTATATCTACTCAATATAATACTCGGATCTGGCTTAAACTAAAGCCGACCAGTATCATCTGCCCGAAATCTGACACGTGCGTAAACGCACGTGCATTTTCCGAACCCTGTCATAAAACCATACGGCCTCTACAACGTTTCGCCCGAACTTAGAAAACTGTCTGTGGGGGACTCTAATGACTCGTCAGTACCCTGGCAGTGGGTTTAACCATAAACCGTCAGCGTCAATAGCTATGTGTAACGGCTGCCCATGGACTGACCTCAAGGGAGGCCGATGAGCGAACTCATCCGGAAACACTACTGAGCCTAACAGTGACAATGTATATACAGTCCGGTCCGTTCGTCAATGAGTATCGCATATCTGTCTAAGGGGCTAGTAACGTCAGACCCCCAATAGGAGTATAAGTCGTGTTGGAGTGTTGCCCAATAACACCCTGAGATACTACTGGAGTACCTACCAGTAAATCTCCTGCCATGGCCGTGGGCTTTGAGTAATGGCTCTCCTAGACACAGCACGATCTCACCCCCAATACTGGGAGAGACGAATCTCTTGCCGATCCGCTCACGTGCCTCCATGTGGCTCGGGACTGTACCCAAAAACTACCTGTTCACACGACTCCTTTGAGCCGTGGTAGGGTAGAAATCAAAGCACAGTGGGAACTCACACGAGACAAATGATGACCTCAGGTCGATGAACTAACCTGTACACATGTCACCAGGGGACTGCTATCTGACGATAGGTATAATACTAACTAGCAGATTCCCGGCGAGTCCTGTCCGGTGTACTCATAACCCAATGAGCACCTGTATACATCTTAGGTGATCCAACTGACACCAGTGGCTTGTGAGACCGTCCACCGCCCCTCGTCGGGGTCTCGACCGTATACACTAGTCTACTCCGGAGTATCGATGCCCTGTCTCGAAACTCCCACGACTAGGGACCACAATTAAGGATATGCTTATAAACCACCCAACTCTCACGTATATGATCGCCATCATACTGTTGGTAGTAAAGCAAGATCCTAAGGGCTCTATCAAAGTGTAACATGTAATCAGTCACCTGAACATGTACACGACTGATAAAGGCAAACCAGATAGCATACTATCATCTTGAGTAAGACTGTCCTACCGGTATAGGTCCTCCGCAATCATTGCATTCACGTACCTGCGATCCAATAATTGACTTTGAGGGCACTATCTCCAACAATCTTCCACTTGCACTTAAGGCTAATTATTGCGATGTCGACTACTCACAGCCCGTGTGAAACCAAACATCCAACTCCTCTACTAATCAGTTTCACTATGCCCGTTTGTAAAACTATTGTGTTCGAGAAATAGCTTCAGTGAGTGGATCCGCCTAGATGTTTCCTTCTATATCTCTCTTAATCTCAAGTTCGTGGAGAAAACCATCTCCCGAATTGAGTAATACCTGTCTTAGAATATGTCTGGATTTCTGATGGGACCTAGTTTATAAATGAACTCCAAATCCAAACTTCTTAGACTGTATCGATCACTGAACCTAATCAGTATCCTGCACCAAGCCTCCCACAGTATCCTTTTGGACCACCTGTCCATAATATTGTCCCTCGTCAGAGGGAAAACTATAACTCTGACAACCATGTCACCTTTGAAGCCTAGAATGATAATCGTCTCCCAAAGGAGGCTGCTGTCATCAAATCCGTAGAACATGCACTTATGTTCTAAAACTGCTTCCTTATGTTTCTCCAGGATTTGATTAATACAAACTTATTGCATCTAGTCCAAAAACAACATCTGGTGTGGTACTTGACATCTCATGATTGACTCAGTTACCTAAGCAAGTGATCTGCCAATCATGCACATCCCTCTCCACTTTAGTCTGTAAGACACCTTTAGAGAGGGTGACTCCATCACCTGCAGGTACACCACCATACCAGGAGTCATCTATTCTAAAAACCATTAGATTACTGTCAAAGTACCCACATTGGGAAACTACCCAAATCCAGATCTAAAACCATAGATCTAGAAACCAGAATGTCAAATATTAATCCATATCCTATCTGGAGAAACAACTGTGTGACGACCACAGTACAACCGATTGTAGTATTTGAATTTTACTTCCTACTCTGTGTATGTCATCCAGATACCATGACATCACATCCTACTAACTTCTTAACAGATCCATCCCCTAATCTGATTGAAGTCAAACCCATGACTGTCACATCAAAACTAGATGATCTATCTCCGCTATAACTGTCCAAGTTTATAAATAGACATAAGCATCTTGCCCACTATGCTTTCGCTGCTCCCACTGACTACGACAACCCTCTGGCAGAATAATATATATGTGCACTTCTAAAGCTAGTTTAGAACGACGCTATACTTAACCTTCTGCCGGGTCTCACAATCTGGAACAACAGTAGTGTCAAGTCTGGGTAAACAAGAATCTCCCTGTCACCGTCCTTGAGGCTACCGGAGTACCTCTTGGGTGTCTGAGGTTACCTACCATATCTGCGGAGTGGCTATTGGAATGTCAATCCTGATTGAATATATAGGTCCTATTAAATTTTCCGTAATCGTTCGCGGTTCTGGAATCACATCCAGTTCTACCATACTCCCACTACTATTTTCTGAAAAAGATCCATTTTACTAAAACTGTGGCGAGTCAAGAACAATATCACTATTGATCTTCCAAATGGTAGAATATCAATCCTCGTCATAGCCAGGGTCAACCCACAAACAGCCATTACAGAAACGTGCCCTGAGTTATCCAGAGTCTGGTTTTAAGCATAAGCTGGACAACTCCCCGTACCTTAACATCTTTTAAGGTATGAACTATTCTATATCCAATATAGAAACTATGGCACTTTATTTAATTGGAACCAGATTCAAATCATGCAGCTGTCTCCAGTGCATATCACCTTAATGGAAAGAGGCTAATCAGCATTACTCAACTTAGGAATTCATCCAATTATGAGTAACCTGAAAGAGAAACACATTTCTCATAACCATCACTATTATCTGAATACCAATCACAAGAATCTACATCTTCAATCTCTTTGAAGAATCCCGATACTTGTGATACCTGGTTCTCTACTTTATTCTTATATGCACAACTTCTCAAAACTTAGACCTTGTATTTCTACGAAACACTTGTCTAAAACCTAGAGAATTCATAAGTAGACAGAACATAGTACGAGGACCTACCCCTTTGTCCTGATGGACACTGGACAACATACAATACTCTGTATAAGTCCGCTGAGTTAAACAACTCAAAACCTGTGCGTCGTAGGTTGAAAACTGTACCCTGGCGATTTCCTCAAATATCACCAATTACAACGAATTCCGATATAATGAGGATAATCACCTAATTTCCAATAACTTACTCCCACTCATCATCTGTAAAACCATACAGATATGAGAATCAAACCTGGTAAATACATACCCTTGGAGTAAGTACCTAATCGGGAAAACAGTTTTCTTTTAACAATGCACTAAAACATGAAAATGTTTCGTAGGGGTATCCTGGTATTCATAGCAATGCCTCTTCCATAATCCAATTCATGACTTCAACCGTATATTTTATTGCCATCTCTCCAAATTCCTTTATTTGTCTTTAGTCATTACCTTCTGTACACCATCGTTAGGCTAAATGATTTTCTTCCTTCCTTACCGTTCGGCACCAGCCTATGGTTTGGAAGAAGACTATCCAGTAAGCATAATAGGTGTACCCTCCTAAACCAAGGAGTACTCGCATCTTGAGAGAAGGTGATGATAAAAGACATCTGAATAATACCTTATTCTTTTAAAGGTGAAATAGGAGTGGCGATGAAGTACGCGGTTTTGGTCGTGAATGATAACAGTCACAATTTACTTTGCCCTCTTTCTAATACCTTTATTTTTTCTTTACATATTACCTTCTGCACACCCTACTTAGGCTAATTGGTTTTCTTCATTCCCTACCTTTCGGCACCTGCCTATGGTTTGGAATAAGACTATCCAATAAGCGTAATAGGTGTACTCTCCTAAACCAAGGAGCCCTCGCAACCTAAGAGAAGGTGATAATAAAAGACAACTGAATAAACCAATTCTATTTCTCCTGAACCTGGATCCATCCTCGAAGAAGTCCCTTCGAGTTCGTATATAACCATACGATGGTTCTATCCAATGGAAGTGGATGTCCGTAGTAATACGGGTGTTATGAGAAATACAAAGGGTAAAAGAAGGAGTGGCAATGACTTATGCAACTCAGACAATCCAAAAGCCAGAATTTTAAGAAGGTTCGGTCAACTTGGTCACTGAGTCATAGTCTCGGTCAAAGGTCGCTGCCAAAGAGAGAGAGAAAAGAAACACTCTGCGTGTACTCTAACCTAGATCAGAATGGTTATCACTTTATCTAATCCGGAAACCTCCCACTGTCCTGTCAAATTCTCCTCCAAACCTGAAAGAAGAATTAATCGGGATCACCCGAAGAGTAAACCAACACATCAGTGGGAATCGGGATCCAACTCTCATCGCATGATAACGTGATGGAATGCATCCACGTTACTCATACTCCAGAAGGTAAGCGCATACTTGGCAAGTTTCAGTTTCTTTAGAAACCCCCGATATGATTTTTGCCCCATTCTCTTATAACCTTGGCGTTAGGTCAAAATGTCATAAGTCACATGCCAAGTTCTACCCATCACTATCTTGTTAATTTGAACCCACCCGCACATGCCCTTGGCGTTAGGTCAAAATGGCAGAACGGCTATTCCAAACCAACTCATCTATCTATGCAACAAATGAATACCCAGCAGCTACCAAACACTATGCCTTGGCGTTAGGTCAAAATACATAGCTTGAATACTACTGAATACCCAAAAGAAGTGAAAGAGGGCTACGGCTGGTTTTTGGCGAAAAACCTTTAACGTAACGAACTTGATATCGCTGAAGGAACCTGATAGCTTTTTTAAAATATAGTGGCGAAAACCTTTTGCTAAAGAGGTCACTTCCGGTGAAGGGATCTCGGCTCTTTCCTCGTGGAATGAGGTGCAGGATATTCCACTGAATACCGCAGTGCAAAGAAACTTTTAATCGACTATAGTGAAGTTATTACCCTGACGCAAACTTCTTCCCAAGGGGTCAGTCCCGGTGAAGGGATATCGGCCCTTGCCCCGTCGAATGAGGTGCGGGATATTCCACTGAATACCGCTAGACAAAACAAAAGGAAACGTCTTTGCAATAACACTTTTTAAATTTGTTCCAACAACTGCAAACAGGTTTGTTTTACTTTGCATTGATCAGAATCAACGTAGTCCCATCAATCAATCACACCAAAAAAGAACGAAAATAAAATGTACGTATATGCCATCCGCATTCGTCACTGGGTCCCGTCATCACCCGTTAGGTTACTTAACTAACGACAGAGCGGGGACTGGACTAGCGCGGGTTTAAAACATATACAACATCTAATAGTATATAAACCAATATACAATAATCGCTCCAGGCGTGATAATATGCAACATTACAGAAAAGTAATAAGTATCACAGAACAATACAGATAATCTGGGATCCCCGAGTTTCACAGAGCCGCTGCTGAAACCCGACGTTCCCCTGGTCGTGTGGATAGCCTGTGCAATGAAACCTAGACCCCTACGGGTGCGGCAAGTTACCCGCCAAAACCTGAAGCGAGGCAGCCCCTACAGCAAAGTGAATGGACCACCCTTCACTTCACGGAATCCGGTAACTTGAGCACCCCTCCTTGGGTCAACCTGTACCCCTTACGAGTGCGGCGAATAGTCTGCCAATTTCCGAGTGAGGCCCCTCTGCCACTCAAAGCCATGAGATGCGGACCCGTTGCCCTCCAGAACCCGGCTATCCGTGCACTCCGTCGCCGGGTAAAACTAGTACAGAAATGAAAAATATGTACAATGGGTACATCAACCTCGACCCGGTCGTGCCCCAAAAGAATATTATACAACAGGCAGCGACGACAGTCCACATGTTGGACGCTCACCCCGCAATATCAAATGTACAAATAAATCCAAACTGCACTACCATTGCACACTGCTATCCACCACGACAAATCCGCAACATCACAGCACAACACAGAACATCAACGCGAATGTCACGTTCGCAAACCCGTCTAAAAGAACTATAGCAATCAGACGCGGTTTACCGATCAAATGACATTCCCGGTCGGAGATATAATGTAAGCACTGTAAACTAACATGTTTAAATTTCGATCGACTAAATATCACGAAGTGGACCCCACGAACATCTGTTGAACAGTAACAAAATCTGGGCCCAAAAGATATATACCAAAAACCCCAATTTCCAGAGAACAACCCACTGTGCAAATTTGGAGCCATGATCTCACAGAATGGCCGCGGATGCGCGGTCAAACCATAGGTTTGACCGCGATTCCGCGGCGTTCTTTTGAATCACGTGCCCAAATTTGTACGGTGTGCTTATAAAACCTGTACAGATTTCTGTGATATGTGAATAATTTTAAGACTTGATTTAAAATCGACAGAAACTGTGAATGGAAATTTTGCAGTTTTTGATATTCGGTCCGATCGATGTTTTAAACACGTTAGCACAAGTTAGTAAAGAAAAATGGTGAGGCTTTGATACCACTGTAAGTCTACGTTAGCGCCCCGGCCGTCTACAGACGCCAAATGCGGAACAAAAAAACTTTTAACTGGCGCTATCGTATGCTTTAACCCGGATCTGCCATTATTGCTAAACTAACAAACTGTAAAGAGAGTAGAAAGGTTATACCGAATGATCCGATTCCTTCATTCTTTAACCATCATCCTACGCTCCATTGCGGCTGCTCTGTTCTCGTCGATCTCCGATCTCCTCGTCCAGGTGGCACCAAGTCAACGATTCTTTAAACGGGCTCCCGCCTCTGACTCGAGGCAACTCGGTCGTCAAGTTTGCTAAAAGAGACGACCAAGATTGATGTAGAGAATGAGTAGAAGACTTTGTCTCGTTCCGTCCAAAGCTATGGACGAACGGTTAATGAAGTTGCCAATTGATTCGGGTGATGGAAGGAAATGAGCAATGAAATTTCCATACACCCCAAAACTATCATAATCTTTTCACTAAATCAAGTGAGAGTGTGTGAGAGTGAGGAGGGGGCCAGCCATATATAAGGAGGTGGGGGTGAGTCTAGGAGAGAGGAGAGTGACCACAAGGATAAAAATATCAAGTGTGAACACAAGAAAATATCTAGTGTGAACACAAAGTGTGAACACAATAAATGCAACCAATGAAACATCAACACCATTATAACCTAGTCACCTCTTCTAGAACCTTCTAGAAGCATGACTCACCCTCATCCAAGAAAAGATAAATCCGTCTTTAACCTAATGTTAAAAGACGCCTGATAGAAAACTGGAAACTGGCAACTTCCAAAAGTGATCACGAAACGAATTTCAGGATAACCCCGTAACTGTATAAATATACCCGCATTTGTATTACGACCGAATACAAATGCAATTGAGACAAAGTTATTATATCTACTCAATATAATACTCGGATCCGGCTTAAACCAAAGCCGACCAGTATCATCTGCCCGAAATCTGACACGTGCGTAAACTCACGTGCATTTTCCGAACCCTACCATAAAACCATACGGCCTCTACAACGTTTCACCCGGACTTGGGAAACTGTCTGTGGAGGACTCTAATGACTCGTCAGTACCCTGGAAGTGGGTTTAACCACAAACCGTCAGCGGCACTAGCTATGCGTAACGGCTGCCCATGGACTGACCTCAAGGGAGGCCGATGAGCGAACTCATCCGGAAACCCTACTGAGCCTAACAGTGACAATATATATATACAGTCCGGTCCGTTCGTCAATGAGTATCGCATATCTGTCTAGGGGGCTTATAACGTCAGACCCCCAATAGCAGTATAAGTCGTGTCGGAGTGTAGCCCAATGATACCCTGAGATACTACTGGAGTACCTACCAGTAAATCACCTGCCACGGCCGTGGGCTTTGTGTAATGGCTCTCCTAGACACAGCACGATCTCACCGCCAATACCGGGAGAGACGAATCCCCTGCCGATCCGCTCACGTGCCTCCATGTGGCTCGGGACTGTACCCAAAAACTACCTGTTTGCACGACTCCTTTGAGCCGTGGTAGGGTAGAAATCAAAGCACAGTGGGAACTCACACGAGACATATGACGACCTCAGGTCGATGAACTAACCTGTACACATGTCACCAGGGAACTGCTATCTGACGATAGGTATAGTACTAACTAGAAGATTCCCGGCGAGTCCTGTCCGGTGTACTCATAACCCAATGAGCACGTGTATACATCTTAGGTGATCCAACTGACACCAGTGGCTTGTGAGACCGGCCACCGCCCCTCGTCCGGGTCTCGACTGTATACACTAGTCTACTCCGGAGTATCGATGCCCTGTCTCGAAACTCCCACGACTAGGGACTACAATTAAGGATATGCTTATAAACCACCCAACTCTCACGTATATGATCGCCATCATACTGTTGGTAGTAAAGCAAGATCCTAAGGGCTCTATCAAAGTGTAACATGTAATCAGTCACCTGAACATGTACACGACTGATAAAGGCAAACCAGGTAGCATACTATCATCTTGAGTAAGACTGTCCTACCGGTATAGGTCCTCCGCAATCATTGCAATCACGTACCTGTGATCCAATAATTGACTCTGAGGGCACTATCTCCAATATTTACGTCTTGGGTATATGATACCGGATCAGGATCCCGCATATGTAATCGGTTACATGGGATATAGATAGGTAGAGAACTGAGAATGGGTGATAAGTTTTAAGAGTTGGAAACGGTGCAAGTGTTGCAGCCAAGTATGTTGGCAGTTATCACCCTGTATTACCAAATACATTGATTCTGAAAGAATGTTATTAGATACCGAACCTGATATACAATATCATATCAGTCTCTTTATTAGTAACGAAGGATATAATTTTGTATTGTTGGATAATGTTTTGAACATTTCCTGTATCAAGAGTTGATCGGTTCAGGAACGTTATCTAAAAGCATATACGTTCTAAATCAAACTACAGTTCTTAACGTACAAAACACACACAAGAGGAACAGTTCAGAAATGAACGAATCCTTTTTGAGGCATTGTAGACTAGGTTATATCAATGCGAGCCGACTAGCTAAGTTGCATAAAGATGCATATTTAAACCAGTTTGAATTTACATCTTGTGAAACCTGCTAGTCATGTCACAAAGATAAGATGACCATAGCTCCATTTATTGGAAACAGAGAAAGAGTTAGTGAACTCTTGGGATTGATATATGATGATATATGAAGGTCCCCTGTCTACACATGCCAGGACCAGTTCTTTGTGCCTTATTACATTCACTGATAATCTCTCATGATTCGCACATGTGTTCTTGTTGAAACACAAGTCTGAAACTTTTGAGAAATTCAAAGAATATAAGTTAGAGGTAGAGAACCAAACACAGGTAAAAGTATTATGTCCTTTGATGTGATCAAGGAGGAGAATACTTGAGCACGTAATTCCTGGACTGTTCTATAGGAGAATGAGATTCTCTCTCAGCATTACTCCTCCGTATATACCACAGCACGTTGGTATATCGGGGCGGAGCAATCGCACCCTATGTGATATGGTGTGCTCCATGATGAGTACTACTGAGTTACCTATTTCCTTTTGTGAAGTTATGCACTTGTGAAGATTCATACCTATTGAATAGGGTTCCAATCAAATCAGGTGCCTACCACTCCATATGCGATATGGTATGGGAAGGGCCTATCTCTTAAGAATGTTAAGATTTGGGGTTGTCCGGCCTATGTCCAAAAGCAAAATACGGAGAAGCTCGAGGCAAGGTCAATTCTGTGGAAGTTTGTTGGATATCTCAAGCATTCGCAAGGAAATATCTTCTACCAAACTGAGGAGCAAAAGGTGTTTTGTTTCTCAGCATGCCACCTTTTGGAAAGGGAATTTCTTATGAAGAAATTAGTGGTCATGTGATAGAACTGGAAGGTGTTCCAGCTATACAAACTACAGTTGAAGAACCGGAGGATTCAATAGCTCCCAACGAACCTCAGCCTCTCGGCCGATCTGGTAGGTTACCTCATCCACCTGAGAGATACTTCGGTTTTCTCTATGACAGTGGGAGCGAGGATTGCATCATGAGATGATGACCTAACTAGTTTCGAGCAGGCCATCAGGAGTGGGGACTCTGTGAGAATGGCTGGATGCTAAGCGATCTGAGATGGAATCCATATACACCAACAAAGTATGGACTTTGGTTGCTTTATCTGAAGAGTTAAATCCCCATCAGGAGCAAGTAAATCTTGAGAAGATTACTTGGTGTACATGGAAAAGTTGAGACTTTCAAAGCTAAGACTTGATGCAAAAGGTTCTCGTCACAGACCCAGGTGTGGATAATGATGAAACCTTTTCTAGTCCCTATGCTTAAGTCCATCCAGATCCTACTTGCCATTGCTACATACCATGACAACGATATCTGGCGGTTGGGTGTCATGACTGCTTTTCTAAATGGTGATTTAGAAGAGAGCGTCTATAAGTACACAGCCAGAGGGCTTCGTAGATAGTGGGAATAGCGGAAACGTGTGCAAGTTGCTTTATGGGATAAAACAGGCATCGCGGAGTTGGAACATCTGTTTTTGATGTGGTAGTCAAAGAGTTTGACTTCATCAAAATGGTAGATGAACCTTGTATATACAAAAAGGTAGTAGGGAGCATGGTGATGATCCTCGTATTGTACATGGATGACATACTCATGATAGGGAAGGAGTTTCCTATGCTACGTGATTGATCTTCTTTTTGTGTGTAGGGAAAATGTTTCACAACCAAAGAAATTTATACCGCAATCAATTAACGGTGTCGATGTAGCGCGTTAATGAATATGGATCGTCCACTGAGATGCGTGTACTTGTTCGATTTTGCTTTAGATGAGTCGAATTGAAAATATAAAAGAAAATTCAAGGTAGTTGATTCAAGATTTGTGAGATTTGATTTTAAAAACATAAAGAAATAGATCAAGAATCAAGAAGATGTCCCCAATCAATTTGATTATCAAGATTTGAAGAATAGCTTGTAGGAATTGATCGAATTAGTAGCTATGATGAATACTAATTATGATGAATCTTATCTATTGATGGAATGTAGCTAAATCGATGATCAATGAATGAAGATTAGGGATCTATTGAAGAAACTAGGGTTTCTCCTTCGCTATCCCTTGTCTTTTCATTGATCCTCATTCAATTCTAGCCTCTAGCAAAGAGGATAATCAATTATTTGATCCCTAATTTGCAACAAAAAAATCAAGAACACTGATTTCGATCCATATTAGGTCATTGACAATTCTTTTTCCTAGAGTTTACAATTCTCATAAGATTTAAGATTGGTAAAATGATTTCATCATCATTAGATCTACCGATTCTCTCGATTCCGTTACAAGCGGAGATTTCACTCACACATCATGAAAATTAATGAATCAAGAATCAAGATATTTCATAATGCAAGAATTTAATGAAAACGAGAATTAACAATTTATCACCTTCATTAAATCTTCTTTAAATTTACACAACTCCTCAATTCGAGGTTCAAGATTAAGCTTTCGATCGCTCTTTAGAAGAGGTGAATTTGTCGTCGATCTTTGCGAAGCTCAATCGCCGTGAGTCACGGATCGTCGTGGATCTCTTGCTCGGATGATGATCGGCGTTGCGATGAAGGATCGTTGATTGCTCGCTTTATTTTCTTCTCAATGGATCTTGATCTTGAATTGGAATTTGATTTGGATGTTGTTTTGGATCAAGTTGTGTCACTCAACTTGTGCATGTTTTGCTCAATATTCAACAACACAACTCCTGAACTAATGAACTAATGAACAACCTTTGTAATGAAGCCATAGGTCCCCTTTTATAGTTTTTCCTTTATCTTCTCCTAGAAGCTTGGTCGTTATGAGGCTTGCATAGGAAGCTAGGTAGGTACCAAGCTTACACTAGAAGATTGGCTATTGTAGAGAAGCTTCTGGAGATTTCTAGGGACTTTGAAGCGTCTTGAAGAAGTTTTGCTGTTAAGAGAGAAGCCTCGGGAAATGTTGCAACCGCCGACGAGTCGAATCGGCCGCGGATCCACGGCGGATCGGCCTGGATCGGCCGCGGTTCCGCGGCCATTTAAGGAGATCACTGCATTAATTCTTCTGTGTTGTTTTTTGTTGGCTTTAGGGTCTTCTTATGATGTCTGGAATCTTATTTTCCTTTCTGAATCTCTGCCAGATTTCAAGTCTTTGACTTGATGCGTTTTTATCGGCACTTTTGTGATTCCGGTTCTTTGACATAAAGAATTTCTGCACAAAATCTTGAGACAGGTGTTGAGATATACAAAAATCATGCTTGAAGTAATAAACACTCAATTTCCCTCTAGAATTTCGGTTATAATGTATAACACAAGTTATTTGATATTTTGTAGACGAATTGCTAATATGTGTTATATTTATACCAAACACCCTTAGATGATTAGAAAGGGTAGGGAAATTGTTGTGTTAAGAATGCAATATTTTCGACTGATCAAATTCCCCAACACTTAATTTTGATTGTCTCGAGCAAATATCTTTTATTCAAGAGAAGGAGAAAATATAAAAAAAGAAAAACTAAGTAGCACACTTTCGTAGGCAACACGATTGCATTGAGCACGTGCAACAAGCCTTTCAACCTCTAGGTGTCCCTAGTAGGAGGAGTGTTGTCTCCTGAGTGTTTTCAGCGGATTACACCCACAAAATCCAATAATAAAAGGAAGACTGTGAAAGTTACATATAAATATAAGAATTGTAAAAGAAAAACTTTGAAAATTAGAGTTTCCAACGATACCAGCTTTTCGGTTGTCATGAGCCATATCTTAATAGTCATTAAAGATGTTAGAAATCACATCATCCCTCAATAAAACATCGCCTTTTGTCATGCCCCGTGATTGAAAAGAATTCTTGATGTGTAGTAATTGAGAAATTGTAAAGAAATCACAACCAAAAATTATTTGACCGCAATCAACTACGGTGTCGGATGTAGATTGTAAGTGAGTGCGGATCGTCCACAGGGACAGTGTAATCGTTCGTCTTTTGAATTAGATGAGTCAAAACTTTAAAGAAAACAAAACAAAACAATTCATGATTTAAAGAATTGAAGTTCAAGAATTAGAAAAATCTAGATCTAATAACATGAAAAAGATAGAATCAAGAATTGATAGTTTGTTGATTTTTCCAAACCAAATCTCAAGAATCGAAATGAGGCTCGTAGGAATCGATCGGATCTATAGATGTGATGTAATCTTACAATTACGTATTCTTATCCTTCGATGAATTGATACTAGATCGATGATGATCGACAAGAATTAGGGATTTCTAGTGAAACTAGGGTTTCATCTTATCCCTTGTTCTTTCGTCGATATCATTCACATTCTAGCCTCTAATAAATTCATGAAACGATCGTAGATCCCTAATTTCGAGCGATCACAATCAAGAAAGCATCGCAACGAAACTAGGTCATCGATTCTTGAACTTGCTAGGGTTTACAAAACTCGTAGGACTCAAGAATCGTTTAAAGATTTGTTACATCATCATTCTATTGATCGTCTCGACTCGTTAACGAGCGGAGTTTTACTCAAATATCATCACACGAACTACAATCATAAATTGAGATCGAATCATGATGCAAGAATTTAAAGAAAGCAAGATTCAAGAATTTCACCTTTTATTTATATCAACAATTTCGTTACATTCGCTCAAGAACTACAAGAGGAAGAACTCGATCGTCGATTTGGCTTCGCTCGTCTCCGTGAGTCGAAGTTCGGCTTGGATCACTTGCCCGATTGAAGATCGGCTCGGCTCCTAAAAGGTTGAAGGCTTCTTGCTTGATTGGTACTCAAGATCTTGAATTTGGAGTGGAATTAGCGTTAGGGTTTCGCACAAGCCTTGTCACTAGACTTGTGGAAGAAGATGAAGAATTGAAGAAGACTAAAGATTAATGAAGAATTAGCTAACTCAAGAACAACCTCAACCCTTAGATCTAGGTTCCTATTTATA
The DNA here is from genome assembly GCA_030015575.1 of Agapanthus africanus. Lineage (NCBI taxonomy): Eukaryota > Viridiplantae > Streptophyta > Magnoliopsida > Asparagales > Amaryllidaceae > Agapanthus > Agapanthus africanus. The sequence goes on from JASDDO010000014.1 coordinate 489,350,501, forward strand.
GCCATCTAAACCCTAGATCTAGGATTTGAATTTTAAGTTTCCCTCCAAAAGTTTGTTGAGGAAATTTGAATTTCCCTCCAAAAGTTAGTTAGAGGAGAAGCTTCTACATGTGATTAGTTAGGAGGGAGCTTCTAGTAGAGGTTAGTTAGGAGCTTAATTAGGGAGCTTTGCTTAATGATCTTTGCTGATCTGGCAAAAGACTCTGGAGAATTCTGGAATTTGACATGTCAAAATAAGGTGTAGGCCTTGAGATAGGAGTTTTGCACTGAAAATTGAGCGATGATGTGGCAATACCGCCGCGGAACCGCGGCGCAAGCCGGCTCCCGCCGCGGCTCCGCGGCTCTTTGGGGGCTTCATGGCTTGAAACTTCAATGGTAATTCTTGGGCTGTCTTATGGGCCTTTATCTGATATGTTGAATTTTATAATTCCTTCTGTATTGCTACCAGATCTGAAATCATTGAGTTGGCGTATTTTTGATCAGCTCTTTTGGCTTTGCTCCTGCAATTTCCTGCACAAATCTCGATACAAGTGTTGCGCAAATACAGAGATGCTGCGATGCCATGAAATGCAGTCAATTTCCCTTAAAGTGCCGGTTTAAAAGTCTAACACATGAAATCTGATATTTAACGACTGATTTGCTAATATGTGAAATATGAATACCGAACACTTCTAAATGAGTGCAAATGATCGGGAAATTGCCGTGTTAAAAATACATTATTTTCGACTGATCAAATTCCTCCAAACTTAATTTCGATCGTCTCGAGCGAACTGTTTTATTGAAAAGAGAAGGAGAAAATAAAGAAAGAGAAAAACTAACTAGCACACTTTCGTAGGCAACACGATTGCACTGAGCACGTGTAATAAGCCTTTAAACCTCTAGGTGTCCCTAGTAGGAGGAGTGTTGTCTCCTGAGGGTTTTCAGCGGATTGCACCAACAAAATCCAATAATAAAAGGAAGATCATGAATATTATATTTAAAGAAAAGAATTCTAAAAGAAAGACTTTGAAAATTAGGGTTTCCAACTAGGCTAGCTTTTCGGTTGTCATGAGCCCTATCTTAATGGTCATGAAAAGATGTCAGAAATCACGTCCTCCCTCAATAAAACATCGTCTTATTCTTCATTCCTATCTTTCTTCCAAACATTGATCATATAACCCTGCGTGTGTGTAAAGACATCCTTACACCCGGAGAATTCAATTCAAGCTATCATACTCTTCCCCATCAGCCTCAGTACTTTTTAATTAATGAATATTTAGATGAATTTGCTCACACACTTTCATGCGACCGTTAATACTTCTTGAGGTACTAACCGACCGATTACTCATGTGTTTGCTTATTTGGTGTATTTTCCTCGTCTTGCACCACCTCAGGCATAACAGTGACTCTCAGACCAGTTGGCCTTAGGGCACTAGGTGAAGAGGCACCCTTGCTATATATTTTTTTATTGCCCTTGGTGATAACAAAACCAGTGTCCATTTTTCTCACAATTTTATATTTTCTTCATTTTTTTTATTTTTATTTCCTTCATACTTTTGGCTTTAAGACAAGAGCATTTCAAGGTATCCTCTACTATCCAAGGCTTTAAGACGTGTGTAAGTGCGAATAGCAGGGTATCAACGTTCAAAATGTTTGGCTTCTAGAATAGAAACTATTTTTCAGACTTATTTTTATCCTCAGATTAGTGACGTCTTTCATCTTACTAACCCTTGAGACAACGGCTCATAACTACTTATTATTAGTTCGTATAAGAAAACTTCTAATTTTCTTGGTTTTCTTAAATTTTTCTAATCTCATGGATGTAATTTTTCACTGTCTAATCTTTTATTATCTTATTTATGTACAAAAATAATTTTATATTTTTGAAATTTTTTAAATTTTTATATGTTTTTGAAAATTTTTAAATTTTTATGGATATTGAAATTTTTTAAATTTTTATAGGTTTTTAAAGATGTTTTGTGCTTATGCAATGTATGATGCAAATGATGCGAAAATAAGCACAAACCTCCCCCAAACTTGTTTTCAACAGTGTCCTCACTGTTGTCATCTGCTATATCTCGAAAAACCTGTAAGCTTGGGAGGAATTTATTAGTGGGGGCAAAATATTTAAGTGAAGAACCTCCCCCAAACTTATTTTTGGCTCAAAATTTTGTAAAAATTTTCTTTTCAAGAGCCAGAAAAAATATACCCCCCCAAACTTGAGTTATGCAATGTTTATCTTTGAAAATCATATGAGGGGGTCAAAAATCAGTGGTCGATGCCAAGCTTTGCAAAGACCAAATGTTAACACCAACCATTTAAAATTTTTATCAATTCAGTGCTCTGGTTGGTGGAAGAAGAAGTGTGGAAAGGGTAAGTGGTGGAATAGAATGTGTGTGCGTCTCATTTTGGAGAGACGATGCAGTGAGTGTGATGGATTACTCGCATTCTTCTTACAAGTCAGAAGAAGGGGTGGAGGTTCAATTTCAATTATTGGGACATGATTCATCTCAACACCCGTGTTATTCAGAAATGCGAGTTCATCAGCGAAGATCTCCTCAAAAGTTTCATCAATACCCCGAAGAATAATGTCATCACAAAGTGCGGGGTGATCTTCAGACTCTAAAAGCAGTTCATAATCAGTGTTAATTGTTGACCCCGACATCTCGGTGGAAGAGTCCTTATGTGTATGATACATAGTTGGGTCAAACAATAACATATGAAAAGAGTCTAGATCAATATCAGGAGGATCATCAAATTCGCTGCTGTCGACATCCATTAAGTCGACAGAACATACCTGAGCAGTAGGTTCGGAGGGTACACTTCCCAACTTGTAAATGTTCAGCTCTATTGACCTATTCCCGAAGGATAGGGTCATAGAACCGTTACGACAGTTGATAATAGCATTGGAAGTGGCCAAAAAGGGGCGACCTAAAATCACCGGAATTTGGTTTCGTGGGTTCGCTAAAGGCTGTGTATCAATTACAATAAAGTCCACAGGGAATATGAATTCCCCGATTTTTATTAACACATCCTCCAGTTCACCCCTAGGTTTGGTGATAGATCGGTCAGCCATCTGGAGAGTGCAATGGGTTGGCTTCAACTCTCCGATACCTAGTTGCTCATAAACTGAATATGGAAGAAAGTTAACACTAGCGCCAAGGTCTAGTAGAGCACGGTTAATGTGTTTTTCCCCAATAGAAATGGAAATAGTAGGATATCCAGGATCCTTACGTTTCCTTGGTAATTGCTGGGGAAAGGCTGTGTCTACTGTTTTTTCCATGAATATCTTCTTGGGCACTTGAGTCTTCCTCTTCCTAGTGCACAAGTTCTTAAGAGTTTTCGCATAGGACGGAACTTGTTGGATGGCATCTAGGAGAAGGATGTTGATGTTAACTTGCTTTAAAATGTTCATAATCTTCTCCATATGTGGACTCGGTGTGTTAGCCCTTAACCGATTAGGATAAGGTGCTTTAGCAATAAGCGCTGGGTCCATCATAGGAGAAGAAATTGTGTGTGGACCCGATCCCAAAATAGAAGTGGGGATCGTCTGTGGAGGAGTAAAAGAGGTGGACTGAGGTGGCGAGCCTTCTGGGAAACGAAGAATAGGCTCGGAAGAAAATGGTAGGGTAGAAGAACAAGGATCAGAATTAGAAGTGTGTGTGTGAGGAAAGGTCTCAGCCGGGGTGTTATTGATTGATTTATCAGTATCATCAAACTCTTCCCCAACGTGAGTGTCAAGCACTCTTCCAGATCTCAACGTGATTGCATCCACATGATGTGAATAGCCAGGATTGGGTAAAGGTTGAGCTGGAAGTTTCACTTTCTCTCTTGCAGGCATTTCGGCTTTTAGTTGTGCAATTTGTTCTTCCATCGATTTGATATTCTCATTTTGAGAGACAATGATCTTTATCACATTCTCGACGGAAGATTGCAAACTTGTCGTCCCTTGGATGGATTGTTTCATGAAAGTATCCAAGGTTTGTGCTAGTGCAGAGGTATTATCTGTACCGGTCAATTGCAAAGGACTAGACGGTGCAAAAGTGTTGGCCGGATTTTGAAAGTTTTGTGCTTGGAAGGGGTGCTGACTCAATTGAAGTGGTGGCTGCTGTTGTGGTGGAGGGACCCTTTGGAAATGATTCGTGTTTGGAACCGTATTTTGAGATTGGGATTAGTTCTAAGCAAAATTAGGGTGATTCCTCCAACCCTGATTATATGTGGAGGAAGATGGATCGTTTCTAGGTCTTTGAAATGCGGCATTGGTATGCTCAAGACCTTGAAACGGACATTCTTCCGTCAAGTGAGACGGATCAGAACAGCAGCCACATACAGTTTTGGAGAGTGACATTTGATTTAGGGTGGTGGCTAAAAATTTATTTTCCATAGCGTCAAATTTCTTGTGTAAAGCTGAAATTTCAGCTCTAATTCCTATGGAAATATCATTGCCATCCCTAGACGATTGACTCACACCCTCCCACTGTAAAGATTTTTCAGCGAAATCTTCTAGAAATTTCCAGGCTTCCCCATCATCTTTAGTCATAAAGTTGCCTTGACACATTGATTCAAGGGTCTGTCTTGTGTTAGGATTAATGCCCTCATAAATGATTCGGCTCAGTTCCCATCTCGGGATGCCGTGATGTGGACATTGGACTAACAGATCCTTGAAACGTTCAAGACATTTTGAAAATGTTTCATTTGGAAGCTGGGTGAATTGATAGATTTCGCTACGGACTCGAGCCGTCTTTTGATGTGGGTAGAATTTCTTAAGGAATTCTTTGACGAATTCATCCCAATTTGAAATGGAATGTGCGGTAGTGTTATATAGCCACTTCTCGGCTAAATCGCACAAGGTAAATGGGAGAAGACGAAGATGCAAAGCATCCACAGACAACTGTGAGTACCCATAATTGCGCATACATTTTCAAATTTCGTGATAAATACGTATGCGTCTTCAGACTCGAGACCGTGAAACTTTGGTAGAAGGTTGATGTATTGGGGTTTTATTTGAAAATTTTCCCAGTTGGCTGGTGGAATGGAAAGACAGGTGGAAAGTGGACCTCGTGTAGGATAGCACTTCTCTTGGAGAGAGATGCGAGGTGGATTCTGCGCACCAACGGACGGCGGCAGGGTAGTGGAAAAGAAATTTGATGGAGTAGGATCCATCAGTGTGGGTGTGGTGGTGGGTAAAAGAAATGGTAAATGTAGAAATACCGACTTTAGGGTCGATGAGGGAAACGCGGACTTAACGGGCACTAGAATCCCGTGTCCAGCCTATCTTGCACTAAAAAGAGTTAGTACAAGTGGCAGCGTGAATTTATAATTAGGGGAAATGATATGAATGCGGTGTTTGTTTTGAAAAGTGGACGGATTTTTGAAAATATGATGCAAATCCCAAAATGCAACAAGCAAAACCCTAGAATCTAGTGGTCACCTAGGTCAAACTCTAGACCGCTCCTAACTGCCAAAAGACAAGTCGCAGGATAAATCCTCCACTGCCTCTTTGTCCCCCAGTGGCCAGGTAAGTGCCAGGTAAGTGCGAAGGTACTCCACTACGTAAGTAGTGGGCCTAATTAATAACCACTAGCCTTCGACACACTTGCCTTAGACACCACAAGAAAACGCGGATAAGCAATGAATTACCCACGGCCTTCTCTTGTCCTAAGTGAGCGCGACGGTCCTTAGAGTCATCTCTAGATATTTTTTAGTTAATTAGGGTAAATGCGGATGCAAATTTTGCGATTTTCGGGGCTTAGGAAGGGTAATGAACTCCCCACCTAATCTGGATTTGGTCTTTGCCCCTTAATGTCCGTATTAATTATGCAAACAACCACGAAAATCAAAAACAAGCACAATTTATTTTGCTTTTTGCGGCGCTGCGATTATTTGCAAAGAAACCTGCAGTAAAATGTTATTTGGAGTAGACAGAGAAGAAGATAACAAAGTAAGAAGATACCTGAGAAATTTTGGTGGAATGATGACGTCTGCACACGGCGGATTCGCCGCAAATGAGCGCTAATGCCGCGGAATCGCGGTCCCTTGTAGTGATCACTGCACTGAAATTTTTGGTATTGTTTCTAATTGTCTCCTGAGCTTTCTGGAATATTCAGAAAATTTTTTCCACAGCTCCATAAATTCCAGAATTCCTCGCAATCAAATCACAACAACACCTATTAGTGTTTGCGCGAATTTTGATCTAAAAATTATAATGGAATAAATTTTTCAACTCAAATTTCAAAATACGAACAATTAGCGCACTATCCCCGGCAACGGCGCCATTTGATTGAAAAGAATTCTTGATGTGTAGTAATTGAGAAATTGTAAAGAAATCACAACCAAAAATTATTTGACCGCTATCAACTACGGTGTCGGATATAGATTGTAAGTGAGTGCGGATCGTCCACAGGGACAGTGTAATCGTTCGTCTTTTGAATTAGATGAGTCAAAACTTTAAAGAAAAAAAAACAAAACAATTCATGATTTAAAGAATTGAAGTTCAAGAATTAGAAAAATCTAGATCTAATAACAAGAAAAAGATAGAATCAAGAATTGATAGTTTGTTGATTTTTCCAAACCAAATCTCAAGAATCGAAATGAGGCTCGTAGGAATCGATCGGATCTATAGATGTGATGTAATCTTACAATTACGTATTCTTATCCTTCGATGAATTGATACTAGATCGATGATGATCGACAAGAATTAGGGATTTCTAGTGAAACTAGGGTTTCATCTTATCCCTTGTCTTTCGTCGATATCATTCACATTCTAGCCTCTAGTAAATTCAAGAAACGATCGTAGATCCCTAATTTCGAGCGATCACAATCAAGAAAGCATCGCAACGAAACTAGGTCATCGATTCTTGAACTTGCTAGGGTTTACAAAACTCGTAGGACTCAAGAATCGTTTAAAGGTTTGTTACATCATCATTCTATTGATCGTCTCGACTCCTTAACGAGCGGAGTTTTACTCAAATATCATCACAAGAACTACAATCATAAATTGAGATCGAATCATGATGCAAGAATTTAAAGAAAGCAAGATTCAAGAATTTTACCTTTTATTTATATCAACAATTTCGTTACATTCGCTCAAGAACTACCAGAGGAAGAACTCGATCGTCGATTTGGCTTCGCTCGTCTCCGTGAGTCGCGGATCGGCTTGGATCACTTTCCCGATTGAAGATCGGCTCGGCTGCTAAAAGGTTGAAGGCTTCTTGCTTGATTGGTACTCAAGATCTTGAATTTGGAGTGGAATTAGGGTTAGGGTTTCGCACAAGCCTTGTCACTAGACTTGTGGAAGAAGATGAAGAATTGAAGAAGACTAAAGATTAATGAAGAATTAGCTAACTCAAGAACAACCTCAACCCTTAGATCTAGGTTCCTATTTATAGCCATCTAAACCCTAGATCTAGGATTTGAATTTTAAGTTTCCCTCCAAAAGTTTGTTGATGAAATTTGAATTTCCCTCCAAAAGTTAGTTAGAGGAGAAGCTTCTAGATGTGATTAGTTAGGAGGGAGCTTCTAGAAGAGGTTAGTTAGGAGCTTAATTAGGATTAGCTTTGCTTAATGAACTTTGCTGATCTGGCAGAAGACTTTGGAGAATTCTGGAATTTGACGTGTCAAAATGAGGTGTAGGCCTTGAGATAGGAGTTTTGCACTGAAAATTGAGCGATGATGTGGCAATACCGCCGCGGAACCGCGGCGAAAGCCGGCTCCCGCCGCGGTTCCGCGGCTCTTTGGGGGCTTCATTGCTTGAAACTTCAATGGTAATTCTTGGGCTGTCTTATGGGCCTTTATCTGATATGTTGAATTTTATAATTCCTTCTGTATTGCTACCAGATCTGAAATCATTGAGTTGGCGTATTTTTGATCCGCTCTTTTGGCTTTGCTCCTGCAATTTCCTGCACAAATCCCGATACAAGTGTTGCGCAAATACAGAGATGATGCGATGCCATGAAATGCAGTCAATTTCCTTTAAAGTGCCGGTTTAAAAGTCTAACAAATGAAATCTGATATTTAACGACAGATTTGCTAATATGTGAAATATGAATACCGAACACTTCTAAATGAGTGCAAATGATCGGGAAATTGCCGTGTTAAAAATACATTATTTTTGACTGATCACCCCGCTTCCTAGAGTACGCTAAATTGGGCACGTGACATAGCCAACCATGCTACTTGTGGGTAGGAAGTATCCATCCACAGTCACATTACGGCTATAGAGATATCAAGAACAAAATGAAACTATCTAAAACATGTACATAAGCCAAGATAACATGATTCAAGAATAATAAAAGTGCGGAAGCAAAAGATCCAATACAAAATAAATGGATTGTATGTCCCATAATACGGGCTCACATCAGGACTAAAATGCAGAAAATAAAAGAACTAACTACTGTTGACACCTCACAGCTCAGCCTGCTGGCTGAAGTACTCTGCTCGGACTGCAGCAAAGGTACAGGATCTGGGCCATGCAAAACCCAGATGTCAGCGCGTCATATCATCAAGTAATAATATAAACAGGGTAACAGGCAATGCAAGTATAAACCTGAATGAAAAGCAGGTGTAACAGTAATATAAATCAAGGCAGTAAAGGGTAGTGTGCAGTGAGTAAACTAAATTGTTCTATTGGGTTTTCTACTCTAAAGTCTTTGAAATCAATTTGATGAATCATCGATGTAACTCAATATTATCCCGTGAATGCCCTGGACCACGGTCTACAGACTCTCGGGCTGAAACCGAGACGTGCCGCTACGCACTAACAGGAGAGGAGTACAGACAAACGATGTCAGCAGCATCGTCACGAGGCGGGCCTAGCCTCTAAAACTGATCAGTATAAGTGAGCAACTGTCGAGTTACAAGTCAGGATTTCATCATTGATTTCCCTATGCCCCCAAGTTATATGTGTCAAGTCAGTTATTCCGTAATCAAGAATTAATGCCAACACAGGATTAGGTAAGAGCAGGTTTGTCTGGATAGACAACAGGAACGGTCCGTGAGGACTACATGTCAGGTTTGTTGGCATTAGACACAAGATCAGGTAACGGGTCAAGTCATGGTACATCAGGTCAAATCAAGTAGTGTACGGTACCATGTCGGGTAAATCAATATGTGTTTAGCAAGTCAGGCCAGGGTGTAAAAGATAACATGTGGGTACTCATAAACAGCTAGCATAATCATAAATAATCAAGCATGGTTATCAACAACACAACCTGATCAATAAGTTAAGCAATAAAGCAGCTTTAATTACTGTAAGTCCACGTTGCCCACCCCGGTGCTTGCGGGGAGGCGGAAAACGGAATAAAAATCGGATTTTTATCGAACTAGGCAACATGGACTAGCTTAAGGAGGATCTTTGCTAAACAAAAACTAACTAAAAGCTAACTAGAATTAGCTACATGGAAGAATGGTTATACCTAGGGCTTTATGTCCTTCTCTCCTTGCTCCTTGGAGTGGAAGAAAGAAATCACCTTGTTGCCTTCTCTAGTCGAAGAAGGATTCACCCGAGAGCCTCAACCTTTGGCTTCAACTGTTGGAGATAGTGCCCTCAAAGTCGATTATTGGATCGCAGGTACGTGATTGTAATGATTGAGGCAGGACCTATACCGATATGACAGTCTTGCTCGAGATGATAGTATACTATCTAGTTTGTCTTTATCATCGTATACATGCTATTGCATGATTGATAGAGCCCATAGGATTCTGCTTGACAGCCAGCAGTATGATGGTGATCATATACGTGGGAGCTGGGGTCTATAAGCACATCCTTAAAGTGTCCCTAGTCGTGGGAGTTTCGAGACAGGGCATCGATACTCCAGAGTAGACTAGTGTATATAGTCGAGACCCCAACGAGGGGCGGTGGCCGGTCTCACAAGCCACTGGTGTCAGTTGGATCACCTAAGATATATACAGGTGCTCATTAGGTTATGAGTACACCGGACAGGACTCGCCGGGAACATGCTAGTTGGTATTATACATATCGTCAGATAACAGTTCCCTGGTGACATGTGTACAGGTTAGTTCATCGACCTAAGATCGTCATTTGTCTCATGTGAGTTCCCACTGTGCTTAGATTACTACCCTACCATGCTCAAAGGTGTTGTGCAAACAGGTTTTAGTTGGGTACAGTCCTGAGCCACATTAGAGGCAAGTGAGCGGATCTCGGGGATTCGTCTCTCCCGGTATTGGGGGTTGATGTCGCGCAGTGCACGGATGGCCATCACTAGAAACCCCCGGCCGAGGTAATGGAGAATTACTGATTTGGATCAGTAGTTTCTCAAGTGGTGATGGGCTTCATGCCGACACGATTTATCGCGTTGTTAGGGGTCTGACTTTATCCATCCCCTAGACTCGATATGTGATACTCTTTAGACGAATGAACCGGACTGTATATACATTGTCACTGTCAGGCTCAGTAGGGTTTATAGATGAGTTCGCTCGTCAGCTTCCCTTCCAATCAATACATAGGCAAAACGTTACGTGCAGGTTGTACCTCTGACGTGCTAGTGGTTATACCCAGTGCCAGTGTATTGATGAGTCATTAGAGTCCCCCACAGACACTTTCCCAAGTTTGGGCGAAACGTTGTAGAGGCCGTATGGGTTTATGGCAAGATTCGGAAAAAGCACGTGCGTTTTCGCACATGTCGTTTTTCGGGCAGATAATATTGGTAGGCTTTGGTTTAAGCCGGAACCCAGTATTATACTGTGTAGATATAATATCTTTGTCTCAGATGCGTTTGTATTCGGTCGTAATACAAATGCGGGTATGTTTATACTGATACGGGGTTATCCTGAAATTCGTTTCGGGATCACTTTTGGAAGTTGCCAGTTTCCAGTTTTCTATCAGCCGTCTTTTAACATTCGGTTAAAGATGGATTTATCTTTTCTTGATGAGGTGAGTCAGTGTTCTAGAAGGTTCTAGAGAGGGTGACTAAGCTTATGAGTCATAAGGTCATTAATGGTGTAATTAATGACAAAGTGACTAGGTTTATTATGATTGGTTTGCTTTTAATATGTTCATAATTTGTGTTCACACTAGATGTTTTCTTATGATCACCTCCCCATGCTCCAACCCTCACCTCCCTCCCTCTACTTATATGGCCGGCCTTCCCCTCCTCTCAGGCTCATGGTTGTTGTTCATTTGGGAAGAAAAAGATTATAGTTTTGGTGTATGGAAATTTCATATCTCATTTCATTCCATCACCCGATCCAAAAGGCAACTTCATTAACCGTTCGTCCATTGCCTTAGACGTAACGAGATAAAGTGTTCTACTCATTCTCTACTTCATCTTGGTTGTCTCTTTTAGCAAACTTGACGATCGAGTTGCCTCGTTTCAGAGACGGGAGCCCGTTTAAAGATCCGTCGACGTGGTGCCACCTGGACGATAGGATTGAAGATCGAGGAGATCGGAGCATCCGCAACATGCGTGGGATGATGGTTGAAGACCGAAGAACTCGGATCATTCGGTATAACGTTTCTACCCCTTTGCAATTTGTTTGTTTAGCTTTAATGACAAATCCGGGTTACGGAACACGATAGCGCCAGTTTCGTTAAAAGTTTTTGTTCCGCATTTGGCGTCTGTTAGACGGCCGGAGCGGTACCGTGGACTTACAATGGTATCAGAGCCTAACCATTAACCTTTACTAACTTGTGCTAACGCGTTTAAAATATCGATCGAACCGAATTTCGAAAACCGCAAAATTCCATGTTCACAGTTTCTGTCGATTTTAAATCTAGTCCAAAAATTATTTTGCATATCACAGAAAAGATAGCAGGTTTTTAAAGAATTCTGGTGAAATTTGGTCAACTAAAGCTTCTAAAGCGCCGTGGAACCGCCACGAAAACCCTAGTTTGGCCGCGGTTCCGCCGCCGTTTTGGAGCTACAGTAAACCATTTTTCTACAGTAGGTTCTTCTTGGGAAATTGTGGTTTTTGGTATATGTCTTTTGGGCCAATATTTTGTTACTGTACATAAGATGTACGTGGGGCCCACTTCGTGATATTTAGTCGATCGAAATTTTAAACTTGTTAGTTTACAGTATTTACATTATATCTCCGACCGGGAATGTCATTTGATGGGTAAACCGCGTCTGATTGCTATAGTTCTTTTTGACCGGTTTGCGAACGTGACATTCGCGTTGATGTTCTGTGTTGTGCTGTATTGTTGCGGATATGTCGTGGTGGATAGCAGGGTGCAATGATAGTGCTGTTTGGATTTATTTGTACATTTGATATTGCGGGGCGAGCGTCCAACATGTGGACTGCCGTTACAGCCTGTTTGTATAATATTCTTTTGGGGCACGACCGGGTCGAGATCGATGTACCCGTTGTATATTTTTCATTTCTATACTAGGTTTATCCCGTGAAGGAGTGCACGGATAGCCGGGTTCTGATGGGCAACGGGTCCGTATCGCATGGCTTTGAGAGGTAGAGGGACCTCACTCTAGAATTGGCAGACTATTCGCCGCACTCGTAGGGGGTACAGGTTGACCCAAGGAAGGGTGCTCAATTTACTGGATTCCGTGAAGTGCCGGGTGTTCCATTCACTATGTTGTGGGGGACTACCTCACTTCAGGTTTTGGCGGGTAACTTTCCGCACCCGTAGGGGTCTAGGTTTCATTGCACAGGCTATCCACACGACCAGGGGAACGTCAGGTTTCAGCAGTGGCTCTGTGAAACCCGGGGATCCCAGATTATCTGTATTGTTCTGTGATGCTTATTACTTTACTGTAATATGGCATATTATCATGCCTGGAGCGATTACTGTATATTGGTATATATAGTATTAGATGTTGTATATGTTTTACACCCGCGCTAGTCCAGCCCCCGCTATGTCGTTAGTTAAGTAACCTAACGGGTGATGACGGGACCCAGTGGCGAATGCGGATGGCATATACGTACATTTTATTTTCGTTCTTTTCTGGTGTGATTGATTGATGGGACTGTGTTGATTCTTATCAATGCAAAGATAAAACAAACCTATAATTGATGTTGTTGGAACAAATTTTAAAAAGTGTTATTACAAAGACGTTTCTTTTTGTTTTGCATAGTGATATTCAGTTTAGAATATGCCGCACCTCATTCGACGAGGCAAGGGCTGAGATCCCTTCACCGGGAGTGACCCCTTGGACAGAAGTTTACGTCAGGTTAATAACTTCAATATAGTCGATTACAAGTTGCTTTGCATCGCGGTATTCAGTTGGAATATCCTGCACCTCATTACATGAGGAAAGAGCCGAGATCCCTTCACCGGGAGTGACCTCTTTATCAAAGGTTTTTTCGCCACTATAATTTTATAAAAAGCTATCAGGTTCCTTCAACGAGATCAAGTTCATTACGTTAAAGGTTTTTCGCCAAAAACCAGCCGTAGCCCTCCGTCGTATCTTATGGATGGTCAGTAGTATTCAAGCTATGTTTGTTGGCTTTCGTCAAGGCATAGTGCTTGGTAGCTGCTGGGGTATTCATTTGTAGCATAGATAGATGTGTTGGTTTGGGACAGTCGTATTACCTTGTGGGCTTTCGTCAAGGGTATGTACGGGTGGGTTCAAATTAACCTGGACTATGAGGGGCAGAACTTGACATGTGACTTATGATTTGTTGGCTTTCGTTAAGGTCATAAGAGCATGGGGAAAAAATCACATCGGGAGTTTCAAATATAAAGCAATCTTGCCAGGCATGCGCATACCTTCTGGAGTGTGATAACTTGAGTGGCTTCCATCAAGTTATCATGCGATGATAGTTGGATCCCGATTCTCACTGATGAGTTGGTTTACTGTTCGGGTGATCCCGACTAATTCTTCTTTCTGTTTTGGAGGAGAATTTGAGATAACAGTAAGAGGTTTCTGTTAGTTATATGTATGCCCTAGAGGCCACTACTGTACATTGGATGTATATTGTAGTGGATGCTGGGACATATATAGGTAGGACTTTCTTGCTCGACATGATAGTACGCTATCTGGTTGCTCTTTATCTTAACATGTATACTTTCTGTCTCTCTGATTACATGTTGATAAAGCCCTTAGGATGTGTACTCGACTTCCAGGACTATAATGCAGATCATACTAGTGGGGCCTGGGTAGTCAATGAGTGCATCCTTCATTGTTCCTAGTCATGGGAATATCGAGACGGGGCATCGATATTCCAGAGTAGACTAGCGCATATTTTCTCGACCCATGCGATGGGCGATGGATGATCCCATATCCATTGGTGTTTGACATCGAAGATAGTATGCGGGTGCTCAGTGGAGACTGGGTACACTGAACGGACTCGCCGAGAACTCCCAGATGGTATTATACCTCACGTCAGATGGCAGTTCTCTGGTGACACTGGTACAGCTTAGTCTGTTGACCCGAGATCGTCATAGAGTCTTGTGTGTCTCCCACTGTGCTTTGATTTCCACCCTACCACGGCTCTACTGAGTTGTGCAAACAGGTGGTTTTTGGGTACAGTCCCGATTCACATGGAAGCAATGAGCGATAGGAGGGGATTCGTCTCTCCCGGTATTGGGGGTTGATGTTGTGCTATGTTCGACTGGCCATAACAGGAAATCCCTGGCCAGGGTTGCAGTGATATACTGGTAAGAGTTATCAGTAGTTTCACGATAGTTATGGACCTTACGTCGGCATGACTTATTGAGCTATTGTGGTTTGACGTTTATCACCCCTAGGCGAGATATGCGACATATCATACGAACAGACCGGACTGTACGGTAAGTGTTACTGGTTGGATTCACAGGAGTGTGAGCGGGCTTGCTCGTCGATCTTCTGATCGCTCAATACCCGGGTGGCCGTTACGTTTAGCAGACCGCTTGCGGCTTGTGGATGTTTGATATGATCATCATCTGCTGCCGGTGTATTGACGAGTCTTTAGAGTCCTACACAGAGGTTTCCTGGCTCAAGCGAAACGAAATAGGAGCGCATATGAGATATGAGCGGGACCGAGAATAATTCGTGTATGTGATACCGTATTCCATTCTTGCGATGAATGTATCGAATGGTTGTATGCGATATAACCTAGTTATCGAATCAAGGATTGATTCGATAAGCCGATACATTGGATACTAGCCGGTTATATGCGATATAACCGGATCATTGAATCAAGTGTTGATTTAATGATTTAATGTATAATTATATATTTGATATATTACTTTGCATTAACTAGTATTGGTTCACTTTAAATGGATTTACTCACTTGGTTTGTACACATTGTATATGTGATATATTTTGTGCACATGATTGTATCATGTTTGATGATACATGCAAGCTAGGGTTAGTATAAAGAATTAGACCATGGTTAGGTTTATGATTAGGGTTTTCTTTTTTATTACTTATTCATTTATTTATTCTTTTTGTTTATTTTGGCAAAAGAAAAAGATAAAGAGAAAAAGAATGGTTGCTTGTTTTGTTTTTAGTTGAAGTTTCTTGAAACTTTGACCAAGTCACCATTCTTGTCTCATCCTTAACCCTAACCATTCAAGTTAACCATGGTCCATTCTCTACAACTAACCAAGGTTAGTAAATGATAAGTATTGATTTATTTATCATTTACATATCACATATAATATTCTTTATCATATCTTCTTCTTCTTCTTCATCTTCTTCTTCCATGAAGAAAGCTTGCTACTCCAATGGCAAGTGATGAAAACTAGTGAGAAATCAAAAACTAAAGTCTACCCACTTCCTATTTCTTCATCCTCTACCTCTTGCCAAGTAGTATAGGGTGTTTCCTTCACAATTTATCATGGCTTGGTGAAGGTGGAGCTTGATCTAGTGATGCCTCGACGTAGATCATCTTCGTCACGTCGTCGATGACCTAGCCTTTTTTTCCTCCGATGAAGCCGACGCTAGAGCCCAAGATACGATTTGGACAGCGAGGGGACTTCATCACGGAGCCTAGGAGGTGGTGGACCGGATCTACAAAGGTTGTAGCCCCTTCCCTTTAGCTATATTTCCGTTTACATGCTTGCTTCGCCTATATATTTCTAGTTAACAATCCGTTCTAGGGTTTCTCGGCACCGTAATTTTTAGAAATTGGCATGTTTGATCACTTGTGAGACTCCATTAGTGTGCCTAGGATCCCTACAGTGGTATCAGAGCCTAGCTAGAGCCTTAGGTGAAGTCCAGACGGAATTAGAAGTCCGATCGACCCGAAACCCCGATTTTAACATGCTCTCTGGACGTTTTTGAAATTCGTGGTTTTTTCGATATTAAAAATATGCAGAAAAATCAGCAGGAATATTTAAGAGTTACTGTAAAATTCTATCCCCTAACTCCATCATGCTGCCATGGATCCGCGGCACGAGCATGGCTCGTGCGGCGGTTCCGCGGCCGTACGGACTCCTTATTCAAAACAGTTTACACAATAACTCCTAATTTCTAGTGGTGGTTTTCCTGGGAATTTTTAATATTTATTCCAAAGTTTTATTTTTTGGGTTGTATTGGGGACTCGGTGTATTCGATTGGACTGTCTAATATTTGTCGGTGTGCTTTTCCGGGTATTTTAGAATATGTTAGAAAGTTCGACCGGATATAAATACCCACTTTTTCCCCTGCCGGGAAATTTCCAATTGTTGGATTTTTCCGTAGTTTAACGACGTTCTAAGTAGTGCAAGTAACGCGATGGACCCTCTAGAAGACAACAAACCTTAACTCGATTATGTGACCGTCTTGAACTGCCCTTTGAACCTTCGGGTTTGGGGCAGTACGGCGTGCCACATGTGAGGCGTTGGCTTGACCCTTCTACGGCTGGACCGTTGGTACTGAGGCACGAACTGAATGTTGTTAGACTTATTTCATGTGTTGAGTTGTATCGGGAAAACTTGGGTGTTCGATTGTTCGATCGAAAAGTTTAGCATTTTCTATTTATCCGGAATTTGATACAATAATTGGAATTCACAAATTGTTATGAGATAACGGAATGAATATTATAAACATAGCAGTTTAGTCTCACTTGATTGGTTGCCACGGAATTTTGATGTGATCAAAGGTCCGTCGCAATCACGTAGCATAC
Source organism: Agapanthus africanus (assembly GCA_030015575.1). Classification (NCBI taxonomy): domain Eukaryota; kingdom Viridiplantae; phylum Streptophyta; class Magnoliopsida; order Asparagales; family Amaryllidaceae; genus Agapanthus; species Agapanthus africanus. The sequence goes on from JASDDO010000014.1 coordinate 489,367,483, forward strand.
GCGGATACTCGCCGGGTAAACTTAATAGACAGCCTCACTCCATAGCCCCGACCAAGTGACTATAGGAGAACCCCGTCGCCGAAAGCATCCGGTCGAGTGCTCGCGGCAGCGGTGTTCCGCCTTGGTGCACTTCGTCGACGGTATCGGGGGTGCGGCCGCCTACTAAAGTTTGCGACGAGCATTCGATCAGAATGTCAGGAATCCTGTTGAATTGCCCGACTCGATATTGAAAAGTGTTTTCGATCTTAAGACTAAAATGCGGGGTTTATAATTGTTAGGCATGCGATGTCTAAGGAATTCATTTGATTGGGCATGCAATGTCTAAAGAGGTTGCGGATTCCAACTGTTGTAGTTTTACACTTTCTTTTCTGTGACCGTAAGTGTAATATGTGATATCGCCGGTTTCGTTGCTATATGTGAACGACTATTGGGATGGACATATTTACTTACGTTGATGACATGTGATGTTAAGTGTTGCTGGATATGTTATATTGGATTGTCGTGTTTGAATAGCCGGGTTTTTTTTATGTGAGATGAGTGTTTTTTCATTTTCATTCATGTAAAAACTTGTATGTAATATTCTTTTATTGGGGCACTTCCAGGTTGCGGAAGTTGTCACCGTTGATGTATATTATTTACTTTTCTGCACTAGGATAGACCCAAGGAGGGGAGCACAAGTAACCGGGTTCTGGGGTCCAGTGGGAGACCAACTCGAGGAGTCGAGTCCGGGTCTCCTAACCCTAGAATTGGTAGGGTTGCTTGCCGCTCTCGTAGGGGTCTAGGGGTGTGGGATTGGCTATTCATCACGACCGTGGAATCCGTGTTTTATACTGGCTCGTATTGAAAACACGGACGTCCTAGAATATCCAATATTTCATATGATTCTTTCTGCTGCGTTTTCTGTGATGTGATCATGCGATGTTCTGTGCTCTGTTCAGATAGATGTAGTATATAGTATATATGATATATTATATAGACGTTGCTTATGTTTTACACCCGCGCTAGCCCTGCCTCGCTCTGCCGTTAGTTACCTAACCTAACGGTGCAGACGGGACATCGAGGCGAATATGGATGGCATAAGCGTACGTTATATTTATCTGTGATGATTAGGTGGAATTAAATGATGGGATATTCATTAATGAGATTAATGAAAGAAAATAAACCTAATTGATGTTGTGGAATCGAATTTCAAAATGAAAACAGGTAGCTACAGTTCTTGCTTTGCATCGCGGTGTTCCTTGTAGAACATCCTGCACCTTATTCGATAGGGAAAGGACCGAGATCCCTTCACCGGTAGTGACTCCTTTAGCAATAACTGGCAGATGCTACATCACTCGGTTTGTCTTTTGATAGCTTCTATAGTTTCTGCTTTGCACAGTGATATATATGATATTTCCCGCACCTCATTCGACGAGGAAAGGGCTGACGATCCCTTCGCCGGGTGTGACCCCTTTAGCAAAACTAGAAAAGCCTAAAAAACATTCCATTTAAAAAAAACCATTTGATTCTGCAACGAGATCAACTTCAAAGCGTTAAAGGTTTTCATAAAAACCAGCCGCAACCCTCCATCATTTTAGGAAGTAGAGTACTTAGTATTCGTGCTGTGTTTGTTGACCATAGTCAAGGCACAGTGTACGGTAGCTAAGTGATGTCTTCCTATACCGCATATGATGCGATTAGTTAGGACAGTCACGTGACTTTGTTGACCTTAGTTAAGGGTCATGTGGGTAGGTCTAATTAATCACGAAATGACGGGTAGAACTTGACTAGTACTTATGATTTGTTGACCATAGTTAAGGTCATAAGTGCTAGGGGTAAAAACTTTTATCGGGAGTTTCAAGTGTTGAAACTTGCAATGAGATTGCATACCTTCTATATGATAGTTGGATCCTAATACCCACTGTGAGTAATTGTTACTCCTGGGAGAGTTTTGCACTTTGCAATTAGCCGATCAAGTAGGTGTCTAGAAAGGTGTTAACGAGGTTACGCCTCTGGGAAAACGAGGTTTACTGTAATTAGGTCCGTGCGAAAGCACGGGGAACCTCCCTCAAAGTACCGACACTAGCCTGGCTGAAAGATTGGCGAACTTATAGAGTGTAATTAATCCCGGTTAGTCTTTCCTTTTAGGGTTTGAAGGAAGATTTGATAAAAACAGTGGGAGCCATCCTGATTAGATAAAATATATAACCAATCTGATCTTGCAAGAGCGCACGCTGAGTGTTTTCTTCTCTCTCTCTCTCCAGGTAGCGACCATATCACGCCTTAATCAAGATAATAATATGGGTGTATTGACCGAACCCGCTTGTTATACTGAGCTGGGGAACGTTGGACCCGCTCCGACTTATAATTGTTATAAGACCGAGCAGGAAATAGGGGAATACCAGATTTCCTATGCCGCCCAAACGAAGAAAGTGCATATGATGCATCTCCTTCGGGTATGTTCATTACAAAGAACTGTTTCTCAGTATCCTCTGAATCCTGGGTATATAATACCGGATCAGGATCCCAGATATGTAAGCTGTTACATAGGGCTACTAAAAGGTAGAAAAACTGAGAACGGGTGATAAGTTTCATGAGACAGAAACCGGGGCAAGTGTTGCAGCCAAGTCTGTTGGTCACTGTCACCCTGTATTACCAATACATTGATTCTGAACAAATGCTATTAGATACCGAACCTGATATACAAAATCATATCAGTCTCTTTATTAGTAAAGAAATGATATAATTTTGTATTGTTGGATAATGTTTTGAACATTTCCTATATCAAAAGTTGATCGGTTCAGGCACGTTATCTAAAAGCATTGACGTTCTAAATCAAACTACAGTTCCTTGTATACAGAACACACACAAGAGGAAGAGTTCAGAAATGAACGAATCCTTCTTGAGGCATTGTAGACTAGGTCACATCAATGCGACCCGACTGGCTGAAGTTACATTTTAGATGCATATTTAAATCAGTTTGAATTTACATCTTGTGAAACTTGCCAGTCATGTCACAAAGATAAGATGACCATAGCTCTGTTTATTGGAAACAGAGAAAGAGTTGGTAAACTCTTGGGACTGATACATTATGATGTATGTAAGGTCTCCTGTCTACACATGCCAGGACTGGTTCTTTATACTTCATTACGTTCTCTGATAATCTTTCAAGATTCAGTCATATGTTCCTATTGAAACATGAGTCCGAACCTTTTGAGATATTCACAGAATATAAGTTAGAAGCAGAGAACCAAAATATGAGTGTAAGTATTATGTCCTATGATAAGATCAGGGAGGAGAATACTTGTGCATAGAATTCCTGGACTATTCTAAAGGAGAATGAGATTTTCTCTCAGTGTTACTCCTCTGAATACACCACAGCACAACGGTGTATCGGGACGGAGCAAGCACACAATATTAGATATCGTGTGCTCTATGATGAGTATTACTGAGTTACCTGTTTCCTTTTGGGTGTCATGCACTTGAGAAGCTGCATACATATTGAATTAGGTTTGAATCAAATCAGTGCCTACCACTCCATATGAGATATGGTATGGGAAGAGCCCATGTCTTAAGCTAGTTATGATTTGGGGTTGTCCGGCCTATGTTTAAAGCAAAATCCGGACAAGATCGAGGCAGGATCAGTTCTGTAGAACTGGAAAGGTTCCAGCTATACAAAAACTGTTGTTGATGATTTGACAGAACCAAAGGATTCTATAGTTCCCGACGAACCTCAGCCTCTCCGCCGATCTAGTAGGGTTCCTCATCCGCCTGAGAGATACCTCGGTTTCTCGATGAAAGTGGGAGCGAGGAATGCATCATAAGATGATGACCCAACTAGTTTCGAGCAGGCCATCGAGAGTAGGGACTCTGTAAGAATGGCTGGATACTTAGCGATCTGAGATGGAATCCATATACACCAGCAAAGTATGGACTTTGGTTGCTATATCTGAAGGGTTAAATCCCCATCAGGAGCAAGTATATCTTGAGAAGATTACTTGGTGTAGATGGAAAAGTTGAGACTTTCAAAGCTAGGCTTATTAAAGGTTTTAGTCATCAACCAGGCATGGATAATGATGAAACCTTTTCCAAGTGACTATGCTTAAGTCCATCCAGATCCTACTTGCCACGGCTACATACCATGACTGCGATATCTGGTGGTTGGGTGCCATGACTACTTTTCTAAATACTGATTTAGAAGAGAACGTCTATAAGAACACAGCCAGAGATCTTCGTAAACTGTGGGAGCAGCGGAAACGTGTGCAAGTTGCTTTACATAATGAAGCAGGCATCGCGGAGTTGGAACGTCTGTTTTGATGTGATAGTCAAAGTGTTTGACTTCATCAAAATGGTAGATGAACCTTGTATATACAAAAGGGTAGTAGAGAGTAAGGTGGTCATCTTCGTATTGTACGTAGACAACATACTCTTGATAGGAAAAGAGTTTCTTATACTACAATCGGCCAATCTCCTATTATCACTAGGATTCTCCAAATAGGATCAAAGTGATACCTCCTAAATTCTAAGTTTTCATCTATGAGATAGATGTAATTGGATGCTAGGATTCTCACTAGATGTAGTGAGATGGTATCAATCGATCCTGGGGAGAATCACTGGAAACGTTCCAGGGTGATAAAGACGACTGAATGTCAGTCACGGGCATTGTCTTTACCCTCAGTAAAGGGACGGTATGTTGGAAGAGTTCCAAGCTAGATACCGTGGCAAACTAGACGATAAAGGCTGGTAACATCGCTATTGAAGATACTACCAAAGAGGCAGTTTGGGTGTATATTGGTTCATAAGATGAACTGGGTTCCTGCCACTGTATGACAATGGAAGTGTGGCTTAGGCCCTGGAACCCTGGTCCCATCAGTGACCCAGACAAATTCTGAGGCAGCGTCACCTGATCATGGAGATAGTTGATCTCCGGGGTGATTGAGGTTAGGAGAGTAGACTCAGAGGACAACACGGCGGATCCACTCACGAAGGCCTTTTCCCAGAGAGAGACTCATATGGGATGGTTGTGTATTAGATACTGCGACAACTGCTACAGATGGCCCTATTGCAAGTGGGAGATTGTTTGTTATATGTATGCCCAAGAGGCCATTACTGTACATTGGATGTATATTGTAGTGGATGCTGGGACATATATGTAAGTCTACGGTAGCGCCCCGGTAGTCTACAGACGCCAAATGCGGAACAAAAACTTTTTAACTGGCGCTATCGTATACTTTAACCCGGATCTGCCATTATTGCTAAACTAACAAACTGTAAAGAGTGTAGGAAGATTGTACCGAACGATCCGAGTCCTTCGTTCTTCAACCATCATCCCACGCTCCGTTGCGGCTGCTCCGATCTCGTCGATCTCCGATCTCCTCGTCGAGGTGGCACCACATGATCGGTTCTTTAAACGGGCTCCCGCCTCTGACTCGAGGCAACTCGATCGTCAAGTTTGCTAAAAGAGACGACCAAGAAAGATGTAGAGAATGAGTAGATGACTTTGTCTCACTTCGTCCAAATCCGTGGACGATCGGTTAATGAAGTTGCCGTGGAAATCGGGTGATGGAATGAAATGAACTGTAAAATTCCATACACCCTGAATACTATCATAATCTTTTCTAACCAAAATGAAATGAACCAAGTGAGAGAGTGAGAGGAAGGGGCCGGCCACTTTATATGCAAGAGGGAGGTGACCGTAGGAGCAAGTGGTGACCTTAAGCAAAAAGCTTCTCACTTCAAAATATCCTAAGGAAAACAAAAAGCTTTAATGAAAAAGCATGAATCACTAAACACATCATCAAGCCTTTAATGCATCCAATGAAAACTCAACACCATTAATCCTAGTCACCTCATCTAGAATCTTCTAGAACACTGACTCATCATATCTGAAGAAAAGATAAATCCGTCTTTAACAGAATGTTAAAAGACGGCTGATAGAAAACTGGAAACTGGCAACTTCCAAAAGTGATCCTGAAACGACTTTCAGGATAACCCCGAAACTGTATAAATATACCCGCATTTGTATTACGACCGAATACAAATGCAACTGAGACAAAAATATTATACCTACTCAATATAATACTCGGATCCGGCTTAAACCAAAGCCGACCAGTATCATCTGCTCGAAAACTGACACGTGCGTAAACGCACGTGCATTTTCCGAACCCTGCCATAAAACCATACGGCCTCTACAACGTTTCGCCCGAACTTGGGAAACTGTCTGTGGGGGACTCTAATGACTCGTCAGCACCATGGCAGTGGGTTTAACCACAAACCGTCAGCGGCACTAGCAATGCGTAACGGCTGCCCATGGACTGACCTCAAGGGAAGCTGATGAGCGAACTCAAGGGAGGCCGATGAGCGAACTCATCCAGAAACCCTACTGAGCCTAACAGTGACAATGTATATACAGTCCGGTCCGTTCGTCAATGAGTATCGCATATCTGCCTAAGGGGCTAGTAACGTCAGACCCCCAATAGCAGTATAAGTCGTGTCGGAGTGAAGCCCAATAACACCCTGAGATACTACTGGCGTACCTACCAGTAAATCTCCTACCATGGCCATGGATTTGTGTAATGGCTCTCCTAGACACAGCACGACCTCGCCCCCAACACCGGGAGAGACGAATCCCCTGCCGATCCGCTCACGTGCCTCCATATGGCTCGGGACTGTACCCAAAAGCTACCAGTTTGCACGACTCCTTTGAGCCGTGGTAGGGTAGAAATCAAAGCACAGTGGGAACTCACACGAGACAAATGACGACCTCAGGTCGATGAACTAACCTGTACACATGTCACCAGGGAACTGCTATCTGACGGTAGATATAATACTAACTAGCAGATTCCCGGCGAGTCCTGTCCGGTGTACTCATAACCCAATGAGCACCTGTATACATCTTAGGTGATCCAACTGACACCAGCGGCTTGTGAGACCGGCCACCGCCCCTCGTCGGGGTCTCGACTGTACACACTAGTCTACTCCGGAGTATCGATGCCCTGTCTCGAAACTCCCACGACTAGGGACCACAATTAAGGATATGCATATAAACTACCCAACTCTCACGTATATGATCGCCATCATACTGTTGGTAGTAAAGCAAGATCCTAAGGGCTCTATCAAAGTGTAACATGCAATCAGTCACCTGAACATGTACACGACTGATAAAGGCAAACCAGATAGCATACTATCATCTCGAGTAAGACTGTCCTACCGGTATAGGTCCTCCGCAATCATTGCAATCACGTACCTGCGATCCAATAATTGACTATGAGGGCACTATCTCCAACAATTTCCCACTTGCACTCAAGGCTAATATTGCGATGTCGACTACTCACAGCCCGTGTGAAACCGAACATCCAACTCCTCTACTAATCAGTTTCACAAAGCCCGTTTGTAAAACTATTGTGTTCGAGAAATAGCCTCAGTGAGTGGATCCGCCTAGAAGTATCTTTCTATATCTCTCTTAATCTCAAGTTCGCGGAGAAAACCATCTCCCGAATTGAGTAAAACCTGTCTTAGAACATGTCTGGATATCTGATGGGACCTTAGTTCATAAATGAACTCCATATCCAAACTTCTTAGACTGAATCGATCACTGAACCTAATCAGTATCGGGCACCTTGCTTCCCACAGTATCCTCTTGGACCACCTGTCCATAATACTGTCCCTCTTCGTCAGAGGGAAAAACTAAAACTCTGACAATCACTCTGTCATCCATGTCACCTTTGAAGCCTGGAATGATAATCGTCTCCCGAAGGAGGCTGCCGTCATCAAATCCGTAGAACATGTACTTATGTTCTAAAACTGCTTCCTTATGTTTCTCCAGGATTGGATTAATACAAACTTATTGCATCTAGTGCAAAAACAACATCTGGTGTGGTACTTGACATTTCATGATTGACTCAGTTGCCAAAGAAAGTGATCTGCCAATCATGCATATCCCTCTCTCCTTTAGTCTGTACGACACCTTTAGAGAGGGTGACTCTATCACCTGCAGGTACACCACCATGCTAGAAGTCAACTAATCTAAAAACCATTAGAATATCTGTCAAAGTACCCACATTGGGAAACTACCCAAATCCAGATCTAAAACCATAGATCTAGAAACCAGAATGTCAAATATTATATCCATATCCTGTCTGGAGAAACAACTGTGTGACGACCACAGTACAACCGATCGTAGTATAAGAATTTTACTTCCTACTCTGTGTATGTCATCCAGATACCATGACATCACACCCTACTACCTTCTTAACTGATCCATCCCCTATTCTGATTGAAGTCAAACCCATGACTGTCACATCAAAATTAGATGATCTATCTCCGCTATAACTGCTCAAGTCTATAAATAGATATAAGCATCTTGCCCACTATGCTTCCGCTGCTCCCACTGACTACGACAACCCTCCTACCGGGTCTCATAACCTGGAACAACAGTAGTGTCAAGTCTGGGTAGATAAGAACCTCCCTGTCACCGTCCTTGAGCCTACCGAAGTACCTCTCGGGTGTCTGAGGTTACCTACCATACCTGCGGAGTGGCTAATGGAATGTCATACCTGATTGAATATATAGGTCCTATTAAATTTTCCGTAATCGTTTGCGGTTCTGGAATCACTTCCAGTTCTACCACACTCCCACTACTGTTTTCTGAAAAAGATCCATTTTACTAAAACTGTGGCGAGTCAAGAACAATATCACTATTGATCTTCCAAATGGTAGAATATCAACCCTCGTCATAGCCAGGGTCAACCCACAAACAGCCATTACAGAAACGTGCCCTGAGTTATCCAGTGTCTGGTTTTAAGCATAAGCTGGACAACTCCCCGTACCTTAATATCTTTTAAGGTACGAACTATTCTATATCCAATATAGAAACTTTGGCACTTATTTAATTGGAACCATATTCAATCCATGCATCTGTCTCCAGTGCATATCAACTTAATGGAAAGAGGCTAATCAGCATTGCTCAACTTAGGAATCCATCCAATTATGAGTAACCTGAAAGAGAAACACGTTTCTCAAAACCATCACTATCATCTGAATACCAATCATAAGAATCTACATCTTCGATCTCTTTGAAGAATCCTGATACTTGTGATACCTGGTTCTCTACTTTATTTTTATACCCACAACTTCTCAAAACTTAGACCTTGTATTTCTACGAAACACTCGTCTAAATACTAGAGAAGTTAAAAGTAAACAGAACATAGTACGAGGACCTACCCCTTTGTCCTGATGGACACTGGACAACATACAATACTCTGTATAAGTCCGCTGAGTTAAACAACTCAAAACCTGTGCGTTGTAGGCGGAAAACTGTACCCTGGCGATTTCCTCAAATATCACCAATTACAACGAATTCCGATATAATGAGGATGATCACCTAATTCCCAATATCTTACTCCCACTCATCATCTGTAAAACCATACAGATATGAGAATGAAACCTGGTAAATACATACCCTTGGAGTAAGTGTCTAATCGGGAAAACAGTTTTTCTTTAACAATGCACTGAAACATGAAAATGTTTCGTAGGGGTATCCTGGTATTCATAGCAATGCCTCTTCCATAATCTAATTCATGACTTCAACCGTATATTTTATTGCCGTCTCTCCAAATCCCTTTATTTGTCTTTAGTCGTTACCTTCTGTACACCATCGTTAGGCTAAATGGTTTTCTTCCTTCCCTACCGTTCGGCACCAGCCTATGGTTTGGAAGAAGACTATCCAGTAAGCATAATAGGTGTACCCTCCTAAACCAAGGAGTACTCGCATCTCGAGAGAAGGTGATGATAAAAGACAACTGAATAATACCTTATTCTTTTAAAGGTGAAGTAGGAGCGGCGATGATGTACGCGGTTTTGGTCGTGAATGATAACAGTCGCAATTTACTTTGCCCTCTTTCTAATCCCTTTATTTTGTCTTTACATATTACCTTCTGCACACCCTACTTAGGCTAATTGGTTTTCTTCATTCCCTACCTTTCGGCACCAGCCTATGGTTTGGAATAAGACTATCCAATAAGCGTAATAGGTGTACTCTCTTAAACCAAGGAGCTCTCTCAACCTGAGAGAAGGTGATAATAAAAGACAACTGAATAAACCAATTCTATTTCTCCTGAACCTGGATCCATCCTCGAAGAAGTCCCTTCGAGTCCGTATATAACCATACGATGGATCTATCCAATGGAAGTGGATATCCGTAGTAATACGGGTGTTCTGAGAAATGCAAAGGGTAAAAGAAGGAGTTGCAATGACTTATGCAACTCAGACAATCCAAAAGCCAGTATTTTAAGAAGGTTCGGTCAACTTGGTCACTGAGTCATAGTCTAGGGTCGGTCAAAGGTCGCTGCCAAAGAGAGAGAGAGAAAAGAAACACTCTGCGTGCACTCTAACCTAGATCAGAATGGTCATCACTTTATCTAATCCGGAAACCTCCCACTGTCTTGTCAAATTCTCCTCCAAACCTAAAGAAGAATCAATCGGGATCACCCGAAGAGTAAACCAACTCATCAGTGGGAATCGGGATCCAACTCTCATCGCATGATAACGTGATGGAATGCATCCACGTTACTCATACTCCAGATGGTATGCGCATACTTGGCAAGTTTCAGTTTCTTTAGAAACTCCCGATATGGTTTTTGCCCCATGCTCTTATAACCTTGGCGTTGGTCAAAATGTCATAAGTCACATGCCAAGTTCTACCCGTCACTATCTTGTCAATTTGAACCCACCCGCACATGCCCTTGACGTTGGCCAAAATGGCAGAACGACTGTCCCAAACTAACTCATCTATCTATGCAACAATTGAATACCCAGCAGCTACCAAACACTATGCCTTGGCGTTAGTCAAAATACGTAGCTTGAATACTACTGAATACCCAAAAGAAGTGACGGAGGGCTACGACTGGTTTTTGGCGAAAAACCTTTAGCGTAGCGAACTTGATATCGCTGAAGGAACCTGATAGCTTTTTAAAATATAGTGGCGAAAACCTTTTGCTAAAGAGGTCACTCCCGGTAAAGGGATCTCGGCTCTTTCCTCGAGGAATGAGGTGCAGGATATTCCACTGAATATCGCTATGCAAAGCAACTTGTAATCGACTATAGTAAAGTTATTACCCTGACGCAAACTTTTGCCCAAGGGGTCGGTCCCGGTGAAGGGATATCGGCCCTTGCCCCGTCGAATGAGGTGCAGGATATTCCACTGAATACCGCTATGCATAACAAAAGAAAACGTCTTTACAATAACACTTTTTAAATTGTTCCAACAACTGTATACAGGTTTGTTTTTACTTTGCGTTGATCAGAATCAACGCAGTCCCATCAATCAATCACACCAGAAAAGAACGAAAATAAAATGTACGTATATGCCATCCGCATTCGTCACTGGGTCCCGTCATCACCCGTTAGGTTACTTAACTAACGACAGAGCGGGGACTGGACTAGCGCGGGTGTAAAACATATACAACATCTAATAGTATATAAACCAATATACATAATCGCTCCAGGCGTGATAGTATGCAACATTACAGAAAAGTAATAAGCACCACAGAACAATACAGATAACTGGGATCCCCGGGTTTCACAGAGCCGCTACTGAAACCCGACGTTCCCCTGTCTTGTGGATAGCCTGTGCAATGAAACCTAGACCCCTACGGGTGCGGCAAGTTACCCGCCAAAACCTGAAGCGAGGCAGCCCCCTACAGCATAGTGAATGAACCACCCAGCACTTCACGGAATCCGGTAAGCTTGGGACCCCTCCTTGGGTCAACCTGTACCCCCTACGAGTGCGGCGAATAGTCTGCCAATTCTAGAGTGGGACCCCTCTGCCTCTCAAAGCCATGAGATGCGGACCCGTTGCCCTCCCGAACCCGGCTATCCGTGCACTCCGTCTCGGGGCAAAACCTAGTACAGTAATGAAAAATAGTACAATAGGTACATCGACCGCAACCTGGTCGTGCCCCAAAAGAATATTATACAACAGGCAGTGACGGCAGTCCACAAGTTGGACGCTCGCCCCGCAATATCAAATGTACAAATAAACTCAAACTGTACTACCATTGCACACTGCTATCCACCATGACAAATCCGCAACATCACAGCACAACACAGAACATCAACGCGAATGTCACGTTCGCAAACCCGTCTAAAAGAACTATAGCAATCAGACGCGGTTTACCGATCAAATGACATTCCCGGTCGGAGATATAATGTAAGCACTATAAACTAACGTGTTTAAATTTCGATCGACCAAAGACCAAATATCAAAAAGTGGGCCCCACTGCTTACTGGTGAACAGTAACAAAATCTGGGCCAAAACGATATTTACCAAAAACCCCAAAATCCCACAGAGAAGCCACTGGAAAAATTTGGGATTATGAACTCCCCAAGTGGCCGCGGATGCGCGGCCAAACCATGGGTTTGGCCGCGTTTCCGCGGCAAGTTGGAGGAATCATGAAACCAAATTTCGTCGTGGTTCTTAGAAAAGCCTGCACAGATTTTTAAGACATACAGAATTAGTTTTTGAGACCATTTAAAATCAACAGAAACTGTCGGGCATGGATTTTGCAATTTTCGATTTCCGGTCGGATCGATGTTTTAAACGCGTTAGCACAAGTTAGTATAGAAAAATGGTGAGGCTCTGATACCACTGTAAGTCTACGGTAGCGCCCCGGCAGTCTACAGACGCCAAATGCGGAACAAAAACTTTTTAACTGGCGCTATCGTATACTTTAACCCGGATCTGCCATTATTGCTAAACTAACAAACTGTAAAGAGTGTAGGAAGATTGTACCGAACGATCCGAGTCCTTCGTTCTTCAACCATCATCCCACGCTCCGTTGCGGCTGCTCCGATCACGTCGATCTCCGATCTCCTCGTCGAGGTGGCACCACATGATCGGTTCTTTAAATGGGCTCCCGCCTCTGACTCGAGGCAACTCGATCGTCAAGTTTGCTAAAAGAGACGACCAAGAATTATGTAGAGAATGAGTAGATGACTTTGTCTCACTTCGTCCAAATCCGTGGACGATCGGTTAATGAAGTTGCCGTAGAAATCGGGTGATGGAATGAAATGAACTGTAAAATTCCATACACCCTGAATACTATCATAATCTTTTCTAACCAAAATGAAATGAACCAAGTGAGAGAGAGAGAGGAAGGGGCCGGCCACTTTATATGCAAGAGGGAGGTGACCGTAGGAGCAAGTGGTGACCTTAAGCAAAAAGCTTCTCACTTCAAAATATCCTAAGGAAAACAAAAAGCTTTAATGAAAAAGCATGAATCACTAAACACATCATCAAGCCTTTAATGCATCCAATGAAAACTCAACACCATTAATCCTAGTCACCTCATCTAGAATCTTCTAGAACACTGACTCATCATATCTGAAGAAAAGATAAATCCGTCTTTAACAGAATGTTAAAAGACGGCTGATAGAAAACTGGAAACTGGCAACTTCCAAAAATGATCCTGAAACGACTTTCAGGATAACCCCGAAACTGTATAAATATACCCGCATTTGTATTACGACCGAATACAAATGCAACTGACACAAAGATATTATACCTACTCAATATAATACTCGGATCCGGCTTAAACCAAAGCCGACCAGTATCATCTGCCCGAAAACTGACACGTGCGTAAACGCACGTGCATTTTCCGAACCCTGCCATAAAACCATACGGCCTCTACAACGTTTCGCCCGAACTTGGGAAACTGTCTGTGGGGGACTCTAATGACTCGTCAGCACCATGGCAGTGGGTTTAACCACAAACCGTCAGCGGCACTAGCAATGCGTAACGGCTGCCAATGGACTGACCTCAAGGGAAGCTGATGAGCGAACTCAAGGGAGGCCGATGAGCGAACTCATCCAGAAACCCTACTGAGCCTAACAGTGACAATGTATATACAGTCCGGTCCGTTCGTCAATGAGTATCGCATATCTGCCTAGGGGGCTAGTAACGTCAGACCCCCAATTGCAGTATAAGTCGTGTCGGAGTGAAGCCCAATAACACCCTAAGATACTACTGGAGTACCTACCAGTAAATCTCCTACCATGGCCATGGATTTGTGTAATGGCTCTCCTAGACACAGCACGACCTCGCCCCCAATACCGGGAGAGACGAATCCCCTGCCGATCCGCTCACGTGCCTCCATATGGCTCGGGACTGTACCCAAAAGCTACCTGTTTGCACGACTCCTTTGAGCCGTGGTAGGGTAGAAATCAAAGCACAGTGGGAACTCACACGAGACAAATGACGACCTCAGGTCGATGAACTAACCTGTACACATGTCACCAGGGAACTGCTATCTGACGGTAGATATAATACTAACTAGCAGATTCCCGGCGAGTCCTGTCCGGTGTACTCAAAACCCAATGAGCACCTGTATACATCTTAGGTGATCCAACTGTCACCAGCGGCTTGTGAGACCGGCCACCGCCCCTCGTCGGGGTCTCGACTGTGTTAGTGTATATGCCCTAGAGGCCATTACTGTATCATACTAGTATGTATATTACTTAATGGAAGCTTGGGATATTCACCTTGTATATACAATCTTGCTCAAAATAGTAGTATGCTACTTGGTTTATTTCTACTTCAATGTGTACATGTGTTTACTTTTGTATATCGCCTATACACATTAGTGGAGCCCTTAGGATCTTTGCTTGATTACCAGCGATGTGATGGCCGTCACACTAGTGGGGCTGGGTAATCTATAAGCACATCCTTATGCAGGTCCCTGGTCGCAGGACTATCGAGACAGGGCATCGATACTCCGGAGTAGACCAGCGCATGCGCTTCTCATCCCAGTGTGGGAGACGGTCTGTCCCACAGCCGTCAGTACGTCGTACTTGAGATAGTATGCGGGTGCTCGTTAGGTTACGGGTACACTGGACAGGACTCGTCGGGAACTGACTAGTTGGTATTATACCTATCGTCAGTTATCAGTTCCCAGGTGACATGAGTACAGCTTAGTCCGCTGACTTGACACTGTCACTTCGCCTCGGGTGTGTTCCCACTGTACTTTGATCACTGATCAGTCGAAAATACTGCATATTTTAACCGGCAATTTCCTTGTCATCTGCATACATATAGGAGAGTACGGTATTCATAATTCACATATTAGCTAATTGGTCGCAAAATATCAAATTACATGTATTCGACCTTAAAACCGGAAATTCTAGGGAAATTAACCGCATTGCATTACATAGCATATTTTCTATATCTTGCAACCCCTATTTTGAAGTCTATGCAGGAAAAGAGATACTTGCTCGATCAATACATTGCTCGACCATTACAATTGCTCGTAAACTCATTGAAAGCAAATCTGGTATCAACATAGAAGGGCAACTGCAATTCTGAACATCAAAGAATAACCCAAACAGTAGTACCAAGCCACAGAAGAAAGCACAGTTCCCGAGGCCACCAAGACGCGGCGGAAGCGCGGCCTAAAGGCACCTCACGCGGCGGATCCGCGGCTGGACTTAGCTCCTCAAACTTCACCAAAACTCTTGTTTCAGTACCCTCAGCTCATAAATGTACACAAACTTCCAGAAGATTCCAGATACTTTCACCAGATCAGCAAATTCCCAAACTACCCTAATCTTTCTAGAACTTTCCTAAACCCTTGCTTAAACCCTAAGCTAAACCCCAACAAACTTGTCAACAAACTTTGGGAGGGAAAGTCTAATTCAAACCTAAACCTAGGTCTATAAATAAGACCCTAGGCTCACTCATTTCTCATGTTGGATCATCTTAGAAATCTTGGATCATCTTGGAAAAATCAAGAAACCCTAGAGAGTGATAGATTCAACCCATTTTTAGTTTAGCCTTTCTCTTTCTCCATCTTCTTCTTCCTCAAGATTAGTGAGAAATCTTGTAGGAAACCCTAACCCTAAATCCATCCACAATTCAAGATCTTGAGTGCAAGCCAAGCAAGATTCCTTCAACCCTTTTATGAGCCGAGCCGATCTTCCATCGGGCAAGAGATCAAAAGTAGATCCACGATCCACGGAGTCGAGCGAAGCCGAGTCAACGATCGATTTTTCTTTCTTCTTGTAGATCTTGAAAGAATGTATTGACAATTGTTGATTAAATAAAAGGTGATATTTTCTCCATTCTTGTTTTCTTTAAAATTCCGCATCATGTTATCTTTACTGTTCTTGAATATTGTCTATGTGGTGATGCGCGAGTAAAACTCCGCTCGTTAAGGAGTCGAGAAGATCTTTAGTATGATGATGTAGCAAATTTGTAATCAATTCTTGAATCCCACGAGATTGTAAAACCTAGCAAGTTCAAGAATCGACAACCCAATTCGATTCGATGCTTTCTTGATCAACATCGCTCGAGATTGGGGTGATCCGATCGATTCTTGAAATTGCTAGAGGCTAGAATATAAATGGTATCCTCGAAAGAGTAAGGGTTAAGAGATGAAACTTTAATTTCATCAAGAAAACCCTAATTCTCGTCGATAACCATTGATCTAGTGTCAATTCCTCGAAGGACAAGAATATGAAATATTGTAGACTACAACACATCTAAAGATCCTATCGATTCCTACGAGCCTCTTTATCAGTCTTGATTGTCGTTTGGAAAATACCATTGAAACCGATTCTTGTTGTTTATAGTTCTTGATTCTTTAGAAAAGATTAGTGACACACGAATACAAATCAATCAATTGAATCGTGTTTTCTCTTATTGTTGATTAACATTTCATTTCAAACAAATAAAAGTACAAACGAATCTCGAGATCCCTGAGGACGATCCGCACTCATTCATTAACTTCAACTGACACCGTTGTTTGATTGCGGTCAAATATTTTTTTGGTTGTGATTTCTTTACTATTTGATTCGATAAACACATCCACGAAAATCATTCAAATCAAAATGGCGCCGTTGCCGGGGACCGCGCGTTAATTCGTTTACATTTTATAGTTTGAAGTGAAAGAATTATTACGTTTCATTTCTTGAAATCAAAATTCGTACAAACTCTTATACGTGTGTTGTGAATTGATTGCAAGGTGATCTGGAGTATTCTGAGCTGTGGAAATATTATTTGGGATATACCAGAGAGATGGAGAAAGCAACAGAGACCCACTGAAGGAAATTGGTACAGTGAACCCACTGTTGGACCGCGGAAGCGCGGCATGAGGCCAGTATTTGCGGCGGAAGCGCCGCAGTGTAGGGAGTTCTCTGAAAAATTTTTCTTCAGGTGATTTCTCTCTCTCTCCCCTCTCCCTTTTTAGCTCCAACTAATCCTTTCTGCAGGACTCTTTGCAAATAATCGCTGCGCCGCAAAAGCAAATTAAAATTGTGCGTGATTTTGTTTTCTTGGTTGTTTTGCATTGCTAATACGGAAATTAAGGGGCACGGCCAAATCCAAATTAGGTGGGGATTTCATTACCCTTCCTAGGCCCCGAAAACCACCAAACTTGCATCCGCATTTACCCCCATTAACTAAAAGAAATCTAGAGATGACTCTAAGGACTGTCGCGCTCATTTAGGACAAGAGAGGGCCGTGGGTAATTCATTGCTTATCCGCGTTTTTCTGTGGTGCCTAAGGCGAGTGTGTCTAAGGCTAGTGGTTATTAATTAGGTCCACTGTAGTGGTGGTTCCTTCCCACTTACCTGGCACTTATCCGGCCACAGGGGGACAAAGAGGCAGTGAAGGATTGATCCCGCGACTTGTCTTTTGGCAGTTAGGAGCGGTCTAGAGCCGGACCTAGGTGACCATTAGATTTTAGGTTTGTGTGCTGCATTTGGTTGTCGCATCATTTTTTCAAAATCCGTCCCTTTTCAAAAGCAAACACCGCATTCATTTTACCCCTAATTATAAGCCAACGCTGCCACTTGTACTAACCCTTTTTAGTACAAGATAGGCTGGACACGGGATTCTAGTGCCCGTTTAGTCCGCGTACCTTTTATCGACTCTGAAGTCGATAATTCTCCACTTACCTTTTCTTTACCTACTACCACACCCACACCGATGGATCCGAATCCATCCAACTTCTTTAACCCCAATCTGCCACCGTCCGTTGGTGCGCAGAATCCTCCACACATTTCTCTTCAGGAAAGATGTTATCCACTTAGAGGTCCACTTTCGACCTGCTTATCCACACCACCAGCAAACGGGGATAACTTTGAAATAAAGCCCCAGTATATCAACCTTCTACCTAAGTATCACGGACTCGAGACCGAGGACGCTTACGTTTTCATTACCAAATTTGAAAACGTATGCGCTATGATGGGTACGTCTCAACTGTCTGTGGATGCGATGCGTCTACGACTTCTTCCTTTTACCTTGTGCGATATAGCCGAGAAGTGGCTATATAACACCACCGCACACTCCATCACAAATTGGGAAGAATTCGTCGCAGCATTCCTAAAGAAATTTTACCCAGTCCAGAAGACGGCTCGAATCCGTAGCGAGTTAAACCAATTTGCCCAGCTCCCTACCGAACCATTTTCAAGGTACTTTGAACGTTTCAAGGATTTAATGGTTCAATGTCCTCATCACGGCATCCCGAGATGGGAGCTTTGCCGAATTATCTATGAGGGCAGTAACCCTAGCACCAAACAAAGCCTTGAAAATATGTGTCAGGGTACATTTATGACTAAAGACGATGGGGAAGCCTGGCGATACTTAGAAGAATTCGCTGAAAAATCACTGATTTGGGAGAGTGGAACCCAACCATTGAATAGGGGTGGCATACACCAAGTAGATGTATCCATAGGTGTTCGAGCTGAAATGGCAGCAATGCAAAAGAAGCTCGACGCTATGGAACACAAATTTGCAGCAGCCTCCCTAAACCCGGTATCACTCCCCAAAACTATTTGTGGGTGCTGTTCTGATCCGTCACACTTAACGGAAGAATGTCCTTTAAACTCGGCGTTTCAAGGTCGTGAGCATACCAATGCCACATTTCAAAGACCTAGGAACGATCCCTTTTCTTCCACATATAATCAAGGTTGGAGGAACCACCCGAATTTTGCTTGGAACCAAAATCAATCTCAAAACACGGTTCCAAACACAAATAACTTTCAAAGGGCTCTTCCTCCACCACAACAGCAGCCACAACTTCAACTCACTCAGCACCCCTTTCAAGCACATAATTTTCAAAATCAGGTCAACACACCTGCACTGTCTAGTCCTTTACAGTTGACCGGAACTGATGATTCCTCTTCTCTTGCACAATACATGAATTTGATCTTAACAAATATCATGCAAGTTTCGGCTGAAGTGAAATCTTCCGTCGATGACATGAAGAAAAACTCTGCGTCCCAAAACGAGAGTATTAAATCGATGGAAGAAGAAATTGCACGATTAAAAGCCGAACTGAGTGCAAGAGAGAAAGGGAAACTTCCAGCTCAATCCTTACCAAATCCTGGTTATTCACATCATGTGAATGCAATCACCACATTGAGATCTGGAAGAGTGCTTGACAATCATGTTGGGGAAGAAGTTGATGATACTGAAAATCATATCAACACCCCGGCTGAGACCTTTCCACACACACACACATCTACTTCTGACCCCAGTTCTTCTACCCTACTATCTTCTCCCGAGCCTATTCTCCATTTCCCAAAAGGCTCGCCATTACAGCCCACCTCTTTTACCCCTCCTCGGACGATTCCCACTTCTATTTTGGGATCGGTTCCAAACACACTTCCTTCTCCCATGGACCCAGCGCTTATTGCTAAAGCACCTTACCCGAATCGGTTAAGGGCTAACACACTAAGTCCACAGATGGAGAAGATCACTGAGATGTTTAAACAGGTTAACATCAATATTCCTCTTCTAGATGCTATCCAACAAGTACCTGCATACGCAAAAGTTCTTAAAGATTTTTGCACTAGAAAGAGGAAGAAACAAATGCCCAAGAAGATATTCATGGCAAAAACAGTAGAAACGGCTTTCCCCCAGCAATTACCAAGGAAACGTAAGGATCCTGGATATCCTACGATTTCCATTTCTATTGGGGAGAAACACATTAACCGTGCTCTACTAGATCTTGGGGCAAGTGTTAACCTGCTTCCTTTCTCAGTTTATGAGCAGTTTGGGATCGGAGAGTTGAAACCATCTCCATGCACTTTACAGATGGCTGACCGATCAATCACCAGACCGAGGGGTGAACTAGAGGATGTGTTAATAAAAATCGGGGAATTTATCTTTCCTGTGGATTTTATTGTAATTGATACACAACCTGTAGCGAACCCACGGAATCAAATTCCGGTGATTTTAGGTCGCCCCTTTTTGGCCACTTCCAATGCAATAATCAACTGTCGTAACGGTTCTATGACCCTATCCTTTGGGAACAGGTCAATTGAACTAAACATTTACAAGTTGGGAAGTGTACCCTCCGAACCTATTGCTCAGGTCTGTTCTGTCGACTTAATGGATGTCGACAGCAGCGAATTTAGTGATCCTCTTGATACTGATCTTGACTCTTTTCATACGTTATTGTTTGACCCAATTATGTATCATACACATACGGAATCTTCCACCAAGATGTCCGGGTCAACAACTAACACTGATTATGAACTGCTTTTAGAGTCTGAAGATCACCCCGCACATTGTGATGACATTATTCTTCGGGGTATAGATGAAACTTTTGAGGAGATCTTCGCTGATGAACTCGCATTTCTAAATAACACGGGTGTTGAGACGAATCATGTCCAAATCAATGGAATTGAACCTCCACCCCTTCTTCTGAAATGTAAAAAGAATGCGAGTTATCCATCACATTCACTGCATCGTCTCTCCAAAATGAGACGCACACACATTCTATTCCATCACTTAACTTTTCCCCACTTCTTTTTCCACCAACCCGAGCACTGCATTGATAAAATTTTCGAATGGTTGGTGTTAACTTTCGGTCTTTGTAAAGCTTGGCATCGACCACTGATTTTTGACCCCCACTTGTGATTTTAAAAGATTAACATTGCATAACTCAAGTTTGGGGGGGTATGTTTTTCTGGCTCTTAAAAATAAGTTTTACAAAATTTTGAGCCAAAAATAAGTTTGAGGGAAGATCTTCACTTATATATTTGCCCCCACTAATAATTCCTCCCAGATTTACAGATTTTTGTAGGTATAACTGTCGGCAACAGTGAGGACACTGTTGAAAACAAGTTTGGGGGAGGTTTGTGCTTATTTTCGCATCATTTGCATATCATCTGCATAAGCACAAAAACATTTCTTTTAAAATCTATAAAAAAAAAATTGAAAAATTTTCAAAACCCATAAAAATTTAAAAATTTTCAAATATAAAAATAATTTTAATATTTACACTTTTTTGTATATAAATAAGATAATGAAAGTTTAGACAGTGAACAATTACATCCATGAGATTGGAAAAATTTTAGAAAACCAAGAAAATTAGAAGTTTTCTTATACGAACTAGTAATAAGTAGTTATGAGCCGTTGTCCCAAGGGTTAGTAAGATGAAAGACGTCACTAATCTGAGGATAAAAATAAGTCTGAAAAATAGTTTCTATTCTGGAAGCCAAACATTTTGAACGTTGCTACCCTGCTATTCGCACTTACACACATCTTGAAGCCTGGGATAGTAGAGGATACCTTGAAATGCTCTTGTCTTAAGGCCAAAAGTATGAAAAAAGAAAAGAGTGTTTTAAAGTGGTGAGAAAAATGGACACTGGTTTTGTTATCACAAAGGGCAAGAAAAATATAGCAAAAGGGTGCTTCTTCACCTAGTGCCCCAAGGTCAACTGGTCTGGGAGTCACTGCTATGCCTGAGGTGGTGCAAGATTAGGAAAATACACCAAGTTAGCATGCACATTAGTAATCGGTCGGTTAGTACCTCAAGAAGTATTAACGGTCGCATGAAAGTGTGTAAGCAATCTCGTTTGCCAAGAAGTACTGAGGCTGATGGGCAAGGGTATGATAGCTTGAATTGAATTCTCCGGGTGTAGGGATGTCTTTACACACACGCAGGGTGATATGATCGATGTTTGGAATAAAGATAGGAATGAAGAATAAGACGATGTTTTATTGAGGGAGGACGTGATTTCTGACATTTTTTCATGACCATTAAGATAGGGCTCATGACAACCGAAAAGCTATCTTAGTTGGAAACCCTAATTTTCAAGGCTTTTCTTTTACAATTCTTATCTTTAAATGTAATATTCATGATCTTGCTTTTATTTTTTGGATTTTGTGGGTGCAATCCGCTGAAAACCCTCAGGAGACAACACTCCTCCTACTAGGGACACCTAGAGGTTTAAAGGCTTGTTGCACGTGCTCAGTGCAATCGTGTTGCCTACGAAAGTGTGCTAGTTAGTTTTTTCTCTTTCTTTGTTTTCTCCTTCTCTTTTTAATAAAACATTCTCTCGAGACGATCGAAATTAAGTTTGGGGGTATTTGATCAGTCGAAAATACTGCATATTTTAACCGGCAATTTCCTTGTCATCTGCATACATATAGGAGAGTACGGTATTCATAATTCACATATTAGCTAATTGGTCGCAAAATATCAAATTACATGTATTCGACCTTAAAACCGGAAATTCTAGGGAAATTAACCGCATTGCATTACATAGCATATTTTCTATATCTTGCAACCCCTATTTTGAAGTCTATGCAGGAAAAGAGATACTTGCTCGATCAATACATTGCTCGACCATTACAATTGCTCGTAAACTCATTGAAAGCAAATCTGGTATCAACATAGAAGGGCAACTGCAATTCTGAACATCAAAGAATAACCCAAACAGTAGTACTAAGCCACAGAAGAAAGCACAGTTCCCGAGGCCACCAAGACGCGGCGGAAGCGCGGCCTAAAGGCACCTCACGCGGCGGATCCGCGGCTGGACCAATGACTTAGCTCCTCAAACTTCACCAAAACTCTTGTTTCAGTACCCTCAGCTCATAAATGTACACAAACTTCCAGAAGATTCCAGATACTTTCACCAGATCAGCAAATTCCCAAACTACCCTAATCTTTCTAGAACTTTCCTAAACCCTTGCTTAAACCCTAAGCTAAACCCCAACAAACTTGTCAACAAACTTTGGGAGGGAAAGTCTAATTCAAACCTAAACCTAGGTCTATAAATAAGACCCTAGGCTCACTCATTTCTCATGTTGGATCATCTTAGAAATCTTGGATCATCTTGGAAAAATCAAGAAACCCTAGAGAGTGATAGATTCAACCCATTTTTAGTTTAGCCTTTCTCTTTCTCCATCTTCTTCTTCCTCAAGATTAGTGAGAAATCTTGTAGGAAACCCTAACCCTAAATCCATCCACAATTCAAGATCTTGAGTGCAAGCCAAGCAAGATTCCTTCAACCCTTTTATGAGCCGAGCCGATCTTCCATCGGGCAAGAGATCAAAAGTAGATCCACGATCCACGGAGTCGAGCGAAGCCGAGTCAACGATCGATTTTTCTTTCTTCTTGTAGATCTTGAAAGAATGTATTGACAATTGTTGATTAAATAAAAGGTGATATTTTCTCCATTCTTGTTTTCTTTAAAATTCCGCATCATGTTATCTTTACTGTTCTTGAATATTGTCTATGTGGTGATGCGCGAGTAAAACTCCGCTCGTTAAGGAGTCGAGAAGATCTTTAGTATGATGATGTAGCAAATTTGTAATCAATTCTTGAATCCCACGAGATTGTAAAACCTAGCAAGTTCAAGAATCGACAACCCAATTCGATTCGATGCTTTCTTGATCAACATCGCTCGAGATTGGGGTGATCCGATCGATTCTTGAAATTGCT
Organism: Agapanthus africanus; assembly: GCA_030015575.1. Taxonomy (NCBI): domain Eukaryota; kingdom Viridiplantae; phylum Streptophyta; class Magnoliopsida; order Asparagales; family Amaryllidaceae; genus Agapanthus; species Agapanthus africanus. The sequence continues at coordinate 489,391,194 of JASDDO010000014.1, forward strand.
AGAGGCTAGAATATAAATGGTATCCTCGAAAGAGTAAGGGTTAAGAGATGAAACTTTAATTTCATCAAGAAAACCCTAATTCTCGTCGATAACCATTGATCTAGTGTCAATTCCTCGAAGGACAAGAATATGAAATATTGTAGACTACAACACATCTAAAGATCCTATCGATTCCTACGAGCCTCTTTATCAGTCTTGATTGTCGTTTGGAAAATACCATTGAAACCGATTCTTGTTGTTTATAGTTCTTGATTCTTTAGAAAAGATTAGTGACACACGAATACAAATCAATCAATTGAATCGTGTTTTCTCTTATTGTTGATTAACATTTCATTTCAAACAAATAAAAGTACAAACGAATCTCGAGATCCCTGAGGACGATCCGCACTCATTCATTAACTTCAACTGACACCGTTGTTTGATTGCGGTCAAATATTTTTTTGGTTGTGATTTCTTTACTATTTGATTCGATAAACACATCCACGAAAATCAACAAATCAATCACTACCCTACCACGGCTCAAAGGAGTCATGCAAACAGGTGGTGGTTGGGTGCAGTCCCGAAGCACTTGGAGGCAGTGACGGTTAGACAGGATTCGTCTCTCCCGGTATTGGGGGTTGACATCGCGCTGTGTCTAGGAGAGCCATTACATGAGTAGTCCCTGGCCAGGGCAAACGAGATATACTGGTAGGTTTCCAGTGTTATCTCAGGGTGTTTTGGGCTTCGCTCCGGCACGACTTGTACCGCTATTGGGGGACTGACGTTTACCGCCCCCTAGGCCCGCCATGCGATGTATTAGACGAACAGACCGGACTGTACGGAGAATGTCACACTCAGGCTCAGTAGGAGTTCAGATGGGTTTCGCCTCGTCGATCTTCTTGTCGGCATTACCTGGGGACCGTTACGCACAGCTAGTGCCGCTTGCGGTCTGTGGTTAAACCCAATGCCAGCGTAGTGTCGAGTCTTTAGAGTCCCACACAGAAAGCTTTTCGCCTTTAGGCAAAAGAGTAGAGGTCGCATGGTATTGCGACAGGTCGCATGGTTTTGCGACAGGGTTCGGTCACATCCGTGCACTTGTGCACGTACAGTGTCCGGACAGTTTACACTAGCGGGCTTTGGTTTAAGCCAGATCCTTGTGTACCTTATGGGATTGGATTTATCCAGTTTGCATTCGTGTTCCTCGGAACGCGGATGCGGGTGTGTATGCACAATTGACAGGGAGGCACAGACAGCGGATTCTCATTAGGGTTGTTGACAGTTGACCGTTGACTTTTTGACTTTTTGCTTAACCCTAATGAGAATATGATATGTGATTAACTATTATATTAATTAAGTATTATGGTGACATGGTTGTTGACTTTTGTTGACTTTGTTGACTTGTTGACTTTTGTTGACTTATTGACTTTGTTGACCGGTTGACTAGGCTTGACTAGTTGACCATCATGATAACCATAACCATCATTTCATGGCAAAGACTTTTTCTTGCTTGCTCATTTAGGTAAAATGAGTAGATGATATGATATGGTTATGGTTGCTTCAACCATCACACATAAGACTTTTTTGATATGATGAGTTATGATTACTTTGGATTATGAGAGGGTGAGAGACAAAAGAGAGCCTCATTCTTTCTTGCTCATTCTCTCTCTTGTTCTTGAGCTCTCCATTTTGCTCTCACCCTCTTGCTCTTGCTCCCTCTCTTTAATCTATGGTTCACATCTCTCATGAGTTGAGAACCAAGAACCATAGATAAAATCCCATTCTATTTCCTCTCTACTCATTCTAGTTCATTAGGTTTAGCAAACCAAGTGAACTAGTTTCTTCAAAGAACGAAGAAGGAGCTAAAGGTTGGAGCTTTCAGGTGGATCTATCTTCGGCGTACGGCGACGACGAGAAGAAGCCATCGGACCACCATCGGAGCTTGAAGACGAAGGAGTTCAAGACAAGTTTAGGTATAACCATCTTCATCCGAGTAGCTAACTCTCTTTAGCAAGTTTGCTAGTTTTAGTTTAGGAAAAGATCCCGACTTTGTTTAGTCCATGTTGCCCCTTGCGCTAAAAATTTGATTTTTATACCGTTTCCGCCTCCCCGTAAGAACCGGGGGTCGCAACGTGGACTTACAGTGGTATCAGAGCCTAACTAAACTTAAACTAGCTTGGTAGTGAAGTGTAACGAAGTTCGGAACCGGAAAAATCCAAAAACCAAACTTTTTCAAAATCCTAGTTTCTGTTAAAAATTTTTCTGGTCAAAAAAAGATTTGTTATAGACCTAAATTTGGCTCAGGGTTTTGTGTGAACACCCAAGAAAAACGATCCCCTAATTCGTTCAAACCGCCGCGGATCCGCGGCCTCACCTATTCATTGAGCCGCGGAACCGCCGCCGTTTAGAGTCTTCTGGTGATCGTCTTTCGTGCAGTGTGTCTCTGTATTGGTTTTGGGATTTTTAAAATATGTTATATGTGCCCAGATTCTCCAGAACAGAAATTTACTTTTGGGGTCCTATAATTTCGTATTTTTTCCGAACTTCACTACACTTTGACTATGATGGTTATATCTGTGATGTTTGCATGTATTGAACGTCGGCTAATCGCTATAAGTCGATTAGTCGGGGTTATACATGATCTGTGTTTGATATTGGAATGTGTATATAAATATGTTGGATTGTCGCGGGTGAATAGCCGGGGGTTGTGAGACGAGAGTTTTCTTTTCTTGCAATTCATGTAAATTTGTAAATTGATGTAATAATTATTTGTGTGGCCGCACAACCGGGTCGGGGTTGTAGCCGTCATTGTATAATTTCTTTTTACTATTTTTGCTCCTAGGATAGACCCATGGAGGGGTGCACAAACTACCGGGTATGCCGAAGTGTCGAGTGGCCTACTCATGGAGATGAGGAAGGTTGCTATGCTTCGGGTACTTGGCGGGTAGTTTGCCGCACCCGTAGGGGTCTTGGGTGGGGTATTGGCTATTCACCGCGACCGTGTAATCTGTTTTCGTTACAGGCTCGTACAAATTACAGATTCCTAGTATATCCAATGTATTTATCTGTGATCTGAAATGTTTATCATTGCAGTATATCTATATATGATATTATTTAGGCGTTGCTTATGTTTTACAGACGCGCTAGCCCAGCCCCCGCTCTGTCGTTAGTTAAGTAACCTAACGGGTAATGACGGGGCCCAGTGGCGAATGCGAATGGCATAAGCGTACGTCATATTTTGGTTGTTTTCTGCAATGGTAGGATTAAATGATGGGACGCATTAAAAGAACTAATGCAAGAATATCACGCATTAAAAGAACTAATGCAAGATAATAAACCAAGTTAAAGTCGTTGGAACACTTTCGAAAGACCACTCGGTTCTTTTCAAAACAAACTTTTAAAATACGGAGTTTGAGCCACTCCATTTAAAAGCTATCTCGTTCCATCGACTAAATCAAGTTCACTACGTTCACGGTTTTGCCAAAACCATTCGTAGCCCTCCGTCGTTTCACATGAATAGTCAATAGTATTCAAGCTGTGTTTGTTGGCCAAAGTCAAGGCATAGTGATTGGTAGCTATTGGGTATTCACGTGCAGCATAGATAGATGCGTTGGTTTGGAACAGTCGTACTGCCTTGTTGGCCAAAGTCAAGGGTATGTACGGGTGGATTCAAATTAACCTGGAGAACGACGGGTAGAACTTGACATGTGACTTATGATTTGTTGGCCAAAGTCAAGGTCATAAGAGCTTGGGGCAAAAATCCACATCGGGAGTTTCATAAGTACTGAAACTTGCTAGATTTGCATACCATTTGGAGTGTGATGATTCTGGTAGGATTCCTTCAGTTTCGTCACGCGATGATATTTGGATCCCGATCCTACTGTGAGTATATGCTACTCCTCGGGAAATTTCTCACTTAACGATCAATGCTATAAACCTAGTAGGTGCCTAGAAAGGTGTTAGCGGGGCTACGCCCCCAGGGAAAAGAGGTTCTCTAATTAAGGAACTTTGCGAAAGCGTTGGAAAACCTCCCTCGAAGTACCGACACCAGCCTGGCCGAACGGTTAAGCAAGTATTGTACGGTGAGATTGATCCTGATTAATTCTTCCTTTATGGTTTGAGGAGGGATTCGAGAAACAGTGGGAGCCATCCTGTTTAGACAAACTAAAAACCACTCTAAACTTGCAAGAGCATCATGCTGAGTGTTTTCCTCTTCTCTCCAAATTGCAGCGACCAATCAACATGACTGGACTTAAGTTACTCCTAGATAAAAACAAACTGACAGGGCCAAACTACAAAGATTGGCTCAGGAATTTCAAGATAGCAATCACTTATGACAAGCTGGGGTATCTTCTTACCACCAAAGCTCCCCCTGTCCCTGGTCCAACTTCCAGTGTCGCGGATAAGGAAATCCGCAAGACTTGGGAGATTGATAGCGCGAAGGCCAAGTGCCCCCTGCTTGCCTCGATGGACAACGAACATCAGAGGAGGCATGAGAATATGGACATGGAATCCATATTGCTCCATACAAAAGAACTGTATGGAGAGCAATCTCGTATCGCAAGATACGAAGCGTCGAAAAGGTTATTCTCGACAAGAATGACCGTCGGATCATCAGTAGCCGAGCACGTGCTAAAGATGATCGGCTACATTGAGGAGCTCGCTGACCTAGGGATCACATTGGAGAGTGAGCTATATACGGATATAGTTCTCCAGTCCCTTCCTTCCACTTACGCCCAGTTTATACTGAACTTCAACCTACAAGAAAAGGAGGTTGAACTTTCAGAGCTCCTCAACATGCTGAGGAGCGCAGAGGGCACCCTACAGAAAGGTAGGGATACATCCACTTTGTTTGTAGGAGGATCATCTTCTTCTAGGTCCAAGGCGAAAGCCAAGGGAAAGAAGAAGAAGGCCCCCGCCAAACCAAGGGGCGGTGTTAGTAAGGTGGATACGAAGGGAAAAGGTAAAGCAACAAAGATAGCGGGGAAGCTTGTGGATAAGGAAGAATGCTTCTATTGTCATAAGAAAGGACACTGGAAGAATGATTGCAGGGCCTGGAAGGCCAGAACACAGGAATTGAAGCAGGTTACAGCTTCAGCTTCAGGTGTGTAAGTTATTGAAAACTGTCTTTCAATAAACTCTACTTCCTGGGTATTGGATACCGGATCAGGATCTCATATCTGTAATTCTTTGCAGGCGTTGAGAAACCGTAGTGTTTTGAAAGCAGGTGACATGACCCTCAGAGTTGCGAACGGAGCTAGCATGGATGCTAAAGCCTTGGGAGACTATCACCTGGGAATGTCAGATGGACATGTTTTGGTTTTGCGTAATTGCTTTTTTGTACCCAACGCAACTTGTAATATCATTTCTGTATCTTTAGTTTCTAAAGAAGGTTATGAATTTGCGTTTGTAAGTAATGTTGTAAACATTCACCTTAATCAAGTTTTGATTGGGTCAGGTACTTTGAGTAATGGTATATACGTGTTAAACCAACCACAGATTATTAATCTCCAGAATACACACAAAAGAAAGTCTCCAGAAATAAATCAGACTTTCTTATGGCATTGTAGATTGGGTCACATCAATGAGAGAAGGTTGACTAAGTTACATACAGAAGGGTATTTGAATGCGTTCGAATATCAGTCGTATGCCACTTGTCAATCCTGTCTCAAAGGAAAGATGACAAAGACTCCGTTTACTGGACATGGAGTAAGAGCGAGCGAGCTCTTAGGACTCGTACACAGTGACGTGTGCGGTCCAATGTCTACACATGCCCGAAGCGGACATTCTTACTTCATTACTTTTATGGATGACTTCTCAAGGTACGATTATGTCTTCTTAATGAAACATAAGTCCGAGGCCTTTGGAAAATTCCAGGAGTATAAGAATGAAGTAGAGAAACAGACCGACAAAAGTATTAAGATTCTAAGATCGGATCGAGGTGGAGAATACTTAAGTGCCGAGTTCCTGGACTATTTAAAAGAGAATGGAATTCTCTCTCAGCTTACTCCTCCTTACACCCCGCAACATAACGGTGTATCGGAGAGACGGAACCGCACCCTATTGGATATGGTGCGGTCCATGATGGGTAACACTGAGTTACCGCGATCATTCTGGGGGTATGCACGAGAATCAGCTGCGTACCTTTTGAACCGAGTTCCGACTAAAACTGTGCTTTCCACACCATATGAAATGTGGTGTGGGAAGAGACCCTATCTTAAGTACATTAAGACATGGGGATGTACGGCTTTTGTCAAAAAGCAGCATGCGGACAAGCTCGAGGCACGCTCAGTACAGTGCAAGTTTGTGGGGTATCCAAAGAACTCAAAAGGATATTTCTTCTACTGTGAAGAGGAACAAAAAGTTCTTGTTTCTCGTCATGCCTACTTCTTGGAAACTGAGTTTTTGGAAAACCAGATAAGTGGGAGCACAGTAGAACTGGAAGAAATTCCAGAACCACGGACTATTACTGAAAGTTTAGTGGAACCAGAAGGTTCGGAAGAACAGGACATTCCTGCGCCGCTCCGCAGAAGTAGTAGGTAGTCTCATCCGCCCGAGAGATAATACAGTTTTGTCATAGACGGGGATAGAGAGGATTGCATCATAGATTATGATGAGCCTACTAGCTTCCAGCAGGCCGTTCAGAGCGTTGACTCAGAGAAATGGCTGGATGCAATGCGGACCGAAATGGAGTCCATGTACACCAACAAGGTATGGACGTTGGACATTGCTCCAGACGGGGTAAAACCCGTAGGATGCAAGTGGATCTTCAAAAGGAAGATTGGTGTAGATGGACAGGTTGAGACCTATAAAGCTAGGCTGGTAGCAAAGGGTTTTCGTCAAAGACCTGGCTTGGACTATGACGAAACCTTTTCTTCAATAGCCATGCTGAAATCCATTCGGATCCTTCTTGCCATTGCTGCCTTCCACGATTATGAGATTTGGCAGATGGATGTAAAGACAGCTTTTCTAAATGGAAATTTAGAGGAGTGTGTCTATATGGACCAGCCAGAGGGTTTCATTCAGAGTGGGAGCAGCGAAAAAGTGTGCAAGTTGCTTAAGTCCATCTATGGACTAAAGCAGGCATCGCGGAGTTGGAACATCTGCTTTGATGAGACGGTCAAAGAATTTGGCTTTATCAAAAATCCAGATGAACCATGCATCTATAGTAGATTTGTAGCGAGAACTGTAGTATTCCTCGTTTTATACGTGGATGACATTCTCTTAATAGGAAATGACATTCCTATGCTACAATCTGTCAAGGGGTTCTTGTCACACAGGTTCTCCATGAAAGACCTGGGTGATGCCTCGTACATTCTGGGTATCCGGATCTACCGTGACAGATCCAAGAGGATATTAGGACTTTCACAGTCCAGGTACATCGACACCATACTGAAGAGATTCAGTATGGAAGATTCCAAGCGCGGTAACCTACCGGCTTGTCACGGGATCACCCTCTCTAAAGAGATGTCTCCCAAGACTGATTTGGAGAGGGATCGCATGTCTATTATACCCTACGCTTCTGCGGTAGGCTCTATAATGTATGCGATGTTGTGTACCAGACCGGATGTAGCTTATGCACTGAGTGTGGTAAGCCGGTATCAGTCAAACCCTGGGGAGAAACATTGGATAGCAGTAAAGAACATTCTCAAGTACCTGAGAAGGACTAAGGAGATGTTCTTGGTGTATGGCGGAAAGGACCTCCAGATCGAGGCCTTTGCTGACTCCAGCTTCCAGAGTGACAAGGATGATTCCAAGTCCATGTCGGGTTTTGTCTTCACCCTCAATGGAGGGGCGGTGTGTTGGAAGAGCTCCAAACAAGAAACCGTTGCAGACTCGACGATGGAAGCGGAATACATCGCTGCATCTGATGCCGCAAAAGAAGCTGTCTGGATGAGGATGTTCTTGAAAGAACTTCAGGTGGTTCCGTCCATTGTTGATCCAATACCTCTGTATTGCGACAACAACGGGGCTATAGCTTTAGCGAAGGAACCCAGGTCCCATCAGAGATCCAGGCACATCTTGAGGCGGTATCACCTGATCAGGGAGATCGTGGATCGCCAGGAGATCGAGGTTCGGAGAGTCGCTTCAGAAGACAACACTGCAGATCCATTCACCAAGGCCCTATCCCAGACTCAGTTCGAGCGGCTGATCGAGATGATAGGTCTTCGATACGCCAGTACATGGTCTTAGTGCAAGTGGGAGATTGTTAGTGTATATGCCCTAGAGGCCATTACTGTATCATACTAGTATGTATATTACTTAATGGAAGCTTAGGATATTCACCTTGTATATACAATCTTGCTCAAAATAGTAGTATGCTACTTGGTTTATTTCTACTTCAATGTGTACATGTGTTTACTTTTGTATATCGCCTATACACATTAGTGGAGCCCTTAGGATCTTTGCTTGATTACCAGCGATGTGATGGCCGTCACACTAGTGGGGCTGGGTAATCTATAAGCACATCCTTATGCAGGTTCCTGGTCGCAGGACTATCGAGACATGGCATCGATACTCCGGAGTAGACCAGCGCATGCGCTTCTCATCCCAGTGTGGGAGACGGTCTGTCCCACAGCCGTCAGTACGTCGTACTTGAGATAGTATGCGGGTGCTCGTTAGGTTACGGGTACACTGGACAGGACTCGTCGGGAACTGACTAGTTGGTATTATACCTATCGTCAGTTATCAGTTCCCAGGTGACATGAGTACAGCTTAGTCCGCTGACTTGACACTGTCACTTCGCCTCGGGTGTGTTCCCACTGTACTTTGATCACTACCCTACCACGGCTCAAAGGAGTCGTGCAAACAGGTGGTGGTTGGGTGCAGTCCCGAAGCACTTGGAGGCAGTGACGGTTAGACAGGATTCGTCTCTCCCGGTATTGGGGGTTGACATCGTGCTGTGTCTAGGAGAGCCATTACACGAGTAGTCCCTGGCCAGGGCAAACGAGATATACTGGTAGGTTTCCAGTGTTATCTCAGGGTGTTTTGGGCTTCGCTCCAGCACGACTTGTACCGCTATTGGGGGACTGACGTTTACCGCCCCCTAGGCCCGCCATGCGATGTATCAGACGAACAGACCGGACTGTACGGAGAATGTCACACTCAGGCTCAGTAGGAGTTCAGATGGGTTTCGCCTCGTCGGTCTTCTTGTCGGCATTACCTGGGGACCGTTACGCACAGCTAGTGCCGCTTGCTGTCTGTGGTTAAACCCACTGCCAGCGTAGTGTCGAGTCTTTAGAGTCCCACACAGAAAGCTTTTCGCCTTTAGGCAAAAGAGTAGAGGTCGCATGGTATTGCGACAGGTCGCATGGTTTTGCGACAGGGTTCGGTCACATCCGTGCACTTGTGCACGTACAGTGTCCGGACAGTTTACACTAGCGGGCTTTGGTTTAAGCCAGATCCTAGTGTACCTTATGGGATTGGATTTATCCAGTTTGCATTCGTGTTCCTCGGAACGCGGATGCGAGTGTGTATGCACAGTTGACAGGGAGGCACAGACAGCGGATTCTCATTAGGGTTGTTGACAGTTGACCGTTGACTTTTTGACTTTTTCCTCAACCCTAATGAGAATATGATATGTGATTAACTATTATATTAATTAAGTATTATGGTGACATGGTTGTTGACTTTTGTTGACTTTGTTGACTTGTTGACTTTTGTTGACTTGTTGACTTGTTGACTTTTGTTGACTTGTTGATTTTGTTGACCGGTTGACTAGGCTTGACTAGTTGACCATCATGATAACCATAACCATCATTTCATGGCAAAGACTTTTTCTTGCTTGCTCATTTAGGTAAAATGAGTAGATGATATGATATGGTTATGGTTGCTTCAACCATCACACATAAGACTTTTTTGATATGATGAGTTATGATTACTTTGGATTATGAGAGGGTGAGAGACAAAAGAGAGCCTCATTCTTTCTTGCTCATTCTCTCTCTTGTTCTTGAGCTCTCCATTTTGCTCTCACCCTCTTGCTCTTGCTCCCTCTCTTTAATCTATGGTTCACATCTCTCATGAGTTGAGAACCAAGAACCATAGATAAAATCCCATTCTATTTCCTCTCTACTCATTCTAGTTCACTAGGTTTAGCAAACCAAGTGAACTAGTTTCTTCAAAGAACGAAGAAGGAGCTAAAGGTTGGAGCTTTCAGGTGGATCTATCTTCGGCGTACGGCGACGACGAGAAGAAGCCATCGGACCACCATCGGAGCTTGAAGACGAAGGAGTTCAAGACAAGTTTAGGTATAACCATCTTCATCCGAGTAGCTAACTCTCTTTAGCAAGTTTGCTAGTTTTAGTTTAGGAAAAGATCCCGACTTTGTTTAGTCCATGTTGCCCCTTGTGCTAAAAATTTGATTTTTATACCGTTTCCGCCTCCCCGTAAGAACCGGGGGTCGCAACGTGGACTTACAGACTGTACACACTAGTCTACTCCGGAGTATCGATGCCCTGTCTCGAAACTCCCACGACTAGGGACCACAATTAAGGATATGCATATAAACTACCCAACTCTCACGTATATGATCGCCATCATACTGTTGGTAGTAAAGCAAGATCCTAAGGGCTCTATCAAAGTGTAACATGCAATCAGTCACCTGAACATGTACACGACTGATAAAGGCAAACCAGATAGCATACTATCATCTCGAGTAAGACTGTCCTACCGGTATAGGTCCTCCGCAATCATTGCAATCACGTACCTGCGATCCAATAATTGACTATGAGGGCACTATCTCCAACAATATATAGGTAGGACTTTCTTACTCGACATGATAGTACACTATCTGGTTGCTCTTTATCTTAACATGTATACTTTCTGTCTCTCTGATTACATGTTGATAAAGCCCTTAGGATGTGTACTCGACTTCCAAGACTATGATGCAGATCATACTAGTGGGCCCTGGGTAGTCAATGAGTACATCCTTCATCGTTCCTAGTCGTGGGAATATCGAGACGGGGCATCGATATTCCAGAGTAGACTACCGAATATCTTCTCGACCCATGCGATGGGTGATGGATGATCCCATATCCATTGGTGTTTGACATCGAAGATGGTATGCGGGTGCTCAGTGGAGACTGGGTACACTGAACGGACTCGCCGAGAACTCCCAGATGGTATTATACCTCACGTCAGATGGCAGTTCTCTGGTGACACTGGTACAGCTTAGTCTGTTGACCCGAGATCGTCATAGAGTCTTGTGTGTCTCCCACTGTGCTTTGATTTCCACCCTACCACGGCTCTACTGAGTTGTGCAAACAGGTGGTTTTCGGGTACAGTCCCGATTCACATGGAGGCAATGAGCGATAGGAGGGGATTCGTCTCTCCCGGTATTGGGGGTTGATGTTGTGCTATGCTCGACTGGCCATAACAGGAAATCCCTGACCAGGGTTGCAGTGATATACTGGTAAGAGTTATCAGTAGTTTCACGATAGTTATGGACCTTACGTCGGCATGACTTATCGAGCTATTGGGGTCTGGCGTTTACCACCCTTAGGCGAGAAATGCGACATATCAGACGAACAGACCGGACTGTACGGTAAGTGTTACTGGTTGGATTCACAGGAGTGTGAGCGGGCTTGCTCGTCGATCTTCTGATCGCTCAATACCCGGGTGGCCGTTACGTTTAGCAGACCGCTTGCGGCTTGTGGATGTTTGATATGATCATCATCTGCTGCCGGCGTATTGACGAGTCTTCAGAGTCCTACACAGAGGTTTCCTGGCTCAAGCGAAACGAAATAGGAGCGCATATGAGATATGTGCCCGACCGAGAATAATTCGTGTATGTGATACCGTATTCCATTCTTGCGATGAATGTATCGAATGGTTGTATGCGATATAACCTAGTTATCGAATCAAGGATTGATTCGATAAGCCGATACATTGGATACTAGCCGGTTATATGCGATATAACCGGATCATTCAATCAAGTGTTGATTTAGTGATTTAATGTATAATTATATATTTGATATATTACTTTGCATTAACTAGTATTGGTTCACTTTAAATGGATTTACTCACTTGGTTTGTACACATTGTATATGTGATATATTTTGTGCACATGATTGTATCATGTTTGATGATACATGCAAGCTAGGGTTAGTATAAAGAATTAGACCATGGTTAGGTTTATGATTAGGGTTTTCTTTTTTATTACTTATTCATTTATTTATTCTTTTTGTTTATTTTGGCAAAAGAAAAAGATAAAGAGAAAAAGAATGGTTGCTTGTTTTGTTTTTAGTTGAAGTTTCTTGAAACTTTGACCAAGTCACCATTCTTGTCTCATCCTTAACCCTAACCATTCAAGTTAACCATGGTCCATTCTCTACAACTAACCAAGGGTTAGTAAATGATAAGTATTGATTTATTTATCATTTACATATCACATATAATATTCTTTATCATATCTTCTTCTTCTTCTTCTTCTTCATCTTCTTCTTCCATGAAGAAAGCTTGCTACTCCAATGGCAAGTGATGAAAACTAGTAAGAAATTCAAAACTAAAGTATACCCACTTCCTATTTCTTCATCCACTACCTCTTGCCAAGTAGTATAGGGTATTTCCTTCACAAGTTTTCATGGCTTGGTGAAGGTGGAGCTTGATCTAGTGATGCCTCGACGTAGATCATCTTCGGCACATCGTCGATGACCTAGCCCGTTTTTCCTCGGATGAAGTCGACGTTAGAGCCCAAGATACGATTTGGACAGCGAGGGGACTTCATCACGGAGCCTAGGAGGTGGTGGACCGGATCTACGAAGGTTGTAGCCCCTTCCCTTTAGCTATATTTCCGTTTACATGCTTGCTTCGCCTATATATTTCTAGTTAACGATCCGTTCTAGGGTTTCTCAGTACCGTAATTTTTAGAAATTGGCATGTTTGATCACTTGTGAGACTCCATTAGTGTGCCTAGGATCCCTACAGTGTCCTGATTAGATAAATTGATAACCATTCTGATCTAGGTTAGAGTGCACGCAGAGTGTTTCTTTTCTCTCTCTTTTTGGCAGCGACCTTTGACCGACCCTATATTATGACTCAGTGACCAAAGTTGACCGAACCTTCTTAAAATACTGGCTTTTGGATTGTCTTAGTTGCATAAGTCATTACCGCTTCTTCTTTTACCCTTTGTATTTCTCAGAACACCCCGTATTACTACGGATATCCACTTCCGTTGGATAGATCCATCGTATGGTTATATACGAACTCGAAGGGACTTCTTCGAGGATGGATCCAGGTTCAGGAGAAATAGAATTGGTTTATTCAGCTGTATTTTATTATCACCTTCTCTCAGGTAGCGAGGGCTCCTTAGTTTAGGAGAGTACACCTATTACGCTTATTGGATAGTCTTATTTCAAACCATAGGCAGGTGCCGAAAGGTAGGGAATGAAGAAAACCAATTAGCCTAAGTAGGGTGTGCAGAAGGTAATAACTAAAGACAAAATAAAGGGATTAGAAAGAGGGAAAAGTAAATTGCGACTGTTATCATTCACAACCAAACCGCATACTTCATCGCCACTCCTATTTCACTTTTGCTTTTTCCCCAGTTCGGGAGAAATAGAATAAGGTATTATTCAGCTATCTTTTATCATCACCTTCTCTCAAGTTGCGAGTACTCCTAGGATTAGGAGAGTACACCTATTATGCTTACTGGATAGTCTTCTTCCAAACCATAGGCAGGTGCCGAACGGTAGGGAAGGAAGAAAACCATTTAGCCTAACGATGGTGTACAGAAGGTAACGACTAAAGACAAATAAAGGGATTTGGAGAGATGGCAAAGAAATATACGGTTATAGTCATGAATTGGATTATGGAAGAGGCATTACTAAGAATAACTTACGAAACATTTTCATGTTTCAGTTACACTGTGCATTGTTAAAAGAAAACTGATTTCCCGATTAGATACTTACTCCAGGGTATGGATTTACCAGGTTTCATTCTCATATCTGTATAGTTTTACAGATGATGAGTGGGAGGAAGTTATTGGGAATTAGGTGATCATCCTCATTATATCGGAATTCGTTGTAATTGGTGATATTTGAGGAAATCACCTGGGTACAGTTTTCTACCTACGATGCGCATGTTTTGAATTAATAAACTCAGCGGACTTATACAGAGTATTGTATATTGTCCAGTGTCCGTCAGGACAAAGGGGTAGGTCCTCGTACTATGTTCTGTTTACTTATGACTTCTCTAGTTTTTAGAAAAGTGTTTCGCAGAAATACAATGTCTAAGTTTTGAGAAGTTATGGGTATATGAATAAAGTAGAGAACCAGGTATCGCAAATATCGGGATTCTTCAAAGAGATCGAAGATGTAGATTCTTGTGATTGGTATTCAGTTGATAGTAATGGTTTTGAGAAACTTGTTTCTCTTTCAGGTTACTCATAATTGGATGGATTCCTAAGTTGAGTAATGCTGATTAGCCTTTCTCCATTAAGTTGATATGCACTAGAGACAGCTGCATAATTTGAATATGGTTCCAATTAAATTAGTGCCTCTATTTCTATATTGTATATAGATTGGTTCATATCTTAACGATGTTAAGGTACGCGGAGTTACCCAGCTTATGCTTAAAACCAGACACTGGATAACTCAAGGCACGTTTTTGTAATGGTTGTTTGTGGGTTGACCCTGGCTTTTGACGAAGGTTGACATTTCTACCATCTGGAAGATCAATAGTGATATTGTTCTTGACTCACCACAGTTTTATTAAAAATTGGCTTTTTCAGAAAACAGTAATGGGAGTATGGTAGAACTGGAAGTGATTCCAGAACTGCAAACGATTACGGAAAATTTAATAGGACCTATATATTCAATCAGGTTTTGACATTCCAATAGCCACTCCGCAGATATGGTGGGTAACCTCAGACACCCAAGAGGTACTCCGGTAGCCTCAAGGACGGTGACAAGGAGGTTCTTGTTTACCAAGACTTGACAGTACTATTGTTCCAGACTATGAGACCCGGCACGAGGATAAGTATAACGTCGTTCTAAACTAGCTTTAGAAGTGTACGTAGATATTATTCTGCCAGAAGGTTGTCGTAGTCAGTGGGAGCAGCGGAAGCATAGTGGGCAAGTAGCTTATGCCTATATATAGGCTTGAGCAGATATAGCGGAGATCAGATCATCTAATTTTGATGTGACAGACATGGGTTTGACTTCATCAGAATAGGGGATGAACCTGTTAAGAAGGTAGTAGGGTGTGATGTCCTGGTATTTGGATGACATACACAGAGTAGGAAGTAAAATTCCTATACTTCAATCGGTCGTACTTTGGTCGTCACAAAGTTGTTTCTTCAGAAAGGAAATGGATGTAATATCAAACATTCTGGTTACTAGATCTACGGTTTTAGATCTAGATTTGGGTAGTTTCCCAATGTGGGTACTTTGACAGTATTCTAATAGTATTTTAGAATAGATGAATCCTGGCATGGTGGTATACCTGCAGGTGATGGAGTCACCCTCTCTAAAGGTGTCTTACAGACTAAAGGAGAGAGGGATGTGCATGATTGGCTGATCCCTTGCTTAGGCAATTGAGTCAATCATGAGATATCAAGTAACACACCAGATGTAGTTTTTGAACTTGATGCGATAAGTTTATATTAATCCAATCCTGAATAAACATAAGGAAGCAGTTTTAGAACATAAGATGCATGTTCTACGGATTTGATGACGGCGGCCTCCTTCGGGAGACGGTTATCATTCCAGGCTTCCAATGTGACATGGATAACAGAGTGATTGTCAGAGTTATAGTTTTCCCTCTGACGAGGGACAGTATTGTGGACAGGTGGTCTAAGAGGATACTGATGGAGGCAAGGTGCTGGATACTGATTAGGTTCAGTTATCGATACAGTCTAAGAAGTTTGGATTTGGAGTTCATTTATGAACTAGGTCCCATCAGATATCCAGACATATTCTAAGACAGGTATTACTCAATTCGGGAGATGGTTTTCTCTGCGAACTTGAGATTTAGAGAGATATAGAAAGAAACTTCAGGGCGGATCCACTCACTAAGGCTATTTCTCGAACACAAGAGTTTTACAAACTAGCTTTGTGAAACTGATTAGTAGAGGAGTTGGATGTTCGGTATCACACGGGCTGTGAGTATGCGACATCGCAATAATTAGCCTTGAGTGCAAGTGGGAGATTGATGGAGATAGTGCCCTCAAAGTCGATTATTGGATCGCAGGTACGTGATTGCAATGATTGAGGCAGGACCTATACCGATATGACAGTCTTGCTTGAGATGATAGTATGCTATCTGGTTTGTCTTTATCATCGTATACATGCTATTGCATGATTGATAGAGCCCATAGGATTCTGCTTGACAGCCAGCAGTATGATGGTGATCATATACGTGGGAGCTGGGGTCTATAAGCACATCCTTAAAGTGTCCCTAGTTGTGGGAGTTTCGAGACAGGGCATCGATACTCTAGAATAGACTAGTGTATACAGTCGAGACCCCGACGAGGGGCGGTGGACGGTCTCACAAGCCACTAGTGTCAGTTGGATCACCTAAGATGTATACAGGTGCTCATTAGGTTATGATTACACCGGACAGGACTCGCCGGGAACATGCTAGTTGGTATTATACATATCGTCAGATAGCAGTTCCCTGGTGACATGTGTACAGGTTAGTTCATCGACCTGAGATCGTCATTTGTCTCATGTGAGTTCCCACTGTGCTTAGATTACTACCCTACCATGCTCAAAGGAGTTGTGCAAACAGGTTTTAGTTGGGTACAGTCCCGAGCCACATTGGAGGCAAGTGAGCGGATCTCGGGGATTCGTCTCTCCCGGTATTGGGGGTTGATGTCGCGCAGTGCACGGATGGCCATCACTAGAAACCCTCGGCCGAGGTAATGGAGAATTATAGATTTGGATCAGTAGTTTCTCAAGTGGTGATGGGCTTCATGCCGACACGATTTATCGCGTTGTTAGGGGTCTGACTTTATCCACCCCCCTAGAATCGATATGCGATACTCTTTAGACAAATGAACCGGACTGTATATACATTGTCACTGTCAGGCTCAGTAGGGTTTATAGATGAGTTCGATCGCCAGCTTCCCTTCCAACAATACATAGGTAAAACGTTACGTGCAGCTTGTACCTCTGACGTGCTAGTGCTTATACCCAGTGCCAGTGTATTGATGAGTCATTAGAGTCCTCCACAGACACTTTCCCAAGTTTGGGCAAAACGTTGTAGTGGCCGTATGGGTTTGTAGCAAGGTTCGGAAAAAGCACATGCGTTTTCGCACGTGTCGTTTTTCGGGCAGATAATATTGGTAGGCTTTGGTTTAAGCCGGAACCCAGTATTATACTGTGTAGATATAATATCTTTGTCTCAGTTGCATTTGTATTCGGTCGTAATACAAGTGCGGGTATGTTTATACTGATACGGGGTTATCCTGAAATTCGTTTCACGATCACTTTTGGAAGTTGCCAGTTTCCAGTTTTCTATCAGCCGTCTTTTAACATTCGGTTAAAGACGGATTTATCTTTTCTTGATGAGGTGAGTCAGTGTTCTAGAAGGTTCTAGAGAGGGTGACTAAGCTTATGAGTCATTAGGTGATTAATGGTGTAATTAATGACAAAGTGACTAGGTTTATTATGATTGGTTTGCTTTTAATGTGTTCATACTCTGTGTTCACACTAGATATTTTCTTATGGTCACCTCCAAGCTCCAACCCTCACCTCCCTCCCTCTACTTATATGGCCGGCCTCCCCCCCCTCTCAGGCTCATGGTTGTTATTCATTTGGGAATAAAAAGATTATAGTTTTGATGTATGGAAATTTCATATCTCATTTCATTCCATCACCCGATCCAAAAGGCAACTTCATTAACCGTTCCTCGATAGCCTTGGACGTAACGAGATAAAGTGTTCTACTCATTCTCTACTTCATCTTGGTCGTCTCTTTTAGCAAACATGACGATCGAGTTGCCTCGGTTCAGAGGCGGGAGCCCGTTTAAAGATCCGTCGACGTGGTGCCACCTGGACGACAAGATTGAAGATCGAGGAGATCGGAGCAGCCGCAACAAGCGTGGGATGATGGTTGAAGACCGAAGGACTTGGATCATTCGGTATAACGTTTCTACCCTTTTTCAATTTGTTAGTTTAGCATTAATGGCAGATCCGGGTTACGGTACACGATAGCGCCAGTTTCGTTAAAAGTTTTTGTTCCGCATTTGACGTCTGTTAGACGGCCGGGGCGCTACCGTGGACTTACATCAACTTCAAGCTAGAAGTAACTAAGATGCTAGAAGTGCTAATCCTAGAACTTTAGATGAGAGTAGAGATTACTTTGGATAGGTTTATCTCAAGCTCAAGTATTTCTCAACACATGAGAGGGGAGAGCTTGAGAGAGAGGAAGAGGAGGAGAGAGAATCTATATGATAAAATGAGAGAATAAAGAACCATTCTCACATATATGTGTGAATTATGTAAATAGATAATTAGCAAGATAATTGTCATGGTTTAATCAAGACTTGACCATTATCATTTCATATTTAATGCAAATTGTAAGGATCAAAGAGCATCTTTTATATGGAATGATGATGGTAAAAGTGTCAACCTAGGTCAACAGGTCAAGATAGTCAAATGGTCAACAACCCTAACCATGCACAATTATATTTATCTAATATCAATTAATCATAATATACACAAAAGCATTAGGGTTAACAAAATGACAATGGTCATTAACCCTAATCAAAGTCCTCTCCCTCTGTCTCAATCAACTGTGCATACGCACCCGTATTCGTGATCCGAGGAACACGAATACAAAGAGATAAAACCAATCCCAAATCATATACTAGGATCTGGCTTAAACCAAAGCCCGCTAGTATAAACTGTCCGGACAGCAAACGTGCACAAGTGCGCGGATGGGAACGAACCCTGTCGCAAAACCATGCGACCTCTACTCATTTTGCCTAAAGGCAAATAACTCTCTGTGTGGGACTCCAAAGACTTGACATTACGCTGGTAGTGGGTTTAACCACAGACCGCAAGCGGCACTAGCTGTACGTAACGGTCCCCAGGTAGATGCCGATAAGAAGACTGACGAGGTGACCCCATCTGAACTCCTACTGAGCCTGAATGTGACAGTCTCCGTACAGTCCGGTCTGTTCGTCTGATACATCGCATGGCGGGACTAGGGGCGGTGAACGTCAGTCCCCTAATAGCGGTACAAGTCGTGTCGGAGTGTAGCCCAGAACACCCTGAGATAACACTGGAAACCTACCAGTATATCTCGCTTGCCCTGGCCAGGGACTACTTGTGTAATGGCTCTCCTGGGCACAGCGCGATGTCAACCCCCAATACCGGGAGAGACGAATCCTGTCTAACCGTCACTGCCTCCAAGTGCTTCGGGACTGCACCCAACTACTACCTGTTTGCACAACTCCTTTGAGCCGTGGTAGGGTAGTAATCAAAGTACAGTGGGAACACACTCGAGGCGAAGTGACAGTGTCAAGTCAGCAGACTAAGCTGTACTCATGTCACCTGGGAACTGATAACTGACGATAGGTATAATACCAACCAACGTTCCCGACGAGTCCTGTCCAGTGTACTCGTAACCTAACAAGCACCCGCATACTATCTCAAGTATGACGTACTGACGGCTGTGGGACAGACCGTCTCCCACGCTGGGATGAGAAGCGCATACGCTAGTCTACTACGGAGTATCGATGCCCTGTCTCGATAGTCCAACGACTAGGGACCTGTATAAGGATGTGCTTATGGATTACCCAGCCCCCACGAGTGTAAGCGCCATCACAACGCTGGTAATCAAGCAAAGATCCTAAGGGCTCTACTAATATGTATATAAGCAATATGCTAAAAGAAACACATGCACATATTAAAGCAGAGACAAACTAAGTAGCATACTACCATTTTGAGCAAGATTGTATATACAACTATGAATATCCCAAGCTTCCATCAAGTAATATACATACTAGTATGACACAGTAATGGCCTCTAAGGCATATACACTAACAATATCGCACTTGCACTAAGGCCATTTACTGGCGTATCGAAGACCTATCATCTCGATCAGCCGCTCGAACTGAGTCTGGGGTAAGGCCTTCATGAATGGATCTGCAGTGTTATCTTCTGAAGCAACCCTCCGAACCACGATCTCCTGGCGATCCACGATCTCCGTGATCAGGTGATACCGCCTCAAGATGTGTCTGGATTTCTGATGGCACCTGGGTTTCTTCGCTAAAGCTATAGCCCCGTTGTTGTCGCAATACAGAGATATTGGATCAACAATGGACGGAACCACCTGAAGTTCTTTCAAGAACTTCCTCATCCAGACAGCTTCTTTTGCGGCATCAGATGCAGCGATGTATTCCGATTCCATAGTCGAGTCAGCAACGGTTTCCTGTTTGGAGCTCTTCCAACACTCCGCCCCTCCATTGTGGGTAAAGACAAAACCCGACATGGACATGGAATCATCCTTGTCACTCTGGAAGCTGGAGTCAACAAAGGCCTCAATCTAGAGGTCTTTTCCGCCATACACCAAGAACATCTTCTTAGTCCTTCTCAGGTACTTGAGAATGTTATTTACCGCTATCCAATATTTCTCCCCAGGGTTTGACTGATACCTGCTTACCACACTCAGTGCATAAGCCACATCTGGTCTGGTACACAACATCGCATACAATATAGAGCCTACCGCAGAAGCGTAGGGTATAATAGTCATGCGATCCCTCTCAAAATCAGTCTTGGGAGACATCTCTTTGGAGAGGGTGATCCCGTGACAAACCGGTAGATTACCGCGCTTGGAATCTTCCATACTGAATCTTTTCAGTATGGTGTCGATGTACCTGGACTGTGAGAGTCCTAAAATCCTCTTGGATCTGTCACGGTAGATCCGGATCCCCAAAATGTATGAGGCATCACCCAGGTCTTTCATGGAGAACCTGTGTGACAAGTGAAAGGTTCCTAGGCACTCTAGTAAGGTCTCACAAGGCATCGGACATGCCAATTTAAAATTTTTGGTGCCGAGAAACCCTAGACTACGGATCGTTGCTAGAATTTTAGGCGAAAAGAAAAGCTAGTTAACACTTAACTACAAGGATATGGAAATTACAACCTTTATAGATCCGGATATCCACCTCCACGGCTCCGCAACGAAGTCTCCTCGCTGTCCATGTTGAACCCCGGGCTCAAGCGTCGGCTTCGTCGAAGAAACGGGTGAGCTAGGTCGCCGGCTTCGTGTCAAAGACGATCTACGTCGAGGCATCGCAAGTTCAAGCTCCGACTTCACAAACTTGTGAAACTTGTGAAGAAAACACCCAAAACCACTTGGCAAGAGGTAGAGGATGAAGAAATAGGAGGTGGGTTCACTTTAGATTTGGATTTCTCTCACTAGATCTCAAGTTGCCATTAAAGTAGCAAGCTTGAAGAAGAAGAAGATGAAGATGGTTATGATAAGTTCTATTAAAAAGAAATAGAAAAACAATACTTATCATAACTTAAACTAGGGTTAAGTGTAGAGAATAAACCATGGTCATTTGAGTGGGTTAGGGTTAAGCATGAAGACAAGAATGGTGAGCAAAGTCAAAGCTTCATGAAGCTTCAACATAAAACAAATAAAGCCACCATTCTTATCTTAATCCATTTCAAATAAATAAATAAACAAATAAATAAATAAATGAATATGCAAAACCCTAATTATCAAATTAACCATGGATTAATTCTATACACTTAACTAAATGATCAAGTATCATCAAACATGATACAAAAAGTGCACAAAAGTATATCACATATACAATGTGCAATCCAAGTGAGAAAATCCGTTTAAAGTGAACCAATACTAGTTAATGCAAAGTAATATATCAAATATATAATTATACATTAAATCATTAAATCAACATTTGATTCAATGATCCGGTCATGTCGCACATGACCGACTAGTATTCAATGTATCGATTTATCGAATCAATGATTCGATAACTAGGTCATATCGAATATAACCAATCGAAAACATATATCGCGAGAATGAAATGCGGTATCACATACACGCATTATTCTCGGTCCTGCACATATCTCATATGCGCTCCTATTTCGTTTCGCTTGAACCAGGAAACCTCTGTGTAAGACTCTAAAGACTCGTCAATACGCCGGTAGCAGATGATGATCATATCAAGCACCCACAAGCCGCAAGCGGTCTGCTAAACGTAACGGCCACCCGGGTATTGAGCGATCAGAAGATCGACGAGCTAGCCCGCTCACACTCCTGCGAATCCGACCAGTAACACTTACCGTACAGTCCGGTCTCTTCGTCTGATATATCGCATATCAAGTCTAGGGGTGGTAAACGTCAGACCCCAATAACCCGATAAGTCATGCCGATGTGCGGCTCGTAACGGGTCGAGAAACTACTGGTAACACTTACCAGCAAATCTCTGATCAGCCCTGGCCAGGGACTTCCCTGTTACGGCCAATCGAGCACAGCGCAACATCAACCCCCAATACCGGGAGAGACGAAACCCCTCCTATCGCTCATTGCCTCTATGTGACTCGGGACTGTACCCAAAGACCACCGTTTTGCACGCCCTCATAGACGTGGTAAGGTGGAGATCAAAGCACAGTGGGAATCACACAAGACTCTATGACGATCTCGGGTCTACAGACTAACCTGTACAAGTGTCACCTGAGAACTGCTATCTGACGTGAGGTATAATACGATCTGGGAGTTCTCGGCGAGTCCGTCCAGTGTACCCAGTCTCCACTGAGCACCCGTATACCATCTCTGATGTCAAACATCAATGGATATGGGATCATCCATCGCCCATCACATGGGTCGAGAAGCGTATACGCTAGTCTACTCTGGTATATCGATGCCCTGTCTCGATACACCCATGACTAGGGACCTTGAAGGATGTACTTATGGACTACTATGTCCCCACTAGTATGATCTGCATCATAGTCCAGGTAGTCAAGTACATATCCTAAGGGCTTTACCAACATGTAACTATAAGACAGTATAAAGAGACTAGTGTACATGTTAAGATAAAGAGTAACCAGATAGCATACTATCATATCGAGCAAGAAAGTCATATCTATATATGTCCAAGCATCCAATATAATATACATCATCTGTACAATACTGGCCTCTAGGGCATACATACAACTAACAATCTCCCACTTGCACTAGGGCCAGCTGCTGTAGTATCGCATACCGAGCATCCCGAAGAGTCTCTCAAACTGTATCTGGGGAATGGCCTTCGTGAGTGGATCCGCCGTGTTGTTCTTCGTGTCAACTCTCCTGACCTCGATCTCCCGGCGATCAACTATCTCCCGGATCAGGTGATACCGCCTCAGAATATGCCTGGATCGCTGATGGGACCTGGGTTCCTTGGCCAAAGCCACCGCTCCATTGTTATCGCAATACAAAGGTATTGGATGCTCAATGGATGGAACCACTCCAAGTTCAGTAATGAACTTCTTGATCCAGACAGCCTCTTTTGCAGCGATGTATTCAGCCTCCATCGTCGAGTCTGTTAGTGTATATGCCCTAGAGGCCATTACTGTATCATACTAGTTTGTATATTACTTAATGGAAGCTTGGGATATTCACAGTTGTATATACAATCTTGCTCGAAATGGTAGTATGCTACTTGGTTTGTCTCTGCTTTAATATGTGCATGTGTTTCTTTTAGCATATTGCAGGTATACATATTAGTAGAGCCCTTAGGATCTGTGCTTGTTTACCAGCGTTGCGATGGCGCTCGCACTCGTGGGAGCTGGGTAATCTATAAGCACATCCTTATACAGGTCCCTGGTCGTTGGACTATCGAGACAGGTCATCGATACTCCGGAGTAGACCAGCGTATGCGCTTCTCATCCCAGTGTGGGAGACGGTCTGTCCCACAGCCGTTAGTACGTCGTACTTGGGATAGTATGCGGGTGCTCGTTAGGTTACGAGTACACTGGACAGGACTCGTCGGGAACTGTTGGTTGGTAATATACCTATCGTCAGTTATCAGTTCCCAGGTGACTTGAGTACAGCTTAGTCCGCTGACTTGACACTGTCACTTCGCCTCGAGTGTGTTCCCACTGCACTTTGATTACTACCCTACCACGGCTCAGAGGAGTCGTGCAAACAGGTAGTTTTTGGGTGCAGTCCCGAAGCACTTGGAGGCAGTGACGGTTAGACAGGATTCGTCTCTCCCAGTATTGGGGGTTGACATCGCGCTGTGTCCAGGAGAGCCATTACACGAGTAGTCCCTGGCCAGGGCAAGCGAGATATACTGGTAGGCTTCCAGTGTTATCTCATGGTGTTCTGGGCTTCACTCCGACACGACTTGTACCGCTATTAGGGGACTGACGTTCACCGCCCCCCTAGGCCCGCCATGCGATGTATCAGACGAACAGACCGGACTGTACGGAGATTGTCACATACAGGCTCAGTAGGAGTGCAGATGGGGTTCACCTCGTCAGTCTTCTTATCGACATCTACCTGGGGACCGTTACGTACAGCTAGTGCCGCTTGCGGTCTGTGGTTAAACCCACTGCCAGCGTAGTGTCGAGTCTTTAGAGTCCCACACAGAGAGCTATTCGCCTTTAGGCAAAACGAGTAGAGGTCGCATGGTTTTGCGACAGGGTTCGTTCGCATCCGCGCACTTGTGCACGTTTGCTGTCCGGACAGTTTATACTAGCGGGCTTTGGTTTAAGCCAGATCCTAGTATATGATTGGAGATTGGTTTTTCTCATTGTGTTCGTGTTCCTCGGATCACGAATGCGGGTGCGTATGCACAGTTGCTTGAGATTGAGGGAGAGGACCTTGTTTAGGGTTAATGACTATTGTCATTTTATTAACCCTATTGTTTTTGTGTGTATTATTGTTAATTAATAATTAGCTTAATTATTGTGCATGGTGGTTGTTGTTGACACTTTGACTTTGTTGACTTGTTGACCAAGTTGACAATTTGACCATGATCATTTCATTAGGAAGATGCTCTTTGATTCTTGCAATTTGCATTAATGATGAAATGATAATGGTCACCTCTTGATAAAACCATGACAATTTTCTTGCTAATTAATTAATTAAAATAACTCACACATATTAGTGAGAATGGCTCACTATTATTTCATTCTATCATATCTTTTCTCTCTCTTGCTCATCCTCTCCCTCAAGCTCTCTCCCTCTCATGTGTTGAGAAACAAAAGCTTGAGAAAAACCTTCACTTGATCTTCTCTACTCACTTCTAGGGTTCAAGTCTTAGCATTTCTTGCACTCTAGTTACTCCTAGCTTGGAGTTGAAGCTAAAGGTCGAGGCTTTCGGATGGATCGTTCTTTGACGGAAGGAGACTAGCAAGGTGAGGCCTTTCTACCATTCCGACGAGCAAGGAGAGAAGGAGTTCGAGCCCAAGGTATAACCTTTCTACAACCTTGTTAGTTGTTAGTTTAGTTTAGTTAGTTTTAGTTTAGCAAAGATCCTCCAAGTCAAGGTCCATGTTGCCTAAGTCATTAAAAATCCGATTTTTATTATGTTTTCCGCCTCCCCGTAAGTACCGGGGTGGGCAACGTGGACTTACAGTGGTATCAGAGCCTAACTAAACTCAAACTAGCTAGGTAGTGAAGTGTAACGAAGTTTCGAAACCGGAAAATCCGAAAACCAAACCATGCAAAACCCAAGTTTCTGTTAATTTTTCCTCTGGTCAAAATGACATTTGTTATATACCAAAAATTATCTCAGGGTTTTGTGTGAAAAACCACCAAAGACGAACCAGAGAGGAGATGAGAGGAGCGCGGATCCGCGGCAAGAGGAGGCTCCTGCCGCGGAAGCGCGGCCGTCTTGTCCCCTCTCTGCATCGTTTTTGGTGCAGTAAGTTTCTGTGTTGGTATTGGGATTTTTAAGATATATATTATATGCCCAGATTTTCCAGAACTAAAATTTACTTTTGGGGGCCTATAAATCCGTATTTTTCGGAACTTCACTACAGTTTAACTACATCGGTTATATCTGTAATGCTTGCATGTATTGAACGTCGGCTAATCGCTATAAGACGATTAGTCGGGGTTATACATGAACTGTGATTGTTATTGGTTTGTGGATATGAATGGATTGGATTGTCGCGGGTGAATGGCCGGGGTGGATGTGAGATGAGCGTTGTTTTTCTTTCATTCATTTGTAACATGTAAATTGATGTAATAATATTATTTGTATGGCCGCACAACCGGGTCGGGGTTGTAGCCGTCATTGTATAATTCTTTTTACTGTTTTTGCTCCTAGGATAGACCCATGGAGGGGGTGCACAAACTACCGGGTACTCGAAGTGCCGAGTGGCCTACTCACGGTGGTGAGGGAGGTTGCTTCGCTTCGGGTGCTTGGCGGGTAGTTTGCCGCACCCGTAGGGGTCTTGGGTGGGGTATTGGCTATTCACCGCGACCGTGTAATCCGCTTTGCGTTGCAGGCTTGAACGCATTGCGGATTCCTAGTATATCCAATGTATTCATCTGTGATCTGTAATGTCTATCATTGCTATATATTTATATATAATAACTATTTAGGCGTTGCTTATGTTTTACAGCCGCGCTAGCCCAGCCCCCGCTCTGTCGTTAGTTAAGTAACCTAACGGGTGATGACGGGGCCCCGTGGCGAATGCGAATGGCATAAGCGTACGTCATATTTTGGTTGTTTTCTGCAATGGTAGGATTAAATGATGGGACGCATTAAAAGAACTAATGCAAGGAATAAACCAAGTAAAAGTCGAATGGAACACTTTGAAAACCACTCGGTTCTTTTCAAAAATAAACTTTTAAACGCGGAGCTTGAACCACTCCTTTTAAAAAGCTATCTCGTTCCATCGATTATATCAAGTTCACTACGTTCACGGTTTCGCCAAAACCATCCGTAGCCCTCCGTCGTTTCATATGAATATTCAACGGTATTCAAGCTGTGTTTGTTGGCCTTAGTCAAGGCACAGTGTTTGGTAGCTGGTGGGTATTCATATGTTGCATAGATAGAATGCGTTGGTTTGAGACAGTCGTATTGCCTTGTTGGCCATAGTCAAGGGTGGATACGGGTGGGTTCAAATTAACCTGGATAACGACGGGTAGAACTTGACATGTGACTTATGATTTGTTGGCCTTAGTCAAGGTCATAAGAGCATGGGGCAAAAATCCACATCGGGAGTTTCATAAGTACTGAAACTTGCTAGCGTTGCATACCATTTGGAGTGTGATGATTCTGGTAGGATTCCTTCGGTTTTGTCACGCGATGATATTTGGATCCCGATCCTACTGTGAGTATATGCTACTCCTCGGGAAAACTCTCACTTAACGATCAATGCTATAAACCTAGTAGGTGCCTAGAAAGGTGTTAGCGGGGCTACGCCCACAGGGAAAAGAGGTTACTTAATTAAGGAACTTCGCGAAAGCGTTGGAAAACCTCCCTCGAAGTACCGACACTGGCCTGGCTGAACGGTTAAGCAAGTATTGTACGGTGAGAATGATCCCGGCTAATCCTTTTCTTTACGGTTTGAGAAGGGATTCGAGAAACAGTGGGAGCCATCCAGTTTAGACAAACTAAAAACCACTCTAAACTTGCAAGAGCATCATGCTAAAGTGTTTCTTTTCTCTCTCCTAATTGCAGCGACCATTCAACATGACCGGACTTAAGTTACTGTTAGAAAAAAATATATTGACAGGGCCAAACTACAAAGATTGGCTCAGGAATGTCAAGATGGCTATCACTTATGACAAGCTGGGGTATATACTTACCACCAAAGCTCCCCCTGTCCCAGGTCCCACCTCCAGCGTCGCGGATGTAGAAATCCGTAAGACATGGGAGATAGATTGCGCGAGGGCCAGATGCCTCGTACTAGCCTCGATGGACAACGAATATCAGAGGAGGCACGAGAATATGGACCTAGAGTCCATATTTCTCCATACAAAAGAACTGTATGGAGAGCAGTCTCGTATCGCTAGATACGAAGTGTCGAAGAAGCTTTTTTCGGCAAGGTTGGCCGTCGGATTATCGGTAGCGGACCACGTGCTTAAGATGATCGGCTACATAGAGGAGCTCGCGGACCTTGGGACCACGTTGGAGAATGAACTCTATACCGATTTGATTCTCCAGTCCCTTCCTTCCACTTACGCCCAGTTCGTTCTTAATTTCAACATGCAAGGAAAGGAGGTTGAACTTGCCGAACTTCTGAACATGTTGAGGACTGCTGAGGGCACCCTACAGAAGGGTAGGGAGACATCCACTTTGTTTGTAGGAGGATCTTCCTCTTCTAGGTCCAGGGCGAAAGCCAAGGGCAAGAAGAAGAAAGCCCCCGCCAAACCAAGAGGCGGTGTCGGTAAAGTGGATACGAAGGGAAAGGGTAAAGCAACAAAAGTAGCGGGGAAGATGGTGGGGAAGGAAGAATGCTTCTATTGTCACAAAAGTGGTCACTGGAAACAAGATTGCAAGGCTTGGAAAGCCAGAACACAGGATTTGAAGCGAGTTGCAGCTTCAGCTTCAGGTGTGTATGTTATTGAAAACTGTCTATCAATAAACTCTACATCCTGGGTATTGGATACCGGATCAGGATCTCATATCTGTAATTCTTTGCAGGCGTTGAGAAAGCGTAGAGTTTTGAAGGCAGGTGACATGACCCTCAGAGTTGCGAACGGTGCTAGCATGGATGCAGAGGCCGTGGGGGACTATCACCTGGGATTATCTGATGGACACTTTTTGGTTTTGCGTAGTTGTTATTATGTACCAAGTGCAACCTGTAATATCATATCTGTATCTTTATTATCTAAAGAAGGTTATGAATTTGCATTTGTAAGTAATGTAGTGAACATTCACCTTAATCAAGTTTTGATTGGGTCAGGTACATTAAACAACGGTATTTACGTTTTAAACCAACCACAGGTTTTCAATATCCAGAATACACACAAAAGAAAGTCTCCAGATATTAATCAGGCTTTCTTATGGCATTGTAGACTGGGTCACATCAATGAGACACGGTTGACTAAGTTACATAAAGAAGGATACTTGGATCCGTTCGAGTATCAGTCTTATGCCACTTGTGAATCTTGTCTCATGGGAAAGATGACAAAGGCTCCGTTCACTGGACACGGAAAAAGAGCGAGCGAGCTCTTGGGACTCGTACACAGCGACGTGTGCGGTCCAATGTCTACACATGCGCGAAGCGGTTACTCTTACTTCATTACTTTTACGGATGATTTTTCAAGGTACGGTTATGTCTTCTTAATGAAACATAAGTCCGAGGCCTTTGAAAAGTTCCAGGAATATAAGAATGAAGTGGAGAAACAGACCGGCAAAAGTATCAAGATTCTAAGATCGGATCGAGGTGGAGAATACTTAAGTGCCGAGTTCCTGAATTATTTAAAAGAGAATGGAATTCTCTCTCAGCTTACTCCTCCATACACTCCGCAACACAACGGTGTATCGGAGAGACGGAACCGAACCCTATTGGATATGGTACGGTCCATGATGAGTAAGGCTGAGTTACCGCGATCTTTCTGGGGTTATGCACTGGAAACAGCTGCACATCTCTTGAACCAAGTTCCTACTAAAACAGTGCCTACCACACCATATCAGATGTGGAGTGGGAAGAAACCCTGTCTTAAATCCTTTAAGACATGGGGATGTCCAGCTTTTGTAAAAAAGCAGCATGCGGACAAGCTCGAGGCACGCTCAGTACAGTGCAAGTTTGTGGGATACCCAAAGAACTCCAAGGGGTATCTCTTCTATTACGCAGAGGAGCAAAAAGTCCTTGTTTCTCATCATGCCCGCTTCTTGGAAACTGAGTTTTTAGAAAATCAGATAAGCGGGAGCGCAGTAGAACTGGAAGAAATTCCAGAACCACAAACCATTACTGAAAGCTTAGAGGAACCAGAAGGTTCGAAAGAACAGGACATTCCTATGCCACTCCGCAGGAGTAGTAGGCAGTCTCATCCGCCCGAGAGATACTACGGTTTTCTCATTGACGGGGATAGAGAGGACTGCATCCTAGATTGTGATGAGCCTACTAGCTTCCAGCAAGCCATTCAGAGCATCGACTCGGTAAAATGGCTGGATGCAATGCGGACCGAGATGGAGTCCATGTACACCAACAAAGTATGGACGTTGGACATTGCTCCAGACGGGGTAAAACCCGTAGGATGCAAGTGGATCTTCAAAAGGAAGATTGGTGTAGATGGACAGGTTGAGACCTATAAAGCTAGACTGGTGGCAAAGGGTTTTCGTCAGCGACCTGGTTTGGACTATGACGAAACCTTTTCTCCAGTAGCTATGCTGAAATCCATTCGGATCCTTCTTGCCATCGCTGCTTTCCACGATTATGAGATTTGGCAGATGGACGTAAAGACAGCTTTTCTAAATGGTCAGTTAGAGGAGTGTGTCTATATGGACCAGCCAGAGGGTTTCACTCAGGGTGGGAGCAGCGGAAAGGTGTGCAAGTTGCTCAAGTCCATTTATGGACTCAAGCAGGCATCGCGGAGTTGGAACATCTGTTTTGATGAGACGGTCAAAGAATTTGGCTTTATCAAAAATCCAGATGAACCATGCATCTATTGTAGATTTGTAGCGAGAACTGTAGTATTCCTCGTTTTATACGTGGATGACATTCTCTTAATAGGAAATGATATTCCTATGCTACAATCTGTCAAGGGGTTCTTGTCACACAGGTTCTCCATGAAAGACCTGGGTGATGCCTCATACATTCTGGGTATCCGGATCTACCGTGACAGATCCAAGAAGATATTAGGACTCTCACAGTCCAGGTACATCGACACCATACTGAAGAGATTCAGTATGGAAGATTCCAAGCGCGGTAATCTACCGGCTTGTCACGGGATCACCCTCTCCAAAGAGATGTCTCCCAAGACTGATTTGGAGAGGGATCGCATGTCTATTATACCCTACGCTTCTGCGGTAGGCTCTATAATGTATGCGATGTTGTGTACCAGACCGGATGTGGCTTATGCACTGAGTGTGGTAAGCAGGTATCAGTCAAACCCTGGGGAGAAACATTGGATAGCAGTAAAGAACATTCTCAAGTACCTGAGAAGGACTAAGGAGATGTTTTTGGTGTATGGCGGAAAAGACCTGCAGATTGAGGCCTTTGCTGACTCCAGCTTCCAGAGTGACAAGGATGATTCCAAGTCCATGTCGGGTTTTGTCTTTACCCTCAATGGAGGGGCGGTGTGTTGGAAGAGCTCCAAACAGGAAACCGTTGCTGACTCGACTATGGAAGCGGAATACATCGCTGCATCTGATGCCGCAAAAGAAGCTGTCTGGATAAGGAAGTTCTTGAAAGAACTTCAGGTGGTTCCGTCCATTGTTGACCCAATACCTCTGTATTGCGACAACAAGGGGGCTATAGCTTTAGCGAAGGAACCCAGGTCCCATCAGAAATCCAGACACATCTTAAGGCGGTATCACCTGATCAGGGAGATTGTGGATCGCCAGGAGATCGAGGTCCGGAGAGTTGCATCAGAGGATAACACTGCAGATCCATTCACCAAGGCCTTGCCCCAGACTCAGTTCGAGCGGCTGATCGAGATGATTGGTCTTCGATACGCCAGTACATGGCCTTAGTGCAAGTGGGAGATTGTTAGTGTATATGCCCTAGAGGCCATTACTGTATCATACTAGTTTGTATATTACTTAATGGAAGCTTGGGATATTCACAGTTGTATATACAATCTTGCTCGAAATGGTAGTATGCTACTTGGTTTGTCTCTGCTTTAATATGTGCATGTGTTTCTTTTAGCATATTGCAGGTATACATATTAGTAGAGCCCTTAGGATCTGTGCTTGTTTACCAGCGTTGCGATGGCGCTCGCACTCGTGGGAGCTGGGTAATCTATAAGCACATCCTTATACAGGTCCCTGGTCGTTGGACTATCGAGACAGGGCATCGATACTCCGGAGTAGACCAGCGTATGCGCTTCTCATCCCAGTGTGGGAGACGGTCTGTCCCACAGCCGTTAGTACGTCGTACTTGGGATAGTATGCGGGTGCTCGTTAGGTTACGAGTACACTGGACAGGACTCGTCGGGAACTGTTGGTTGGTAATATACCTATCGTCAGTTATCAGTTCCCAGGTGACATGAGTACAGCTTAGTCCGCTGACTTGACACTGTCACTTCGCCTCGAGTGTGTTCCCACTGCACTTTGATTACTACCCTACCACGGCTCAGAGGAGTCGTGCAAACAGGTAGTTTTTGGGTGCAGTCCCGAAGCACTTGGAGGCAGTGACGGTTAGACAGGATTCGTCTCTCCCGGTATTGGGGGTTGACATCGCGCTGTGTCCAGGAGAGCCATTACACGAGTAGTCCCTGGCCAGGGCAAGCGAGATATACTGGTAGGCTTCCAGTGTTATCTCAGGGTGTTCTGGGCTTCACTCCGACACGACTTGTACCGCTATTAGGGGACTGACGTTCACCGCCCCCCTAGGCCCGCCATGCGATGTATCAGACGAACAGACCGGACTGTACGGAGATTGTCACATACAGGC
The DNA here is from genome assembly GCA_030015575.1 of Agapanthus africanus. NCBI lineage: Eukaryota > Viridiplantae > Streptophyta > Magnoliopsida > Asparagales > Amaryllidaceae > Agapanthus > Agapanthus africanus. Next base: position 489,423,658 of record JASDDO010000014.1, read on the forward strand.
TCAGTAGGAGTGCAGATGGGGTTCACCTCGTCAGTCTTCTTATCGACATCTACCCGGGGACCGTTACGTACAGCTAGTGCCGCTTGCGGTCTGTGGTTAAACCCACTGCCAGCGTAGTGTCGAGTCTTTAGAGTCCCACACAGAGAGCTATTCGCCTTTAGGCAAAACGAGTAGAGGTCGCATGGTTTTGCGACAGGGTTCGTTCGCATCCGCGCACTTGTGCACGTTTGCTGTCCGGACAGTTTATACTAGCGGGCTTTGGTTTAAGCCAGATCCTAGTATATGATTGGAGATTGGTTTTTCTCATTGTGTTCGTGTTCCTCGGATCACGAATGCGGGTGCGTATGCACAGTTGCTTGAGATTGAGGAAGAGGACCTTGTTTAGGGTTAATGACTATTGTCATTTTATTAACCCTATTGTTTTTGTGTGTATTATTGTTAATTAATAATTAGCTTAATTATTGTGCATGGTGGTTGTTGTTGACACTTTGACTTTGTTGACTTGTTGACCAAGTTGACAATTTGACCATGATCATTTCATTAGGAAGATGCTCTTTGATTCTTGCAATTTGCATTAATGATGAAATGATAATGGTCACCTCTTGATAAAACCATGACAATTTTCTTGCTAATTAATTAATTAAAATAACTCACACATATTAGTGAGAATGGCTCACTATTATTTCATTCTATCATATCTTTTCTCTCTCTTGCTCATCCTCTCCCTCAAGCTCTCTCCCTCTCATGTGTTGAGAAACAAAAGCTTGAGAAAAACCTTCACTTGATCTTCTCTACTCATTTCTAGGGTTCAAGTCTTAGCATTTCTTGCACTCTAGTTACTCCTAGCTTGGAGTTGAAGCTAAAGGTCGAGGCTTTCGGGTGGATCGTTCTTTGACGGAAGGAGACTAGCAAGGTGAGGCCTTTCTACCATTCCGACGAGCAAGGAGAGAAGGAGTTCGAGCCCAAGGTATAACCTTTCTACAACCTTGTTAGTTGTTAGTTTAGTTTAGTTAGTTTTAGTTTAGCAAAGATCCTCCAAGTCAAGGTCCATGTTGCCTAAGTCATTAAAAATCCGATTTTTATTATGTTTTCCGCCTCCCCGTAAGTACCGGGGTGGGCAACGTGGACTTACAGAGTCTGCTACGGTTTCTTGCTTGGAACTCTTCCAGCTAACCACCCCTCCGTAAAGGGTAAAGACAAAACCCGACTGCGACTTAGAGTCGTCCTTATCACTCTGGAAGCTCGAATCGGTAAAGGACTCCACTTGGAGTTCTCCGTTACCATACACCAAGAACATATCTCTAGTCCTTCGCAAGTACTTGAGAATGCTCTTCACAGCTATCCAGTGACTCTCTCCAGGATCAGCTTGATACCTGCTCACTATACTTAGTGAGTATGCTACATCGGGTCTGGTACATAGCATCGCATACATGATAGAGCCTACTGCCGAAGCATAGGGTATTCCTTGCATGCGAGCTCTCTCCAAATCAGTCTTGGAAGACTTCTCTTTGGAGAGAGTGACTCCAGAGATCGTGGGCAAGTTCCCACTCTTGGACTCTTCCATACTAAACCTCTTTAGTATGGTGTCAATGTACCTGGATTGGGACAATCCCAAAATCCGTTTGGATCTATCTCTATAGATCCTTATTCCCAATATGCAGGAGGCATCACCAAGATCTTTCATTGAGAATCTTTGTGATAAGAAGAGCTTGACCGATTGCAGCATAGGAATATCATTTCCTATCAAGAGTATGTCGTCCACGTACAATACGAGGAAGACAACCTTACTCTCTGCTACCTTCTTGTAGATACAAGGTTCATCTGGATTTTTGACGAAATCAAACTCTTTGATAACGACGTCAAAGCAGATGTTCCAACTCCGCGATGCTTGCTTTAATCCATAAATGGATTTAAGCAGCTTGCACACCTTCCCGCTGCTCCCACTGTCTACGAAGCCCTCTGGCTGAGTCATGTACACGCACTCTTCTAAATCACCGTTTAGAAAGGCGGTCTTAACATCCATTTGCCAGATTTCGTAGTCATGATATGCAGCAATGGCAAGCATGATCCGGATGGATTTAAGCATAGCCATTGGAGAAAAGGTCTCGTCATAGTCCACACCTGGTCTTTGACGAAAACCCTTTGCTACAAGTCTAGCTTTGAAAGTCTCCACTTTCCCATCTACACCAAGTTTCTTCTTGAAGATCCACTTGCTCCCAATGGGTTTTACCCCTTCAGGAGCAACTTCCAAAGTCCATACTTTGTTGGTGTACATGGAATCCTTCTCAGACCGCATTGCATCCAGCCATTTCACTGAGTCCCCACTCGTGATGGCCTGCTCGAAGCTAGTTGGGTCATCATCCTCCATGATGCAATCCTCGCTCCCACCATCCATGAGAAAACCGTAGTATCTCTCAGGTGGGCGAGGAACCCTACTAGATCGGCGGAGAGGCTGGGGTTCATCGGGAACTACGGAATCCTCTGGTTCAACCAAATCTTCTGTTGTAGTCTGTATTGCTAGAACCTCTTCCAGTTCTACCTCAATGCCACTTATCTGTTTTATAAGAAAACTTTTTTCTAAGAAAGTGGCATGTCGAGAAACAAACACCTTTTGTTCCTCGGGGTGGTAGAAGATATACCCTCGCGAATGTTTGGGATATCCAACAAACTTACATAGAACAGACCTTGCCTCGAGCTTGTCCGGATTTTGTGTTTTAACATAGGCCGGACAACCCCATATCTGAATAAAATTATGACATGGTCTCTTGCCATTCCATATCTCATATGGAGTGGTAGGCACTGATTTGGTTGGAACTCTATTCAGTAGGTATGCAGCAGTCTCCAGTGCATATCCCCAGAAGGAGATAGGTAACTCAGCTGTACTTATCATAGAGCGCACCATATCTAATAGGGTGTGATTTCTCCGCTCCGATACACCGTTGTGCTGTGGTGTATATGGAGGAGTCAGCTGAGAGAGAATCCCATTCTCTTTTAGGAAGTCTCGGAATTCATTGCTCAAGTATTCACCTCCTCGATCAGATCGTAGGATTTTAATACTTTTTCCGGTTTGGTTCTCAACTTCTTGTTTATATTCCCTAAATTTCTCAAAAGCTTCTGATTTGTGTTTCATCAGGAACACATATCCGAATCTAGAGAGATCGTCAGTGAATGTAATGAAGTACGAAGAACCATCCCTGGCATGTGTAGACATGGGACCGCATACATCACTCTGTATCAGTCCCAAGAGTTCGGTAACTCTTTCTCCGTGTCCCGTAAACGGAGTTTTGGTCATCTTGCCTTTGAGACATGACTGGCAAGTGTCATAAGATGAAAATTCAAACGGATTTAAATATCCATCTTTATGCAACTTAGCAAGTCGTGTCGCATTGATGTGACCCAGTCTACAATGCCACAAGAAGGATTCGTTGAGTTCAGAACTCTTCCTCTTGTGTGTGTTTGTTATGCTCAGAACCGTTGATTGATTTAGAACATAAATGCCATTGCACAACGTGCCTGATCCAACCAACTTTTGGTTACGGAAAATGTTCATAACATTGTCCTGTAATACAAAATTATATCCCTCTTTACTTAATAAAGAAACCGATATAATGTTGCATATCAGGTTCGGCATGTAATAGCATTCGTTCAGAACCAATGTATTACCAGTTGGTAATACAAGGTGATATTCCCCGACAGTCTTAGCTGCAACAATTGCACCATTTCCAACTCTAATGTCTTTATCACCTTCTCCAAGTTCTCTACCTTTCCTTAGCCCATGTAACTGATTACATATATGGGATCCCGACCCGGTATCCAATACCCAGGACGTAGAGCAAATAGAGAAACAGTTCTCAGTAACGAACACACCCGAAGAAAATGCATCAACATGTACTTTCTTCATTCGGGTGGCATGGGAATCCTGGCATTCCCCTATATCCTGTTCATTCCTATAACTCTTATAGGAAAGAACGGAACAACGTTCCCCAGCACAGTATAACATGCGGGTTCGGTCAATACATCCATATTATTATCTTGATTAAGGCATGAACTGGTCGCTACCTGGAGAGAGAGAGAAGAAAACACTTTAGCGTATGCTCGTGCAAGATCAGATTGGTTATTATCTTATCTAATCAGGATGGTTCCCACTGCTTTTTATCAAATCTTCCTCCAAACCCTAAAAGGAAAGACTAGCCGGGATTAATTACACACTACAGGTTCGCCAATCTTTCAGCCAGGCCAGTGTCGGTACTTTGAGGGAGGTCCCCCGTGCTTTCGCACGAACCTAATTAATGTAAACCTCGTTTTCCCAGAGGCGTAACCTCGTTAACACCTTTCTAGACACCTACTTGATCAGCTAATTGCAATGTGTAAAACTCTCCCAGGAGTAACTCTTACTCGTAGTGGGTATCGAGATCCAACTATCTCATAGAAGGTATGCAATCTCATTGCAAATTTCAACACTTGAAATTCCCGATAATATTTTGCCCCTAGCGTCCTATGACCTTGACGGAGGCCAAACAACCCATAGTCCGCTAGTCAAGTTCAACCCGTCATTTCCTGATTGAATTAAACCCACCCGCACGACCCTTGACGGAGGCCAAACAACGCCGTACGAATACCCTAATCCAATCGCATCATATGCTAGCAGATAAGCACTAGTTAGCTACCGTACACTGAGCCTTGACGGAGGCCAAACTACCGCAGCACGAATACTAACTAATACTTATCTGAAATGACGGAGGGCTACGCAGGTTTTTCATAAAAACCATGAGCGTAATGAACTTGATATCGTTGTAGAATCAAATGATGTTTTGAAATGGAGTGATTTTGAGGCTTTTCTAGTTTTGCTAAAGGAGTCACTCCCGGTGAAGGGATCTCGGTCCTTTCCTCGTCGAATGAGGTGCAGGATATATCATATATATCGCTGTGCAAAGCAAGAACTGTAGCTACCTGTTTTATTTTAAAATTCGATTCTACAACATCTTAGGTTTCTTATCTTTCATTAATCACATTAATGAAGTCCCATCATTTAAATACCTAAACATCACAGATAGATATGACGTACACTTATGCCATCCGCATTCGCCTCGATGTCCTCTCGTGCACCGTTAGGTTAGGTAACTAACGACAGAGCAGGGCAGGGCTAGCGCGGGTGTAAAACATAAGTAACGTCTATATCATATATCATATATATCATATACTAAATCCATCACAGAATCGCATCACAGATATCGCAGCAGAATAATCATATGAAATATTGGATATACTAGGACGTCCGTGTTTTCAATACGAGCCAATATAAAACACGGATTCCACGGTCGTAACGAATAGCCAATCCCATACCCCTAGACCCCTACGAGAGCGGCAAGCAACCCTGCCAATTCTAGGGTTAGGAGACCCGGACTCGACTCCTCGAGTTGGTCTCCCACTGGACCCCAGAACCCGGTTACTTGTGCTCCCCTCCTTGGGTCTATCCTAATGCGGAAAAGTAAATAATATACAAAGGGTGACATCTTCCGCTACCTGGAAGTGCCCCAAATAAAAGAATATTACATACAAGTTTTTACATGAATGAAAATGAAAAACACTCATCTCACATAAAAACCCCTGGCTATTCGAATACGACGATCCAATATAACATATCCAGCAACACATAACATCACATGTCATCAACGTAAGTAAGTATGCATACCCCAATTGTCGTTGACGTATAGCAACGAAACCGGCGATATGAACATACTACACTTACGGTCACAGAAAAGAAAGTGTAAAACTACAACAATTGGATTCCGCAACTCCTTTAGACATCGCATGCCTAACAGATATAAATCCGGCATTTTAGTCTCATTATCGAAAACTCTTTTCAATATCATATGGGACTAAACTGCTAAATTTATAACATTCATCCAGTTATCTCATAACTGTTTGTGAATTCCAATTATTGTATCACATTCCAGATAAACAGATAATGTTAAACTTTCCGATCGAACAGTCGAATACCCAAGTTTTCCCGATACAGTCCAACATATGAAATAAGTCTAGCAACATTCATTTCGTGCCTCAGTACCAACGGTCCAGCCGTAGAAGGGTCAAGCCAACGCCTCACATGTGGCACGCCGTACTGCCCCAAACCCGAAGGTTCAAAGGGCAGTTCAAGACGGTCACATAATCGAGTTAAGGTTTGTTGTCTTCTAGAGGGTCCATCGCGTTACTTGCACTACTTAGAACGTCGTTAAACTACGGAAAAATCCAACACTTGGAAATTTCCCGACAGGGGAAAAATTGGGTATTTATATCCGGTCGAACTTTTTAACATATTCTGGAAATTATCCGGAAATACACAAAGACGAAATTTGATAACCCGAACGAATAATTGAATCCCCAAAGCAACCCCAAAATACTCTTCTGTAGAGTCACAATAAAAATACCCAGAAAACATAATCTCTGAATTCATGAATTACTGTGGAAAAATAACCAGACAATGGGACAGTACGGCCGCGGAACCGCCGCGCATGCATAGCTCGTGCCGCGGTTCCGCTGTGGAAAAGTTGAATCAGGCCCTCGAATTTCACAGTATTTCATATAAGACCCTGCATGATTTTCTGGACATTTTTAATTGACAAAAATCCAAAATTTCAGAAATTTTCCAGAGAACACCTTGGAATTATAGTTTCGGGTTCGTTCGGACTTCAAACTCCGTCGGGACTTCGCCTAAGGCTCTAGCTAGGCTCTGATACCAGTGAAAGGTTCCTAGGCACTATAGTAAGGTCTCACAAGGCATCGTACATGCCAATTTAAAATTTTTGGTGCCGAGAAACCCTAGACTACGGATCGTTGCTAGAATTTTAGGCGAAAAGAAAAGCTAGTTAACACTTAACTACAAGGATATGGAAATTACAACCTTTGTAGATCCGGATATCCACCTCCACGGCTCCGCAACGAAGTCTCCTCGCTGTCCATGTTGAACCCCGGGCTCAAGCGTCGGCTTCGTCGAAGAAACGGGTGAGCTAGGTCGCCGGCTTCGTGTCAAAGACGATCTACGTCGAGGCATCGCAAGTTCAAGCTCCGACTTCACAAACTTGTGAAACTTGTGAAGAAAACACCCAAAACCACTTGGCAAGAGGTAGAGGATGAAGAAATAGGAGGTGGGTTCACTTTAGATTTGGATTTCTCTCACTAGATCTCAAGTTGCCATTAAAGTAACAAGCTTGAAGAAGAAGAAGATGAAGATGGTTATGATAAGTTCTATTAAAAAGAAATAGAAAAACAATACTTATCATAACTTAAACTAGGGTTAAGTGTAGAGAATAAACCATGGTCATTTGAGTGGGTTAGGGTTAAGCATGAAGACAAGAATGGTTAGCAAAGTCAAAGCTTCATGAAGCTTCAACATAAAACAAATAAAGCCACCATTCTTATCTTAATCCATTTCAAATAAATAAATAAACAAACAAATAAATAAATGAATATGCAAAACCCTAATTATCAAATTAACCATGGATTAATTCTATACACTTAACTAAATGATCAAGTATCATCAAACATGATACAAAAAGTGCACAAAAGTATATCACATATACAATGTGCAATCCAAGTGAGAAAAATCCGTTTAAAGTGAACCAATACTAGTTAATGCAAAGTAATATATCAAATATATAATTATACATTAAATCATTAAATCAACATTTGATTCAATGATCCGGTCTTGTCGCACATGACCGACTAGTATTCAATGTATCGATTTATCGAATCAATGATTCGATAACTAGGTCATATCGAATATAACCAATCGAAAACATATATCGCGAGAATGAAATGCGGTATCACATACACGCATTATTCTCGGTCCTGCACATATCTCATATGCGCTCCTATTTCGTTTCGCTTGAACCAGGAAACCTCTGTGTAGGACTCTAAAGACTCGTCAATATGCCGGTAGCAGATGATGATCATATCAAGCACCCACAAGCCGCAAGCGGTCTGCTAAACGTAACGGCCACCCGGGTATTGAGCGATCAGAAGATCGACGAGCTAGCCCGCTCACACTCCTGCGAATCCGACCAGTAACACTTACCGTACAGTCCGGTCTCTTCGTCTGATATATCGCATATCAAGTCTAGGGGTGGTAAACGTCAGACCCCAATAACCCGATAAGTCGTGCCGATGTGAGGCTCGTAACGGGTCGAGAAACTACTGGTAACACTTACCAGCAAATCTCTGATCAGCCCTGGCCAGGGACTTCCCTGTTACGGCCAATCGAGCACAGCGCAACATCAACCCCCAATACCGGGAGAGACGAAACCCCTCCTATCGCTCATTGCCTCCATGTGACTCGGGACTGTACCCAAAGACCACCGTTTTGCACGCCCTCATAGACGTGGTAAGGTGGAGATCAAAGCACAGTGGGAATCACACAGGACTCTATGACGATCTCGGGTCTACAGACTAACCTGTACAAGTGTCACCTGAGAACTACCATCTGACGTGAGGTATAATACCATCTGGGAGTTCTCGGCGAGTCCGTCCAGTGTACCCAGTCTCCACTGAGCACCCTTATACCATCTCTGATGTCAAACATCAATGGATATGGGATCATCCATCGCCCATCACATGGGTCGAGAAGCGTATACGCTAGTCTACTCTGGTATATCGATGCCCTGTCTCGATACACCCACGACTAGGGACCTTGAAGGATGTACTTATGGACTACCATGTCCCCACTAGTATGATCTGCATCATAGTCCAGGTAGTCAAGTACATATCCTACGGGCTTTACCAACATGTAACTATAAGACAGTATAAAGAGACTAGTGTACATGTTAAGATAAAGAGTAACCAGATAGCATACTATCATATCGAGCAAGAAAGTCATCTCTATATATGTCCAAGCATCCAATATAATATACATCATCTGTACAATACTGGCCTCTAGGGCATACATACAACTAACAACAAGAACCCCTTGACAGATTGTAGCATAGGAATGTCATTTCCTATTAAGAGAATGTCATCCACGTATAAAACGAGGAATACTACAGTTCTCGCTACAAATCTACAATAGATGCATGGTTCATCTGGATTTTTGATAAAGCCAAATTCCTTGACCGTCTCATTAAAACAGATGTTCCAACTCCGCGATGCCTGCTTTAGTCCATAAATGGACTTAAGCAACTTGCACACCTTTCCGCTGCTCCCACTCTGAATGAAACCCTCTGGCTGGTCCATATAGAGACACTCCTCTAAATGTCCATTTAGAAAAGCAGTCTTTACGTCCATCTGCCAAATTTCATAATCGTGGAAAGCAGCAACGGCAAGAAGTATCTGAATGGATTTCAGCATAGCTACTGGAGAAAAGGTTTCGTCATAGTCCAAACCAGGTCGCTGACGAAAACCCTTTGCAACCAGTCTAGATTTATTGGTCTCAACCTGTCCATCTACACCAATCTTCCTTTTGAAGATCCACTTGCATCCTACGGGTTTTACCCCATCTGGAGCAATGTCCAACGTCCATACTCTGTTGGTGTACATGGACTCCATTTCGGTCCGCATTGCATCCAGCCATTTTACCGAGTCAATGCTCTGAATGGCTTGCTGGAAGCTAGTAGGCTCATCACAATCTATGATGCAATCCTCTCTATCCCCATCAATGAGAAAACCGTAGTATCTCTCGGGAGGATGAGACTGCCTACTACTCCTGCGGAGTGGCGTGGGAATGTCATGATCTTTCGAACCATCTAGTTCTATTAAACTTTCAGTAATAGCTTGTGGTTCTGGAATTTCTTCAAGTTCTATTGCGCTCCCACTTATTTCCTTTTCTAAGAACTGATGTTCCAGAAAGTGGGCATTACGAGAAACAAGGACTTTTTGTTCCTCTGCGTAATAGAAAAGATACCCCCTGTAGTTCTTTGGGTATCCCACAAACTTGCACAGTACTGAGCGTGCCTCGAGTTTGTCCGCATGCTGCTTTTTGACAAAAGCTGGAAATCCCCAAATTTTCAGGTATTGAAGATAGGGTTTCTTCCCACTCCATAACTCATATGGTGTGGTAGGCACAGTCTTAGTGGGAACTTGGTTCAAAAGGTATGCAGCTGATTCTAGCGCATATTCCCAGAACGATCGCTGTAACTCAGCGTTACTCATCTTGGACCGTACCATATCCAATAGGGTTCGGTTCCGTCTCTCTGGTACACCGTTATGTTGCGGAGTGTATGGAGGAGTAAGCTGAGAGAGAATTCCATTCTCTTTTAAGTAACCCAGGAACTCGGCACTCAAGTATTCACCACCTCGATCAGATCTTAGTGTCTTGATACTTTTGCCTGTTTGTTTTTCTACTTCATTCTTATATTCCTGGAACTTTTCAAAAGCTTCAGATTTATGCTTCATTAAGAAGACATGTCCGAACCTTGAAAAATCATCCGTAAAAGTAATGAAGTAAGAATAACTGCTTCGCGCATGTGTAGACATTGGACCGCACACGTCGCTGTGTACGAGTCCCAAGAGCTCGCTCACTCTTACTCCGTGTCCAGTGAACGGAGTTTTTGTCATCTTTCTTTTGAGACAGGATTGACAAGTTGCATACGATTGATATTCGAATGGATCCAAATATCCATCTGTATGTAACTTCATCAACCTTCTCTCATTAATGTAACCGAGTCTACAATGCCATAAGAAAGCCTGAGTGATTTCAGGAGACTTTCTTTTGTGTGTATTCTGGACATTGAAAATCTGTGGTTGGTTTCATACGTATATACCATTGTTTAATGTACCTGACCCAATCAAAACTTGATTAAGGTGAATGTTCACAACATTACTTACAAATGCAAATTCATAACCTTCTTTAAACAATAAAGATACAGAAATGATATTACAGGTTGCATTTGGTACAAAATAACAACTACGTAAAACCAAAAAGTGTCCATCTGACAATCCCAGATGGTAGTCCCCCACGGCCTCTGCATCCATGCTAGCTCCGTTTGCAACTCTGAGGGTCATATCACCTGCCTTCAAAACTCTACGCTTTCTCAACGCCTGCAAGGAATTACAGATATGAGATCCTAATCCGGTATCCAATACCCAGGAAGTAGAGTTTATTGATAGACTGTTTTCAATAACATACACACCTGAAGCTGAAGCCGCAACTCGCTTCAGATCCTGGGTTCTGGCCTTCCAAGCCTTGCAATCCTGTTTCCAGTGTCCACTTTTGTGACAGTAGAAGCATTCTTCCTTCCCCACCAGCTTTCCCGCTACCTTTGTTGCCTTTCCCTTTCCCTTCGTATCCACTTTACTGACACCGCCCCTTGGTTTGGCGGGGGCTTTCCTCTTCTTTCCCTTGGCTTTCGCCCTGGACCTAGAAGAGGATGATCCTCCTACAAACAAAGTGGATGTCTCCCTACCCTTCTGTAGGGTGCCCTCAGCACTCCTCAACATGTTCAGAAGTTCAGAAAGTTCAACCTCCTTTCCTTCCATGTTGGAGTTTAGGACAAACTGGGCGTAAGTGGAAGGAAGGGACTGGAGAATCAAATCAGTGTAGAGTTCATTCTCCAACGTGGTCCCAAGGTCCGCGAGCTCCTCTATGTAGCCAATCATCTTAAGCACGTGTTCCGCTACCGATGATCCGACGGCCAATCTTGCCGAAAATATCTTCTTCGACACTTCGTATCTTGCGATACGAGACTGCTCTCCATACAGTTCTTTTGTATGGAGAAATATGGACTCCAGGTCCATATTCTCATGCCTCCTCTGATGTTCGTTGTCCATCGAGGAAAGCACGAGGCATTTGGCCTTCGCGCAATCGATCTCCCATGCCTTACGGATTTCTTTATCCGCGACGCTGGAGGTGGGACCTGGGACAGGGGGAGCTTTGGTGGTAAGGACATACCCAAACTTGTCGTAAGTGATTGCCATCTTGACATTCCTGAGCCAATCTTTGTAGTTTGGCCCTGTCAGTATGTTTTCATCTAGTAATAACTTAAGTCCGGTCATGTTGAATGGTCGCTGCAATTAGGAGAGAGAAAAGAAACACTTTAGCATGATGCTCTTGCTAGTTTAGAGTGGTTTTTAGTTTGTCTAAACAGGATGGCTCCCACTGTCTCTCAAATTCCTTCTCAAACCATAAAGAAAGAATTAGTCGGGATCAATCTCACCGTACAATACTTGCTTAACCGTTCAGCCAGGCCAGTGTCGGTACTTCGAGGGAAGTTTTCCAACGCTTTCGCGAAGTTCCTTAATTAAGTAACCTCTTTTCCCTGTGGGCGTAGCCCCGCTAACACCTTTCTAGACACCTACTAGGTTTATAGCATTGATCGTTAAGTGAGAACTTTCCCGAGGAGTAGCATATACTCACAGTAGGATCGGGATCCAAATATCATCGCGTGATAAAACCGAAGGAATCCTATCAGAATCATCACACTCCAAATGGTATGCAGCGCTAGCAAGTTTCAGTACTTATGAAACTCCCGATGTGGATTTTTGCCCCATGCTCTTATGACCTTGGCGTGAGGTCAAAATTGTTGGAGATAGTGCCCTCAGAGTCAATTATTGGATCACAGGCACGTGATTGCAATGATTGAGGGAGGACCTATCCCGGTAGGACAGTCTTACTCGAGATGATAGTATGCTATCTGGTTTACCTTTATCATCGTGTACTGCTTCAGGTGACCTTACAGGTCACTATTACACGCTGATAGAGCCCCTAGGATTCTTGCTTTACTGCCGGCAGTATGATGGCGATCATATACGTGAGAGCTGGTGGTCTATAAGCACATCCTTAAAAGGTCGCTAGTCGTAAGAGTTTCGAGACAGGTCATCGATTCTCCAGAGTAGACTAGTGTATACAGTCGAGACCCCGACGAGGGGCGGTGGCCGGTCTCATAAGCCACTGGTGTCAGTTGGTTCACCTAAGATGTATGCAGGTGCTCATTGGGTTATGAGTACACCGGACAGGACTCGCCGGGAACATGCTAGTTGGTCTTATACCTGACGTCAGATAGTAGTTCCCTTGTGACATGTGTACAGGTTAGTTCATCGACCTGAGATCGTCATTTGTCTCGTGTGAGTTCCCACTGTATTTTGATTACTACCCTACCACGGCTCAAAGGAGTCGTGCAAACAGGTTTTAGTTGGGTACAGTCCCGAGCCACATGGAGGCAGTGAGCGGATCTGCAGGGGTTCGTCTCTCCCGGTATTGGGGGTGAGGTCGCGCTGTGTCTAGGAGAGCCATTACACAAAGCCCTCGGCCGAGGCAGGAGATTTACTGGTAGGTATTCCGGTAGTATCTCAGGGTGTTCTGGGCTACGCTCCGACACGACTTGTACCGCTTTTGGGGGTCTGACTTTTACCGACCCCCTAGGCCCGACATGCGATGCTCATAGACGAACGGACCGGACTGTACGGATATAGTCACTGACAGGCTCAGTAGGGTGTCAGGATGAGTTCGCTCATCGACGTCCCTTTTGGTCAATAGCTGGTGGCCCGTCATGTATTGGCTTATACCTCTGACGTGCTAGTGGTTAAATCCACAGCCATTGTATTGACGAGTCTTTAGAGTCCACCACACTTTCAGTTACTCAAGCTTTCGGGCGAAACGCTGTAGAGGCCGTATGGAGATATGGCAGGGTCCGATCAGATACGTGCGGTATTGCACGTATCAGGATCGGACGGTTTGTACTAGTGGCCATATAGTTATATGGCAAGGTTCGATCAGGTACGTGCGGTATTGCACGGATCAGGATCGAACGGATTTTACTAGCCGGCTTTGGTTTAAGCCGGTCCTAGTTTAGTACAGTGTAGATTTTGTCTCATTGGATTTGTATCCGGCCAGAATACAGATGCGGGTGTGTATGCACAGTATCGGGGTTTTCCTGTAATTTATTACGGGACCAGTTTTCTGGAGTTGCCAGTTTGCATTCCGTTTCGGCCGGTTTTCCTTTGTTCTTTCCCGGCCGGACTTTTCCGATGGAGGGGGATTATTTGCAAGTTTGCAAATAACATTTGTGGAGGGGGTATCTTGCATATTGGTGGCATCATGATAGCTTTTCATGATGAGATTCTTTTTCTTTCTCATCACTTGCTTTATGAGATTAGAAGTGATTAGAATGGTTGATGTGAGCTTTGCTTTATGATGTGGTCACCTTTTCCTTTCTCCTACACTCACCTCCCTTCATGAATTTTGATTTTTCTCCACCAATTGGGAATAAGGGGGGCCGGCCACTTCAAGAAAAAGTGAGAATGGTTCATTTGATTTTGTGTGTGGAAAATGTATCATTCACATCTCTTTTTCCATGCTTGCTAAATTCTCTAAAACCCTCTCCAAAGTTCTTGATTCTCTTCTCCCTCCATGGCAACTTCACCACCCCAAAAGAGACTATGATTCTACACTACATTCTACAGCAAATCTTGGGCACGTCGACTTGCCAGCTTCGTGCCCGAGTTGCCTCGGTATTGAGGTGGGAGCCCGTAAAAGATGCAGACAATGTGGTGCCCTTCCGGCAAGGACGCGACGACCGGAGTTTCCGCGGGAGATCGGGACGACGACGAGAAGACCGGAGGACTCGGATCACTCGGTATATCTCTCACCCTTTCTCTTGTTAGCTAGTATCGGTTAATGGTTACGATCCGGGTATATTGTCCGCGGTAGCGCCAGTTTAAAAGTTAAGAAAATTTTGATTCCGCATTTTAGCCTTGGATAGACGGCCGGGGCGCTGCCGTGGCGCAACAAAAATGTCATAAGCCACATGTCAAGTTCTTCCCATCATTATCCAGGTTAATTTGAACCCACCCGTACCTACCCTTGACGTAGGCCAAAATGGCAGTACGACTGTCTCAAACCAACGCATTCTATCTATGCAACAGATAAATATCCGGCAGCTACCAATCACTATGCCTTGGCGTGAGGTCAAAATACATAGCTTGAATACTACCGAATATTTAACTGAAATGATGGAGGGCTACGAATGGTTTTGGCAAAACCGTGAACATAGTGAACTTGATATAATCGATGGAACGAGATAGCTTTTAAAAGGAGTGGTTCAAGCTCCGCATTTAAAAGTTTGGTTTTGAAAAGTACCGAGTGGT
The DNA here is from genome assembly GCA_030015575.1 of Agapanthus africanus. NCBI lineage: Eukaryota > Viridiplantae > Streptophyta > Magnoliopsida > Asparagales > Amaryllidaceae > Agapanthus > Agapanthus africanus. Next base: position 489,438,730 of record JASDDO010000014.1, read on the forward strand.
TTTCAAAGTGTTCCAATCGACTTTTACTTGGTTTATTTTCTTGCATTAGTTCTTTTAATGCGTCCCATCAATTAATCCTACCATTGCAGAAAACAACCAAAATATGGTGTACGCTTATGCCATCTTCATTCGCCACGGGGCCCCGTCATCACCCGTTGGGTTACTTAACTAACGACAGAGCGGGGGCTGGACTAGCGCGGATGCAAAACATAAGCAACACCTAAATAGTTATCATATATAAATATATAGCAATGATAGCCATTACAGATCACAGATGAACACTTTGGATATACTAGGAATCCGCGATTCGTTCGATCCTGCAACGAAAAGCGGATTACACGATCGCGATGAATAGCCAATACCCCACCCAAGACCCCTACGGGTGCGGCAAACTACCCGCCATGTACCCGAAGTAAAGCAACCTCCCTCAACGACGTGAGTAGGCCACTCGGCACTTCGAGATACCCGGTAGTTTGTGCACCCCACCATGGGTCTATCCTAGGAGCAAAAACAGTAAAAAGAAATTATAAAATGACGGCTACAACCCCGACCCGGTTGTGCGGCCAAATAAATAATATTACATCAATTTACATATTACATGAATGAAAGAAAAAGAAACACTCATCTCACATCCACCCCGGCTATTCATCCGCGACAATCCACCGAGTTCATATACACAAACCAATAAGCATTACAGATCACAGATATGTATAACCCCCACTAATCGACGTATAGCGATTAGCAGACGTTAAATACATATAAACATCACAGATATAACCCAATAGTCAAAGTATGGTGAAGTTCGATAAAAAAAAATACGGATTTATAGCCACCCAAATACAAATTTCTATTCTGGATAATCTGGGCAGAAATAAAATATCTTAAAAATCCCAAAACCATTACAGAAGAACACTGCACCAAACTCGGTCCAGAACCGAGTCAACTCGGCCGCGGTTCCGCGGCAAGAAGCATGTTTTTTGCCGCGGAAACGCGGCGCTTTGAGCGGTTCACTGGATCGTCTTTGGTGATTTTCTTAACAAAACCCTGAGCTGATTTTTTAAGTATGATTTATTATTTTTATAGCAGAAAAAAAAACAGAAACTTAGGGTTTTGATATTTTAGTTTTGCGATTTTTCCGATCGAACTTTCATACACTTTACTAACTAGTTAGTTTATGTTTATTTAGGCTCTGATACCACTGTAAGTCCACGTTGCCCACCCCGGTGCTTGCGGGGAGGCGGAAAACGGAATAAAAATCGGATTTTTATCGAACTAGGCAACATGGACTAGCTTAAGGAGGATCTTTGCTAAACAAAAACTAACTAAAAGCTAACTAGAATTAGCTACATGGAAGAATGGTTATACCTAGGGCTTTATGTCCTTCTCTCCTTGCTCCTTGGAGTGGAAGAAAGAGATCACATTGTCGCCTTCTCTAGTCGAAGAAGGATCCACCCGAGAGCCTCAACCTTTGGCTTCAACTTCAAGCTAGAAGTAACTAAGATGCTAGAAGTGCTAATCCTAGAATCTTAGATGAGAGTAGAGATTACTTTGGAGAGGTTTATCTCAAGCTCAAGTGTTTCTCAACACATGAGAGGGGAGAGCTTGAGAGAGAGGAAGAGGAGGAGAGAGAATCTATATGATAGAATGAGAGAATAAAGAACCATTCTCACATATATATGTGAATTATGTAAATAGATAATTAGCAAGATAATTGTCATGGTTTAATCAAGACTTGACCATTATTATTTTATATTTAATGCAAATTGCAAGGATCAAAGAGCATCTTTTATATGGAATGATGATGGTCAAAGTGTCAACCTAGGTCAACAAGTCAAGATAGTCAAATGGTCAACAACCCCAACGATGCACAATTATATTTAACTAATATCAATTAATCATAATACACACATAAGCATTAGGGTTAACAAAATGACAATGGTCATTAACCCTCATCAAAGTCCTCTCCCTCTGTCTCAATCAACTGTGCATACGCACCCGTATTCGTGATCCGAGGAACACGAATACAAAGAGATAAAACCAATCCCAAATCATATACTAGGATCTGGCTTAAACAAAAGCCCGCTAGTATAAGCTGTCCGGACAGCAAACGTGCACAAGTGCGCGGATGTGAACGAACCCTGTCGCAAAACCATGCGACCTCTACTCATTTTGCATAAAGGCGAATAACTCTCTGTGTGGGACTCTAAAGACTCGACATTACGCTGGTAGTGGGTTTAACCACAGACCGCAAGCGGCACTAGCTGTACGTAACGGTCCCCAGGTAGATGCCGATAAGAAGACTGACGAGGTGACCCCATCTGAACTCCTACTGAGCCTGAATGTGACAGTCTCCGTACAGTCCGGTCTGTTCGTCTGATATATCGCATGGCGGGCCTAAGGGGGCGGTGAACGTCAGTCCCCTAATAGCGGTACAAGTCGTGTCGGAGTGTAGCCCAGAACACCCTGAGATAACACTGGAAACCTACCAGTATATCTCTCTTGCCCTGGCCAGGGACTACTTGTGGAATGGCTCTCCTGGACACAGCGCGATGTCAACCCCCAATACCGGGAGAGACGAAACCTGTCTAACCGTCACTGCCTCCAAGTGCTTCGGGACTGCACCCAACTACTACCTGTTTGCACGACTCCTTTGAGCCGTGGTAGGGTAGTAATCAAAGTATAGTTGGAACACACTCGAGGCGAAGTGACAGTGTCAAGTCAGCGGACTAAGCTGTACCCATGTCACGTGGGAACTGATAACTTACGATAGGTATAATACCAACCAACAGTTCCCGACGAGTCCTGTCCAGTGTACTCGTAACCTAACGAGCACCCGCAAACTATCTCAAGTACGACGTACTGACGGCTGTGGGACAGACCGTCTCCTACGCTGGGATGAGAAGCGCATACGCTAGTCTACTCCGGAGTATCGATGCCCTGTCTCGATAGTCCAACGACTAGGGACCTGTATAAGGATGTGCTTATGGATTACCCAGGCCCCACGAGTGTGAGCGCCATCACAACCCTGGTAATCAAGCAAAGATCCTAAGGGCTCTACTAATATGTATATAAGCAATATGCTAAAAGAAACACAAGCACATATTAAAGCAGAGACAAACCAAGTAGCATACTACCATTTCGAGCAAGATTGTATATACAACTGTGAATATCCCAAGCTTCCATCAAGTAATATACATACTAGTATGATACAGTAATGGCCTCTAGGGCATATACACTAATAATTAATTAGCTGTACAGTTATCAGTTATGATTAAATCGGTTAAAGTTGCACATGGATGTCCGATAGGTTAAAACTGGATAAAAGGGTTATCATGGCTATAAACAAATGCGATCATGTGGTCTATCATTTACATGTGATTATTAGGTATAAATAATTAGATGCAAAATTAAGTTTCAGGTTCGGGATCATAAAATGTATAACGGAACTTTATACGGTTAACTTGAAATCCAATTCTATCGATTCTATTTAGAGATTTAACAGGAAATAAATAGTTTAGCATACGAATAGTATAACATAGCATGTAGCAAGTTTCTCTTGCCTCGACGGGTCACGGAACGGAAAACGGAACGTTAGGCGTCGGCGGGGAAACATCGCGACGTGCGCACGGTTCACGGAATGAACCCAAACGACGAACAGTGGAGTCACACGGGTCGCAGGTCCTCGCTGGGTCTTCGGGAAACGTCGCCGGCACGATCGGATTCTGGCAAACCACGAGAACAGTAAACATGTATATCGGAAAAGATGTACAAAAAAGAAAAGAGACGACTGAAAAGAAAGGAGAGGAGACTTATTGTGGTTAAGAAGGAAGTTGCGAGGTGTCGACGGCGTCGATGTAACTCCGGCGATCAACAGAGGTATTTCCCTGTCTGTTTATATTTTCAAAACAGAAAGAAAACTTAAAAGAAAGGGCATGGGAAGAAGGAGAAGAAAGACTGAGAGAGAAGAGGTTCTCACTGGGGTTGCTAGGTTGTGGTTGCAGGGTTGGAAGTCGTTGGCACGGGATCGCCGGCGAGATCAACGGCAAGGTGACAAGGTTCACGTTGCAGGGATGACTCGGGCTAGGGTTTTTGCTAGGGTTGCAGGGTTAGGTGCTAGGGGAAAGATCAGAGGGAAAGAACAAAGGGAGAGGGAGATGGTGACGACGAGAAGGGGGAGTCGGCGGCGATGGAAGGCAATGCTGGGTTCCTGGTCGCAGTAGGTTTCTATGTTTAGTGGGCCCGCTAGAGGGAGGAAGAAAAAGAAGAGGTGATGGAGTTGAGGGTGACGAGGAGGATGCTGGAGGTGTCGACGAGGAGAGAGGGGACGAGGGAAAAGTAGGGTTAGGGTTTCTTCATGGGTTTCTCGTGGCCGTGTGGTTTTTCAAGAAGAAGAGAAGAAGAAAGTGGCGGTGACCGTAAGGAAAGAGGGCGGTGTTGGGACCTAAACCTACCGCGAGAGGAGAGAGAGGGAATAGCGAGAGGAGAGAGAGGCTTGAGAGAGAGAAAGAAAGAGAAAGAGAAGGAGAAAGAAAGGGAAAAGGAGAGAGAATGAGAGAGAGAGAGCATGGAGACCACTCGGGCAAAGAAATGATGCGATTGGCTGAAAAAAATTTAAAGAGGGATATAGGAATCTTGGGCTGTTAGGGAAAAAACATAAAAGATTTAATATTTTAACAAATCATTTAGTTAACTGCAGAATATTGTGAGCTTGGGAAATTTTTTTAAGGAAATTCAAAATTAAATAAGATTTGGCGGGATACAAAATATTTTAGAATTGCGCCCGGATCGGGTCCAAAAATTTGAATTTGAAATATGAAATTTATTGGCAGGTTCTAAAAATTAAAATGAAGGATTTTATAATTAAACAGCATACTCCCAAGAACGGACGCACGCGCGTGCGCGTAGACGTCCAAACACGTCTGTTTCAATGAACGGGACGAGAACACGATGCAAGGACGCTACCACAGGGTTAGGGGTATCGAGCAGGCCATGACAAGTATTTTTAATTTAATTTTAGATGACTTAAATTGTTATATGCAGAATATGACATGTCGGTGTAAACCATAACTGGTAACAATCAAAGCAGCATAAATGAAATAAATACCACACACCACACATACGGTAACTTGAATTTGTAGAATTGGACTCAGCTGTTATATTATACCCAACTACAAAAAGAATTTCTTCCTCGAAATTCCAAGAATAAAAAGGATAGATGAAAATCAAACTACAAGAAAAGATGAGGAAACTTCTGCCGAATTTAATCTTCTCGTTCCCAAGTGGACTCTCCATGCGAGCGATTACCCTAAGAAAAAAGTACAAGAGGGATAACCTTGTTCTTAAGAACCTTTTCCCGTCGATCCACAATTTCAACCGGTCGCTCCTCAAAAGCCAAGTCTTCTCGTACCGTCAGCTCCGAATGATCCAATACATGCGTTTCATCCCGAACCTACTTACGGAGTTGAGATACGTGAAACACATCGTGCACATTCGCCAAGGACTGTGGTAACGCCAAACGATACGCTACCTCACCAACACGCTCCAAGATCTCAAATGGTCTAACGAATCGAAAACTGAGCTTTCCTCGACTTCCAAAAAAAATCACCCCTCTAGTCGGTGATATCTTCAAGAATACCAAATCACCCACGGCGAACTCTAGAGGTCTTCTCAACGTATCTTCCCAACTCTTCTGTCTGCCTTGAGCTGCTTTCATATGAGTCCGAATAGCGTTAACTTTCTCAACTGTCTGCACACCAAATCTGGTCCCAACAATTTTCGTTCACCGACATCGTCCCAACAAACAGGTGAACGACACTTGCGACCATATAAAGCTTCAAATGGAGCCATCTGAATAGTTTCCTGGAAACTGTTGTTGTAAGAAAACTCCACCAAATGCAGATGATCCTCCCAAGAACCCTTGAAGTCCAACATGCACGCTCTCAACATATCTTCAAGAGTTTGGATCGTTCTCTCCGACTGACCATTAGTTTGAGAATGTTAAGCTGTGCTAAACTTCAATCGAGTCCCCAAACTTTCCTGTAAACTCCGCCAAAAGTGTGATAAAAACCGAGTGTCACGGTCAGACACGATGCTTACCGGTACTCCATGCAATCTTACAATCTCCTGCATGTACCGCTCCGCCAAAGTCTTTGTTGATTGACCAACCCGAAAAGGGATAAAATGAGCTGCCTTGGTCAAACGATCAACAATCACCCATACTGCATTGTTGCCTTTTGGACTCCGCGGTAGAGCTGTCAAGAAATCCATGGTTATATGTTCCTACTTCCACTGAGGAATCGGATGTGGTTGCAATAAACCAGCAACCCTTTGATGTTCAGCCTTAACTTGCTGACACACCAAGAACTTTGCCACAAAGCGAGCAATCTCCCGCTTCATACCTTCCCACCAGAAATGCTGTCGAATATCTCGGTACATCTTTGTGCCTCCTGGATGTACAGAATAAGCTGAACTATGTGCCTCCTTCATAAGTTCTTCGCGAATATCTCCTTTTGGCACACACAAACGGCTACCAAAACTCAACGAACCATCTTCGTGGCTGAATAAATCTGTTCGTAGTCCGGATTCAACCTGTTCTCGAAACTTTTGCAATCTAGGATCCTGCGATTGCGCTGCTTTAATATTCTCGATCAACGACAAATGTACTTGCAGCTGCATCAACTGTCCCGAAGAACGCGGTAGTACAACCTCCAAATCAAATCTTCGAAAGTCTTCCACGAGTTCCTTCTGCGTAGTCAGCATCTGAATGGCTGGTAACCGACTGAGTGCATCCGGTACAACGTTAACCTTCCCCGGATGGTACTAGAGATCAAGATCGTAGTTAGCCATCAGCTCTAACCATCTACGCTGCCTCATATTAAGCTCCTTCTGCGTGAACACATACTTCAAACTCTTATGATCTGTGAAAACTTCGACCCTTTCGCCCAAAAGGTAATGTCTCCAAATCTTCAAAGCGAAAATCACAGCCTCAAGCTCAAAGTCATGAGTTGGGTAATTCTTCTCATGGGTCTTCAACTGTCTCGATGCGTACGCTACAACCTTCCCATGCTGCATCAAAACACATCCCAATCCTTTTCCAGATGCATCACTGTGAATCACCAATCCTATGGAACTGTGCGGCACGGTCAGAATAGGGGCGGTTATCAATTTCTGCTTCAACATCTCAAAAGCTGACGCACATCTATCCGTCCACACAAAAGGTACCTCCTTGCGCGTAAGCTTGGTTAATGGCTCCGCCAGACGAGCAAAGTTCTCCACAAATCTTCTGTAATACCCGGCGAGTCCAAGAAAACTTCTTATCTCCGCAACATTCTTTGGAATCGGCCAATCACGAACTGCTGCAATCTTTTCTGGATCGACGGCGATTCCATCGCCAGACACGACATGCCCCAAAAACTTTACCTCTTCCAGCCAAAACTCGCACTTGCTCATCTTCGCATATAACTTCTCTTGTCTCAACGTCTGCAGTGCGATCTTCAAATGCTCAGCATGCTCTTCAAAACTCTTCGAGTAAACCAGAATATCGTCAATGAACACCATAATAAACTGGTCCAAGAATGGTGAAAAGATTCGGTTCATCAAGTCCATGAATATCGCCGGTGCATTCGTTACTCCGAAGGGCATCACTAAGTACTCGTAATATCCATAACGAGTTCGGAACGCCGTCTTGCAAATATCTTCTTCTTTCACTCGGACATGATGATATCCGGATCGCAAATCCAGCTTCGAGAATACCCTCGCGCCACTAAGCTGCTCAAATAGTTTGCCAATGCGAGGGATCGGGTACTTGTTCTTAATAGTCACCCGGTTTAATTCTCGATAGTCGATGCACATCCTTCTCGTGCCATCTTTCTTCTTAACTAGAAGAACTGGAGCTCCCCAAGGCGAGTTACTGCTTCGAATCCAACCCTTCTCAAGCAATTCAGCAACCTGTTTCTTGACTTCTTCCAACTCTACTGGTGCCATTGGATAATACGCTTTAGATACTGACGCTGCACCAGGAATAAGATCAATTGCGAACTCTACGTCTCGCTTTGGCGGTAATCCCGATATATCTTCAAACACATCCATAAAATCATAGACAACCACTGGCTCTTTACTTTCATCAACCACCATTGATGCAAGAATATTATTTGTCGGCCTAGCATTAAACTCGACTGGCCCGACAGAACTGCTTCCCCCAGTGAAGGTAAACTCGGAATGTCCGGGAATCTGGAAAATTACTTTCTTTGCCCTACAATCAATGTGAGCGTGGAAAGTGCCATGAAAATCCATTCCCAACACGACTTCGTAGCTTCCCGTATCAATCACCAAGAAATCTGCAAAAAGCTCCCGTCCGCCAACAACAACTGTACAATCTTTACATTCCCTACTAGATATGATTTTCCCATTCCCAGTGTGTATGTCCCAGTAACTAGACAGGGTCGTGCAAGTAATCGAGTGTGTAGCTATAAACTTGGACGACATAAAACAATGGGATGCACCAGAATCAAATAATGCTAATGCAGGAAAACCATGAACGAGTAGATACCTGAGACGACCTCTCCTGAAGCCTTAGCTTCCTCAGCCGTTAAAGTAAAAGCTCGAGCCTAATTAGGTCCTTGAGTCAGCTGCTTCTATCCCTGAAATGGTTTCTGCGGAGGCTTCGGAATATCATCCCTTGTGCGTAACTTCGACGGACAAGAACCAATAGTATGATCCGCCGATCCACAAACCAGACAAATTCCCTGCATCCTGCGACACTCCTTTTGCAAATGTCCGGGCAAGTGGCAATAGCTACAAACCACGCGCTTCCTCTGATCAACGACAGCAGGCTTCTTCATCGGTGTTACACCACGACGGTCCACTGGAACACCTCTTCGTCCATGAGCTCGGTTAGGTACAAATGTCGGCTTCCTTACCGCAACTATTGTCTGCTGCAAACTCCCAGTCTTCCCAGATAGGCTCTTCTACTCTCAGGCTGCTGTAAGAACCTGTGAGAAGGTGGTCAAACCTAGGGAGACAATCTGCCTCTGGATGTCCACATCCAAGCTACGCATGAACCTCCGTGCCCTCTCTGCATCGTTGGCAACTAAAGGACCAGCGAATCTACTGAGCCGTGTCCACTCAGCTGCATGTACATCTACGGCTGCACCATTCTGCTTCATACTGATGAGCTTCTCTTCCATTTCCTCCCGTGCAGTCCGCGGGAAGAACTTCTCCAGGAAACTCTTCGAAAAATCCGCCCACTTGATCGGCTTGGGCAAGCGGGTCTCTGTAGGGTTCCTAGGCACACTAATGAGGTCTCACAAGGCATCAACCATGCCAATTTCAAATTTTACAGGTGCCGAGAAACCCTAATACGGATTCGTTAACTAGAGATTAAGTCGAAAACCGAACAAGTAAACAACTTTACTAAGAAGTGAACGGAAATACAACCTTTGTAGATCCGGTCCTCTACCTCCATAGCTCCGTGATGACGTCCCTCCGCTGTACCTATCGGAATCGGGACTCTGGCGAAGGTTTCGTCGGAGAAATGATCTGGCTAGGTCGTCGACTTCGATGCCGAAGATGATCTACGTCGAGGCAACTCAAGATCAAACTCCAACTTCACCAAGTCATGAAACTTATGAAGAAAACACCCTATAATACTTGGCAAGTGGTAGAGGATGAAGAAATAGGAAGTGGGTTCACTTTAGAATTGGATTTCTCACCCTTTTTCTCATGTTGCCATTGATGATAGCAAGCTCTCTTCTTATTGAAGAAGAAGAAGAAGAAGAAAAAGAATATGATAAGTATTTCAAAATAGAAAATAATATGATACTTATCATATTGGCAACCATGATTAAGTGTAGAGAATAAACTAGGGTTATGTGAATGGTTAGGGTTAAGGCTAAGAGACAAAATGGTCAAAGCTTCATGAAGTTTCATGAAAGAAACAAAGTTAGCCACCATTTTATTCTTGCCAAAATGAAGAATAAATAAATAAATAAATAGTTAATAAAATCAAAACCCTAACCATTACATAACCATGGTTTAATCATACACACCCAAGTTTGCATGTATCATCAAACATGATACAAACTAGTGGACAATACTATATCATATATACAATGTGCACTTCAAGTGAGAAAATCCATTTTAAGTGAAAAAATACTAGTTAATGTAAAGTAATATATCAAATATATAATTATACATTAAATCATTAAATCAACACTTGATTTAACGATCCGGTCATATCGCATATGACCGACTAATATTCAATGTATCGGCTTATCGAATCAATCCTTGATTCGATAACTAGGTTATATCGCATACAACCAATCGATACATTCATCACGAGAATAGAATACGGTATCACATACACGCATTATTCTCGGTCCCGCACATATCTCATATGCGCTCCTATTTCGTTTCGCTTAGGCCAGGAAACCTCTGTGTAGGACTCTAAAGACTCGTCAATACGCCGGCAGCAGGTGATGATCATATCAAACACCCACAAGCCGCAAGCGGTCTGGTAAATATAACGGCCACCCGGGTATTGAGCGATCAGAAGATCGACAAGCAAGCCCGCTCACACTCCTGTGAATCCAACCAGTAACACTTACCGTACAGTCCGGTCTCGTCGTCTGATATGTCGTATATCTTGCCTAGGGGTGGTAAACGTCAGACCCAATAGCTCGATAAGTCGTGTCGATATGAGGTCTATAACAGTTCGAGAAACTACTGGTAACACTGTAGGGTTCCTAGGCACTCTAGTGAGGTCTCACAAGGAATCGAACATGCCAATATCAAAAATTCTAGGTGCCGAGAGACCCGACTACGGATCGTTTGCTAGAAAACTAGGCGAAACATGTAAACTCGTTAACACTTAACTAAGAGATACGGAAATACAACCTTTGTAGAACCGGTTCTCCACCTCCATAGCTCCGCAACGAAGTCGTCTCCGCTGTCCAAAAGGAATCCGGGCTCAAGAGTCGGCTTCGTCGGAGAAAAAGTGAGCTAGGTCGTCGATGTCCATGCCGAAGATGATCTACGTCGAGGCATCGCTAAATCAAGCTCCACCTTCACCAAGCCCTAAAAACTTGTGAAGGAAACACACTCTACTACTTGGCAAGAGGTAGAGGATGAAGAAATAGGAAGTGGGTAGACTTTAGAATTGGATTTCTCACTCTTTATCATCAATCACCATTGATGACCTTGCTTTCTTCACTTGAAGAAAAATGAGGAAGAAGAAGATAATAGTTATGATAAGTTAATTAAAAATGAAATGAATAATCAAACCTTATCATAACAAGACCATGGTTAATTGTAGAGAGTTAAATCAAGTTAGATGAATGGTTAGGGTTTGTATAAGAAGACAAAATGGTTGTTATGGTCAAAGTTCACGAAGCTTCAAAGAATACAAACAAAATAGCAACCATTTTCTCATTTCCTTTTTCCTTTTTCCAAAAAGAAAAAGATTAATAAATGAATAAGGAAATCAAAACCCTAATTATCCACTTAAAACATGGTTTAATTCTTTACATTTAACCAAAATGCATGTATCATCAAACATGATACAATCTAGTGTACAAAAAGTATATCACATATACAATGTGCACATCCGAGTGAGAAAATCCATCTTAAGTAAACCGATACTAGTTGATGCAAAGTAATATATCAAATATATAAATATGCATTAAATTATTAAATCAACACTTGATTCAATGATCCGGTCATATCGCATATAACCGACTAGTATCCTATGTATCGGCTTATCGAATCAATACTTGATTCGATAACTAGGTTATATCGCATACAACCAATCGATACATTCATCGCGAGAATAGAATACGGTATCACATACACGCATTATTCTCGGTCCCGCACATATCTCATATGCACTCCTATTTCGTTTCGCTTGAGCCAGGAAACCTCTGTGTAGGACTCTAAAGACTCGTCAATACGCCGGCAGCAGGTGATGATCATATCAAACACCCACAAGCCGCAAGCGGTCTGCTAAACGTAACGGCCACCCAGGTATTGAGCGATCAGAAGATCGACGAGCAAGCCCGCTCACACTCCAGTGAATCCAACCAGTAACACTACCGTACAGTCCGGTCTGATCGTCTGATATGTCGCATATCTTGCCTAGAGGTGGTAAACGTCAGACCCCAATAGCTCGATAAGTCGTGTCGATATGAGGTCTATAACAATTCGAGAAACTACTGGTAACACTTACCAGTAAATCTCAGCAACCCTGGCCAGGGATTTCCTGTTATAGCCAATCGAACACAGCGCAACATCAACTCCCTATACCGGGAGAGACGAATCCCCTCCTATCGCTCATTGCCTCCATGTGACTCGGGACCGTACCCAAAAACCACCGTTTTGCACGCCCTCTTGGACGTGGTAAGATGGAAATCAAAGCACAGTGGGAACCACACAAGACTCTATGACGATCTCGGGTCAACAGACTACTCTGTACCAGTGTCACCAGAGAACTGCCATCTGACGTGAGGTACAATACCATCTGGGAGTTCTCGGCGAGTCCGTCCAGTGTACCCAGTCTCTACTGAGCACCCGCATATCATATCTGATGTCAAACACCAATGGATATGGGATCATCCATCGCCCATCTGTATGGGTCGAGAAGGTATACGCTAGTCTACTCTGGTATATCGATGCCCCGTCTCCATACACCCACGACTAGGGACTTTGAAGGATGTACTTATGGACTACCATGTCCCTACTAGTATGATCCGCATCATAGTCCAGATAGTCAAGTACACATCCTAAGGGCTTTACCAACATGTAACAGAGAGACAAACAGTACACACGTTAAGGTAAAGAGTAACCAGATAGCATACTATCATGTCGAGCAAGAAAGTCCTCCCTATATATGTCCCAGCATCCACTACAATATACATCCAATGTACAGTAATGGCCTCTAGGGCATACATATAACTAACAATCTCCCACTTGCACTAGGGCCATCTGTAGCAGTGGTTGTAGTATCTCATACTGAACCATCCCATAAAAGTCTCTCTCTGGGAATAGGCCTTCGTGAGTGGATCCGCTGCGTTATCCTCTAAGTCTGCTCTCCTTGCCTCGATCAACCTGGAGATCAACCATCTCCATGATCAGGTGATACTGCCTTAGAATAAGTCTGGATCACTGATGGGACCGGCGTTCCTTGGCATAAGCCATAATTCCATTGTCACACAATGGGAGGAACATAGTTCATCTCATGAACCAATATACACCCAAACAGCCTCTTTGGTAGCATCTTAAGTATCGATGTATCCTGCCTTTATCGTCTAGTATGTCACGGTATCTAGCTTGGAACTCTTCCAACATACCGTCCCTTTACTGAGGGTAAAGACAATGCCTGCGACTGACATTCAGTCGTCTTTATCACCCTGGAACACTTCCAGTGATTCTCCTCAGGATCGATTGATACCATCTCACTACAACTAGTGAGAATCCTAACATCCATCTAGATCTATCTCATAGATCCAAAATCCAGTATTTAGTAGGTATCACTTTGATCCTACATGGAGAATCTTTGTGATATACGGAGATTGACCGAGCGTAGAATAGGAAACTCCTTCCCTATCATGAGTACGTCATCCACGTACTCTACGAGGATCACCACCATACTCCCTACTACCTTTTTGTATATACAAGGTTCATCTACCATTCTGATGATGTCAACTTCCTTGACTAATCCATCAAAACAGATGTTCTAACTCCGCGATGCCTGCTTTATCCTATAAAGCATCTTGCACACGTTTCCGCCGATCCCACTGTCTATGAGGCCCTCTGGCTGTGTACTTATAGACTCACTCTTCTAAATCAATATTTAGAAAAGCAGTCACGACACCCAACCGCCAGATATCGTAGTCATGGTATGTAGCCGTGGCAAGTAGTATCTGGATGGACTTAAGCATAGGTACTGGAAAAGGTTTCATCATTATCCACGCCTGGTCAATGACGAAAACCTTTAACAAGTCTAGCTTTGAAAGTCTCAACTTTTCCATCTACACCAAGTAATCTTCTCAAGATATACTTGCTCCTGATGGGGATTTAACCCTTCAGATATAGCAGCCAAAGTCCATACTTTGCTGGTGTACATGGATTCCATCTCAGATTGCTAAGCATCCAGCCATTCTTACAGAGTCTTACTCCTGATGGCCAGCTCGAAATTAGTTGGGTCATCATCTCATGATGCAATCCTCGCTCCCACTGTCATAGAGAAACCTAAGTAACTCTCAGGTGGGTGAGGAACCCTACTAGATCGGCGGAGAGGCTGAGGTTCGTTGGAATCTACTGAATCCTTTGGTTCTATCAAATCATCAGCTGTAGTTTGTATGGCTGGAACTTTTCCAGTTCTACATTACAGACCTTGCCTCGAGCTTGTCCGGATTTTGCTTTTAGACATAGGCCGGACAACCCCAAATCTTAACTAGGTTAAGACATGGGCTCTTCCCTTTCCATATCACATATGAAGTGGTAGGCAATTGATTTGATTGGAACCCTATTCAATAGGTATGCAGCTTCTCAGGTGCATAACTCCCAAAAGGAAATAGGTAACTCAGTAGTACTCATCATAGAGCACACCATATCAAATAGGGTGTATCTGCTCCGCCCCGACATACCATCGTGCGATGGTGTATACGGAGGAGTAATGCTGAGAGAGAATCTCATTCTCCTTTAGAATAGTCCAGGAATTCCGTGCTCAAGTATTCTCCTCCTTGATCTCATCAAAGGACATAATACTTATACCCGTAATTTGGTTCTTTACTTCTAGCTTATATTCTGTGAATATCTCAAAAGGTTCGGACTTGTGTTTCAACAGGAACATATATCTGAATCTTGAGAGATTATCAGAGAATGTAATGAAGTACAAAGAACCGGTCTTGGTATGTGTAGACAGGGGACCTACATATATCAACATGTATCATCCCAAGAGTTCATTAACTCTTTCTCTGTTTCTAATAAACAGAGCTATGGTCATCTTATCTTTGTGACATGACTGGCGAGTTACACAAGATGTAAATTCAAACTGATTTAAATATGCATCTATATGTAACTCTATCTAGTCGGGTCACATTGATCTGACCTAGTCTACAATACCTCAAGAAGAATTCGTTCATTTCTGAACTCTTCCTCTTGTGTGTGTTCCATATACTAAGAACTGTAGTTTGATTTAGAACATTAATGCTTTTAGATAACGTGCCTGAACCGATCAACTTTTGATATAGGAAATGTTCAAAACATTATCCAACAATACAAAATCTTATCATTTCTTTACTAATAAAGAGACTGATATGATTTTGTATATCAGGTTCGGTATCTAATACCATTCGTTCAGAATCAATGTATTACTATACAGGGTGACAGTGACCAACAGACTTGGCTGCAACTCTTGCCCCGTTTTCTGCCTCATGAAACTTATCACCCGTTCTCAGTTTTTCTACCCTTTTGTTGCCCTATGTAACAGATTACATATCTGGGATCCTGATCCGGTATCATATACCAAGGATGCGGAGGATACTGAGAAACAGTTCTGTATAATGAACATACCCGAAGATGATGCATCAGCATGCACTCTCTTCGTTTGGGCGGCACGGGAAATCTGGTATTCCCCAATTTCCTGCTCTGTCTTATAACAATTATAAGTTGGAGCGGGACCAACGTTCCCCAGCTCAGTATAACAAGCAGGTTCGGTCAATAATCCGTATTATTATCTTGATTAAGGCGTGATATGGTCTCTACCAGGAGAGAGAGAGAAGAAAACACTCAGCGTGTGCTTTTGCAAGAATAGATTGGTTATTATTTTATCTAATCAGGATGGCTCCCACTGCTTTTTATCAAATCTTCCTTCAAACCCTAAAAGGAAAGACTAGCCGGGATTAATTACACACTACAAGTTCACCAATCTTTCAGCCAGGCCAGTGTCGGTACTTTGAGGGAGGTCCCCCGTGCTTTCGCACGAACCTAATTAATGTAAACCTCATTTTCCCAGAGGCGTAACCTCGTTAACACCTTTCTAGACACCTACTTGATCGGCTAATTGTAATGTATAAAACTCTCCCAGGAGTAACTCTTACTCGCAGCGGGTATCGGGATCCAACTATCTCATAGAAGGTATGCAATCTCATTGCAAATTTCAACACTTGAAATTCCCGATAATATTTTGCCCCTAGCACCCTATGAACTTGACGGAGGCCAACAAACCATAGGCTACTAGTCAAGTTCAACCCGCCATTTCTTGATCGAATCAAACCCACCCGCACGACCCTTGACGGAGGCCAACAAGGTCGCACGACTACCCTAATCCAATCTGCATCATATGCTTATGCAGATAAGCACCAGTTAGCTACCGCACACTACGCCTTGACGCAGGCCAACAAACGTAGCATGAATACTAACTACTACTTATCTGAAATGACGGAGGGCTACGACAGGTTTTTCTGAAAACCTATTGCGTAATGAACTTGATATCGTTGTAGAATCAAATGAATTTTGAAATGGAGTGTTTTTTAGGCTTTTCTAGTTTTGCTAAAGGAGTCACTCCCGGTGAAGGGATCGTCGGTCCTTTCCTCGTCGAATGAGGTGCGGGATATATCATATATATCACTGTGCAAAGCAAAAACTCTTAAAAGCAATCAAAAGACAAACCGAGGGTGTAGCATCTGCCAGTTATTGCTAAAGGAGTCACTCCCGGTGAAGGGATCTCGGTCCTTTCCTCATCGAATAAGGTGCAGGATATATCTCATATACCGCTGTGCAAAGCAAGAACTGTAGCTACCTGTTTTATTTTGAAATTCGATTCTACAACATCTTTAGGTTTCTTTTATTTCATTAATCATATTAATGAAGTCCCATCATTTAATGTACCTAAACATCACAGATAAATACGACGTACACTTATGCCATCCGCATTCGCCTCGATGTCCCCTCGTGCACCGTTAGGTTAGGTAACTAACGGCAGAGCGGAGCAGGGCTAGCGCGGGTGTAAAACATAAGTAACGGCTATATAATATATCATATATACTATATACTGTATCTATCACAGAACATCACATGATCACATCACAGATATCGCAGCAGAAGAAACATATGAAATATTGGAAATACTAGGACGTCCGTGTTTTCAATACGAGCCAGTATAAAACATGGATTCCACGGTCGTGATGAATAGCCAAACCCACACCCCTAGACCCCTACGAGAGCGGCAAGCAACCCTACCAATTCTAGAGTTAGGAGACCCGGACTCGACTCATCGAGTTGGTCTCCCACTGGACTCCAGAACCCGGTTACTTGTGCCCTCCTCCTTGGGTCTATCCTAGTGCGGAAAAGTAAATAATATACAAACGGTGACGTCTTCCGCTACCTGGAAGTGCCCCAATAAAAGAATATTACATACATGTTTTTACATGAATGAAAAATGAAAAACACTCATCTCACATAAAAAACCCCGGCTATTCAAACACGACGATCCAATATAACATATCCAGCAACACATAACATCACATATCATCAACGTAAGTAAATATGCGCATCCCAATTGTCGTTGACATATAGCAACGAAACCGGCGATATCACATATTACACTTACGGTCACAGAAAAGAAAGTGTAAAACTACAACAGTTGGAATCCGCAACCTCCTCAGACATCGCATGCCTGACCAAATGAATTCTTTAGACATCGCATGCCTAACAATTATAAACCCCGCATTTTAGTCTCATAATCGAAAACACTTTTCAATATCAAGTCGGGCAATTCAACAAGATTCCCGACATCCTGATCGAATGCTCGTCGCAAACTTTAGTAGATGGTCGCACCCCCGTTGCCGTCGACGAAGTGCACCAAGGCGGAACACCGCTACCGCAAGCACCCGAACGGATGCTTTCGGCGACGGGGTTCTCCTATAGTCACTTGGTCGGGGCTATGGAGTGAGGCTGTCTATTAAGTTTACCCGGCGAGTATCCGCGTACGCTACGTGATTGCGACGGACTTTTGATCTCATCAAAATTCCGTGGCAACCGATCAAGTGAGACTAAACTGCTATGTTTATAACATTCATTCAGTTATCTCATAACTTTTGTGAATTCCAATTATTGTATCCCATTCCGGATAAATTGAAAGTGTCAAACTTTCCGATCGAACAATCGAACACCCAAGTTTTCCCGATACAGATCAACACATGAAACAAGTCTAAAAACATTCAGTTCGTGCCTCAGTACCAACGGTCCAGCCGTAGAAGGGTCAAGCCAACGCCTCACATGTGGCACGCCGTACTGCCCCAAACCCGAAGGTTCAAAGGGCAGTTCAAGACGGTCAAATAATCGAGTTAAGGTTTGTTGTCTTCTAGAGGGTCCATCGAGTTACTTGCACTACTTAGAACGTCATTAAACTACGGAAAAATCCAACACTTGGAAATTTCCCGACAGGGGAAAAATTGGGTATTTATATCCGGTTGAACTTTTTAACATATTCTAAAATTTATCCGGAAAGCCAAACAGACAAAATTTGATAATCCGATCGAATATACCAAGTCCCCAAAACAACCCAGAAAATTCAACTCTTGAAAACATAATAAAAATTCCCAGAAAAAGAAGAACTGCAAATTAAGAATTACTGTGTGAAAATATTTGTACAGTGGGTCCGTACGGCCGCGGAACCGCCGCACGAGCCATGCTCGTGCCGCGGAACCGCGGAAGTTTAATTGAATTATGCCCACGAAATTTACAGTAATTCCTAATAAACCCTGCTTGATTTCTGCATATTTTTAATACTGAAAAATCCATGTTTTTGAAAATTGGACAGAGAGCAAGGGTGTGTTAGGATTTCGGGTTCGTTCGGAGTTCAAAATCCGTCTAGACTTCGCCTAAGGCTCTAGCTAGGCTCTGATACCACTGTAGGGTTCCTAGGCACTCTAGTGAGGTCTCACAAGGCATCGAACATGCCAATTTCAAAAATTCTAGGTGCCGAGAGACCCGACTACGGATCGTTTGCTAGAAAACTAGGCGAAACATGTAAACTCGTTAACACTTAACTAAGAGATACGGAAATACAACCTTTGTAGAACCGGTTCTCCACCTCCATAGCTCCGCAACGAAGTCGTCTCCGCTGTCCGAAAGGAATCCGGGCTCTAGAGTCGGCTTCTTCGGAGAAAAAGCGAGCTAGGTCGTCGATGTCCATGCCGAAGATGATCTACGTCGAGGCATCGCTAAATCAAGCTCCACCTTCACCAAGCCCTAAAAACTTATGAAGGAAACACACTCTACTACTTGGCAAGAGGTAGAGGATGAAGAAATAGGAAGTGGGTAGACTTTAGAATTGGATTTCTCACTCTTTATCATCAATCACCATTGATGACCTTGCTTTCTTCACTTGAAGAAAAATGAGGAAGAAGAAGATAATAGTTATGATAAGTTAATTAAAAATGAAATGAATAATCAAACCTTATCATAACAAGACCATGGTTAATTGTAGAGAGTTAACTCAAGTTAGATGAATGGTTAGGGTTTGTATAAGAAGACAAAATGGTTGCTAATGTCAAAGTTCATGAAGCTTCAAAGAATACAAACAAAATAGCAACCATTTTCTCATTTCCTTTTTCCTTTTTCCAAAAAGAAAAAGATTAATAAATGAATAAGGAAATCAAAACCCTAATTATCCACTTAAAACATGGCTTAATTCTTTACATTTAACCAAAATGCATGTATCATCAAACATGATACAATCTAGTGTACAAAAAGTATATCACATATACAATGTGCACATCCGAGTGAGAAAATCCATCTTAAGTAAACCGATACTAGTTGATGCAAAGTAATATATCAAATATATAAATATGCATTAAATCATTAAATCAACACTTGATTCAATGATCCGGTCATATCGCATATAACCGACTAGTATCCTATATATCGGCTTATCGAATCAATACTTGATTCGATAACTAGGTTATATCGCATACAACCAATCGATACATTCATCGCGAGAATAGAATACGGTATCACATACACGCATTATTCTCGGTCCCGCACATATCTCATATGCACTCCTATTTCGTTTCGCTTGAGCCAGGAAACCTCTGTGTAGGACTCTAAAGACTCGTCAATACGCCGGCAGCAGGTGATGATCATATCAAACACCCACAAGCCGCAAGCGGTCTGCTAAACGTAACGGCCACCCGGGTATTGAGCGATCAGAAGATCGACGAGCAAGCCCGCTCACACTCCAGTGAATCCAACCAGTAACACTACCGTACAGTCCGGTCTGATTGTCTGATATGTCGCATATCTTGCCTAGGGGTGGTAAACGTCAGACCCCAATAGCTCGATAAGTCGTGTCGATATGAGGTCTATAACAATTTGAGAAACTACTGGTAACACTTACCAGTAAATCTCAGCAACCCTGGCCAGGGATTTCCTGTTATAGCCAATCGAACACAGCGCAACATCAACTCCCTATACCGGGAGAGACGAATCCCCTCCTATCGCTCATTGCCTCCATGTGACTCGGGACTGTACCCAAAAACCACCGTTTTGCACGCCCTCTTGGACGTGGTAAGATGGAAATCAAAGCACAGTGGGAACCACACAAGACTCTATGACGATCTCGGGTCAACAGACTACTCTGTACCAGTGTCACCAGAGAACTGCCATCTGACGTGAGGTATAATACCATCTGGGAGTTTTCGGCGAGTCCGTCCAGTGTACCCAGTCTCTACTGAGCACCCGCATATCATCTCTGATGTCAAACACCAATGGATATGGGATCATCCATCGCCCATCTGTATGGGTCGAGAAGGTATACGCTAGCCTACTCTGGTATATCGATGCCCCGTCTCGATACACCCACGACTAGGGACTTTGAAGGATGTACTTATGGACTACCATGTCCCCACTAGTATGATCCGCATCATAGTCCAGATAGTCAAGTACACATCCTAAGGGCTTTACCAACATGTAACAGAGAGACAATCAGTGCACACGTTAAGGTAAAGAGTAACCAGATAGCATACTATCATGTCGAGCAAGAAAGTCCTCCCTATATATATCCCAGCATCCACTACAATATACATCCAATGTATAGTAATGGCCTCTAGGGCATACATATAACTAACAAACACTTACCAGTAAATCTCAGCATCCCTGGCGAGGGATTTCCGGTTATAGCCAATCGAACACAACGCAACATCAACTCCCTATACCGGGAGAGACGAATCCCCTCCTATCGCTCATTGCCTCCATGTGATTCGGGACTGTACCCAAAAGCCACCGTTTTTCATGCCCTCTTGGACGTGGTAAGGTGGAAATCAAAGCACAGTGGGAATCACACAAGACTCTATGACGATCTCGGGTCAACAGACTAACCTGTACCAGTGTCACCAGAGAACTGCCATCTGACGTAAGGTATAATACCATCTGGGAGTTCTCGGCGAGTCCGTCCAGTGTACCCAGTCTCCTCTGAGCACCTGTATATCATCTCTGATGTCAAACACCAATGGATATGGGATCATCCATCGCCCATCTGTATGGGTCGAGAAGGTATACGCTAGTCTACTCTGGTATATCGATGCCCCGTCTCGATACACCCACGACTAGGGACCTTGAAGGATGTACTTATGGACTACCAAGTCCCCACTAGTATGATCCGCATCATAGTCCAGGTAGTCAAGTACACATCCTAAGGGCTTTACCAACATGTAACAGAGAGACAATTAGTATACACGTTAAGGCAAAGAGTAACCAGATAGCATATTATCATCTCGAGCAAGAAAGTCCTCCCTATATATGTCCCAGCATCCACTACAATATACATCGTATGTACAGTAATGGCCTCTAGGGCATACATATAACTAACAATCTCCCACTTGCACTAGGGCCATCTGTAGCTGTGGTTGTAGTATCTCATACTCAACCATCCCATAAAAGTCTCTCTCTGGGAATAGGCCCTTCATGAGTGGATCCGCCGTGTTATCCTCTGAGTCCGCTCTCGTTACCTCGATCACCCTGGAGATCAACCATCTCCATGATCAGGTGATACTATCTTAGAATATGTCTGGATCACTGATGGAACGGACGTTCCTTGGCATAAGCCACAACTCCATTGTCACACAATGGGAGGAACTATGTTCATCTCATGAACAAATATACATCCAGACTGCCTCTTTGGTAGCATCTTAAGTAGCGATGTATCCAGCCTTTTTCATCTAGTATGCCACGGTGTCTTGCTTGGAACTCTTCCAACATACCGTCCCTCCACTGAGGGTAAAGACAATGCATGTGACTGACATTCAGTCGTTCTTATCACCCTGGAACCTTTCCAGTGATTATCCCCAGGATCAATTGATACCATCTCACTACAACTAGTGAGTATCCTAATATCCAATTACATCTATCTCATAGATGAAAACTCAGGATTTATGAGGTATCACTTTGATCCTATATGGAGAATCCTTGTGATAAGCGGAGATTGACCGAGCGTAGCATAGGAAACTTCTTCCCTATCAAGAGTATGTCATCCACGTACTCTACGAGGATCACCACCATACTCCCTACCACCTTTTTGTATATATAAGGTTCATCTACCATTTTGATGATGTCAAACTCTTTAACTAACTCATCAAAACAGATGTTCCAACTCCGCGATGCCTGCTTCATCACATAAAACATCTTGCACACGTTTCCGCTGCTCCCACTGTCTACGAGGCCCTCTGGCTGTGTACTTATAGACCCACTCTTCTAAAACATCATTTAGAAAAGCAGTCATGGCACCCAACCGCCAGATGTCATAGTCATAGTATGTAGCCGTGGCAAGTAGGATCTGGATGGACTTAAGCATAGCCACTGGAAAAAGGTTTCATCATTATCCACGCCTGGTCGATGTCGAAAAACCTTTAACAAGTCTAGCTTCGAAATTCTCAACTTTTCCATCTACACCAAGTAATCTTCTCAATATATACTTGCTCCTGATGGGGATTTAACCCTTCAGATAAAGCAACCAAAGTCCATACTTTGTTGGTGTATAAGGATTCCATCTCAGATCGATTAGCATCCAGCCATTCTTACAGAGTCCCACTCTTGATGGCCAGCTGGAAACTAGTTGGGTCATCATCTCATGATGCAATCCTCGCTCCCACTGTCATAGAGAAACCGAAGTAACTCTTAGGTGGGTGAGAAACCCTACTAGATCGGCGGAGAGGCTGAGGTTCGTTGGAATCTACTGAATCCTTTGGTTCTATCAAATCATCAGCTGCAATTTGTATAGCTGGAACATTTCCAGTTCTACATAACAGACCTTGCCTCGAGCTTGTCCGGATTTTTCTTTTAGACATAGGCCGGACAACCCCAAATCTTAACAAACTTATGATATGGGCACTTCCCTTTCCATATCTCATATGAAGTGGTAGGCAACTGATTTGATCGGAACCCTTATTCAATAGGTATGCAACTTCATAAGTGCATAACTCCCAAAAGGAAATAGGTAACTCAGTAGTACTCATCATAGAGCGCACCATATCATATAGGGTGTGATTGCTCCTCCCCGATACAACGTTGTGCTGTGGTGTATTCGGAGGAGTAATGCTGAGAGAGAATCTCATTCTCCTTCAAAATAGTCCAAGAATTCCATGCACAAGTATTCTCCTCCCTGATCTCATCATAGGACATAGTACTTATACCCATATTTTGGTTCTTTACTTCTAACTTATATTCTGTGAATATCTCAAAAGGTTCGGACTTGTGTTTCAACAGGAACATATGTCTGAATCTTGAGAGATTATCAGAGAATGTAATGAAGTACAAAGAACCAGTCTTGGCATGTGTAGACAGGGGACCTTCATACATCAGCATGTATCAATCCCAAAAGTTCACTAACTCTTTCTCTGTTTCCAATAAACAGAGTTATGGTCATCTTATCTTTGTGACATGACTGGCGAGTTTCACAAGATGTAAATTCAAACTAATTTAAATATGCATCTTTATGTAACTCAAGCTAGTCGGGTCATATTGATATGACCTAGTCTACAATGCCTCAAGAAGGATTCGTTCATTTTTGAACTCTTCCTCTTGTATGTGTTCTGTATACTAGGAACTGTAGTTTGATTTAGAACATCAATGCTTTTAGAAAACGTGCCTGATCCGATCAACTTTTCATATAGGAAATGTTCAAAACATTATCCAACAATACAAAATTTTATCGTTTCTTTCCTAATAAAGAGACTGATATGATTTTGTATATCAGGTTCGGTATCTAATAACATTCGTTCAGAATCAATGTATTTGTAATACAGAGTGTCTGTGACCAACAGACTTGGCTGCAACACTTGCCCCGTTTTCTGCCTCATGAAACTTATCACCCGTTCTCAGTTCTCTACCTTTCTATAGCCCTATGTAACAAATTACATATGCGGGATCCTGATCCGGTATCAGATACCCAGGACGCAGAGGATACTGAGAAACAGTTCTTTATAATGAACACACCCGAAGGAGACGCATCATATGCACTTTCTTCGTTTGGGCGGCATAGGAATTCTGGTATTCCCCAATTTCCTGCTCTGTCTTATAACAATTATAAGTTGGAGCGGGACCAACGTTCCCCAGCTCAGTATAACAAGCTGGTTCGGTCAATGTATTCGTATTATTATCTTGATTAAGGCATGATATGGTCGCTACCTTGAGAGAGAGAGAAGAAAACACTCAGCGTATGCTCTTGCGAGATCAGATTGGTTATTATTTTATCTAATCAGGATGGCTCCCACTGTTTTTATCAAATCTTCCTTCAAACCCTAAAAGGAAAGACTAGCCGGGATTAATTACACGCTACAAGTTTGCCAATCTTTCAGCCAGGCCAGTGTCGGTACTTTGAGGGAGGTTCCCCGTGCTTTCGCACGGACCTAATTATAGTAAACCTCGTTTTCCCAGAAGCGGAACCCCGTTGTCACCTTTCTAGAAACCTACTTGATCGGCTAATTGTAATGTGTAAAACTCTCCCAGGAGTAACAATTACTCGCAGCGGGTATCGGGATCCAACTATCTCATAGAAGGTATGCAATCTCATTGCAAATTTCAACACTTGAAATTCCCGATAATTTTGCCCCTAGCGTCCAATGACCTTGACGCAGGCCAACAAACCATAGTGCGCCAGTCAAGTTCAACATGTCATTTCCTGATTGAATTAAACCCACCCGCACGACCCTTGATGCAGGCCAACAAAGTCGCACGACTACCCTAATCCAATCTGCATCATATGCATAAGCAGATAAATACTAGTTAGCTACCGCACACTACGCCTTGACGCAGGACAACAAACGTAGCACGAATACTAACTACCACTTATCTGAAATGACGGAGGGCTACGACAGGTTTTTCTGAAAACCAATTGCGTAATGAACTTGATATCGTTGTAGGATCGAATGAATTGTGAAATGGAGTGTTTTTGAGGCTTTTCTAGTTTTGCTAAAGGAGTCACTCCCGGTGAAGGGATCGTCGGTCCTTTACTCGTCGAATGAGGTGCGGGATATATCATATATATCACTGTGCAAAGAAGAAACTATAGAAGCAATCAAAATACAAACCGAAGGTTGTAGCATCTGCCAGTTATTGCTAAAGGAATCACTCCCGGTGAAGGGATCTCGGTCCTTTCCTTATCGAATAAGGTGCAGGATGTTCTACAAGGAACACCGCGATGCAAAGCAAGAACTGTAGCTACCTGTTTTATTTAGAAATTCGATTCCACAACATCTTAGGTTTCTTTTCTTTCATTAATCACATTAATGAAGTCCCATCATTTAAATTACCTAAACATCATAGATAAATACGACGTACACTTATGCCATCCGCATTCGCCTCGATGTCCCCTCGTGCACCGTTAGGTTAGGTAACTAACGACAGAGCGGGGCAGGGCTAGCGCGAGTGCAAAACATAAGTAACGTCTATATAATATATCATATATACTATATACAGTATCTATCATAGAACATCACATGATCACATCACAGATATCGCAGCAGAAGAATCATATGAAATATTGGATATACTAGGACGTCCGTGTTTTCAATACGAGCCTGTATAAAACACGGATTCCACGGTCGCGATGAATAGCCAAACCCACACACCTAGACCCCTACGAGAGCGGCAAGCAACCCTACCAATTCTAGAGTTAGGAGACCCGGACTCGACTCCTCGAGTTGGTCTCCCACTGGACTCCAGAACCCGGTTACTTGTGCCCTCCTCCTTGGGTCTATCCTAGTGCGGAAAAGTAAATAATATACAAACGGTGACATCTTCCGCAACCTGGAAGTGCCCCAATAAAAGAATATTACATACAAGTTTTTACATGAATAAAAATGAAAAACACTCATCTCACATAAAAAACCCCGGCTATTCAAACACGACGATCCAATATAACATATCCAGCAACACATAACATCACATGTCATCAACGTAAGTAAATATGCACATCCCAATTGTCGTTGACATATAGCAACGAAACCGGCGATATCACATATTACACTTACGGTCACAGAAAAGAAAGTGTAAAACTACAACAGTTGGAATCCGCAAACTCTTTAGACATCGCATGCCTAATCAAATGAATTCCTTAGACATCACATGCCTAACAATTATAAACCCCGCATTTTAGTCTCATTATCGAAAACTCTTTTCAATATCAAGTCGGGCAATTCAACAAGATTCCCGAAATCCTGATCGAATGCTCATCGCAAACTTCAGTAGACGGCCGCACCCCCGATACCGTCGACGAAGTGCAACAAGACGGAACACCGCTGCCGCGTGCACCCGAACGGATGCTTTCGGCGATGGGGTTCTCCTACAGTCACTTGGTCGGGGCTATGGGGCGTGACTGTCTGTTAAGTTTTACCGGCGAGTATCCGCGTACGCTACGTGATTGCGACGGACTTTTGATCGCATCCAAATTCCGTGGCAACCGATCAAGTGAGACTAAAGTGCTGTGTTTATAACATTCATATCAGTTATCTCATAACTATTTGTGAATTCCAATTATTGTATCCCATTCCAGATAAACAGAAAATGTTAAACTTTCCGATCGAACAGTCAAACACCCAAGTTTTCCCGATACAGCTTAACACATGAAATAGGTTTAAAAACATCCAGTTCATGCCTCAGTACCAACGGTCCAGCCGTAGAAGGGTCAAGTCAACGCCTCACATGTGGCACGTCGTACTGCCCCAAACCCGAAGGTTCAAAGGGCAGTTCAAGACGGTCACATAATCGAGTTAAGGTTTGTTGTCTTCTAGACGGTCCATCGCGTTACTTGAACTACTTAGAACGTTATTAAACCATGGAAAGATCTAAGACTTGGAAATTTCCCGACAGGGGAAAAAGTGGGTATTTATATCCGGTCGAACTTTTTAACATATTCAAAAATTATCCGGAAAAACACACGGACAAAATTAAACAATCCGATCGAATCTACGAACTCCCAATACAACCCAGAAAACTCAACTCTTGAGCAGAAGTTAAAATATCCCAGAAAATACAGCACTAAAATATAGGAGTTACTGTGCAAAAATTATTGAATATTCCCACTATATGGCCGCGGAACCGCCGCATAAGCCATGCTTATGCCGCGGTTCCGCGGTGGTTTAGTCGATTCACGCGCTCGTTTTGCACAGTAACCCTTATAAAAGCATGCTGATTTTTCTGCATATTTTTAATTTAGAAAAATCCCTGATTTCAAAAAAAGTACTGAGAGCAATTTTGCATTAAGGTTTCGGTTCGATCGGACTTCTAACTCCGTCTACACTTCGCCTAAGGCTCTAGCTAGGCTCTGAAACCACTGTAGGGTTCCTAGGCACACTAATGAGGTCTCACAAGGAATCAACCATGCCAATTTCAAATTTTACAGGTGCCGAGAAACCCTAATACGGATTCGTTAACTAGAGATTAAGGCGAAAACCGAACAAGTAAACAACTTTACTAAGAAGTGAACGGAAATACAACCTTTGTAGATCCGGTCCTCTACCTCCATAGCTCCGTGATGACGTCCCTCCGCTGTACCTATCGGAATCCGGACTCTGGCGAAGGTTTCGTCGGAGAAATGATCGGGCTAAGTCGTCGACTTCGATGCCGAAGATGATCTATGTCGAGGCAACTCAAGATCAAACTCTAACTTCACCAAGTCATGAAACATGTGAAGAAAACACCCTATACTACTTGCCAAGTGGTAGAGGATGAAGAAATAGGAAGTGGGTTCACTTTAGAATTGGATTTCTCACTCTTTTTCTCATGTTGCCATTGATGGTAGCAAGCTCTCTTCTTGTTGAAAAAGAAGAAGAAGAAGAAGAAAAAGAATATGATAAGTATTTCAAAATAGAAAATAATATGATACTTATCATATTTGCAACCATGATTAAGTGTAGAGAATAAACTTGGGTTATGTGAATGGTTAGGGTTAAGGCTAAGAGACAAAATGGTCAAAGCTTCAAAGCTTCATGAAGTTTCAAGAAAGAAACAAAGTTAGCCACCATTTTATTCTTGCCAAAATGAAGAATAAATAAAAAAATAAATAGTTAATAAAATTAAAACCCTAACCATTACATAACCATGGTTTAATCATACGCACCCAAGTTTGCATGTATCATCAAACATGATACAAACTAGTGCACAATACTATATCATATATACAATGTGCACTTCAAGTGAGAAAATCCATTTTAAGTGAACAAATACTAGTTAATGTAAATTAATATATCAAATATATAATTATACATTAAACCATTAAATCAACACTTGATTTAACGATCCTGTCATATCGCATATGACCGACTAATATTCAATGTATCGGCTTATCGAATCAATCCTCGATTCGATAACTAGGTTATATCGCATACAACAAATCGATACATTCATCGCGAGAATAGAATACGGTATCACATACACGCATTATTCTCGGTCCTGCATATATCTCATATGCGCTCCTATTTCGTTTCGCTTGAGCCAGGAAACCTCTGTGTAGGACTCTAAAGACTCGTCAATACGCCGGCAGCAGGTGAAGATCATATCAAACACCCACAAGCCGCAAGCGGTCTGCTAAACGTAACGGCCACCCGGGTATTGAGCGATCAGAAGATCGACGAGCAAGCCCGCTCATACTCCTGTGAATCCAACCAGTAACACTTACCGTACAGTCCGGTCTCGTCGTCTGATATATCGCATATCTTGCCTAGGGGTGGTAAACGTCAGACCCTAATAGCTCGATAAGTCGTGTCGATATGAGGTCTATAACAGTTCGAGAATCTACTGGTAACACTCACCAGTAAATCTCAGCAACCCTGGCCAGGGATTTTCGGTTATAGCCAATCGAACACAGCGCAACATCAACTCCCTATACCGGGAGAGATGAATCCCCTCCTATCGCTCATTGCCTCCATGTGATTCGGGACTGTACCCAAAAGCCACCGTTTTGCATGCCCTCTTGGACGTGGTAAGGTGGAAATTAAAGAACAGTGGGAATCACACAAGACTCTATGGCGATCTCGGGTCAACAGACTAACCTGTACCAGTGTTACCAGAGAACTGCCATCTGACGTAAGGTATAATACCATCTGGGAGTTCTCGGCGAGTGCGTCCAGTGTACCCAGTCTCCACTGAGCACCCGTATATCATCTCTGATGTCAAACACCAATGGATATGGGATCATCCTGTAGGGTTCCTAGGCACACTAATGAAGTCTCACAAGTGATCAAACATGCCCAATTAAAATTTTACAAGTGCCTACAAACCCTAATACGGATCGTTAACTAGATGTATAGGTGATGCGATGCAAATAAACAACTTTATCTAAAAGGAAAGAGGCTACAACATTTGTAGATCCGGTCCTCCACCTCCTAGGCTCCGTGATGACGTCCCTCCGCTGTCCAAATTGAATCTTGGACTCTTGCATCGGCTTCATCGGAGAAATGGGTGAGCTAGGTCGTCGACTTCGATGCCGAAGATGATCTATGTCGAGGCATCACAAGATCAAGCTCCCACTTCACCAAGTCATGAAACTTGTGAAGAAAACACCCTATACTACTTGGCAAGAGGTAGAGGATGAAGAAATAGGAGGTGGGTTCACTTTAGAATTTGATTTCTCACTCTTTTTCTCAAGTTGCCATTGATGGTGGCAAGGTTTTCTTCTTGTTGAAGATGAAGAAGAAGAAGAAAGTAATATATGATAAGTTATTTTCCAAATGAAAATAAATGAATACTTATCATATACTAACCATGGTCAAGTGTAGAGAGTAAACTAGGGTTAGGTGAATGGTTAGGGTTAAGGCTAAGAAACAAAATGGTCAATGCTTCAAAGCTTCATGAAGCTTCAAAGAAAAAACAAAAGTAGCCACCCATTTGTTTCTTGCCAAAATAATAAATAAATAAATAAAAAGAATAACTAAATAAGATCAAAACCCTAACCATTACATATAACCATGGTTTAATCTTTACACAAACTCAAGTTAGCAAGTATCATCAAACATGATACAAACAAGTGCACAAAAATATATCACATATACAATGTGCATATGAAGTGAGAAAATCCATTTAAAGTGAACCAATACTAGTTAATGCAAAGTAATATATCAAATATATAATTATACATTAAATCATTAAATCAACACTTGATTCAATGATCCGGTCATGTCGCATATAACCGGCTAGTATCCAATGTATCGACTTATCGAATCAATCCTTGATTCGATAACTAGGTTATATCGCATACAACCAATCGATACATTCATCGCGAGAATGGAATACGGTATCACATACACGCATTATTCTCGGTCCCGCACATATCTCATATGCGCTCCTATTTCGTTTCGCTTGAGCAAGGAAACCTCTGTGTAGGACTCTAAAGACTCGTCAATACGCCGGCAGCAGATGATGATCATATCAAACACCCACAAGCCGCAAGCGGTCTGCTAAACGTAACGGCCACCCGGGTATTGAGCGATCAGAAGATCGACGAGCAAGCCCGCTCACACTCCTGTGAATCCAACCAGTAACACTTACCGTATAGTCCGGTCTGTTCGTCTGATATGTCGCATATCTCGCCTAGGGGTGGTAAACGTCAGACCCCAATAGCTCGATAAGTCATGCCGATGTAAGGTCCATAACATTCGTGAAACTACTGATAACTCTTACCAGTATATCATAACAACCCTGGCCAGGGATTTCCTGTTATGGCCAGTCGAGCATACCACAGCATCAACCCCCAATACCGGGAGAGATGAATCCCCTCATATCACTCATTGCCTCCATGTGAATCGGGACTGTACCCAAAAACCACCTGTTTGCACGACTCAGTACAGCCGTGGTAGGGTGGAAATCAAAGCACAGTGGGAGACACACAAGACTCTATGACGATCTCGGGTCAACAGACTAAGCTGTACTAGTGTCACCAGAGAACTTCCATCTGACATGAGGTATAATACTATCTGGGAGTTCTCGGCGAGTCCGTTCAGTGTACCCAGTCTCCACTGAGCACCCGCATACCATCTCCGATGTCAAACACCAATGGATATGGGATCATCCATCGCCCATCACTTGGGTCGAGAAGATATACGCTAGTCTACTCTGGAATATCGATGCCCCGTCTCGATATTCCCATGACTAGGAACAATGAAGGATGTACTCATTGACTACCCAGGCCCCACTAGTATGATCTGCATCATAGTCCTGGAAGTCGAGTACACATCCTAAAGGGCTTTATCAACATGTAATCAGAGAGACAGAAAGTATACATGTTAAGATAAAGAGCAACCAGATAGCGTACTATCATGTCGAGAAAGAAAGTCCTACCTATATATGTTACAGCATCCACTACAATATACATCCAATGTACAGTAATGGCCTCTAGGGCATACATATGACTAACAATCTCCCACTTGCACTAGGGCCATCTGTAGCAGTGGTTGCAGTATCACATACTCAACCATCCCATAAAAATCTCTCTTTGGGAAAAGGCCTTCGTTAGTGGATCCGCCGTGTTGTCCTCTGAGTCTACTCTCCTAACCTTGATCACCCTGGAGATCAACTATCTCCATGATCAGGTGATGCTTCCTCAGAATATGTCCGGGTCACTGATGGGATCATGGTTCCTTGGCCAAAGCCATAATTCCATTGTCACACAATGGTAGGAACCTAGTTCATCTTATGAACCAATATACACCCAAACAGCCTCTTTGGTAGTATATAAAATAGCGATGTTACCAGCCTTTATCGTCTAGTTTGCCACGGTATCTAGCTTGGAACTCTTCCAACATACCGTCCCTTTACTGAGGGTAAAGACAATGCCTGCGACTGTCATTCAGTCGTCCTTATCACCCTGGAACCTTTCCAGTGATTCTCCCCAGGATCAACTGATACTATCTCACTATAACTAGTGAGAATCCTAACATCCATTTAGATCTATCTCATAGATCCAAAACCTAGGATTTAGGAGGTATCACTATGATCCTATATGGAGAATCTATGTGATAAGAGTAGATCGACCGATCGTAGCATAGGAAACTCCTTTCCTATCAAGAGTATGTCATCCACGTACTCTACAAGGATCATTACCATACTCCATACTACCCTTTTGTACATACAAGGTTCATCTACCATTTTGATGAAGTCAAACTCTTTGACTACCACATCAAAACAGATGTTCCAACTCCGCGATGCCTGCTTTATCCTGTAAAGCAACTTGCACACGTTTTCGCTGCTCCCACTTTTTACGAAGCCCTCTGGCTGTGTTCTTATAGACGTTCTCTTCTAAATCAGTATTTAGAAAAGCAGTCAGGGCACCCAACCACCAGATATCGTAGTCATGGTATGTAGCAATGGTAAGTAGGATCTGGATGGACTTAAGCATAGTCCCTAGAAAAGGTTTTATCATTATCCACAACTGGTTGATGACTAAAATCTTTAACAAGTCTAGCTTTGAAAGTCTCAACCTTTCTATCTACACCAAGTAATCTTCTCAAGATATACTTGCTCCTGATGGGGATTTAACCCTTCAGATATAGCAGCTAAAGTCCATACTTTGCTGGTGTACATGGATTCCATCTCAGATCGCTAAGCATCCAGCCATTCTTACAGAGTCCCTACTCTTGATGGCCTGCTCGAAACTAGTTGGGTCATCATCTCATGATGCATTCCTCGCTCCCACTGTCATTGAGAAACTGAGGTATCTCTCAGGCAGGTGAGGAACCCTACCAGATCGGCGGAGAGGCTGAGGTTCGTCGGGGACTATAGAATCCTTTGGTTCTGTCAAATCAGCTGCAGTTTTGTATAGCTGGAACCTTTCCAGTTATACAGAACTGACCTTACCTCGATTTTGTTCGGATTTTGCTTTTAGACATAGGCCGGACAACCCCAAATCTTAACTCGCTTAAGAGATGGGTTCTTCCCATACCATATCTCATATGGAGTGGTAGGCACTGATTTGATTCAAACCTAATTCAATAGGTATGCAGCTTCTCAAGTGCATAACCCCAAAAGGAAATAGGTAACTCAGTAATACTCATCATAGAGCACACCATATCTAATATTGTGCGATTGCTCCTCCCCGATACACCGTTGTGCTGTGGTGTATTCAGAGGAGTAACACTGAGAGAGAATCTCATTCTCCTTTAGAATAGTCCAGGAATTCTATGCACAAGTATTCTCCTCCGTGATCTTATCATAGGACATAATACTTATACCCGTATTTTGGTTCTCTACTTCTAACTTATATTCTGTGAATATCTTAAAAGGTTCGGACTTATGTTTCAACAGGAACATATGTCTGAATCTTGAGAGATTATCAGAGAATGTAATGAAATACAAAGAACCAGTCTTGGCATGTGTAGACAGGAGACCTTACATACATCATCATGTATCAGTCCCAAGAGTTCATTAACTCTTTCTCTGTTTTCAGTAAACGGAGCTATGGTCATCTAATCTTTGTGACATGACTGGCAAGTTTCACAAGATGTAAATTCAAATTGATTTAAATATGCATCTAAAATGTAACTTCAGCCAGTCGGGTCGCATTGATATGACCTAGTCTACAATGCCTCAAGAAGGATTCGTTCATTTCTGAACTCTTCCTCTTGTGTGTGTTCTGTATACTAGGAACTGTAGTTTGATTTAGAACGTCAATGCTTTTAGATAACGTGCCTGAACCGATCAACTTTTGATATAGGAAATGTTCAAAACATTATCCAGCAATACAAAATTTTATCATTTCTTTACTAATAAAGAGACTGATATGATTTTGTATATCAGGTTCGGTATCTAATAGCATTTGTTCAGAATCAATGTATTGGTAATACAGGGTGACAGTGACCAACAGACTTGGCTGCAACACTTGCCCCGGTTTCTGTCTCATGAAACTTATCACCCGTTCTCAGTTTTCTACCCTTTTGTAGCCCTATGTAACAGATTACATATCTGGGATCCTGATCCGGTATCAAATACTCAGGATGCAGAGGATACTGAGAAACAGTTCTTTGTAATGAACATACCCGAAGGAGATGCATCATATGCAATTTCTTCGTTTGGGCGGTATAGGAATTCTAGTATTCCCCTATTTCCTGCTCTGTCTTATAACAATTATAAGTTGGAGCGGGACCAACGTTCCCCAGCTCAGTATAACAAGCGGGTTCAGTCAATACATCCATATTATTATCTTGATTAAGGCGTGATATGGTCGCTACCTGGAGAGAGAGAGAAGAAAACACTCTGCGTGCGCTCTTGCAAGATCAGATTGGTTATTTATTTTATCTAATCAGGATGGCTCCCACTGTTTTTATCAAATCTTCCTTCAAACCCTAAAAGGAAAGACTAGCCGGGATTAATTACACTCTACAAGTTCGCCAATCTTTCAGCCAGGCCAGTGTCGGTACTTTGAGGGAGGTTCCCCGTGCTTTCGCACGGACCTAATTACAGTAAACCTCATTTTCCCAGAGGCGTAACCCCGTTGACACCTTTCTAGACACCTACTTGATCGGCTAATTGCAAAGTGCAAAACTCTCCCAGGAGTAATAATTACTCGCAGTGGGTATCGGGATCCAACTATCACATAGAAGGTATGCAATCTCATTGCAAATTTCAACACTTGAAACTCCCGATAAAGGTTTTTACCCCTAGCACCTATGACCTTAACTATGGTCAACAAATCATAAGCACCAGTCAAGTTCTACCCGTCATTTCGTGATTAATTAGACCCACCCACATGACCCTTAACTAAGGTCAACAAAGTCACGCGACTGTCCTAACTAATCGCATCATATGCGGTGTAGGAAGACATCACTTAGCTACCGTACACTGTGCCTTGACTATGGTCAACAAACACAGCACGAATACTAAGTACTCTACTTCCTAAAATGACGGAGGGTTGCGAATGGTTTTTATGAAAACCTTTAACGCTTTGAACTTGATCTCGTTGCGGAATCAAATAGTTTTTAAATGGAATGTTTTTGAAGCTTTTCTAGTTTTGCTAAAGGGGTCACTCCCGGTGAAGGGATCGTCGGCCCTTTCCTCGTCGAATGAGGTGCGGGATATATCATATATATCACTGTGCAAAGCAGAAACTATAGAAGCAATCAAAAAACAAACCGAGAGTTGTAGCATCTGCCAGTTATTGCTAAAGGAGTCACTCCCAGTGAAGGGATCTCGGTCCTTTTCTCATCGAATAAGGTGCAGGATGTTCTACAAGGAACACCGCGATGCAAAGCAAGAACTGTAGCTACCTGTTTATTTTGAAATTCGATTCCACAACATCAATTAGGTTTATTTTGTTTCATTAATCTCATTAATGAATATCCCATCATTTAAATTACCTAAACATCACAGATAAATATGACGTACGCTTATGCCATCCGCATTCGCCTCGATGTCCCGTCTGCACCGTTAGGTTAGGTAACTAACGGCAGAGTGGGGCAGGGCTAGCGCGGATGTAAAACATAAGCGACGTCTATATAATATATCATATATACTATATATAACATCAATCTGAACAAATCACATGATCACATCACAGATATCGCAGCAGAAAGTATCATATGAAATATTGGATATACTAGGACGTCCGTGTTTTCAATACGAGCCAGTATAAAACACGGATTCCACGATCGTGATGAATAGCCAATCCCACACCCAAAGACCCCTACGAGAGCGGCAAGCAACCCTACCAATTCTAGGGTTAGGAAACCCGGACTC
The DNA here is from genome assembly GCA_030015575.1 of Agapanthus africanus. Taxonomy (NCBI): domain Eukaryota; kingdom Viridiplantae; phylum Streptophyta; class Magnoliopsida; order Asparagales; family Amaryllidaceae; genus Agapanthus; species Agapanthus africanus. The sequence continues at coordinate 489,474,943 of JASDDO010000014.1, forward strand.
GACTCCTCGAGTTGGTCTCCCACTGGACCCCAGAACCCGGTTATTTGTGCTCCCCTCTTTGGGTCTATCCTAATGCGGAAAAGTAAATAATATACAAATGGTGACAACATCCCCAACCTGGAAGTGCCCCAATAAAAGAATATTACATACAAGTTTTTACATGAATGAAAATGAAAAAACACTCATCTCACATAAAAACCCCCCGGCTATTCAAACACGACGATCCAATATAACATATCCAGCAACACATAACATCACATGTCATCAACGTAAGTAAATATGCGCATCCCAATTGTCGTTGACGTATAGCAACGAAACCGGCGATATCACATATTACACTTACGGTCACAGAAAAGAAAGTGTAAAACCACAACAGTTGGAATCCGCAAACTCTTTAGACATCGCATGCCTAATCAAATGAAATACTTAGACATCGCATGCCTAACATTTATAAACCCCGCATTTTAGTCTCATTATCGAAAACACTTTTCAATATCATGTCGGGCAATTCAACAGGATTCCTGAAAAACTGATCGAATGCTCGTCGCAAACTTTAGTAGGCGGCCGCACCCCTGATACCGTCGACGAAGTGCACCAAGGCGGAACACCGCTGCCGCGAGCACCCGGACGGATGCTTTCGGCGACGGGGTTCTCTTACAGTCACTTGGTCGGGGCTATGGAGTGATGCTGTCTATTAAGTTTACCCGGCGAGTATCCGCGTACGCTTCCCGATTGCGACGGACTTTTGATCACATCAAAATTCCGTGGCAACCGATCAAGTGAGACTAAACTGCTATGTTTATAACATTCATATTAGTTATCTTATAACTATTTGTGAATTCCAATTATTGTATCACATTCCGGATAAATAGAAAAATGTTAAAATTTCCGATTGAACAATCGAACACCCAAGTTTTCCCGATACAGCTCAACACATGAAATAAGTCTAAAAGCATTCAGTTCGTGCCTCAGTACCAACGGTCCAGCCGTAGAAGGGTCAAGCCAACGCCTCACATGTGGCACGCCGTACTGCCCCAAAGCCTAAGGTTCAAAGGGCAGTTCAAGACGGTCACATAATCGAGTTAAGGTTTGTTGTCTTCTAGAGGGTCCATCGCGTTACTTGCACTACTTAGAACGTCGTTAAACTACGGAAAAATCCAACAATTGGAAATTTCCCGGCAGGGGAAAAAGTGGGTATTTATATCCGGTCGAACTTTTTAACATATTCAAAAATACCCAGAAAACACACAGACAAAATTAGACAATCCGATCGAAACACCGAGTCCCTAATACAACCCAGAAAACTCAACTCTTGAGTTCAGATTAAAAATTCCCAGGAAACTCAGCAATGAAATATAGAAGTTACTGTGCAAAAAGAACTGACTAAAGAGGCTAAGTGGTCGCGGAACCGCCGCATTAGCCATGCTAATGCCGCGGTTCTGCCGCGCTTTAATGGAATTAGGCTATCGAATTTCACAGTAACTCTTACAATCACCTGCTGATTTTTCTGCATAATTTTAAAATTAAAAAATCCCCGAATTTCAAAAATGTATAGAGAGCATTTTTTGGGTTTGGGTTTTGGTTCGATCGGACATCTAACTCCGTCTACGCATCGCCTATGGCTCTAGCTAGGCTCTGATACCACTGTAGGGTTCCTAGGCACACTAATGAAGTCTCACAAGTGATCAAACATGCCCAATTAAAATTTTACAACTGCCTACAAACCCTAATACGGATCGTTAACTAGATGTATAGGTGATGCGATGCAAATAAACAACTTTATCTAAAAGGAAAGAGGCTACAACCTTTGTAGATCCGGTCCTCCACCTCCTAGGCTCCGTGATGACGTCCCTCCGCTGTCCAAATCAAATCTTGGACTCTTGCATCGGCTTCATCGGAGAAATGGGTGAGCTAGGTCGTCGACTTCGATGTCGAAGATGATCTACGTCGAGGCATCACAAGATCAAGCTCCCACTTCACCAAGTCATGAAACTTGTGAAGAAAACACCCTATACTACTTGGCAAGAGGTAGAGGATGAAGAAATAGGAGGTGGGTTCACTTTAGAATTTGATTTCTCACTCTTTTTCTCAAGTTGCCATTGATGGTGGCAAGGTTTTCTTCTTGTTGAAGATGATGAAGAAGAAGAAAGTAATATATGATAAGTTATTTTCCAAATGAAAATAAATGAATACTTATCATATACTAACCATGGTCAAGTGTAGAGAGTAAACTAGGGTTAGGTGAATGGTTAGGGTTAAGGCTAAGAAACAAAATGGTCAATGCTTCAAAGCTTCATGAAGCTTCAAAGAAAAAACAAAAGCAGCCACCCTTTTGTTTCTTGCCAAAATAATAAATAAATAAATAAAAAGAATAACTAAATAAGATCAAAACCCTAACCATTACATATAACCATGGTTTAATCTTTACACAAACTCAAGTTAGCAAGTATCATCAAACATGATACAAACAAGTGCACAAAAATATATCACATATACAATGTGCATATGAAGTGAGAAAATCCATTTAAAGTGAACCAATACTAGTTAATGCGAAGTAATATATCAAATATATAATTATACGTTAAATCATTAAATCAACACTTGATTCAATGATCCGGTCATGTCGCATATAACCGGCTAGTATCCAATGTATCGACTTATCGAATCAATCCTTGATTCGATAACTAGGTTATATCGCATACAACCAATCGATACATGCATCGAGAGAATGGAATACGGTATCACATACACGCATTATTCTCAGTCCCGCACATATCTCATATGCGCTCCTATTTCGTTTCGCTTGAGCCAGGAAAGCTCTGTGTAGGACTCTAAAGACTCGTCAATACGCCGACAGCAGATGATGATCATATCAAACACCCACAAGCCGCAAGCGGTCTGCTAAAAGTAACGGCCACCTGGGTATTGAGCGATCAGAAGATCGAAGAGCAAGCCCGCTCACACTCCTGTGAATCCAACCAGTAACACTTACCGTATAGTCCGGTCTGTTCGTCTGATATGTCGCATATCTCGCCTAGGGGTGGTAAACGTCAGACCCCAATAGCTCGATAAGTCATGCCGACGTAAGGTCCATAACATTTGTGAAACTACTGATAACTCTTACTAGTATATCACAACAACCCTGGCCAGGGATTTCCTGTTATGTCTAGTCGAGCATAGCACAACATCAACCCCCAATACCGGGAGAGACAAATCCCCTCCTATCGCTCATTGCCTCCATGTGAATCGGGACTGTACCCAAAAACCACTTGTTTGCACGACTTAGTAGAGCCGTGGTAGGGTGGAAATCAAAGCACAGTGGGAGACACACAAGACTCTATGACGATCTCGGGTCAACAGACTAAGCTGTACCAGTGTCACCAGAGAACTGCCATCTGTCGTGAGGTATAATACCATCTGGGAGTTCTCGGCGAGTCCGTTCAGTGTACCCAGTCTCCACTGAGCACCCGCATACCATCTCCGATGTCAAACACCAATGGATATGGGATCATCCATCGCCCATCACATGGGTCGAGAAGATATACGCTAGTCTACTCTGGAATATCGATGCCCCGTCTCGATATTCCCACGACTAGGAACAATGAAGGATGTACTCATTGACTACCCAGGCCCCACTAGTATGATCTGCATCATAGTCCTGGAAGTCGAGTACACATCCTAAAGGGCTTTATCAACATGTAATCAGAGAGACAGAAAGTATACATGTTAAGATAAAGAGCAACCAGATAGTGTACTATCATGTCGAGCAAGAAAGTCCTACCTATATATGTCCCAGCATCCACTACAATATACATCCAATGTACAGTAATGGACTCTAGGGCATACATATAACTAACACATCCATCGCCCATCTGTATGGGTCAAGAAGGTATACGCTAGTTTACTCTGGTATATCGATGCCCCGTCTCGATACACCCTCGACTAGGGACCTTGAAGGATGTACTTATGGACTACCATGTCCCCACTAGTATGATCTGCATCATAGTCCAGATAGTCAAGTACACATCCTAAGGGATTTACCAACATGTAACAGAGAGACAATTAGTATACACGTTAAGGCAAAGAGTAACCAGATAGCATACTATCATCTCGAGCAAGAAAGTCCTCCCTATATATGTCCCAGCATCCACTACAATATACATCGTATGTACAGTAATGGCCTCTAGGGCATACATATAACTAACAGTCTCCTCCACAAGCCACCATTCACAGGCGTAGTCCACTAACTGAATGCGTACCACATCCACCCTTTTATCTTCTGGGATCTGCGCCGCAATAAGCAAGTTCTCCGTGTCAACTAGCCACTGCTCCGCTGGCAACGGCTCCTCCAAACCGGTAAAGACGGACGTACCCAAACGCCTGAAATCTGCTACGGTCCCCACACGATCAACTGGCTTAGCTCCAACATTGTTCACGTACTGCTGAACGGTCCGCAATCCTTCCTGAAATGATTCAGCTTGCTGCTGGATCAGCTCGGTCTGTCTCTTTTGATTCTCCAGCATTCCCCATATCACTCCAAGCATGGCGGCTTCGTCAACACGCCTTTGGTACGTCTTCAGATTCTTTCCTGCCATACTCCTGAAATCAAAACACCCAAGATTAGCATGATAACAAATTTACAATATAGATCAAGGCTAGAACTCCAAGTTACTTAAATAGAGTACCGCATTGTAACTATGTCGCGGTATCATAGCTACAATTACATAACTCCACCCAAGTCGCCTAAGTCCTAGAGATAACAAGGAATTAGGTTTCGAGTCGATATGCAAAGGAAGTTTGCACATCGTAAAAGATATAATCAGGAAGGACTTGATTCAAGAACGGTAAACGGCAAGGTGGCAGGACATGTTTCCTAAATACGGGTATTCTGATTCGTGTATTGGGTACAATACCCAACTACAAAAGAATTAACATGACTAACCTATGGCTCTGATACCAAAAGAACCATGTCATGCCCCGCTTCCTAGAGTACGCTAAATTGGGCACGTGACATAGCCAACCATGCAACCTGTGGGTAGGAAGTATCCATCCACAGTCACATTACGGCTGTAGAGATATCAAGAACAAAATAAAACTATCTAAAACATGTCCATAAGCCAAGATAACACGAGTCAAGAATAATAAAAGTGCGGAAGCAAAAGATCCAACACAAAATAACTGGAATGTATGTCCCATAATACGGGCTCACATCAGGAATAAAATGCAGAAAATAAAAGAACTAACTACTGTTGACACCTCATGGCTCAGCCTGCTGGCTGAAGTACTCCTGCTCGGACTGCAGCAAAGGTACAGGATCTGGGCCATGCAAAACCCAGACGTCAGCGCGTCATGTCATCAAGTAATAGAATAAACAGGGTAACATGCAATGCAAGTATAAACATGAAAGAAAATCAGGTGTAACAGTAATATAAATCAGGGCAGTGAAAGGTAGTGTGCAGTGAGTAAACTAAACTGTTCTATTGGGTTTTCTACTTTAAAGTCTTTGAAATAAATTTGATGAATCATCGATGTAACTCGATAGTATCCCATGCATGCCCGGGACCACGGTCTACAGACTCTCGGGCTGAAACCGAAACATGTCGCTAGGCACTAACAGGAGAGGAGTACAGACCAACGATGTCAGCAGCATCGTCACGAGGCGGGCCTAACCTCTAAAACTGATCAGTATAACCGAGCAACTGTCGAGTTACAAGTCAGGATTTCATCATTGATTTGCCCATGCCCCCAAGTTATATGTGTCAAGTCAGGTATTCCGTAATCAAGAATTAATGCCAACACAAGATTAGGTAAGAGCAGGTTTGTCTGGATAGACAACAGAAACGGTCCGTGAGGACTACATGTCAGGTTTGTTGGCATTAGACACAAGATCGGGTAACGGGTCAAGTCATGGTACATCAGGTCAAATCAAGTAGTGTACTGTACCATGTCGGGTAAATCAATATGTGTGTAGCAAGTCAGGCCAGGGTGTAAAAGATAACATGTGGGTACTCATAAACAGCTAGCATAATCATAAATAATCAAGCATGGTTATCAACAACACAACCTGAGCAATAAGTTAAGCAATAAAGCAGATTTATTTAATTAGCTCTACAGTTACCAGTTATGATTAAACCGGTTAAAGTTGCACATGGATGTTCGATAGGTTAAAACTGGATAAAAGGGTTATCATGGCTATAAACAAATGCGATCAAGCGGTCTATCATTTACATGTGATTATTAGGTATAAATAATTAGATGCAAAATTAAGTTTCAGGTTCGGGACCATAAAATGTGTAACGGAACTTTATACGGTTAACTTGAAATCCAATTCTATAGATTCTATTTAGAGATTTAACAGGAAATAAATAGTTTAGCATACGAATAGTATAACATAGCATGTAGCAAGTTTCACTTGCCTCTACGGGTCACGGAACGGAAAACGGAACGTTACGCGTCGGCGGGGAAATATCGCGACGTGCGCACGGTTCACGGAATGAACCCAAACGACGAACAGTGGAGTCACACGGGTCGCAGGTCCTCACTGGGTCGTCGGGAAACGTCGCCGGCACGGTCAGATTCGGGAAAACCATGAGAACAGTAAACATGTATATCGAAAAAGATGTACGGAAAAGAAAAGAGACGACTGAAAAGAAAGGAGAGGAGACTTACTGTGGTTAAGAAGGAAGTTGCGAGGTGTCGACGGCGTCGATGTAACTCTGGCGATCAACAAAGGTATTTCCATATCTGTTTATATTTTCAAAACAGAAAGAAAACTTAAAAGAAAGAGCATGGGAAGAAGGACAAGAAAGACTGAGAGAGAAGGGGTGCTCCCTGGGGTTGCTAGGTTGTGGTTGCAGGGTTGGAAGTCGTTGGCACGGGATCGCCGGCGAGATCAACGGCAAGGTGACAGGGTTCACATTGCAGGGATGACTCGGGCTAGGGTTTCTGCTAGGGTTGCAGGGTTAGGTGCTCAGGGAAAGATCAGAGGGCAAGAACAAAGGGAGAGGGAGATGGTCACGACGAGAAGAGGGAGTCGGCGGCGATGGAAGGCAATGCTGGGTTCCTGGTCGCAGTGGGTTTCTAGGTTTAGTGGGCCTGCTAGAGGTAGGAAGAAAAGGAAGAGGTGATGGAGTTGAGGGTGACGAGGAGGATGCTGGAGGTGTCGACGAGGAGAGAGGGGACGAGGGAAAGTAGGGTTAGGGTTTCTTCATGGGTTTCTCGTGGCCGTATGGTTTTTAAAGAAGAAGAGAAGAAGAAAGCGGCGGTGACCGTAAGGAAAGAGGGCGGTGTTGGGGCCTAAACCCACCGCGAGAGGAGAGAGAGAGGGAATAGCGAGGGGAGAGAGAGAGGCTTGAGAGAGAGAAAGAGAAAGAGAAAGAGAAGGAGAGAGAAAGGGAAAGGGAGAGAGAATGAGAGAGAGAGCGCGTGGGGACCACTCGGGCAAAGGAATGATGCGATTGGCTGAAAAAAATTTAAAGAGGGATATAGGAATCTTGGGCTGTTAGGGAAAAAACTTAAAAGATTTAATATTTTAACAAATCATTTAGTTAACTGCAGAATATTGTGAGCTGGGGAAATTTTCTTAAGGAAATTCAAAATTAAATAAGATTTGGCGGGATACAAAATATTTTAGAATTGCGCCCGGATCGGGTCCAAAAATTTGAATTTGAAATATGAAATTTATTAGCAGGTTCTAAATATTAAAATGAAGGATTTTATAATTAAACAGCATACCCCCAAGAACGGACGCACGCGCGTGCGCGTAAACGTCCAAACACGTCCGTTTCAATGAACGGGACGAGAACACGATGCAAGGACGCTACCACAGGGTTAGGGGTATCGAGCAGGCCATGACAAGTATTTTTAATTTAATTTTAGATGACTTAAATTGTTATATGCAGAATATCACATGTCGGTGTAAACTATAACTGGTAACAGTCAAAGCAGCATAAATGAAATAAATACCACACACCACACATACGGTATATAGAATTTGTAGAATTGGACTAGGCTGTTACACCTTTATTCTTCATCCCTACCTTTCTTCCAAACACCGATCATATACCCCTACGTGTGTGTAAAGGACATCCCTACACTCGGAGAATTCAATTCAAGCTATCATACTCTTGTCCATCTACCTCAGTACTTTTTAATCGATGAATATTTTAGATGGATTTGCTCATACATTCTTCATGCGACGGTTGATACTTCTTGAGATACTAACCAACCGATTACTCATGTGCTCACTTGTTAGGTGTAATTAGCAATTTCCTCGTCTTGCAACACCTAAGGCTTAGAAGTGACTCCCAAACCAATTGATCTATGGCACCAGGTGATGAAGCACCCTCGCTATATTTTTTTTATGCTGCCTTGGTGATTACAAAACCAGTGTTCATTTTTCTACACCATTTTATATTTTATTGCTTCATTTATAATTTTCTTCATACTTTTGGCTTTTAGACAAGAGCATTTCAAGGTATGCTCTACTATCCTGAGCTTCAAGACATGTGTAAGTGCATATAGTAGGGTATCAACATTCAAATGTTTGGCTTCCAGAAAAAGAACTATTTTTCAGACTTATTTTTATCCTCAGATTAGTGACTTCTTTCATCTTAATAACCCTTGGGACAACGGCTCATAACTACTTATTACTAGTTTCGTTTAAGAAAACATCTCATTTTCTTTGTTTTCTTAAATTTTTCCAATCTTTTAAATGTAATTTTTCACTTTCTAAGCTTTTATTATCTTATTTATGTGCACAATTTTTTTTATTATATGTTTTGTGCTTATGCAAAGTATGATGCAGGGTGATGCGTGAATAAGCACAAACTCCCCCAAACTTGTTTATAGCAGTGTCCTCATTGTTGTCATCTGTTAAATCTCAAAAACCTGAAAGCTTGGGAGTAAAATTTATTAGCGGGGTACATGAAATATGATCGTCAAAATCCTCCCCCAAACTTATTTTTGGCTCTCAATTTTGAGGACAACTTTTATTTTCAAGAGCCAAAAATATATACCCCCTCAAACTTGAGTTAAACAATATTAAGCATTTTAGGAGGGGGTAAAGTAATTTGGTCAATGCCAAGCTTTGCAAAGACCGAAGGTCAACACCAACCATTCAAAGATTTTATCAGTATAACGTATAGGTCGGTGGAAGAACATGTTGTATAGAGCCAGGAAGAAGAGGGGAAAAGATAAGTGGTGTAAAAGAAAGGGTTTGAGTCTTAATTTATAGAAATGAAAGAATGAGGATGAAGGACAGCGAGAATGTGAATGATTTGGAAGGAGTGGTGGCGGTTCAACTTCTATAAGTGGAGGTTGATCAATCACAAAATCCATATTGTTTAGGAATGCAAGTTCGTCAGCAAAAAGTTCTTCAAAACTTTCATCAATGATGTGATCGAACATTTTGCTGTCAATAAATTTTGTACCAGAATTTACCATACTTGATTTGTCAAAATTTATGGAGGTAGAAGACTTGAAAAACTTATCTACCTCATTTTCAAAAGTATCCAAATCAAGTTGACTTTCTGGTATTATTGAACTTGAATAATCGGATTGTGATTCATCAACACTTGCTAACATTACAGGAAGAATAGAAGAAGAACCGGAGTAAGTAGAGGGTGAAATGGGTAAACAAATTGGTGTGTCGAGTATTGCTGAACTAGATGTGGGAGATGGAGGCTGAATTTCGGTTTGATCTTCGATTATATGATTAACATCAACTTCAAGACGCACTAGGGGTTCGAGAAGTATTAAAGGCTCAAGATGATGACCACAAAGAAGTGAAAGAACCTCATGAATTGATGAGACAAACTCATCCAAAATTTCACGACCCGAAAGTACGGAACGTGACCGGCACTTAGATTATGAAGCGTCTAGAGGCGCCACGTGACCTAAGTAAGCCGAAGCCCAGAAATCTAAACCATAAAAGAAGAAAAAGAAGAAAAGAAAAGAAAACAAGTGTAAAAACATCAGCAAATTTTACCAAAAATTTCGGCAGAGTCTCCTCTGTAAAAACTGGCCCCCAAACGGGTACAACAAGTATAGTATGAATAAACAATAAAAAGAATCCCCAAACGGGTGCTAGCTCAACGCCAACAGGCGGAGACAACCACAACAATCACAATAATATACAACGCCAAAGGGCGAGGCTCAAATCTCAAAAGAAAACAAAAACCACCAGATCAGAATAACACATGCGCGACTCTAAGGTCGAAATAAACAACTGGTCCAATAAACTTATCAATTAATACAAGTATGGTTGATGGAGCTTACTAGATATAAATGAATGAATAAAAGTACAATGGTGTTTCGGATACAAGTGAACCAACCTATCGTGCAAATCACCCTGAAGAAAAGATGTGCCAACAAGCTGCCACGGGAAACCTGTACATCGAACCTGTAAAGAATTTGGCACAACGGGGGTGAGTTGCCAACTAGTGAGTAGAAGACATCTACGAAAAGAAATCGAATGCACGACGCTATCCTAGGTCATAATAATACACTACTATATCCCAAATATCTAGTAATAGCAGGGTACTACTACGTGTAAGTGCAACTACTCCGTGTCGTGTCAGTGCCTCATATAGTACTGTGTCATATGAAATATAATGCATGCACCATGAATGTAAAGTAACAAATCCTGAAATCCAGATATATATATATGAGAACTCTTTAGTTGTTATCATAGTAAAGTGTGTATAAGAATCTGAAATCTCAATAATGAAATCCATGGAAATCCGTGTCAAACATCGACACAACACATGTAATCTCAAGTCTCAATATCTCGGGCTCCGTCAGTCCGGATCGGCCCATATCATCAAATCTCACGACAACGGTCGGTATCCTCCGGATATCCGCCGCGCCAGACATCACCGGTAGGTAGCCTTCCCCTGCCAGGCTCATCGTCTACAACTCGATCTTCTTGCCCCGGGGTACCATACCGGGCCCACCATGTACCCGAGACGGTTCATCCACTCCTCGAATCGGGTCTCGAAATCGATCAGAAAACATGAAATACTCATGGTGGACGACACATACATCACAAGAAAACCGCGTCTTATCTTAAAAAAGAGAAGAGGAGAGAGAGAGAAGTTTTTATATATTTTTGCGGTTTTTCCTAAAAATCCAGAAATCTCATAGAAATCCAAATCTCAAAATCATAAGTAACTATATGATAAGTGTCGGCATATGCCCATAATACTGCATGATAACACGAAAATACGAATGCATGAATGTCTAAATAATGAATATCATGTCTTATACTTAACATCAGAGAGTGATCACAATATTATATCGGTTTAGTTGTTAACTGATTCTATCAATAAAAGATACTATGATCTAAAGTGTACGTGACATAGCAATTACCAATTATGATGTGTGTGAGCCGGCAAATAAGTGTGCGTGGAATATGCGCATCATCGGTAATGGTGCCGGTGTCCTAACAGGTAAAGTTTATAATGATTATAGCAACATATAAAAGAGCATGCACGATGATGATTACAGTATGAATGTAAATACAGATGTGCATTATCCACTCCTCTGCGAGATGCGAGTACAACTACAACTATGTGAGTCGAACCTAAACCAGTGTCCATCTAACATCCTAAGGAACTAAACCTAATAGACTAGTCAGTAAGAAACTAGAGTCTACCTAAGGTCTGAATCAATATCTCTAATAGTCGGCGATCCCGCCTCAATAGCGTCACGTACGTAGTATGGCTTCCTCGAATCAAGAGTGCGGATCAATCATCAAATCTAAGCCTCGTACGGTAAAATCCATCGTACGGCATCCCAATGTCGGGGTACGGTCAAGTATCTCCTAGGTGTCTCTTCATTCGCATAATGTCATATGTATCATATTGTGACTAGGTCATACTTATATGATATCGGTATCAGGTCACACCAATATAATGTCGTAATCAAGTTATACATATATCATATCGTGATCAGTCACAAGTTACAGTCCGAGTACTATTCTAGCGTCCCATGTACATCAATATCACTACCACTCTTTGTAATTTATAGCTTCAAGTTCATTATCTCATTCCCTAATGATCCGCTAACACTTTATTACGACTGTATAGTCAAGAATCACGGCATCAAGCCCAGTTATACTGTTTCATCATACCTCGGATATCATATCACATCAATGAATCACCTATACGTGTTATATATAAATGTATATACCTATACCTAGTTCTATATATATACACATACACGTACCCCATGTCGAGTTTCAGTGTGTGCGTGGGTGTGTTTCTATCTGAAACCTACGAACCTCTTCCAAGGTACTCATCCTCTGATATGGTTTTCCTAAATCGGTCTAGTCCAGCCTAGGGTCAATACTAGGGTCCTACTAGGGTCACGTCTGGTATCCTAATGTCAATAAGTACTATTCCTATTCTACGTTGCGGGGGTGCTAAACGCCATCCACCCGACTTCCCCCCGTAGATATGCATCTACTCACCTGGTCCATGTCTGCCGAAGACAGTGTCGCCATCCTCCTCTTCATCGCCCGCAGTCCACGTGAGGATACCTAGACGCAAACATATAAATAGCATCGTAAACCGAATCACATACAAAAGTCAAACGATACGAAGAACAAGCACAGGTTAAAACCTATGTCCCGTCCACGCAAAAGAACCAAATACCGCTCGATATCGGCGTTCAAACTCCGATGGATCGAGATAACATCATCAAACAACTTGTAGTTTTAAAACACATTACTTATATTGTAAAACATGATCAAATTCATCGAAACACTAAAATCGATCAAATCGTCCGTTTTCGAAAAACCCGAAAATGCCAATTTACCGTTTTTCATCGAAACTTGACATTTAAATGAAACTAATGGTCATAAAACTCATTAAATAGTATTACTAGACTATACAAACCATTACTATATTTTTATTACACAAATTTATATTAATTTGAAATTTCTAGTTTGCAACATTTAACAATTTTAACATTTTCCAAGCAAAATACCACAATTCCACCTCAAAACATGATTTTGCATAAATTAATCACTTAAACCACAATTTATAATGATAATGATATAATGAAACTATAATTATATTTTTAATCACTTTTATTTAGAAATTCCTAAAATCTAGTTTACAAAATAATAGCATTTTATTACTATTTTTCCAATTATCAAAATAATCTAGTGATCAAACTAAGTTTTTCATTCAATTAATATGCTAATATTCTCACTAAAATTACCATCTAATGATAACACCCTTAATAAGAATTTTATTTTACCCACAACACATTTTAGAAAAATCTAGTTAGCTAAATAGTTTAATTAAAACAATTTCAATAAACAATTTATTATACCACCACCATGCAAGAATTTTCCACTCTAAAAGATGTTAAACTAGCTATTATAACCCTAATTAATTAACAAAAACCACCTCTTGAATTTTCAAACCCTAACTTGAATTTTAGAATTTGCAATAGAATTAATCTAATTAATCTAATTATGCTTTAAAAGAAATATCTAATAGAAATAAAACAAAAGAGAAGGATTTATACCTCCACAACCTCATGTCCCAACTTGAAAATAAGCCTCAAAAATACATGCTTTCCCACTCCAAAATCCATGTAGAGAAGAGTAGAGAATAAAGGGTATGAAATAATTAGGTTTTTGTGGAATTTAAATTGGATTTTTGTAGTATTTTTGATCAATTTTGAAAGAAAATGAAGTGGGAAATGGGGGGGGGGCTGCCATGGACGAGGCCGGCCACTAGTGGGAGGTGAGGGAGAGAAAGAAGAGGGTGTGATGTTGTGTAGAACTTTCAAGAGAAGAAACATCACATAAGTCTTTTCATGCTTTAATTAATTAATTATTTATTTATTTACTATAGCAACTAAAGAAAGCTCTAGAAAATAGGAAAAATTTGCAAATAATTTTTGCATGATACATACTAAATTCTAACATGCCATGGTTCATTTTTACAAATTAAAACCATTTAAATTTATAATTTACACTAATTTAGTGTAAAAATAAAGCTTATGTTAATATTTAAAATAATTAATTTAGGAAAAATTTTAAGTAAACTAAAAATTTATAAGTGGCTAAATAAACACTATTTACTAGTAATTACATAATTAAATAGGTATTTTTTTGAATTTATAATGAAAAACAATTGCGGTTTGATTTTACGAAAAATACATTTTGCTTTACCGAAAATCATAAAATTCACTTAAACAATTTTATTCATTTAATTATTTATTTAATTATTTTTAAAACGTTACAATCTTCCCCCCTTTAGGAAATTCGGTCCCCGAATTTAAATTAACACCCCCCTTCCAAATACTAAAACATTTAGCAAAATACTCAAATCGTCGGGGCTCCGAAATCATTAATACATAACAAAAATCAACTCCGTCAAGCATGACGCAATCATCGGAGTTATGGCGATAATGAAATATCAAACCCAATATGAAAACCAACATAATATACATCAATCTATAACTTATATATAGTTCGCATCCTAGTAAAATCGCCGAATCATCATAATAAAGCCGCATACAAAAACCTTTCTTGAAAATCGCCGTGCAATGCACGTGTCACGGTCTAAGTAGCGGACGTTTAATTTAAAAAAAATAGCTATACATATCTTTTATTTAACATACACGTCCCGCCTGGTTACTAACTCAAATAATAATGATTATGAAAACATACTGCTCAAACTAAAATCAATCCCAATCACATCAATAAAATGTCAAGTGCGTCCGATGCGCACTGAAATCGAAACCAAATGCAGAAACCATGAATACCCACAAAACAAAACTAAGTGCAACAGGTGTGCACCAAAAACATCTGTCAAGTGCAACGGGCGTGCACGACACAATATCAGGTGCATCTAATATGCATAAAACCCCGATTTAGTGCATCTGGTGTGCACAAAATCGCATCAAGTGCGCCAGGTATGCGCAAGAATCCTAATCAGGTGCACATGGTGCACGAAAACATACATTGAATATCAAAATCGAAATCACAGTACAAAATGTATGAAAACTAGGTCGAAATATATGTAAAAATCATGTGTAACCCCTATGCACGAAATCAATCAAAAATCCCAAAATATATATAAAACCAAATCAAGTGTACTAGGTGTGTACTGAACAACATCAATACAACTGATATATGAAACACAAATAGAATGAAGGTACACTCATGAAATATCAATCGTAGAACAAAGTCCTCAAAATACAAAAATCCAATCAACGAAAATAGGAAATTCAAATCACTAAATCACAATCGTAAACACTATCGTCAATGTACGCCTCTTTCCTCTGATGTCGACCGCTTCGAACTCGTTCTTTCATAGGTGTGCTGACTGCGCTACCAACGGCAATACTCATGTCTAGAGTCTCCCACATAGTCAATCCCTTCACTTGATATCCGGACTACATTAAACTTCTAGATCGATCCATCAAAATCCCATAATTCCCCGAGAGCTCAACACTCAAGTACAGTTTAAAAATATCCGGTACATACCCCAGCATCGATGATCCAGCCGTAGAAGGGCAAACCCAAGCCTCACTAATGGCACAGCGGAACTGCCGTAATCCCTAAGGTTCAAGGGCGTTCTCGTGGTCATTATGTCGAGTTAGGGTTTCATTCTTCTAGAGGGTCCATCGAAATACCTGCATGTTCTTCCGAATACTTTAAACTTAGGAAAATGGTTTTCTGATAATCGTTCGAACCCTTTAACTTCATCCGGACGGCATGTGAATACCCTTCGTCCACACGCTAAGCAATGCTTCAATCCTCAAGAATAACCAATACTCTAATGGTTATCGCATTCGAGCCGCAGCTCCCTCTGCCCGTGGTAACAGAAACCACCATCCGACATCGACGAAGATAGATCAAAGGAACGAATGAAATACGGTGCAAACAATGTACATCCTAAGGCTCCTTAAGCAGAGTAGCGTATCGTAAGTATGCCGCGGACCATACCCACGGTACGTTACTCTACCTAAATCGCCTGCTCCATCAACCAAAGGTCACCTAGACTTATACAGGGTTAAACCTAGCGCTCTGATACCAACTTTGTCACGACCCGAAAGTACGGAACGTGACCGGCACTTAGATTACGAAGCGTCTAGAGGCGCCACGTGACCTAAGTAAGCCGAAGCCCAGAAATCTAAACCATAAAAAAAGAAAAAGAAGAAAAGAAAAGAAAACAAGTGTAAAAACATCAGCAAATTTTACCAAAAATTTCGGCAGAGTCTCCTCTGTAAAAACTGGCCCCCAAACGGGTACAACAAGTATAGTATGAATAAACAATAAAAAGCATCCCCAAACGGGTGCTAGCTCAACGCCAACAGGCGGAGACAACCACAACAATCACAATAATATACAACGCCAAAGGGCGAGGCTCAAATCTCAAAAGAAAACAAAAACCACCAGATCAGAATAACACATGCGCGACTCTAAGGTCGAAATAAACAACTGGTCCAATAAACTTATCAATTAATACAAGTATGGTTGATGGAGCTTACTAGATACAAATGAATGAATAAAAGTACAATGGTGGTTCGGATACAAGTGAACCAACCTACCGTGCAAATCACCATGAAGAAAAGATGTGCCAACAAGCTGCCACGGGAAACCTGTACATCGAACCTGTAAAGAATTTGGCACAAAGGGGTGAGTTGCCAACTCGTGAGTAGAAGACATCTACGAAAAGAAATCGAATGCACGACGCTATCCTAGGTCATAATAATACACTACTATATCCCAAATATCTAGTAATAGCAGGGTACTACTACGTGTAAGTGCAACTACTACGTGTCGTGTCAGTACCTCATATAGTACCGTGTCATATGAAATGTAATGCATGCACCATGAATGTAAAGTAACAAATCTTGAAATCCAGATATATATATATGAGAACTCTTTAGCTGTTATCATAGTAAAGTGTGTATAAGAATCTGAAATCTCAATAATGAAATCCATGGAAATCCGTGTCAAACATCGACACAACACATGTAATCTCAAGTCTCAATATCTCGGGCTCCGTCAGTCCGGATCGGCCCATATCATCAAATCTCATGACAACGGTCGGTATCCTCCGGATATCCGCCGCGCCAGACATCACCGGTAGGTAGCCTTCCCCTGCCAGGCTCATCGTCTACAACTCGATCTTCTTGCCCCGGGGTACCATACCGGGCCCACCATGTACCCGAGACGGTTCATCCACTCCTCGAATCGGGTCTCGAAATCCATCAGAAAACATGAAATACTCATGGTGGACGACACATACATCACGAGAAAACCACATCTTATCTTCAAAAAGAGAAGAGGAGAGAGAGAGAAGTTTTTATATATTTTTGCGGTTTTCCCCAAAAATCCAGAAATCTCATAGAAATCCAAATCTCAAAATCATAAGTAACTATATGATAAGTGTCGGCATATGCCCATAATACTGCATGATAACACGAAAATACGAATGCATGAATGTCTAAGTAATGAATATCATGTCTTATACTTAACATCAGAGAGTGATCACAATATTATATCGGTTTAGTTGTTAACTGATTCTATCAATAAAAGATACTATGATCTAAAGTGTACGTGACATAGCAATTACCAATGATGATGTGTGTGAGCCGGCAAATAAGTGTGCGTGGAATATGCGCATCATCGGTAATGGTGCCGGTGTCCTAACATGTAAAGTTTATAATGATTATAGCAACATATAAAAGAGCATGCACCATGATGATTACAGTATGAATGTAAATACAGATGTGCATTATCCACTCCTCTGCGAGATGCGAGTACAACTACAACTATATGAGTCGAACCTAAACCAGTGTCCATCTAACATCCTAAGGAACTAAACCTAATAGACTAGTCAGTAAGAAACTAGAGTCTACCTAAGGTCTGAATCAATATCTCTAATAGTCGGCGATCCCGCCTCAATAGCGTCACGTACGTAGTACGGCTTCCTCGAATCAAGAGTGCGGATCAATCATCAAATCTAAGCCTCGTACGGTAAAATCCATCGTACGGCATCCCAATGTCGGGGTACGGTCAAGTATCTCCTAGGTGTCTCATCATTCGCATAATGTCATATGTATCATATTGTGACTAGGTCATACTTATATGATATCGGTATCAGGTCACACCAATATAACGTCGTAATCAAGTTATACATATATCATATCGTGATCAGTCACAAGTTACAGTCCGAGTACTATTCTAGCGTCCCATGTACATCAATATCACCACCACTCTTTGTAATTTATATCTTCAAGTTCATTATCTCATTCCCTAATGATCCGCTAACACTTTATTACGACTGTATAGTCAAGAATCACGGCATCAAGCCCAGTTATACTGTTTCATCATACCTCGGATATCATATCACATCAATGAATCACCTATACGTGTTATATATAAATGTATATACCTATACCTAGTTCTATATATATACACATACACGTACCCCATGTCGAGTTTCAGTGTGTGCGTGGGTGTGTTTCTATCTGAAACCTACGAACCTCTTCCAAGGTACTCATCCTCTGATATGGTTTTCCTAAATCGGTCTAGTCCAGCCTAGGGTCAATACTAGGGTCCTACTAGGGTCACGTATGGTTTCCTAATGTCAATAAGTACTATTCCTATTCTACGTTGCGGGGGTGCTAAACGCCATCCACTCGACTTCCCCCCGTAGATATGTATCTACTCACCTGGTCCATGTCTGCCGAAGACAGTGTCGCCATCCTCCTCTTCATCGCCCGCAGTCCACGTGAGGGTACCTAGACGCAAACATATAAATAGCATCGTAAACCGAATCACATACAAAAGTCAAACGATACGAAGAACAAGCACAGGTTAAAACCTATGTCCCGTCCACGCAAAAGAACCAAATACCGCTCGATATCGGCGTACAAACTCCGATGGATCGAGATAACATCATCAAACAACTTGTAGTTTTAAAACACATTACTTATATTGTAAAACATGATCAAATTCATCGAAACACTAAAATCGATCAAATCGTCCGTTTTCGAAAAACCCGAAAATGCCAATTTACCGTTTTTCATCGAAACTTGACATTTAAATGAAACTAATGGTCATAAAACTCATTAAATAGTATTACTAGACTATACAAACCATTACTATATTTTTATTACACAAATTTATATTAATTTGAAATTTCTAGTTTGCAACATTTAACAATTTTAACATTTTCCAAGCAAAATACCACAATTCCACCTCAAAACATGATTTTGCATAAATTAATCACTTAAACCACAATTTATGATAATAATGATATAATGAAACTATAATTATATTTTTAATCACTTTTATTTAGAAATTCCTAAAATCTAGTTTACAAAATAATAGCATTTTATTACTATTTTTCCAATTATCAAAATAATCTAGTGATCAAACTAAGTTTTTCATTCAATTAATATGCTAATATTCTCACTAAAATTACCATCTAATGATAACACTCTTAATAAGAATTTTATTTTACCCACAACACATTTTAGAAAAATCTAGTTAGCTAAATAGTTTAATTAAAACAATTTCAATAAACAATTTATTATACCACCACCATGCAAGAATTTTCCACTCTAAAAGATGTTAAACTAGCTATTATAACCCTAATTAATTAACAAAAACCACCTCTTGAATTTTCAAACCCTAACTTGAATTTTAGAATTTGCAATAGAATTAATCTAATTAATCTAATTATGCTTTAAAAGAAATATCTAATAGAAATAAAACAAAAGAGAAGGATTTATACCTCCACAACCTCATGTCCCAACTTGAAAATAAGCCTAAAAAATACATGCTTTCCCACTCCAAAATCCATGTAGAGAAGAGTAGAGAATAAAGGGTATGAAATAATTAGGTTTTTGTGGAATTTAAATTGGATTTTTGTAGTATTTTTGATCAATTTTGAAAGAAAATGAAGTGGGAAATGGGGGGGGGGGCTGCCATGGATGAGGCCGGCCACTAGTGGGAGGTGAGGGAGAGAAAGAAGAGGGTGTGATGTTGTGTAGAACTTTCAAGAGAAGAAACATCACATAAGTCTTTTCATGCTTTAATTAATTAATTATTTATTTATTTACTATAGCAACTAAAGAAAGCTCTAGAAAATAGGAAAAATTTGCAAATAATTTTTGCATGATACATACTAAATTCTAACATGCCATGGTTCATTTTTACAAATTAAAACCATTTAAATTTGTAATTTACACTAATTTAGTGTAAAAATAAAGCTTATGTTAATATTTAAAATAATTAATTTAGGAAATTTTTTAATTAAACTAAAAATTTATAAGTGGCTAAATAAACACTATTTACTAGTAATTACATAATTAAATAGGTATTTTTTTAATTTATAATGAAAAACAATTGTGGTTTGATTTTACGAAAAATACATTTTGCTTTACCGAAAATCATAAAATTCACTTAAACAATTTTATTCATTTAATTATTTATTTAATTATTTTTAAAACGTTACAGTAAACAAATTGGCGTGTCGAGTATTGCTGAACTAGATGTGGGAGATGGAGGCTGAATTTCGGTTTGATCTTCGATTATATGATTAACATCAACTTCAAGACGCACTTAGGGTTCGAGAAGTATTAAAGGCTCAAGATGATGACCACAAAGAAGTGAAAGAACCTCATGAATTGATGGGACAAACTCATCCAAAATTTCGGGTTCATCAATCGATATATCCCCAACGTCAATCACCTCATTCAAGTGAAGGATAAAATTCTCAAACACCTCATCAAAAGTATGGATTTCAATCAATTTTGGTTCAAGAGTGGAGGTGTAAAGATCACAAGGATTTGGCATGGTTTCACTTGAAATGGACCCTTCACAATTGGGTAAATCAAACACTTCAAAGTCACACAACTTATCAATTGGTGTACTCGATGAATCTGTTAAACTAGAGTTGTGGATTTCAGTTTGAAAAGGGAAGGTTTGATTAGGAAAGGTGTATAGTTCTCTCTCACAACCAAAATTCTCACTTTGTCCTATGGCCATATTAGACATTGAAAAAATTTAGCTGGTTCGGAACTAGTTGCTCCTTCATATTTAGCCATGCTTCCCTTCCATTCCTCTCTGATGCGGTTCAACATCACTAAACCTTCTTCTAATGTCCGCTCAAGACTATACTTGGGTTGATAAGGAGTTTCAGTATAAGATTGAAATTCTTGTGGACAATTAAAACTCCCAAATGACTGATTAGAATGACCGTTTAGAGAAGGTGGAAAAGTCGGATTGGCTTGATAGGAACAGAATGGTTGTGAAAATTGGGAAAGAGTAGGGTCAACATTGTGATAAGAAGAATATTGATACTGGTTGGTTGGTAGGCTATTGGACATCATACATGCCACAAACCGATTATCAAATTCTTCTTTAGAAAGTGGAGGTCATGATTGATATTGGTCCGGATTGAAACTTTGGCCTTTAGCCCTAGCTATATGCTCAGCAATGGACATACGTCTAGGGGCATCCTCACTCGGAATATCAATTGAAACAGATATAGAATTAGGATACGGTTGATAAGACCTGGACTGAGGTGACCAATTGTTTCTATCCGCTTGCGCTATCCGATCACTTAAAGACATGGGAGAGTCGGATGGTATACCGAAGCGATTAAGAAAACAAGAAATATCTGGTTGTGGACAGCAAAGCTCGGCAAGAGTTCTTCTGTTTAGGTCACCCATTATAAGAAGGGAAGTGGGAGGAAAATAATTGGTTTGTTTTGAAAAAGGACGGATTTATGAAAATTCACACAAATATGCACAAGCAACCCTATATCTAATGGTCACCTAGGTCAAGTCTCTAGACCGCTCCTAGACTTCCAGAAGATAAATCGCAGGATAAATTATGTACTGCCTCTTTATCCCTTCTGTGGCCAGGTAAGTGGGAGGTTCTCCACTACGTAACTAGTGGGTCTAATTAAGTAACCACTTTCCTTAGACACACTTGCCTTAGACACTACAAAAGAAACACGGATAAGCAATAGATTACCCATGACCTCCTTCTGTCCTAATTGAGCGCGACGGTCCTTAGAGTCTTGTCTAGATACTTTTTAATTAATGATGGTGATGCGGATGCAAGTTTTGTGATTTTTGGGGCTAAGAAGGGTAATGAAATACCTACCTAATCTGAATTTGGTCTTTGCCCCTTAATTTCCATATTAAAATATGCAAAACAACCAATTTCAAGAATCGCAACAAATTTATTTTTTAGCGGCGTTGAATTTTGCAAAGAATCCTGCAAAAAATTGATTATTGGACAAGATCGGAGAGGAGAGAACAGAGAGTATACTACAGAGATTTTATGCACTGATTCGCTTAAACGGCGGCGGAACCGCCGCAAAAACAACACTATGGCCGCGGATTCGCGGTCCTATGGGAGAGATAGGCGATCAAATTTTTTTTTCAGCTGCTTTTACTGCTCTGGAAACTGTAGATCTTCTCTTAATCTTGATCGCACTACTAAAATGTTTCAAAATTCCCTCGCAAAAATTCAAATAATAATCGTTAAGCACTTGAAACGATTCTTGAATTAAAATTAGATGGAATAATAAATTTTCAACTCAAATTACAAAAACGAACAAATTAGTACACATTCCCGGCAACGGCGCCATTTGATTGATCTTCTTTTTGTGTGTAGGGAAAATGTTTCACAACCAAAGAAATTTATACCGCAATCAATTAACGGTGTCGATGTAGCGCGTTAATGAATACAGATCGTCCACTGAGATGTGAGTACTTGTTCAATTTTGCTTTAGATGAGTCGAATTGAAAATATAAAAGAAAATTCAAGAGAGTTGATTCAAGATTTGTGAGATTTGATTTTAAGAAACATAAAGAAATAGATCAAGAATCAAGAAGATGTCCCCAATCAATTTGATTATCAAGATTTGTAGAATAACTTGTAGGAATTGATCGAATTAGTAGCTATGATGAATACTAATTATGACGAATCTTATCTATTGATGGATTGTAGCTAGATCGATGATGAATGAATGAAGATTAGGGATCTATTGAAGAAACTAGGGTTTCTCCTTCACCATCCCTTGTCTTTTCATTGATTCTCATTCAATTCTAGCCTCTAGTAAAGAGGATCATCAATCATTTGATCCCTAATTTGCAACAAAATAATCAAGAACGTTGATTTCGATCCAAATTAGGTCATTGACAATTCTTTTTCCTAGAGTTTAGAATTCTCATAAGACTTAAGATTGGTAAAATGATTTCATCATCATTAGATCTACCGATTCTCTCGATTCCGTTACAAGCGGAGATTTCACTCACACATCATCAAAATTAATGAATCAAGAATCAAGAAATTTCATAATGCAAGAATGTAATGAAAACGAGAATTAACAATTTATCTCCTTCATTAAATCTTCTTCAAATTTACACAACTCCTCAATTCGAGGTACAAGATTAAGCCCTCGATCGCTCCTTTGAAGAGGTGAATTTGTCGTCGATCTTTGCGAAGATCGATAGCCATGAGTCGTGGATCGTCGTGGATCTCTTGCTCGGATGATGATCGGCGTTGAGATGAAGGATCGTTGATTGCTCGCTTGATTTGCTTCTCAATGGATCTTGATCTTGAATTGGAAATTGATTTGGATGTTGTTTTGGATCAAGTTGTGTCACTCAACTTGTGCAAATTTGGCTCAATATTCAACAACTCAACTCCTGAACTAATGAACAACCTTTGTAATGAAGCCATAGTTCCCCTTTAATAGTTTTTCCTTTATCTTCTCTAGAAGCTTGGTTGTTATGAGGCTTGCATAAGAAGCTGGGTAGGTACCAAGCTTACACTAGAAGATTGGCTGTTGCAGAGAAGCTTCTAGAGATTTCTACGGACTTTGAAGCCTTGAAGTAGTTTGGCTGTTAAGAGAGAAGCCTCGAGAAAATTTCCAACCGCCGACGAGTCGAATCGGCTGCGAATCCACGGCGGATCGGCCTGGATCGGCTGCGGTTCCACGGCCATTTAAGGAGATCACTGCATTAATTCTTCTGTGCTATTTTATGTTGGCATTAGGGTCTTCTTCTGATATCTGGAATCTTATTTTCCTTTCTAAATCTCTACCAGATTTCAATTCTTTGACTTGATGCATTTTTATCGGCACTTTTGTGATTCCGGTTCTTTGACCTGAAGAATTTATGCACAAAATCTTGAGACAAATGTTGAGATATACAAAAATCATGTTTGTAGTAATAAACACTCAATTTCCCTCTAGAATGTCGGTTATAATGTATAACACATGTTATTTGATATTTTGTAGACGAATTGCTAATATGTGCTATATTTATACCAAACACCCTTAGATGATTAGAAAGAGTAGGGAAATTGATGTGTTAAGAATGCAATATTTTCGACTGATCACTACGCTCGGTCAATCTTCTCTTATCACATGGGTTCCCCATATAGGATCATGGCGATACCTCCTAAATCCTGGTTTATGGATCTATGAGATAGATCTAAGTGGATGCTAGGATTCTCACTAGGTGTAGTGAGATGGTATCAATCGATCCTGTGGAGAATCACCGGATAGCTTCCAGGGTGGTAAGGTCGACTAAATGTCAGTCACAAGCATTGTCTTTACCCTCAGTGGAGGGACGTTGTGTTGGAAGAGTTCCAAGATAGATACCATGGTAAACTAGACGATAAAGGCTGGATACATGGCTACCAAGGATGCTGCCAAAGAGGTAGTCTGGATGTATGTTAGTTCATAAGATGAACTTCGTTCCTACCATTGTGTGACAATGGAGTTGTGGCTTTGGCCTAGGAACCCCCGTCCCAACAGAGATCCAGACGTATTCTTAGGCAGTATCACCTGATCATGGAGATGGATGATCTCCAGGGAGATCGAGGTTAGGAGAGTAGACACAGAGGACAATAAGGCGGATCCACTCACAAAGGCTTATTCCCTAGAGAGACTTTTATGGGATGGTTGAGTATGAGATACTTCAACCACTGCTGATTTTTGGGTATGAGATACTACAACAGATGGCCCTAGTGCAAGTGGGAGATTGTTAGTGATATGTATGCCCAAGAGGCCATTATTGTACATGCGATGTATATTGTAGTGGATGCTTGGACATATATATGGAGGAATTTCTTGCTCGACATGATAGTATACTATCTGGTTGCTCTTTATCTTAGCATGTACACTGATTGTCTCTATGTTACATGTCGATAAAGCCCTTAGGATGGGTACTTGACTACCAGGACTATGATGCAGATCAT
This sequence comes from Agapanthus africanus, assembly GCA_030015575.1. Lineage (NCBI taxonomy): Eukaryota > Viridiplantae > Streptophyta > Magnoliopsida > Asparagales > Amaryllidaceae > Agapanthus > Agapanthus africanus. Next base: position 489,500,213 of record JASDDO010000014.1, read on the forward strand.
ACTAGTGGGGACAGAGTAGTCGCTAAGCACATCCTTCAAATGTTCCTAGTTGTAGGTGTATCAAGACAGTGCATCGATATACCAGAGTAGACTAGCGTATAGCTTCTCGACCCATGTAGATGGGCGATGGATGATCCCATATCCGTTGGTGTTTGACATCAGAGACAGTATACGGGTGCTCAGTGGAGACTGGGTACACTGGACGGACTCGCCGAGAACTCCCAGATGGTATTATACCTAACGTCAGATGGCAGTTCTCTGGTGACACTGGTACAGATTAGTCTGTAGACCCGAGATCGTCATAGAGTCTTGTGTGATTCCCACTGTGCTTTGATTTCCACCTTACCACATTCAAGAGAACGTACAAAACGGTGTCTTTTGGGTACAGTCCCGAGTCACATGGAGACAATGAGCGATAGGAGAGGTTTCGTCTCTCCTGGTATAGGGAGTTGATGTTGCACTGTGCTCGATTGGCTATAACAGGAAGTTATTGGCCAAGGCTGCTTTAGAGATATACTGGTAAGTATTATCAGTAGTTTCTCGACCCGTTATGAGCCTCATATCGACACGATTTATCGAGTTACTGGGGTCTGACGTTTACCACCCCTAGACGAGATATGAGACATATCAGACGAAGAGACCAGACTGTACGGTAGTGTTACTGATTGGATTCGCAGGAGTGTGACCAGGCTTGCTTGTTGATCTTCTGATCGCTCAATACCCAGGTGGCCGTTACGTTTAGTAGACCGGTTGCAGCTTGTGGGTGTTTGATATGATCATCACCTGTTGCCGGCATATTGACGAGTCTTTAGAGTCCTACACGGGGTTTCCTGGCTCAAGCGAAACGGAGTAGGAGCACATATGTGATATGTGCGGGACCGAGATTAATGCGATATGTGATACCGTATTCTATTCTTGCGATGTGTGACATGAAAGGTTATATGTGATATAGCTGGGTTATCGGATCAAGTGTTGATTCGATAAGATGTTACGTTATGATATTAGTCGATTATATAAGATATAGCCGGATTATTAAATCAAGTGTTGATTTAATAATTAATGTATAGTTATATATTTGATATATTACATTACATTAACTAATATTAGCTAACTTAAGATTTCTTTTCTCACTTTGGATACATTAATGTATATGTGATATATGATAAATGTATCATGCTAGGTTACAAATGCAACTAGGGTTAATGAGACTTGAACCATGCTAGGGTTAAGATTAGGGTTTTATATTTATCATTAAGTTATTCAAATTGTGGATTTTATCATGGTTGATATTTTTTGAATGCTTGTAAAAGCTTGTAAGCATTTTTGACTTTGTCCACTCTTTTGTCTAGCTTAGGATATTTGTTTAACCCAACCCTTTAACCCTTGGACATGGTTAACTCTCTACAAGGGTTAAGCATGACATGCTTAACCTTTGGTTGCATTATTAACCTTACCAATAATTCATTTGATGAGTTAGTTCTTGCTTCTTATTCTTCTTCCTCAATGCTTTCTAGCTTCAATGGAGATATGAGAAAATGAAATCTAAAGTGAACCCACTTGCTACTTCATCTTCCTCTACTACTTGCCATTTAGTATAGGGTGTTCTCTTCATAAAGTTCTTGACCTAGTGAAGAAATAGCTTGGGTTAGTGTCTCCTCGACGTAGATCATCTTCGGCCTCGAAGACATCGAAGCAAGCTTGTTCGTTTCTTCATGGGAGCCTCTCTAGAGTACGGAGTTCACGATCGCAGCAAAGGGACTACTAAACGGAGCTATTGAAGTGAAGGATCGGTCTACAAAGGTTGTATTCCTTGCTCACTTATTATTGCAAAGTGTTTGTGTTAGTTATGTATATACCCTAGAGGCCATTGTTGTACATATGATATATATTATAATGGATGGTTGGATATATATAGAGAGGACTTTCTTGCTCGTCATGATAGTATGCTATTTGGTTTCACTTTATCTTAACATGTTGACTTATATTTGTTTACTCTCTTACTCTCACATGTTGATAAAGCCTTTAGGATATGTACTCGACTACTGGGACTATGATAAGATCATACTAGTGGGGCCACGGTAGTCGATGAGTACATCCTATAACTGTTCCTAGTCGCGGGTGTATCGAGACAAGGCATCGATACACCAGAGTAAACTAGCGTATACGCATCTTGACCCATATGATGGGCGATGGATGATCCCATATCCATTAGTGTTTTGACATCAGAGATAGTGTACGGGTGCTCAGTAGAGACTGGGTACACTGGACGGACTCGCCGAGAACACCCAGATGGTATTATACCTCACGTCAGATGGCAGTTCTCCGGTGACACTGGTACAGGGTAGTCTGTAGACCCGAGATCATCATAGAGTCTTGTGTGATTCCCACTGTGCTTTGATTTCCACCTTACCACGTCTAAGAAGGCGTGCAAAACGGTGGCTTTTGGGTGCAGTCCCGAATCACATAGAGGCAATGAGCGATAGGAGGGGATTCGTCTCTCCCGGTATAGGGAGTTGATGTTGTGCTGTGTTCGATTGGCTATAACTGGAAGTCCCTGGCCAGGGATGATATAGAAATTTATTGGTAAGTGTTACCAGTAGTTTCTCGACCGGTTATGAGCCTCACATTGACACGACTTATCGGTTACTCGGGTCTGATGTATACCACCCCTTGACTAGATATGCAACATATCAGACGAAGTGACCGGACTGTACGGGGGTGTTACTGTTTGGATTCACAGGAGAATCTACTGGCTTGCTTGTTGATCTTCTGATCGCTCAATACCTGGGTGGTTATTACGTTTAGCTGACCGCTTGCAGCTTGTGGGTGTTTAATATGATCATCACCAGCTACCGGCGTATTGAAGATTCTTTAGAGTCCTACACAGAGGTTTCTTGACTAAGGAAAAATGGAGTAGGGGCACATATGTGATATGTGCAGGACCGAGGATAATACGATATGAGATACCGTATTATATTCTCGCGATATTTTGATATGAGCCGGATCATCGAATCAAGTGTTGATTCGATGAATCGGTACATGATATATTAGTCGGTTATATTCGATATAGCCGGATTTTCGGATCAAGTGTTGATTCGATAATTTAATGTATAATAATATATATGATATATTGCATTTCATTATCTAATATTGTCACAACCCAAGTTTGGATGTGACCGGCACTTAGATTGTATCATATCTAAAGATATGCATACAGTCCAAGCAAGCCGAAAACAAAGATCAAAATCCTTTTTGCGGAATTCTTTATATAGAAATTTAGTTTTAAGTAAAAATCATATTTTATGAAGTTAAAATATTAAACAAGTATAAAGTGTTAAGTCCGCTTGCATCCCTAGTTGGGATCAACAATATCAACATCGGAAAATAAAATCTCAGAATATAGGACATCAATACCAATCCCAGACATAAAGAAAAGAAACAACAATTTGTAGAACTAAACGATCTCAATTGTCAATTAATATACATATAACCATTTCTCACTCTAAGTCAAAATACAGGTCTGATGGAGATCTTCTAGATACAAAATACAATACCCAAAAGAGAAGGTTACTACATATGTAACCCACCTATCAAAAGATGCGATAAAGGCGGAAAGAGTATATCTGCACCGCTGCTAACCGTCCACTCTACCCCTGCAAGGAACTGTGGCACAACGGGGGTGAGTTGCCAACTCAGTGAATATAACTAACATATAACGGTTAATAATGTAAATATGACGATCATACTGACTGAAATATGAACAAGTATAATGTATAATTATCTGTGGAATTCATGAATCTATAATATGAATCTCATAATCAAAACTGAAATCTCTTCATTTATTTCCAATAAAAATGCATTTCTCCGTGTCCATCATCGACACAAAACTTCCATTTCTCACAGGCATCATTCCTCGAATGATCCTGAAATCAACAATACCGGTCGTTATCATCTAGATATACGCCGTATTTTTACCACTCTATCCGGTATCGAGTAACCTCGCTAGGCTCCCCCGCCTCAAATGCCGCTATCCTGCCCCTCGGTCTCGACCGAGTCCACCATGTATCCAACTGTATATCTCCCCCACTCAGTACGGATAACGTATAACCCGCGACCGTATATCTCCCCTACTCGGTCCGGAATAAAACCAAATCATAAAACATCTTATGGTGGACATGACACATCAATCATGAAAATCACTGGATTTATGTAATAGTATTCCAAAACTCAAAACCATAAATCCTCAATAATACATTTACCTCTTATATCAACATGAAATACTCAGATACTAAACATGATATTAATGATGTAATTTACTACTATTATTGGTGTGTAAGATACGATATGAATCATTTAACAAGAATTTTGCTAAGTGTAAAAGTGACATGGTAATATCGACGAGGTGTGTGTAACATATAAGATGTGCACGTGGCATGACCCGTCGATACTTGTGTAGTGTTCTAGCAACTAAGCAAGGTATGTGTGGATTATGAATATATATTGTTAATTTAGCATATCAAATAACTCATTTATTTAAATAAAACTACGGGCATAAAATGCCATCTTTACAAAATTCCCCGGTATATGTTTAGTATACTCACAGGAAAACGTCGAATTTATTCAGGAATTGCCAATCCTTTCCCTTTCCTCGCTGCCTCCGAAAATCCCGTATTCGAATCTAACATCACAATTTAACTTATATAAGGAAACAGCTACCCCGACATGACGGAATGAAAAACACCCGTTCCCACGTACTAGTTATATTGTATATGACTATATCGAGCTATTAAACACTTAACTTTACTTGATTTTAACCCTAACCTGCATCGCTACAGAATTTAAATCGCGATGCGTTTTAACTGTTTCGTATATTGTGTTTTTAGATATATTTTCCGATATCAGTTTCCAGATTCTAAATGCAGTGAAACTAACTTGTTTAAATAACACCAAAATAGCCAAAATTATACACTGAAATCTATCCAACAAGCCAAACCCACCTAGCATCCCATAAATCCGGCGACGCCGGATTTTTCCTTCTGGTCGCCGGCCCAACTCCGAGCCCTCTGGTTCGTAATCCTATGGTTTGCTCTAGGTGTTACATACATCATTTTAGAACTGTTTTGTTAAGTTTATTGTTCTCTGAATACTAGAAGATTACTACAGAGCTAAGTTTTGACTAAAATACAAAATTATAGAACCCTTTTCAATTGAAACTAAACTAGCTACAGAATTTACATTCCTACTGTGGTTAAGGATTTTACCCACAATAATTTGTTGGAATAACCCCTCCAAGATGTAAGCCCCTTATCCTAGCTTGATGGTGAGATCCATGCCTTGTTCTCTTCTTCACTTCTTTTGTTCTTCAATGTTTGTTTTGTTTTTCTTTTCCATTCTTTAAATTTTCAGAATTTTAAATTAACCAACAGATCTGAACCATGTTTATATATGACAAAAGAAAGGGATAAGGTGAAGGAGGAGGTGCCATCAAGCAAGATGTATTGATTTCATGCAAGGAGGAGGTGGTGGGTGTGTGTGTGCATGAAAGTAAGAGGTGTGCTTGCATTATCTTCTTATTTTGTTTTAATGTACAATAAAATTCTGATCTAAATTGTTTTCTACACCTTTTTCATTTACACCCTTTACAAAATCTCATTTGCACAAAAATCCTAAACTTTACCTAAAACCCCCTCACAACTAAGTTTATTATAAAACACTCATTTTATGAAGATGAAGCTAAAATTATCACTAAAACCCTTATAACTTATTTATGTTGCATACTAAAATTTTTATTTAATTTGTTTTACATAGAACTTATGAAAATGACTTGTTTGCTTTTAATAACCTTTTTATTTATCACTTTATTATTAATTAATTAATTTTATTTATTTCAAAATTTTCAAAATGTTACAAATATTGGCTCGCTTTATTGATTCATTTTCTCACCGGATATTACATTGATATATGCGATATATGTTAATTGTATTATTTTCTTTTGTTACAAATATATATTATATATATGATATATAATATTGTAACATGATATGATTACTAATGCACCATGTTTAGTGAAGATTAAACAAGGTTAGAGTTTGATTTGAGTTAGTTCTTTCTTGATGTTTCTAGAAGGTTTTCTTTTGTTTTGAGCTAAGATATTATGGTTGATATTTTAGTGACTCATTTTTTAACCCAACCCAAACCCTTAGACCTAGTTAAATCTCTACATGAGTTAGCCTTGTCATTCTTGACCATGGTTACATTTGTAATCATATTAGCATTTCATTATTCATCACAAAAGGAATTATCCATATTATATTCTTCTTCTTCTTCCTTTGAGCTTTAAGAAAGCTTTCTAGGTTTTCTTTATGTGAAGATTTAGTGTGAGAATTTGATAATAAAAGAGAGCAAAAATACTATTTTATCATCCTCATTTAATCTTTCCAATTAGATTAGGATGTTCACCTCATTTGTGAGAAGGAGCTTGAGTTAAAGGAACTTCGAGGTAGATCATCGGAGAAAAGGAAGACTACAAGCTAGTATGGATCATTCGGGTTGTGGAGCCTCTCTTGAGTCCGGGAGATCGTGGATTGCGGTGAAGGGACTTCTACTCGGAGCTTATGAAGCGAAGGAGCGGACTACAAAGGTTGTAATCCCTCACTCTTATTTGTAAAGGTATTTACTTCCATGTTAAACCCTAATAATCTTGTAAAGATCCCGGCTTTGGGTTGTTCGGCACGTCTAAAATTTAAATCGGGCATGGTTGATGCCTCAAAGACCCTTGTATGACTGCCTAGGAACCCTACAGTTTGCATTTCCTTTTCCGTCGATTTCTAGTTAACGATTCTTAGTCAGGGCTAGCTAGAACGACAAATTTTTGAATTTGGCATGGACGATGCCTCCCGAAACCTTGTTGCCGTCTTAGGTAACCCTGCAATACTACCAGCCAGGGATAGCCGAACAGGGTAGCCGCTCGGCTGCCTCTTGGTGAGGGCTTTGATCCCTGGCGTTGCGAGGTGGCGGACTACCAGCCCCGGATAGCGGAGCAGCGTAGCTGCTCGGCTGCCTCTTGGTGACGGCTTAGATCCCTGGCGTTGTGGGGTAGTGAACTACCAGCCAGGGATAGCCGAGCAGGGTAGCCGTTCGGCTGCCTCTTGGTGAGGGCTTCGATCCCTGGCGTTGTGGGGTAGGAACTACCAGCCAGGGATAGCCGAGCAGGGTAGCCGCTTGGTTGCCTCTTAGCGAGGGATTCGATCCCTGGCGTCGGTGGATAGCGAACTACCAGCCAGGGATAGCCGAGCAGGGTAGCTGCTCGGCTGCCTCTTGGTGAGGGCTTCAATCCCTGGCGTTGCGGGGTAGCGGACTACTAGCCGGGGATAGCCGAGCAGGGTAGCTGCTCGGCTGCCTCTTGGTGAGGGCTTCGATCCCTGGCGTTGTGGGGTAGTGAACTACCAGCCAGGGATAGCCGAATAGGGTAGCCGTTCGGCTGCCTCTTGGTGAAGGCTTCTGATCTTTGGCCTCGGCTGTTGGAGACCTGTGTCTGGCCGTGGCCCCGGTTCCTTTCAATGAGGTTCCTTAGGTCCACTGGCGAGGTAGTATTCGAGTTGCCATGATGAGCCCTGTCCGCGCGACCCCATCGAGGGAGGGGGTGTCGGTCGTGCCTGGGAGCAGGCGAGCTGGCCGACATCTCCTCAGGAGGGACAGAGGCGCGAAGGGGCGAGGGGCGAGGCACTCTGGCGACGGACTTCGGTGTTGAACTATGGGGCGCTCAGCGAGTCATAAAATATATTGGCTGGGAGATCTGTGGCCGTGGGAGGCAGCGAGGCGGTGGTCGGCAGTGCCAACGCGAGCGAAGTCTTCTCTCCCTCTGCAGGGGTCTCGATCCCAAATAGGGGACCGGTGACCTGGGGATCTTATCTTGCCGTTTGGACGCGGATGAGTGCCTCCACGACGGACGCAAGTCGATCTATCCGACCGGCAAGGGCCTTGATGGCGTTCGATGGAGGAGGTTCGTCCGTGCCTCCGTTGAGGGGGAGGTGGCGGCTAGTGCTTGGATCGTCGGGGTGATCGCTCTCCATTGGGTTGGATCGAAAGATGAACTTTTGTTTTTGTGGAGTCAAGTTCCTATAGAAGGCGCCGGCTGACATGTGTCGGATCACGTAAAGATGTTACCTTCCGTTGATCTGCTGATGGCGGCGATAGACTGCTGAGATTGGATCTGGAGGCTGGCTCCTGAAGCGTGTGGATCTCAATGGGTTTGAGGTTGTTTGGGCCGAGCTACCTGCAAGGAAGTCCCGGGGTGGTTGTACCACCGAGGACCCTCCGACGGTCAAGTTAGAGAGGAAATCCGAGCAGAGTAACGGCTTAGTGGAGTAAAAATGGCTTACTTGAACCGTCTGAAGGAGAGGTTTAAATAGTGGTGGCAGCAGGCAGGCGCGAGAATCATGCCATCCATTACGCTCCCGGCGTCACGCCCGCGTGATGGGAGGGATCTCCAATTAATGACGAGACAAGCTTGTTAATGGGGGATCGTGATGGCGTAGAACGCGTGACGTGGCCGGCGGATATCTCGCGCATGGCGAGATTCGCGGAGGTGAGGCGGTTGCTCCTGTGATAGGTGTCGTCGGTCGGTCGATGAGACCGAGGAATATGAGCTCGGCGAGAGGCTCGGGAACGAGCGGGAGGCCGAGGTATCTTAGTACTGTGATAGCTCGGAGGCGAGCCGGATGGCCAAGGAAGCTCGGGCCTGCGATAGCTCGGAGTAAAGTAAAGGGACAGTTGGCTTGGCTGCGATAGCTCTGGGACAAGGAGTGGGGTGCAACCTCGGAGACAGGGTTTAAAGGAAGCCCCCACTGTAGCACGTTGGTTCCCCCTCCGTGGCCCTCAGGGGCCTAACTACCTTACGTATGTGACACGCCATCGACAACGTGTCATGTTATAAGGGATTACCGTTATTGAGCATCATCAATAAACCTTAAAGGTGATGACCTCATTGTTCGCCCAAAATTCAAATTATGGTATTATTATTTTAATTTCCTTGCTACTATTTGGATGTAGTTTTGACTTTCGCTGAGAATTATTATTGGGTAATTTTATAAAGTACCTTATAATTTTCCAAGTTTTTTAGATTACATCATTGAACTTAAAAGACGCCCATTTATCCCCTCGAAAGGTATTTTAGACATGATATTTTTGTCGAAGGAATGCTATATTTAGTTCATTTTGGGGCTCAATCCACATACAAGGTCATTTTGGATTTATACAGTCCACTAATTTCTTAAACAAGTTAAGGAAGAAAATGTTTGTATACAGCATTACCGGTTCATGATGGTCCATGGTATTTTTGAAGTTGGGTAAACTTTAAAAAAGACCATCGAACTTTAAGAGTTTTTGAGATAATATCATTGAACTTTTAGAATGCATAAAACCCCCACTAAACTACCTATGTTATCTAAAAAAAGCTAGTTTGCTTAACTCGTGTAAGGCATGAATGGAGTGAATAATAGCCCTAAACAAACCTTGTACATGGCCGAATAGCCTCAAAATGAGTCGAATATGATATTTTTTACAATAATACTCTTCAACTTTTTCACTGAATTGCCTTCCAAGACGGTCCATGTTTTTTTTTATGTTCAATGTGTTAGTTATACATATGCCCTAGAGGCCATTATTGTACATGATTGTATATTATAATGGATGTTTGGACATATATAGAAAGGACTTTCTTGCTCGACATGATACTATACTATCTCGTTGCTCTTTATCTTAATATGTACACTTGAATCATTATACTGTCTCTCCGTTACATGTTGATAAAGCCCTTAGGATGTGTACTTGACTACCAGAACTATGATGCAGATCATACTAGCGAGGCCAGGGTAGTCCACAAGTAATCCTTTAATTGTTCCTAGTCAAGAGAGTATCGAGACAGGGCATCGATATTCCAGAATTGACTAGTGTGTACGTTTCTTGACCCTATATAGGGCGATGGATGATCCCACATCCATTGGTGTTTGACATCAAAGATTGTACACAGGTGCTCATTAGAGAATGGTTACACCGAACATGACTCGCCGATAACACCTATATGGTATTATACCTATCGTCGGATAGCAGTTCTCTGGTGACACAGGTACAGGTTAGTCTAAAAATCGGAAATCGTCATAGAGTCTTGTGTGATTCCCACTGCGCTTTGATTTCCTCCCTACCACGCTCAAAAGAACGTGCAAACAGATGGATTTTGGATACAGTCCCGAGTCACATGGAGGCAGTGAGCGATAGAAGGGGTTTCGTCTCTCCGGGTATTGGGGGTTGATATTGCGCAATGCTCGATTGGCTATAACAGGAAGTCCTTGGTCAGGGCTGATGATGAGATTTATTAGTAAGTATTATCAGTAGTTTCTCGACCCGTTATGAACCTCATATCGGCATGACTTATCAAGTTATTGGGGTCTGACGTTTATCACCCCAGACTCGATATGCGACATATCAGACGAAGAGAACGGACTGTACGGTAATGTTACTTACTGAATTCACGGGAGTTTGGACAAGCTTGCTTGTTGATCTTCTGATCGCTCAATACTTGGGTAGCCGTTACCTCCAGCTAGTACCGCTAACGGCTTGTGGGTGACTAATATGATCATTACCTACTGCTGGCGTATTGACGAGTCTTTAGAGTCCTACATAGAAGTTTCCTAGCTCAAGCGAAAAGAAGTAGGACACATATATGATATGTGCGGGACCAAGATTGATACGTGAATGTGATACAATATTCTAATCTCGCGATATAGGTTATATGTGATATAACCGGATTATTGAATCAAGTGTTGATTCAATAATTTGTTATATGTATATTTGATATACATATAAATGATATTAGTCGGTTGTATGTGATATACCCGGATTATTAAATCAAGTGTTGATTTGATAATTTAATATATAATTATATATTTGATATATTAATATATATTAACTAATATTATCTAACTTAAGAATTTCTCTTCTCTAAATACATATAAATATATATATGATGTATATTAATGTATTTGTTTTTGTGTCATGCTAGATGATAATTGGACTTGCGTGTATGAGACTGATACCTAACTTAAGATAATTTGGGTGTTTACTTATTAAGAGAAAAATCAAAATTAGGTGGAAATTAGCATGGCTAAAGATGCTTGTGGAAGCATGTAGAAGCCTTGACTTAAGTCCACTAATTTTGTTTTACTTTACATATTTATTAACCCAACCATTATCTTTAGCCATGATTAAGTCTCTACAAGTGATATATGAGATATTTTTCACACCATGGTTCATTACTTGAGCTTCTTCTTCATCTCATTTTTCTTCTCTTGATTTCTAATGAGGTGAAAATGAGAAAAATAATTCTAAAGTGAGCAAAATTCCTACTTCATCAATTATACCAAACTAGCCGTTTAGTATAGCTTGTTTACTTCACTAATCCATCAATTAGTGAAGAGATAGCTTGAGTTAGAGATTTTTCGACGTAGATCATCTTCGGCTTCGAAGATCCTTAAGCAAGCCCGTTCCTTTCGCCTAGTGGAGCCTAAAAAGAGTTCGGGAGCCACTACATGGAGCAAAGGAACTGCTACACGGAGCTTTAGAAGTGAAGGACCGGTCTACAAAGGTTGTATTCCTATTTCACTTAGTGTAAAGTTTGTTACATGCATATAAAACCCTAATTCTCTAGTTAGATCCTTGGTTCGGATTGCTTAGCACTCTAGATTTTTTGAAATTGCATACTTGATGCTAGCCAAAACCTAGTGAGGGTGCTAAGTGAACCCATCAGTGGTATCAGAGCCAAGCTAGAGCATCAGGAGTCGTCTAGACGAAGTTAAAGTGTTCGATCGAACTTCGAAACCCGAAAAACCATAGTCTCTGGAAATTTTTCCAAAAGTTGGATATTTCCAAATTAAAAATATTCAGAAAATTATGCAGGGTTTTGTATGGATCCCCAAAAAAAACGATGCCCCAACTCGACCAAACGACTGCGCAACGCTGCCAAACCATTGGTTTAGCCGCGTTTCCACGGTGCCGTTGGTGAGGCAGGGAATGTGCTTTCTTGAGCTGATCCATAGGTACTTGTGGCACTCTCTGGGTATTTTTTAGTGAGACTCAAGTGTTGAAGTCTCTGGGAATTTTGGGAGTTTGATAAATCGATCGAAATGTTTAATATCGTCTAGATATCTATGTTATGTGATGCAATATTTGGAATCCACAATAATTAGTTTTGTGAAAACTAATTAGAATTTTGTGAATCTAGCATTTTAGTCTCTTTTGATCAGTTGCCGCGGGGTTTTGATTCAGATCAAAACTCCGTCGCAATCTCGTAAAGTACGCGAACACTCGCCGGGTAACACTAATAGATAGCTACGCCCCATCGCCTCGACTATGTGACTGTAGGAGAACCCCGTTGCTAAAAGCATCCGCTCGGGTGCTCGTGGTCGCGGTGTTCCACCTAAGTGCACTTCGTCGACGGCATCGGGGGTGCGGCCGTCTACTAATGTTTCCGACAAGCATTCGATCAAATGTCGGGAATCTTGTTGAATTTCCCGACGGGTTATTGAAAAGTGTTTTCAATTTGAGACTAAAATGCCGGGTTTATAACGTTAGGCATGAAATTCGGAATATGTGATATTCCGGGTTTATGATGTCTAAGGAATTTATACGGTTAGGCATGAAATCCGAAGTATGTGATATTTCGGGTTTATAATATCTAAGAATGTTGTGGATTCCAATTATTGTAGTTTTCACTTTCTTTTCTGCGACCGTAAGTGTAATATGTGGTGTGTCGCTGGTTTCGTTGCTATACATCAATGACTATTAGGATACGCATATTTACTTACGTTGATGACATGTGATATTATGTGTTGCTGTGATATGTTATATTGGATCTTCGTGTTTGAATAGTTGGAGGTTTTTCCGTGAGATCAGAGTTTTTCATTTTCATTCATGTAAAAATTTGTATGTAATATTCTTTTATTAGGACACTTCCGGGTTGAGGATGATGTCACCATTGATGTATATTATTTACTTTTCCGCATTAGGATAGACCCAAGGCGGGGAGTACAAGTAACAGGGTTCTAGAGTCCAGTGGGAGACCATCTCGAGGAGTCGAGACCGGGTCTCCTAACTCTAGAATTGGTAGGGTTGCTTGCCGCTCTCGTAGGGGTCTAGGGATGTGGGTTTGGCTATTCATCACGACCGTGGAATCCGTGTTTTTTACTGGCTTGATTCAAAACACGGACCTCCTAGAATATCCAATATTTCATATGTTGACTTCTGCTGCAATGTTCTATGATGAGATCAAATAACTGCGTGAGACGAATGCTTTATATTATATATATGATATATAATAAACGTTGCTTATGTTTTGTATCCGCGCTAGTTCTGCCCCCGCTCTGCCCTTAGTTAACTAACCTAATAGTGCGTGACGGGATCCCGTGGCGAATGCGGATGGCATAAGTGTACGTTGTATTTTCGTTTCTTTATCTACGATGCTTAGGAAGCATAAATGATGGGACTTCATTAATGAGAATAATGAAAAGGAAAGAAACCTAATGATATTGTGGAATCAAATTTTCAAAAAGGTAGCTCTAGTTCTTCCTTTGCATAGTGGTATTCCTTGATGAATATCCAGCACCTCATTCGATGAGGAAAGAGCCTAGATCCCTTCACCGGGAGTGACCACTTTAGCAAAAGCTAGCAGATGCTACCCCCACTCGGTTAATTTTGAAAAACTCGATTTTAAAAGCGGAGCTTAAACCACTCCTTTTCAAATACTCGATTCTACAACGATATGAAGTTCATTACGCAAAAGATTTTCTTAAAAACCCATCGTAGCCCTCCGTCATTTCAGATAAGTACTATTTAGTATTCGTGTTACGTTTGTTGACCATAGACAAGGCGTAGTGTGCGGTAGCTAATTAGTGCTTATCTGCAACCATATGATGTGATTGCATTAGGATAGTCCTACGGCTTTGTTGACCATAGCCAAGGGTCGTACTGGTGGGTTTAATTCAATCAGGAAATGAAGGGTTGAACTTGGCTAGCGCTTATGATTTGTTGACTATAGCCAAGGTCATAAGTTGCTAGGGGCAAAAACATTGTCGGGGGTTTCAAGTGTTGAAAAGTTGCAAAGAGATTGCATGATGCAGGGTTACATACGACGGCAGCTTGGTTTCGGGAGGCATCGTCTATGCCAAATTCAAAAATTTGCCGTTTTATCTAACCCTAACTAGAACCGTAAACTAGAAAGATACGGAATCAAAAGCAAACACTTTGCAATAAGTAAAGAGAGCAAAGAATACAGCCTTTGTAGACCGGTCCTTCACTTCAATAGCTCCATGTAGAAGTCCCCTTCGCTGCGATCGTAAACTCCGGACTCTAGAGAGGCTCCACGAAGAAACGAACATGCTTTCTTCGATGACTTCGAGGCCAAAGATGATCTACGTCGAGGAGACACTAACCCAAGCTATTCTTCACTAGGTCAAGAACTTTGTGAAGAGAACACCCTATACTAAATGGCAAGTAGTAGAGGATGATGAAGTAGGAAGTGGGCTAACTTTAGAATTGATTTTCTCACACTTTTTCTCATAACTCCATTAGAGCTAGAAAGCTTTTTGAGGAGGAAGAAGAAGATGATGAACTCAAGTCAATTATTCATCCAAATGAATTATGTAACCATGGGTGAGTTAAGTCTGTAAGTCCACGTTGCCCACCCCGGTACTTGCGGGGAGGCGGAAAACATAATAAAAAACGGATTTTTAATGACTTAGGCAACATGGACCTTGCTTATGAGGATCTTTGCTAAACTAAAACTAGCAAACCCTAACTACAAAGTAGCTAAGTGATGGAAAGGTTATACCTTTGGTCTTTAGTCCTTCTCTCCTTGCTCGTCGGAACGGTAGAAAGACCTCACCTTGCTAGTCTCCTTCCGTCAAAGAACGATCCACCCGAAAGCCTCGACCCTTAGCTTCAACTCCAAGCTAGGAGTAACTAGAGTGCAAGAAATGCTAAGACTTGAACCCTAGAAGTGAGTAGAGAAGATCAAGTGAAGGTTTTTCCCAAACTTTTTGTTTCTCAACACATGAGAGGGAGAGAGCTTGAGGGAGAGGATGAGCAAGAGAGAGAAAAGATATGATAGAATGATAAATTAGTGAGCCATTCTCACTAATATGTGTGAGTTATTTTAATTGTATAATTAGCTTGAAAATTGTCATGGTAAATCATGAGGTGACCATTATCATTTCATTATAAATGCAAATTGCAAGAATCAAAGAGCATCTTCCAAATGAAATGATCATGGTCAAATTGTCAACTTGGTCAACAAGTCAACAAAGTCAAAGTGTCAACAACAACAACCATGCACAATAATTAAGCTAATTATTAATTAACAATAACACACACAAAAACAATAGGGTTAATAAAATGACAATAGTCATTAACCCTAAACAAGGTCCTCTCCCTCAATCTCAAGCAACTGTGCATACGCACCCGCATTCGTGATCCGAGGAACACGAACACAATGAGAAAAACCAATCTCAAATCATATACTAGGATCCGGCTTAAACCAAAGCCCGCTAGTATAAACTGTCCGGACAGCAACCGTGCAGAAGTGCGCGGATGCGAACGAACCCTGTCGCAAAACCATGCGACCTCTACTCGTTTTGCCTAAAGGCGAATAGCTCTCTGTGTGGGACTCTAAAGACTCGACACTACGCTGGCAGTGGGTTTAACCACAGACCGCAAGCGGCACTAGCTGTACGTAACGGTCCCCAGGTAGATGTCGATAAGAAGACTGACGAGGTGAACCCCATCTGCACTCCTACTGAGCCTGTATGTGACAATCTCCGTACAGTCCGGTCTGTTCGTCTGATACATCGCATGGCGGGCCTAGGGGGGCGGTGAACGTCAGTCCCCTAATAGCGGTACAAGTCGTGTCGGAGTGAAGCCCAGAACACCCTGAGATAACACTGGAAGCCTACCAGCATATCTCGCTTGCCCTGGCCAGGGACTACTCGTGTAATGGCTCTCCTGGACACAGCGCGATGTCAACCCCCAATACCGGGAGAGACGAATCCTGTCTAACCGTCACTGCCTCCAAGTGCTTCGGGACTGCACCCAAAAACTACCTGTTTGCACGACTCCTCTGAGCCGTGGTAGGGTAGCAATCAAAGTGCAGTGGGAACACACTCGAGGCGAAGTGACAGTGTCAAGTCAGCGGACTAAGCTGTACTCATGTCACCTGGGAACTGATAACTGACGATAGGTATATTACCAACCAACAGTTCCCGACGAGTCCTGTCCAGTGTACTCGTAACCTAACGAGCACCCGCATACTATCCCAAGTACGACGTACTAACGGCTGTGGGACAGACCGTCTCCCATACTGGGATGAGAAGCGCATACGCTGGTCTACTCCGGAGTATCGATGCCCTGTCTCGATAGTCCAACGACCAGGGACCAGTATAAGGATGTGCTTATAGATTACCCAGCTCCCACGAGTGCGAGCGCCATCACAACGCTGGTAATCAAGCAAAGATCCTAAGGGCTCTACTAATATGTATACCTGCAATATGCTAAAAGAAACACATGCACATATTAAAGTAGAGACAAACCAAGTAGCATACTACCATTTCGAGCAAGATTGTATATACAACTGTGAATATCCCAAGCTTCCATTAAGTAATATACAAACTAGTATGATACAGTAATGGCCTCTAGGGTATATACACTAACAATCTCCCACTTGCACTAAGGCCATGTACTGGCGTATCGAAGACCTATCATCTCGATCAGCCGCTCGAACTGAGTCTGGGGCAAGGCCTTGGTGAATGGATCTGCCGTGTTATCCTCTGATGCAACTCTCCGGACCTCGATCTCCTGGCGATCTACGATCTCCCTGATCAGGTGATACCGCCTTAAGATGTGTCTGGATTTCTGATGGGACCTGGGTTCCTTCGCTAAAGCTATAGCCCCGTTGTTGTCGCAATACAGAGGTATTGGGTCAACAATGGACGGAACCACCTGAAGTTCTTTCAAGAACTTCCTCATCCAGACAGCTTCTTTTGCGGCATCAGATGCAGCGATGTATTCCGCTTCCATAGTCGAGTCAGCAACGGTTTCCTGTTTGGAGCTCTTCCAACACACCGCCCCTCCATTGAGGGTAAAGACAAAACCCGACATGGACTTGGAATCATCCTTGTCACTCTGGAAGCTGGAGTCAGCAAAGGCCTCAATCTGCAGGTCTTTTCCGCCATACACCAAGAACATCTCCTTAGTCCTTCTCAGGTACTTGAGAATGTTCTTTACTGCTATCCAATGTTTCTCCCCAGGGTTTGACTGATACCTGCTTACCACACTCAGTGCATAAGCCACATCCGGTCTGGTACACAACATCGCATACATTATAGAGCCTACCGCAGAAGCGTAGGGTATAATAGACATGCGATCCCTCTCCAAATCAGTCTTGGGAGACATCTCTTTGGAGAGAGTGATCCCGTGACAAGCCGGTAGATTACCGCGCTTGGAATCTTCCATACTGAATCTCTTCAGTATGGTGTCGATGTACCTGGACTGCGAGAGTCCTAATATCCTCTTGGATCTGTCACGGTAGATCCGGATACCCAGAATGTAAGAGGCATCACCCAGGTCTTTCATGGAGAACCTGTGTGACAAGAACCCCTTGACAGATTGTAGCATAGGAATGTCATTTCCTATTAAGAGAATGTCATCCACGTATAAAACGAGGAATACTACAGTTCTCGCTACAAATCTACAATAGATGCATGGTTCATCTGGATTTTTGATAAAGCCAAATTCTTTGACCGTCTCATCAAAACAGATGTTCCAACTCCGCGATGCCTGCTTGAGTCCATAAATGGACTTGAGCAACTTGCACACCTTTCCGCTGCTCCCACCCTGAATGAAACCCTCTGGCTGGTCCATATAGACACACTCCTCTAAATGACCATTTAGAAAAGCTGTCTTTACGTCCATCTGCCAAATCTCATAATCGTGGAAAGCAGCGATGGCAAGAAGGATCCGAATGGATTTCAGCATAGCTACTGGAGAAAAGGTCTCGTCATAGTCCAAACCAGGTCGCTGACGAAAACCCTTTGCTACCAGTCTAGCTTTATAGGTCTCAACCTGTCCATCTACACCAATCTTCCTTTTGAAGATCCACTTGCATCCTACGGGTTTTACCCCGTCTGGAGCAATGTCCAACGTCCATACTTTGTTGGTGTACATGGACTCCATCTCGGTCCGCATTGCATCCAGCCATTTTACCGAGTCGACGCTCTGAATGGCTTGCTGGAAGCTAGTAGGCTTATCACAATCTAGGATGCAGTCCTCTCTATCCCCGTCAATGAGAAAACCGTAGTACCTCTCGGGCGGATGAGACTGCCTACTACTCCTGCGGAGTGGCATAGGAATGTCCTGTTCTTTCGAACCTTCTGGTTCCTCTAAGCTTTCAGTAATAGTTTGTGGTTCTGGAATTTCTTCCAGTTCTATTGCGCTCCCACTTATTTCTTTTTCTAAAAACTGATGTTCCAGAAAATGGGCATTACGAGAAACAAGGACTTTTTGTTCCTCTGCGTAATAGAAAAGATACCCCCTGGAGTTCTTTGGGTATCCCACAAACTTGCACAGTACTGAGCGTGCCTCGAGCTTGTCCGCATGCTGCTTTTTGACATAAGCTGGACATCCCCAAATCTTTAAGTATTGAAGATAGGGTTTCTTCCCACTCCATAACTCATATGGTGTGGTAGGCACAGTCTTAGTGGGAACACGGTTCAAAAGATATGCAACTGTTTCTAGTGCATATCCCCAGAACGATCGCGGTAACTCAGTGTTACTCATCATGGACCGTACCATATCCAATAGGGTCCGGTTCCGTCTCTCCGATACACCGTTATGTTGCGGAGTGTATGGAGGAGTAAGCTGAGAGAGAATTCCATTCTCTTTTAAGTAATTCAGGAATTCGGCACTTAAGTATTCTCCTCCTCGATCCGATCTTAGGATCTTGATACTTTTGCCGGTCTGTTTTTCTACTTCATTCTTATATTCCTGGAACTTATCAAAAGCTTCGGATTTATGCTTCATTAAGAAGATGTGTCCGAATCTTGAGAAATCATCCGTAAAAGTAATGAAGTAAGAAAAACCGCTTCGCGCATGTGTAGACATTGGACCGCACACATCACTGTGTACGAGTCCCAAGAGCTCGCTCGCTCTTTCTCCGTGTCCAGAAAACGGAGCCTTTGTCATCTTTCCTTTGAGACAGGATTGACAAGTTGCATACGATTGATATTCGAACGGATCCAAATATCCTTCAGTATGTAACTTAGTCAATCTTCTCTCATTGATGTGACCCAGTCTACAATGCCATAAGAAAGTTTTATTAATTTCTGGAGACTTTCTTTTGTGTGTATTCTGGATATTGAAAACCTGCGGTTGGTTTAAAACGTAAATACCGTTGTTTAATGTACCTGACCCAATCAAAACTTGATTAAGGTGAATGTTCACTACATTACTTACAAATGCAAATTCATAACCTTCTTTAGATAATAAAGATACAGATATGATATTACAGGTTGCATTTGGTACATAATAACAACTACGCAAAACCAAAAAGTGTCCATCAGATAATCCCAGGTGATAGTCCCCCACGGCCTCTGCATCCATGCTAGCACCGTTCGCAACTCTGAGGGTCATGTCACCCGTCTTCAAAACTCTACGCTTTCTCAATGCCTGCAAAGAATTACAGATATGAGATCCTGATCCGGTATCCAATACCCAGGATGTAGAGTTTATTGATAGACAGTTTTCAATAACATACACACCTGAAGCTGAAGCTGCAACTCGCTTCAAATCCTGTGTTCTGGCTTTCCAAGCCTTGCAATCTTGTTTCCAGTGGCCACTTTTGTGACAATAGAAGCATTCTTCCTTCCCCACCATCTTCCCCACTACTTTTGTTGCTTTACCCTTTCCCTTCGTATCCACTTTACCGACACCGCCTCTTGGTTTGGCGGGGGCTTTCTTCTTCTTGCCCTTGGCTTTCGCCCTGGACCTAGAAGAGGAAGATCCTCCTACAAACAAAGTGGATGTCTCCCTACCCTTCTGTAGGGTGCCCTCAGCAGTCCTCAACATGTTCAGAAGCTCGGCAAGTTCAACCTCCTTTCCTTGCATGTTGAAGTTAAGAACGAACTGGGCGTAAGTGGAAGGAAGGGACTGGAGAATCAAATCGGTATAGAGTTCATTCTCCAACGTGGTCCCGAGGTCCGCGAGCTCCTCTATGTAGCCGATCATCTTAAGCACGTGGTCCGCTACCGATGATCCGACGGCCAATCTTGCCGAAAAAAGCTTCTTCGACACTTCGTATCTTGCGATACGAGACTGCTCTCCATACAGTTCTTTTGTATGGAGAAATATGGACTCTAGGTCCATATTCTCGTGCCTCCTCTGATGTTCGTTGTCCATCGAGGCTAGTACGAGGCATCTGGCCCTCGCGCAATCTATCTCCCATGTCTTACGGACTTCTACATCCGCGACGCTGGAGGTGGGACCTGGGACAGGGGGAGCTTTGGTGGTAAGTATATACCCCAGCTTGTCATAAGTGATAGCCATCTTGACATTCCTGAGCCAATCTTTGTAGTTTGGCCCTGTCAATATGTTTTTATCTAATAGTAACTTAAGTCCGGTCATCTTGAATGGTCGCTGCAATTAGGAGAGAGAAAAGAAACACTTTAGCATGATGCTCTTGCAAGTTTAGAGTGGTTTTTAATTTGTCTAAACTGGATGGCTCCCACTGTCTCTCGAATCCCTTCTCAAACCGTAAAGAAAAGGATTAGCCGGGATCATTCTCACCGTACAATACTTGCTTAACCGTTCAGCCAGGCCAGTGTCGGTACTTCGAGGGAGGTTTTCCAACGCTTTCGCGAAGTTCCTTAATTAAGTAACCTCTTTTCCCTGTGGGCGTAGCCCCGCTAACACCTTTCTAGGCACCTACTAGGTTTATAGCATTGATCGTTAAGTGAGAGTTTTCCCGGGGAGTAGCATATACTCACAGTAGGATCGGGATCCAAATATCATCGCGTGACGAAACTGAAGGAATCCTACCAGAATCACCATACTCCAAATGGTATGCAAATCTAGCAAGTTTCAGTACTTATGAAACTCCCGATGTGGATTTTTGCCCCATGCTCTTATGACCTTGGCGTGAGGTCAAAATGTCATAAGTCACATGTCAAGTTCTTCCCATCATTATCCTGGTTAATTTGAACCCACCCGTACCTACCCTTGACGTAGGCCAAAATGGCAGTACGACTGTCTCAAATCAACGCATTCTATCTATGCAACGGATAAATATCCGGCAGCTACCAATCACTATGCCTTGGCGTGAGGTCAAAATACATAGCTTGAATACTACCGAATATTTAACCGAAATGATGGAGGGCTACGGATGGTTTTGGCGAAACCGTGAACGTAGTGAACTTGATATAATCGATGGAACGAGATAGCTTTTAAAAGGAGTGGTTCAAGCTCCGCGTTTAAAAGTTCAGTTTTGAAAAGAACCGAGTGGTTTTCAAAGTGTTCCAATCGACTTTTACTTGGTTTATTTCTTGCATTAGTTCTTTTAATGCGTCCCATCATTTAATCCTACCATTGCAGAAAACAACCAAAATATGACGTACGCTTATGCCATTCGCATTCGCCACGGAGCCCCGTCATCACCCGTTAGGTTACTTAACTAACGACAGAGCGGGGGCTGGGCTAGCGCGGCTGTAAAACATAAGCAACGCCTAAATAGTTATTTATATATAAATATACAGCAATGATAGACATTACAGATCACAGATGAATACATTGGATATACTAGGAATCCGCAATGCGTTCGAGCCTGCAACGCAAAGCGGATTACACGGTCGCGGTGAATAGCCAAAACCCCACCCAAGACCCCTACGGGTGCGGCAAACTACCCGCCAAGCACCCGAAGCGAAGCAACCTCCCTCACCACCGTGAGTAGGCCACTCGGCACTTCGAGTACCCGGTAGTTTGTGCACCCCCTCCATGGGTCTATCCTAGGAGCAAAAACAGTAAAAAGAATTATACAATGACGGCAACAACCCCGACCCGGTTGTGCGGCCATACAAAGAATATTATTACATCAATTTACATGTTACAAATGAATGAAAGAAAAACAACGCTCATCTCACATCCAACCCGGCCATTCACCCGCGACAATCCAATCCATTCATATCCACAAACCAACAGCAATCACAGATCATGTATAACCCCGACTAATCGTCTTATAGCGATTAGCCGACGTTCAATACATGCAAGCATTACAGATATAACCGATGTAGTTAAAGCGTAGTGAAGTTCCGAAAAAAAACGGATTTATAGGCCCACAAAAGCAAATTTTAGTTCTGGAAAATCTGGGCATATATTATATATCCTAAAAATCCCAAAAACAACACAGTAAGACACTGCACGAAAATCGATGCAGAGAGGGCATCAAACCGCGGCGCTTCCGCGGCACGAGCCTACCTCGTGCGGCGGAAGCGCGGCGGTTTGGATGATTCTCTGTCTCGTTTTTCTTGTGTGTTTTTAAAAAACCCTGAGATGAATTTACAAATATAAAGTTTTCTATTTTGAGCAGAAAAAATTTCAACAGAAACTAGGGTTTTTCAAAGTTCGGTTTTTGGATTTTTTCGGTTTCGAAACTTCGTTACACTTCACTACCTAGCTAGTTTGAGTTTAGTTAGGCTCTGATACCACTGTAAGTCCACGTTGCCCACCCCGGTACTTGCGGGGAGGCGGAAAACATAATAAAAAACGGATTTTTAATGACTTAGGCAACATGGACCTTGCTTATGAGGATCTTTGCTAAACTAAAACTAGCAAACCCTAACTACAAAGTAGCTAAGTGATGGAAAGGTTATACCTTTGGTCTTTAGTCCTTCTCTCCTTGCTCGTCGGAACGGTAGAAAGACCTCACCTTGCTAGTCTCCTTCCGTCAAAGAACGATCCACCCGAAAGCCTCGACCTTTAGCTTCAACTCCAAGCTAGGAGTAACTAGAGTGCAAGAAATGCTAAGACTTGAACCCTAGAAGTGAGTAGAGAAGATCAAGTGAAGGTTTTTCTCAAACTTTTTGTTTCTCAACACATGAGAGGGAGAGAGCTTGAGGGAGAGGATGAGCAAGAGAGAGAAAAGATATGATAGAATGATAAATTAGTGAGCCATTCTCACTAATATGTGTGAGTTATTTTAATTGTATAATTAGCTTGAAAATTGTCATGGTAAATCATGAGGTGACCATTATCATTTCATTATAAATGCAAATTGCAAGAATCAAAGAGCATCTTCCAAATGAAATGATCATGGTCAAATTGTCAACTTGGTCAACAAGTCAACAAAGTCAAAGTGTCAACAACAACAACCATGCACAATAATTAAGCTAATTATTAATTAACAATAACACACACAAAAACAATAGGGTTAATAAAATGACAATAGTCATTAACCCTAAACAAGGTCCTCTCCCTCAATCTCAAGCAACTGTGCATACGCACCCGCATTCGTGATCCGAGGAACACGAACACAATGAGAAAAACCAATCTCAAATCATATACTAGGATCCGGCTTAAACCAAAGCCCGCTAGTATAAACTGTCCGGACAGCAACCGTGCAGAAGTGCGCGGATGCGAACGAACCCTGTCGCAAAACCATGCGACCTCTACTCGTTTTGCCTAAAGGCGAATAGCTCTCTGTGTGGGACTCTAAAGACTCGACACTACGCTGGCAGTGGGTTTAACCACAGACCGCAAGCGGCACTAGCTGTACGTAACGGTCCCCAGGTAGATGTCGATAAGAAGACTGACGAGGTGAACCCCATCTGCACTCCTACTGAGCCTGTATGTGACAATCTCCGTACAGTCCGGTCTGTTCGTCTGATACATCGCATGGCGGGCCTAGGGGGGCGGTGAACGTCAGTCCCCTAATAGCGGTACAAGTCGTGTCGGAGTGAAGCCCAGAACACCCTGAGATAACACTGGAAGCCTACCAGCATATCTCGCTTGCCCTGGCCAGGGACTACTCGTGTAATGGCTCTCCTGGACACAGCGCGATGTCAACCCCCAATACCGGGAGAGACGAATCCTGTCTAACCGTCACTGCCTCCAAGTGCTTCGGGACTGCACCCAAAAACTACCTGTTTGCACGACTCCTCTGAGCCGTGGTAGGGTAGCAATCAAAGTGCAGTGGGAACACACTCGAGGCGAAGTGACAGTGTCAAGTCAGCGGACTAAGCTGTACTCATGTCACCTGGGAACTGATAACTGACGATAGGTATATTACCAACCAACAGTTCCCGACGAGTCCTGTCCAGTGTACTCGTAACCTAACGAGCACCCGCATACTATCCCAAGTACGACGTACTAACGGCTGTGGGACAGACCGTCTCCCACACTGGGATGAGAAGCGCATACGCTGGTCTACTCCGGAGTATCGATGCCCTGTCTCGATAGTCCAACGACCAGGGACCAGTATAAGGATGTGCTTATAGATTACCCAGCTCCCACGAGTGCGAGCGCCATCACAACGCTGGTAATCAAGCAAAGATCCTAAGGGCTCTACTAATATGTATACCTGCAATATGCTAAAAGAAACACATGCACATATTAAAGTAGAGACAAACCAAGTAGCATACTACCATTTCGAGCAAGATTGTATATACAACTGTGAATATCCCAAGCTTCCATTAAGTAATATACAAACTAGTATGATACAGTAATGGCCTCTAGGGCATATACACTAACAAAGTCATCATGCTTAACTCATGTAGAGAATTAACCAAAGTGTAAGGTTAAGGGTTGGGTTAAGAAATATCCTAAGGAATGACAAAAGGGTTGACTTTGTCAATGTGTCTACAAGCTTCAAGCAAGCTTGAGAATTTTGACTAAGTCACCTCACTTTTGTTATTCTTTAAGAAATAAATAAACCCTAATTTAACCTTAATATGGTTTAAGTCTCATACACCCATCTTGTTTGTATTATCAAGCATGACACAAACTTGTACACTTGCATATATCACATATATACAAAGTGCACAATCTTGTGAGAAAAGAAATCATAAGTGAGCAATACTATTTAATGTAATGTAATATATCAAATATATAATTGTACATTAAATTATTAAATCAACTCTTGATTTAATAATCCGGCTATAACCGACTAATATCATGTGTAACAACTTATCGAATCACACTTGATCTGATAACCCGGCTATATAGCATATAACCGACCAATGTCACATGTCACGAGAATAGAATACGGTATCACATATCGTATTAGTCTCGGTCCTGCATATATCACATATATGCTCCTACTCCGTTTCGCTTGAGCCAGGAAACCCCTGTGTAGGACTCTAAAGACTCGTCAATACGCCGGCAGTAGGTGATGATCATATCAAACACCCACAAGCCGCAAGCGGTCTGCTAAACGTAACGGCCACCAGGGTATTGAGCGATCAGAAGATCAACAAGCAATCCTGCTCACACTCCTGCGAATCCAATCAATAACACTACCGTACAGTCCGGTCTCTTTGTCTGATATGTCGCATATCTCGTCTAGGGGTGGTAAACGTCAGACCCTAGTAACTCGATAAGTCGTGTCGATATGAGGCTCATACTGGTCGAGAAACTACTGATAACACTTACCAGTATATCTCTGAAGTAGCCTTGGTCAAGGTCTTCGTGTTATAGCAACCGAGAACAATGCAACATCAACTCCCTATACGGAGAGAGATGAAACCCCTCCTATCGCTCATTGCCTCCATGTGACTCGGGACTGTACCCAAAAGCCACCGTTTTGCATGTTCTCTTGAACGTGGTAAGGTGGAAATCAAAGCACAGTGGGAATCACACAAGACTCTATGACGATCTTGGGTCTACAGACTAACCTGTACCAGTGTCACCAGAGAACTGCCATCTGACGTAGGTATAATACCATCTGGGAGTTCTCGGCGAGTCCGTCCAGTGTACCCAGTCTCCACTGAGCACCCGTATACTATCTCTGATGTCAAACAATAATGGATATGGGATCATCCATCGCCCATCTACATGGGTCGAGAAGCTATACGCTAGTCTACTCTGGTATATCGATGGCCTGTCTCGATACACCTACGACTAGGAACATTTGAAGGATATACTTAGCGACTACACTGTCCCCACTAGTATGATCTGCATCATAATCCTGGTAGTCAAGAACTCATCCTAAGGGCTTTATCAACATATAACATAGAGACAATCAGAGTACATGTTAAGATAAAGAGCAACCAGATAGCATACTATCTTGTCGAGCAAGAAAGTCCTCCCTATATATTGTTTGATATATGTATGCCCTAGAGGCCATTATGTGATAGTGTATGTACTAATGTCTATATATATATATATATATATATATTCAGAGGACGGTCTTGCTCGACATGATAGTATGCTATCTGGTTTCTCCTTATCATATGTTCACTTGATCATGTTTATATTCATTTTAGTACATGTTGATAAAGCCCTAAGGATATTGGCTTGACTACTGAGATTATGATGTGGATCATACTAGTGGGACACCTGTAGTTTATAAGCATATCCTTAAAATGTTCCTAGTCGTAGGTATATCGAAACAGGGCATCGATATTCCAGTGTAGACTAGCGTATGCTATTCTTGTTCCATATGATGGGCGATGGATGATCCCATATCCATCTGGTATGCTGACACCGAAGATTGTATACGGGTGCTCAGTGAGACTGGGTACACTGAACGGACTCACCGAGAACTCCTATGTGGTATTATATCATACGTCGGATAGCAGTTCTCAGGTGACACTGGTACAGGTTAGTCTGTAGACCCGAGATCGCCATAGAGTCTTGTGTGTCCTCCCACTGTACTTTGATCTCCACCCTACTACGGCTCTATTGAGTCGTACAAACAGGTGGATTTTGGGTACAGTCCCGAGGCATATGGAGGCAGTGAGCGATAGGAGGGGTTTCGTCTCTCCCGATATTGGGAGTTGATGCTGTGCTGTGCACGATTGGCTATAACAGAAAGTCCCTAGACAGGGCTGCTGAGATATTACTGATAAGTGTTATCAGTAAGTTTCTCGATCTGTTATAGACCATATACTGGCATGACTTATTGAGTTATTGGGGTCGACGATTCCGTCCCTAGACTCGATATGCAGCATATCTGACGAAGAGATCGGACTATACGGTAAGTGTTGCCAGTTGGATTGACGGGAGTTTTGACAGGTTCGCTTGTTCTTCTTTTGATCGCTCAATACCGTGGTGGCCGTTACGTTTAGCTGACCGCTTGCGGCTAGTAGATGTTTGATATGATCATCGCCTACTGCTGGCGTATTGACGAGTCTTAGAGTCCCACATAGAAGTTTCTCGGCTCAGGCGAAACTGTTAGTTGTATCTATGCCCTAGAGGCCAGTATTGTACAGATGATGTATATAATATTGGATGCTTGGACATATATAGAGAGGACTTTCTTGCCCGATATGATAGTACGCTATCTTGTTGCACTTTACTTTAACATGTATACATGTCTCTTTATACTGTCTTATAGTTACATGTTGGTAAAGCCCTTAGGATGTGTACTTGACTACCTGGACTATGATGCGGATCATACTAGTGGGGATATGGTAGTCCATAAGTACATCCTTTAAGGTCCCTAGTCGTGGATGTATCGAGACGGGGCATCGATATACCAGTGTAGACTAATGTATACGCTTCTCGACCCATGAGATGGGCGATGGATGATCCCATATCCATTGGTGTTTGACATCAGAGATGGTATACAGGTGCTCAGTGGAGACTGGGTACACTGGACGGACTCACCGATAACTCCCAGATGGTATTATACCTCACGTCAGATGGCAGTTCTCTGGTGACACTTGTGCAGGTTAGTCTGTAGACCCGAGATCGTCATAGAGTCTCGTGTGATTCCCACTGTGCTTTGATTTCCACCTTACCACATCCATGAGGGCGTGCAAAACGGTGGTTTTTGGGTACAGTCCCGAGTCACATGGAAGCAATGAGCGATAGGAGGGGTTTCGTCTCTCCGGGTATTGGGTGTTGATGTTGCGCTATGCTCGATTGGCCGTAACAGGGAAGTCCCTGGCCTGGGCTGATTCAGAGATTTACTGATAAGTGTTACCAGTAGTTTCTCGACCCGTTATGAGCCTCACATCGGCACGACTTATCGGTTATTGGGGTCTGACGTTAACCACCCCTAGACTTGATTTGCGACATATCAGACGAGGAGACCGGACTGTACGGGAAGTGTTACCGGCAGGCTTTTACTGGAGTTGGAGCGGGCTTGCTTGCTGATCTTCTGATCTCTCAATACCCGGGTAGCCGTTACGTCCAGCTAGTACCGCTGACGGCTTGTGGGTGCTTGATGTGATCATCACCTACTGCCTGCGTATTGACGAGTCTCTGGAGTCCTACATAGAACTTTTACTGGCTCAGGCAAAATGAAATAGGAGTGCATATATGATATGTGCGGGACCGAGAATAATGCGTTTATGTGATATATTATATTCTCGTGACTTTTTGTATCGGTCGGTTATATATGATATGACCGGGTTATCGAATCAAGTGTTGATTCGATAAGTCGATACGATGAATGTTAGTCGGTTATATGAGAAATAACCGGATTATTAAGTCGAGTGTTGATTTAATAATTAAGTGTATAATTGTATATTAGATATACTAGTTTACATTTACTAACACATGTTCACTTAGTGTTTTTTCTCACTTGTACACATTTTTACTATAAATATGATATATATGTAAATGTGTTGTATTTTTGTATCATGGTTGATGATACACTATACATGGGTGTATGAGACTTACACTATGTTAATTTTATTTTGGGTTTTTAATATCTAAAGTAATTACAAAATCAAGAGGAGGATTAGAAAATGCATGAAGCTTGTGGAAGCTTGTGGATGCATTGACTAATTCAACTTGGTTTTGTTTTTACTATGGATATTTCTTAACCCAACCATAAAGATTAGCCTAGGGTTAAGTCTCTAAAAGAGTTAGTATATGATACTCTCTCACCATGGTTAGCCATGACACTTAATCATTATCCTCATTTTCTTTTCTTTGGTTCATCATCTTCTTCTTCATTGATCCAAAGAGAAAAAGAAAACTAGGGTTTGATCCAAAGTGAGAAAGGTTGTGAGAAACAAAAATCCAAAGAGAACTCACTTCCTATTTCTCCATCCTCTACTAGACTAGCACTTTAGTTTAGGGTGTTTACTTCACTAATTCTCAAGTTAGTGAAGTAGGAGCTTGAGTCGGAATTCCCTCGGCGTAGATCATCTTCGGCCTCGGAAACTTCAAGCAAGGTCGCATCCTTCGCGTCGTGAAGCCATGCAAGTGCCCGGGAGAATCTTGATCGCAGCTAAGGGACTTCAACAAGGTGCAAATGAAGTGGAGGACCGATCTACAAAGGTTGTATATCGCGTTCCCTTTAGTGTAAAGTTGTTTACTTGCCACTAGTTTCGCCTAAACTCTAGTTAACGATCTTGCTTAGGGTTGTGCGGCACATAAAATTTTAATTTTGGCATGGTCGATGCTTGTAGAGCCTTGTTAGTGTGCCTAGTAACCCTACAGAAACGAAGTGGTGCGCATATGAGATATGTGCAGAAGCTCGATTAAATACGAGTATATGATACTGAATTTTAATCGGGCGTTTTATATTAGTCTGGTCATATGAGATATGACCGGTTTATTAAATCAAGTGTTGATTTAATATTGACTTTTATCTCATTTATTTAAACCCTTTTCTTTTGATGGATGCATGCATGTATATGTACATGATGATGTGCATACACACATACATGCATGCATTTGTATCATGATTGATGATACAAATTAGATGGAAATATAAGAATCACATGGTTCATAATTTAATATATTGATATTTTTGAATTAAGTTGAAGATAAAGGAAAATAGATAATGACTCATTTCTTTTCTAATGACTCATTTCTTTTCTAATGACTCATTTCTTCTACCCTCTTCCATTGTTGACTTTGACTTAACCATGGTTTATTTTCCTTTTCCTTTTAACTCATGAGAAAATATCTAGATATTATATTTAACTATGGTTTCTATTATGATATTTATCTCTCTCTCTCTCATTTTCTTTTTGCATTATTCATCCAAAAGAAAAAATATCAAGCCATCTTCTTCTTCCTCTCTCTAGCTCTCTCTTGAGTTCTAAATTGAGTTAGATTAATAAAAAGAAAAGGTATTAAGTGAGATTAGCAACCACTTCATTATCCTACACAATCCTTACTACTTTGTGTAGGGTGTTTTGCTTCAAGGATTTCAAAGATCAAGTGAAGAAACAAGCTTTGAGCAAAGGACTTCGGGTGGATCGTCGTGGACTTGGAGGTGATCAAGCGAGCCGTTCCAAACAAAAGGAGATCTAAGGAGTCACCCTAGGAGGTCTACAAAGGTTGTAGTCTCTCCACTTAGTGTAAATTATCTTTTAGATGTGATACTTTTAATTGTTACTTCATAATTCTAGTTCGATTCCTAGTTTAGTTTACTTAGCACCTCATAAATTTAAAGTTATGCCATGTGTGATGCTTCCAAACCCTAAACGAGGTGTTAAGGAAACCCTACAGTGGTATCAGAGCCAAGCTAGAGCTTTGGAGTAACCTAGACGACGTTAAAAACCTCGAACGAACGAAACACAATGGCCGGGGGTGCTCTCTGGAAATTTTTCTAAAACGTGGATTTTTTCACATTAAAAATACTTTAAAAAATTCAGCAGGGTATTTTATGGGCCTATAAGTAGTACGACGCCCTAACTCATCCGTACGACCACTGAACCGTGGCCATAGTGGCCTTTCTGCGGCGGTTCAGCGGCGCAGTAGGTGGGTCAAGGGCCGTATCTTCTTATGCAGGCCCGTATGTATTTTGTACAGTTACTGGTATTTTTTAAAGCTGATCAGGTGTTGAGCTTTCTGAGAAGTCTGTGGGTATTTAATCTTTCGATCGAATATTTTAACTGCGCCTAGTTTATTAGTATGTGATACAATAATTGGAATCTACAAATTTGTTTGTTGCGTGTAAATCTAGCAGTTCGGTCTCGGGAATAAACGGAAATCTTGTTGAGTTATCCGGTTTGTTTTGAAAAGGTGTTTTCTTGGATGAGACCCAAATGCGAGCTTTACATTGTTAGTCATGAAATCTTGTATATGTGATATTCCGGGTTTGTGTTGTCTAAAGACAGTTATGATTCCAATTGTTGTAGTTTTTCATTTTATTTCTCTGTGACCGTAAGTGTAGTATGTAGTTGTATTGCCGGTTTTCGTTGCTATACATCAACGACGATCGGTGTATGCATACTTACTTACGTTGATGATATTTGATATTATGTGTCGATGAGATTTGATGTGCAGGATTGACGTGAATGAATAGCCAGGGGTTTTATGTGAGATGAGAGTTTTCTTTTCATTCATGTAAAATTAAACTGTATGTAATATTCTTTTATTTGGGGCACTTCCGGGCTAAGGTTGATGTCACCGGTGTTATATATTATTTATTTTTCCGCATTAGGATAGACCCAAGGAGGAGGGCACAAGTGACCGGGTTCTAGGGTTCAGTGGGAGGCCATCTCGAGGAGTCGAGACCGGGTCTCCTAAACTCCAGAATTGGTAGGGTCACTTGCCGCTCTCGTAGGGGTCTAAGGGTGTGGGCTTGGCTATTCATCGCGACCGTGGAATCCGAATTTTTATTGCTGGATAAATACAAAGTACGGACCTCCTAGATATCCTATATTAAATGTGCTTCTGCTGCTTTTATTATCTGATGTGATCATTTAATATATATCTGAGACGAATGCGATATTATATATATGATATATAATAGATGTTACTTATGTTTTGCACCCGCGCTAACCCCGTCCTGGTATGCCGTTAGTTAAGTAACCTAACGGTGCATATCAGGACTTTGTGGCGAATGCGAGTGGCATAAGCGTACGTTATATTTTCGTTTCTTTCTGTAATGGCTTAGGATTTAAATGATGGGACTGCATTAATGAGATTAATGTAAAAGTTAAATGAACCTAAAAAGATGTTGTAGAATCGGATTTTAAACACACTCCGCCTTTTATGAAAAAGCAAGTTTCAAAATGCGGAGCTTAAGCCACTCCTTTTTAAACCCATTGGATTCTACAACAATGTCAAGTTCAAAGCGTTAAAATTTTTCTTAAAACCTATCTGCAGCCCTCCCTTATTTTAGGAAGTAGAGTACTTAGTATTTGTGCTGCTTATTTTGACTTTAGTTAAGGCGCAGTGTACGGTAGCTAAGTGATGTCTTCCTACGCTGCATATGATGCAGATTAGTTAGGCATTCATATGATTATGTTGACTTTAGTTAAGGGTCATATGGATAGGTCTACTTAATCACGAAATGACGGGAAGAACTTGACTAGTACTTATGATATGTTGACTTTAGTTAAGGTCGTGAGTACTAGGGGTAAAAATCATATCGGGAATTTCAAGAGTTGAAATTTACAATGAGATTGTATACCTTCTATATGATAGTAGGATCCCGATCCCACTGCGAGCAAAAGTTTCTCCCGGGAGAATTTTGCACTTTACAATTAGCTAACCCAGTAGGTGTCGAGAAAGGTGTCAAACGGGGCTACGCCTCTGGGAAGACGAGGTTTATTTCAATTAGGTCCGTGCGAAAGCACGGGGAACCTCCCTCAAGTACCGGCACCGGCCTGGCCGAACGGTTAGCGAAGTTGTAGAATGTAATTAATCCCGGCTAGTTTTCTTTTTAAAAGGTTTTAAAGAAAATTTGAAAAATACAGTGGGAGACATCGATTAGACAAGATAATAACCAATCTAATCATTCCAAGAGCTTTTCGCTGAGTGTATTCTTCTCTCTCTCTTAACAGCAGATTCAAATGTCAGGACTTAAACTTCTATTAGATAAAAACAAGCTGAATAGGACCAATTATAAAGACTGGCTGAGGAATCTAAACATTGCCTTGACTTATGATAAAGTATCATATGTCCTCACAGCTCCAACCCTGTCTACCCTAGGTCCTAAACCTTCAGTTGCGGATAAGGAAATCCGCAAGACATGGGACGCTGACTGTGCCACAGCTAAATGCCTCGCGCTAGTATCGATGGATAACACACATCAGAAGCAGCACGAGAATATGGACGTACAAGCCATATTCCTCCATACAAAAGAGTTGTATGAAGAGCAATCTCGCGTATTACGATACGAAGCATCTAGAAAACTGTTTCAGATGCGAATGACCGCTGGCACAGCAGTAGGAGACCATGTTATGAAGATGATAGCTCTCATAGAAAAGCTTGAGGACCTTGGGTGGACAATGGACAATGAACAATATACAGATATTAACCCTAACCATTCAACTAACCTTAGTTTATTCTCTACACCTAACTATGGTTGAAATTATGATAAGTATGATTTTGTTTTCTATTTTAAAATAACTTATCGTATTTCTTTTCTTCTTCTTCTTCTTCAAGAAGAAGAAAGCTTGCAACCATCAATGGTGACTTGATGAAATGAGTGAGAAATCCAATTCTAAAGTGAACCCACTTCCTATTTCTTCATCCTCTACCACTTGCCAAGTAGTATAGGGTGTTTTCTTCACAAGTTTCATGACTTGGTGAAGTTGGAGCTTGATCTTGTGTTGCCTCGACGTAGATCATCTTCGGCGTCGAAGTCGACGACCTAGCACACCCATTTCTCCGATGAAGCCGACGCTAGAGCCCGGGATTCGATGATCGCAGCGAGAAGACTTCATCGCGGAGCCATGGAGGTGGAGAAATGGATCTACAAAGGTTGTATTTCCATTTACCCTTTAGTTAAGTTGTTAATTAGTTGCAGGTTTCGCCTAAAATTCTAGTTAAGGATCTAGTCTAGGGTTTCTCGGCACCGTAAAATTTGAAATTGGCATGGTTGATGCCTTGTGAGACCCCTTAAGCATGCCTAGGAACCCTACAGTGGTATCAGAGCCTAGCTAGAGCCTTAGGCGAAGTGTAGACGACGTTTGAAATCCAAACGAACATCGAAACCCTAACCAAATTGCTCTCTGGACTTTTTTCAAAAACTGGGTTTTTTCCAGATTAAAAATATGCAGAAAATTAAGCAGGGGCTTATATGAATTACTGTGAAATATGGGGGCCTAATTCAATTAAACCACCGCGGAACTGCGGCACGAGCCTGGCATGTGCGGCGGTTCCGCGGCCGTACGGTCTTCTCTTGCATTGAGTTTTGCACAGTAATTCTTATTTTCTGGTGCTGAGTTTTCTGGGAATTTTTAATTTGCACTCAAGAGTTAAGTTTTCTGGGATGTTTTGGGGCTTCGATGATTCGATTGGAAATTTCAAATTTTGTCTATGTGCTTTTCTGGGTAATTTTAGAATATGTTAAAAAGTTCGACCGGATATAAATACCCACTTTTTCCCCTGTCGGGAAATTTCCAAGTGTTGGATCTTTCCGTAGTTTAATAACGTTCTAAGTAGTGCAAGTAACGCGATGGACCCTCTATAAGACAACAAACCTTAACTCGATTATGTGACCGTCTTGAACTGCCCTTTGAACCTAAGGGTTTGGGGCAGTACGGCGTGCCACATGTGAGGCGTTGGCTTGACCCTTCTATGGCTGGACCGTTGGTACTGAGGCATGAACTGGATGTTTTTAAACCTATTTCATGTGTTGATTTGTTTCGGGAAAACTTGGGTGTTTGACTGTTCGATCGGAAAGTTTGATATTTTCTGTTTATCTGGAATAGGATACAATAATTGGAATTCACAAGAAGTTATGAGATAACTGAATGAATGTTATAAATCTAGCACTTTAGTCTCACTTGATCGGTTGCCATGGAATTTTGATGCGATCAAAAGTCCGTCGCAATCTCGTAGCGTACGCAGATACTCGCCGGATAAACTTAATAGACAGCTACACCCCATAGCCCCGACCAAGTGACTGTAGGAGAACCCCGTCGCCGAAAGCATCCGTACGGGTGCTCGCTGCAGCGGTGTTCCTCCTTGGTGCACTTCGTCGACGGTATCAGGGGTGCGGCTGCCTACTGAAGTTTGCGACGAGCATTCGATCAGAATTTCGGGAATCTTGTTGAATTGCCTGACTTGATATTGAAAAGTGTTTTCGATAATGAGACTAAAATGCGGGGTTTATAATTGTTAGGCATGCGATGTCTAAGGAATTCATTTGATTAGGCATGCGATGTCTATGCAAGCTGCGGATTCCAACTGTTGTAGTTTTACATTTTCTTTTCTACGACCGTAAGTGTAATATGTGATATTGCCGGTTTCATTGCTATATGTCAACGACAATTGGGATACGCATGTTTACTTATGCTGATGACATGTGTTGTTATGTGTTGCCGGATATGTTATATTGGATTGTCGTGTTTGAATAGTCTAGGGTTTCTCGGCACCGTAAAATTTGAAATTGGCATGGTTGATGCCTTGTGAGACCCCTTGAGCGTGCCTAGGAACCCTACAATTCTGCAGTCTCTCCCCTCCACCTTTGCTCAATTCATAGTTAACATCAACATGCACAACATGGAGAAGGAACTACCTGAACTCCTTAATATGTTAATGAGTGCAGAGAGCACGCTGAAATCAGTAAAGACTCCCTTTTGGTATGTTGGGCCATCATCCTCCTCTCGCCCGAAGGCTAAGGCCAAGGGAAAGATGAAGAAGAAACCCACCAAACCTAAGGGTGGAGTCAAAAAGGTTAAGGGGAGAGACAAATCCAAGGTTGGGGAATCAGGGAAAGGAGAATGTTTCCACTGCAAAAAGACGGGACACTGGAAGCGGAACTGTACTGAGTACCTTGAACTCAAGGAGAAGTATGGTGATGCTTCAGCTTCAGGTGTGTTCGTAGTTGAGAACTGTTTTTCTATTAACTCTGTTTCCTGGGTATTAGATACCGGTTCAGGTTCTCATATTTACAATTCTGTGCAGGCGTTGAGAAATAGCAAAGTTTTGAAGAAAGGTGATCATACTCTCCAGGTTGGAAATGGTTCCAATGTAAATGCAGTTTCAGTGGGAGAGTATCACCTAGGGTTGCCGTCGGGTTGTATATTGGTTTTGAACCCGTGTTATTTTATGCCAAGTATGCTTTGTAATATTATATCTGTTTCCTTGTTGGACAATGAAGGGTATCATTTTGCTGTGCAACATAATGTTATGAACATTAGACTTAATCAAGAGTTGATTGGTTGTGGTACACTAAATAATGGGATATACGTCCTTAATCAACACACAGTTTTCAACGCTCAACACACAAATAAAAGAAAATTTTCAGAAATAATTGAAGTTTTTCTTTGGCATTGTAGACTTTGTCATATTAATGAAACAAGACTAAACAAGCTTCATAAAGATGGATATTTAAATTCTTTTGAGTATAAATCTTATGCAACTTGCCAGTCTTGTATCAAAGGTAAAATGACCAAAACTCCGTTTACACGACACGGAGAAAGAGCTACTGAGCTCCTAGGCCTCATACATAGTGATATATGTGGGCCAATGTCTACACATGCAAGAGGCGGATTTTCATACTTCATAACCTTTACTGATGATTTCTCAAGATTCGGTCATGTGTATTTGATAAAGCATAAGTCTGAAGCTTTCGAGAAATTCAAGGAGTATAAACATGAAGTAGAAAACCAAACAGGAAAGAGTATCAAGATACTTCGATCAGATCGAGGTGGAGAGTACTTAAGTACTGAGTTCTTGGACTTCCTAAAAAAGAATGGGATTCTCTCTCAGCTCACTCCACCTTACACACCACAGCACAACGGTGTGTCAGAGCGGCGGAATCATACCCTATTAGATATGGTACGATCCATGATGAGTGATTCTGAGTTACCTCTCTCGTTTTGGGGGCATGCATTGGAAACATCAGCTTTTTTGTTAAACAAAGTTCCAACCAAGACCGTGTCTACCACTCCATATGAGATATGGCATAGGAAGAAACCATCTCTTAAAAGAGTTAAGATTTAGGGTTGTCCGGCTTTTGTCAAAAAGCAGAATCCAGACAAACTCGAGATACGATCAGACAAATATATATTAGTGGGATATCCAAAACATTCGTTTGGGTGTCTTTTCTACCACAAGGAGGAACAAAAGGTGTTTGTTTCTCAATATGACACCTTTTTAGAAAATAAAATTTTTACAAATGATGCTGATGGCAATGTGGTAGATCTAGAAGAGGTTCTAGAAACACAAGTTACAAATGACGACTTGGTTGAACCTGATGTTACAACAGAATTAAATGAACCTCGGCCACTCCGCAGATCTGGTTGGACTTCTCGCCCACCAGAGAGATACTACGGTTTTCTCATTGATGGTGATAAAGAAGATTGCATCATGGATGATGATGATCCTGCCAGTTTTCATCAGGCTATCACGAGTGGTGACTCTGTGAAATAGCTGGATGCCATGAGATCCGAAATAGAGTCTATGTACACCAACAAAGTATGGACTTTAGAAGATGTACCCTCCGGGATAAAACCTGTGGGTTGCAAATGAATCTTTAAAAGAAAGATCGGTGTAGATGGACAGGTAGAGACCTATAAAGCAAGGTTGGTAGCGAAAGTTTTTCGTCAAAGACCAGGTTTGGACTATGACGAGACTTTCTTTCCGGTAGCCATGCTCAAATCCATTCGGATCCTACTTGCTATTGCTGCTCACTACAACTATGAAATCTGGCAGATGGACGTTAAAACAGCATTTCTAAATGGTGATTTAGATCAATGCGTTTATATGGATCAGCCAGAGGGCTTCATTGACAGTGGGAGCAGCGGAAAAGCATGTATGTTGCTTAAATCCATTTATGGATTAAAGCAGGCATCACGGAGTTCGAACATCTGTTTTGATGATGTTATCAAAGAGTTTGATTTCATCAAAAATCCAGATGAACCTTGTGTTTATAAGAAGACTGTAGGGAGAAATGTCGCGTTCATCGTATTGTACGTGGATGACATACTTCTGATAGGAAATGACATTCCTATGCTACAGTCGGTAAAATCATTCTTATCATAAAGGTTCTCCATGAAGGACCTGGGTGATGCCACATACATATTGGGCATACGGATCTATAGGGATAGATACAAACGGTTATTGGGATTGTCCCAAACCAAGTACATTAACACCATCCTAAAGAGATTTAGTATAGAAGACTCCAAGCGGGGTGCCTTACCCGCTTGCCACGGAGTCACTCTCTCAAAATACGATTTCCCAAAGTCTAATATAGAGAGAGCTCGCATAAGCATTATTCCCTATGCTTCGGCAGTAGGATCGATAATGTATGCGATGTTATGTACACGCCCTGATGTTGTTTATGCACATACTATAGTAAGCAGGTATTAGTCAAACCCAGGGGAGAATCATTGGATTGCTGTGAAGAACATTCTTAAGTACTTACGAAGGACTAAAGAATTGTTCTTGGTGTATGGTAATGAGGATCTCCAAATGGAGGCCTTTACCAATTCGAGCTTCCAGAGTGACAAGGATGGCAGCAAGTCTATCTCAGGGGTTGCATTTACCCTCAATGGAGGGACGGTGAGTTGGAAGAGTTCCAAACAGGATACCGATGCAGACTCAACGATGGAAGCTGAGTACATTGCTGCAAAGGATGCTACCAAGGAAGCCGTCTTGATGAGGAAGTTCATCTCGGAGCTAGGAATAGTTCCAACCAGTATTGATCCAATACCTTTGTATTGTGACAATAATGAGGCTATAGCATTGGCCAAAGAGCCCAGGTCCCATCAGAAGTCCAGACACATCCTGAGGCGATATCATCTGATCCGGGAGATAGTTGATCGCCACGAGATCGAGATCAAGAGAGTAGATACAAAGGATAACACTGCGGATCCATTCACAAAGGCCCTCCCTCAGCCGCAGCATGAGCGACTTTTTGAGATGTTGGGTATGAGATACGCCAATAATTGGCCTTAGTGCAAGTGGGAGATTGTTGGATATATGTATGCCGTAGAGGCCATTATGTGATAGTGTATGTACTGATGTGTATATATATATTCAGAGGAAAGTCTTGCTCGACATGATAGTATGCTATCTGGTTTCTCTTTATCATATGTTCACTTAATCTTGTTTATATTCATTTTAGTACATGTTGATAAAGCCCTAAGGATATTGGCTTGACTACTGGGATTATGATGTGGATCATACTAGTGGGACACCTGTAGTTTATAAGCATATCCTTGAAATGTTCCTAGTCGTAGTTATATCGAAACAGGGTATCGATATTCCAGTGTAGACAAGCGTATGCTATTCTTGTTCTATATGATGGGCGATGGATGATCCCATATCCATCTGGTGTGCTGACACCGAAGATTGTATACGGGTTCTCAGTGAGACTGGGTATACTGAACGGACTCACCGAGAACTCCTATGTGGTATTATATCATACGTTGGATAGCAGTTCTTAGGTGACACTGGAACAGGTTAGTCTGTAGACCAGAGATCGCCATAGAGTCTTGTGTGTCCTCCCACTGTACTTTGATCTCCACCCTACTACGGCTCTACTGAGTCGTACAAACAGGTGGATCCTGGGGACAGTCCCGAGGCATATGGAGGCAGTGAGCGATAGGCGGGGTTTCGTCTCTCCCGGTATTGGGGTTGATGTTGTGCTGTGTACAATTGGCTATAACAGGAAGTCCCTGGCCAGGGCTACTTAGATATCACTGATAAGTGTTATGAGTAAGTTTCTCGATCTGTTATATACCATATACCGGCATAACTTATTGAGTTATTAGAGTCGACGATTCCATCCCTAGACTCGATATGCAGCATATCTCACGAAGAGACCGGACTGTACGGTAAGTGTTGCCAGTTGGATTGACGGGAGTTTTGACAGGTTCGCTTGTTCTTCTTCTGATCGCTCAATACCCAGGTTGCCGTTATGTTTAGCTGACCACTTGCGGCTAGTAAATGTTTGATATGATCATCACTTACTGCTGGCGTATTGATGAGTCTTAGAGTCCCACATAGAAGTTTCTCGGCTCAGGCGAAACGAAGTGGTGCGCATATGAGATATGTGCGGTAGCTCGATTAAATACGAGTATATGATACTGAATTTTAATCGGGCGTTTTATATTAGTCGGGTCGTATGAGATATGACCGGTTTATTAAATCAAGTGTTGATTTAATATTGACTTTTATCTCATTTATTTAAACCCTTTTCTTTTGATGGATGCATGCATGTATATGTACATGATGATGTGCATACACACATACATACATGCATTTGTATCATGATTGATGATACAAATTAGATGGCAATATAAGAATCACATGCTTCATAATTTAATATATGGATATTTTTGAATTAAGTTAAAGATAAAGGAAAATAGATAATGACTCATTTCTTTTCTAATGACTCATTTCTTCTACACTCTTCCATGGTTGATTTTGACTTAACCATGGTTTATTTTCCTTTGCCTTTTAACTCATGAGAAAATATCTAGATATTATATTTAACTATGATTTCTATTATGATATTTATCTCTCTCTCTCATTTTCTTTTTGCATTATTCATCCAAAAGAAAAAATATCAAGACATCTTCTTCTTCCTCTCTCTAGCTCTCTTTTGAGTTCTAAATTAAGTTAGATAAATAAAAAGAAAAGGTATTAAGTGAGATTAGCAACCACTTCATCATCCTACACAACCCTTGCTACTTTGTGTAGGGTGTTTTGCTTCAAGGATTTCAAAGATCAAGTGAAGCAATGAGTTTTGAGCAAAGGACTTCGGGTGGATCGTCGTGGACTTGGAGGTGATCTAGCGAGCCGTTCCAAACCAAAGGAGATCCATGGAGCCACCCTAGGATGTCTACAAAGGTTGTAGTCTTTCCACTTAGTGTAAATTATCTTTTAGATGTGATACTTTTAATTGTTACTTCATAATTCTGGTTCGATTCCTAGTTTAGTTTACTTAGCACCTCATAAATTTAAAGTTATGGCATGTGTGATGCTTCCAAACCCTAAACGAGGTGTTAAAGAAACCCTACATACATGTCCAAGCATCCACCACAATATACATCGTATGTACAGCAATGGCCTCTAGGGCATACATATAACTAACAATCTCCCACTTGTACTAGGGCCATCTGTTGTAGTATTACATACCCAACAATCAGCAGTGGTTGAAGTATCCGATACTCAACCATCCCATAAAAGTCTCTCCTGGGAATAGGCCTTTGTGAGTGGATCTGCCCTGTTCTCCTCTGTGTCTACTCTCCTAACCTCGATCTCCCTGGAGATCAACCATCTCCATGATCAGGTGATACTGCCTAAGAATATGTCTGGATCACTGATGGGATGAGGGTTCCTAGGCCAAAGCCACAACTCCATTGTCTCACAATGGTAGGAACGAAGTTCATCTCATGAACTAATATATATCCAGACTACCTCTTTGGTAGCATCCTTGGTAACAATATATCCAGCCTTTATCGTCTAGTATGCCACAGTATCTAGCTTGGAACTCTTCCAACATACCGTCCCTCCACTGAGGGTAAAGACAATGCCTGTGACTGACATTCAGTCGACCATACCACCCTGTAAGGTATCCAGTGATTCTCCCCAGGATCGATTGATACCATCTCCCTACACCTAGTGAGAATCCTAACATACATTTAGATCTATCTCATAGATCCAAAACCCAGGATTTAGGAGACATCACCTTGATCCTATATGGAGAATCCATGTGATAAGAGAAAATTGACCGAGCGTAGCATAGGAAACTCCTTTTCTATCAAGAATATGTCATCCGCGTACAATACGAGGATCATCACCATACTCACTACTACCTTTTTGTCTATACAAGGTTCATCTATCATTTTGATGAAGTCAAACTCTGATCAAGTGATTTAAAATGGAGTGATTTAAATGGAGTGTTTTTGAGGATTTTACAGGTTTTGCTAAAGAGGTCACTCCCGGTGAAGGGATCTCGGCTCTTTCCTTATCAAATAAGGTGCAGGATATTTCACAAATACCACAATGCAAAGCAAAAACCATAAAAGCAATCAAAAGACAAACCGAGGGTTGTAGCTGTAAGTGGACGGCGGCGCCCCGGCCGTCAATCCGATGGCCAAATGCGGAAGCGGTGATAAACTTTAATTTTCTTGAACTGGCAAACCGCCGTGCACTAATACCCGGATCGAACCATTAATTAGTCCTAGCTAACTACAAGATGGGGAAGAGAGATATACAGACAGATCCGAGTCCTCCGGTCTTCTCGTCGTCGTCCCGATCTCCTGCGGAATGTCCTGTCTCCACCTCGTCGCCTGAAGTGCACCACATCGCCTACTTCTTTTACGGGCTCCCACCTCAATGCCGAGGCAACTCGGGCACGAAGCTGGCTAGTCGACGTGCCCAAGATTTGCTGTAGAATATTGTGTAGAACTTGTGTCTCATTTTGGGGTTTATGGAGGTGCCATATGGTGGAGGGATGATACAAGAACTATGTAGAGGGACTTGGGGATTTTGGGAGCATGAAATGAAGCAAAAACCCACACCCAAAGATTTGGACAGCCCACCTTCATGGTGGCCGGCCATCACAAGTGAAGGGGGGAGTGAGAATGGAGAGTGTGTGGCTTGATCAACAATGCAAGAGGAAAAACAATGTTATCATGAAAAGGCAATGATCACAAAATAATTCCAACACTCAACCAACAACCATCACTCATCATCAACCATCATGTCCTCCAAAAGTCAAGGCATGATGAAGCTAGAAGTCAAGGTCAAGGAAAAGCTATCATGATACAACAAAATGCAAAGACCCCCTCCACAATTGCTTATTTGCACAAATGCAAATAAGCCCTCCTCCACCAATCTTCGGCCAATGAACGATACAAAGGAAATTGGCCGAAACGGAAAGCAAACTGGCAACTCCAGAAAACTGGTCCCGTAA
This sequence comes from Agapanthus africanus, assembly GCA_030015575.1. Lineage (NCBI taxonomy): Eukaryota > Viridiplantae > Streptophyta > Magnoliopsida > Asparagales > Amaryllidaceae > Agapanthus > Agapanthus africanus. The sequence goes on from JASDDO010000014.1 coordinate 489,543,261, forward strand.
TAAATTACAGGAAAACCCCGATACTGTGCATACACACCCGCATTTGTATTCCGACCGAAATACAAATGCAATGAGACAAAATCTACACTGTACTATACTAGGATCCAGCTTAAAACAAAGCCGGCTAGTAATATCCGTTCGATCCTGATCCGTGCAATACCGTACGTATCTGATCGAACCCTGCCATATATCCATACGGCCTATAGTACAAACTGTCCGATCCTGATCCGTGCAATACCGCACGTATCTGATCGGACCTTGCCATATCTCCATACGGCCTCTACAGCTTTTCGCCCGAAAGCTGAGTAACTGAATGTTAGGGACTCTAAAGACTCGTCAACACCTTGGTCGTGGATTTAACCACTAGCACGTCAGATGTATAAGCCTATACGTAACGGGCTACCGGGTATTGACTAAAAGGGACGTCTGTGAGCGAACCCAGCCTGACAACCCTACTGAGCCTGACAGTAACAATATCCGTACAGTCCGGTCCGTTCGTCTATGAGTATCGCATGGCGGGCCTAGGGGGTTGGTAAAAGTCAGACCCCCAAAAGCGGTACAAGTCGTGTCTGAGTGTAGCCCAGAACACCCTGAGATACTACTGGAATACCTAACAGTAAATCTCCTTGCCTCGGCCGAGGGCTTCGTGTAATGGCTCTCCTAGACACAGCGCGACCTCACCCCCAATACCGGGAGAGACGAACCCCTGAAGATGCGCTCACTGCCTCTATGTGGCTCGGGACTGCACCCAACTAAAACCTGTTTGCACGACTCCTTTGAGCCGTGGTAGGGTAGTAATCAAAGTACAGTGGGAACTCACACAAGACAAATGACGATCCCCAGGTCGATGAACTAACCTGTACACATGTCACCAGGGAACTGCCATCTGACGTCTGGTATATGACCAACTAGCATGTTCCCGGCGAGTCCTGTCCGGTGTACTCATAACCCAATGAGCACCTGTATACATCTTAGGTGATCCAACAGACACTAGTGGATTGTGAGACCGGCCACCGCCCCTCGTCGGGGTCTCGACTGTATACACTAGTCTACTCTGGAGTATCGATGCCCTGTCTCGAAACTCACACGACTAGGGACCATTTAAGGATATGCTTATAGACTGCCAGCTCCCACGTATATGATCGCCCTCATACTGCTGGTGGTCAAGCAAGAATCCTAAGGGCTCTACCAACGTGTAATAGCGACCTGTATGGTCACCTAAAGCAGTAAACGATGATAAAGGTAAACCAGATAGTATACTATCATCTTGAGTAAGACTGTCCTACCGGGATAGGTCCTCCATCAATCATTACAATCACGTACCTGTGACCTAATAATTGACTCTGAGGGCACTATCTCCAACAATCTCCCACTTGCACTCAAGGCTAATTATTGCGATGTCGCATACTCACAGCCCGTGTGATACCGAACACCCAACTCCTCTATTAGTCAGTCTCACAAAGCTCGTTTGCGAAACTATTGCGTTCGAGGAATAGCCTTAGTGAGTGGATCCGCTTAGTTGTCTCTTTCTATGTCTCTCTATATCTCAAGTTCGCGGAGAAACCCATCTCCCGAAATGAGCAATACCTGTCTCAGAATACGTCTGGATGTCTGATGGGACCTAGCTCATGAATGAACTCCAAATCCAAACTTCTTAGACAGCATCGTCAACTGAACTTAATCAGTATCCTACGCCATGCCTCCCTCAGTATTGCCTTGGATCACCTGTCCAAAATACTGCCCTGTTGGAGATAGTGCCCTCAGAGTCAATTATTGGATCACAGGCACGTGATTGCAATGATTGAGGGGAGGACCTGTCCCAGTAGGACAGTCTTACTCGAGATGATAGTATGCTATCTGGTTTATCTTTATCATCGTGTACTGCTTTAGGTGACCTTACGAGTCGCTATTACACGTTGATAGAGCCCCTAGGATTCTTGCTTGACTACCAGCAGTATGAGGGCGATCATATAAGTGGGAGCTGGGGGTCTACAAGCACATCCTAAAATGGTCCCTAGTCGTAGGATTTTCGAGACAGGGCATCGATACTCCATTAGTAGACTAGTGTATACAGTCGAGACCCCGACGAGGGGCGGTGGCCGGTCTCACAAGCCACTGGTGTCAGTTGGTTCACCTAAGATGTATACAGGTGCTCATTGGGTTATGAGTACACCGGACAGGACTCGCCGGGAACCTGCTAGTTGGGATTATACCAGATGTCAGATAGCAGTTCCCTGGTGACATGTGTACAGGTTAGTTCATCGACCTGAGATCGTCATTTGTCTCGTGTGAGTTCCCACTGTACTTTGATTACTACCCTACCACGACTCAAAGGAGTCGTGCAAACAGGTTTTAGTTGGGTACAGTCCCGAGCCACATGGAGGCAGTGAGCGGATCTTCAGGGGTTCGTCTCTCCCGGTTTTGGGGGTGAGGTCGTGCTGTGTCTAGGAGAGCCAGAACATGAAAAGTCCTTGGCCAAGGCAGGAGATTTACTGGTAGGTATTCCAGTAGTATCTCAGGGTGTTCTGGGCTACACTCCGACACGACTTGTACCGCTTTTGGGGGTCTGACGTTTACCAACCCCCTAGGCCCGCCATGCGATACTCATAGACTAACGGACCGGACTGTACGGATATTGTCACTGACAGGCTCAGTTGGGTGTCGGGGTGAGCTTTCTCATCGACGTCCCATTTGGTCAATAGCTGGTGGCCCGTCACGTATGGCTAATACCTCTGGCGTGCTTGTGGTTAAATCCACAGCCATAGTATTGACGAGTCTTTAGAGTCCACCACACAGACAGTTACTCAAGTTTCGGGCGAAACGCTGTAGAGGCCGTATGGAGATATGGCAGGGTTCGATCAGATACGTGCGGTATTGCACGGATCGTGATCGGACGGTTTTTACTAGCCGGCTTTGGCTTAAGCCGGATCCTAGTATTTGATAGTGTAGTTTTGTCTCTTTGCATTTGTGTTCAGTGGGAATACAAATGCGGGCATGTATTTGCAGTAGCGGGGTTTTCCTGTAATTTATTACGGGATCGGTTTTCTGGGGTTGCCAGTTTGCATTCCGTTCCGGCCGGTTTTCTCTTTTTCCTTCTCGGTCGGACTTTCTTAGTGGAGGGTGTTAATTGCAAGTTTGCAATTAACATTTAGTGGAGGGCTTTCTTGCATATGTGGCTATTTGATGAGACTTCCTTCATGATGATATTCCATTCTTGTCCATTTTGATGGCTTTTCATTTGAGTTAAGTGTGGAGTTGATTTGGATTAGAATGGTGGTGACTATTTTTGATTATTGGATTAATTCTTTTTCTCTCTCCAATCTATTCTCATCCAAGGGGGGGCCGGCCATTCTAAGTGAGAGAGAGAGGTTCATTTGTTGTGGGGTTGGGTTATCTCATTTCCTTAGAAAAATTAGAGAGCACCATTCCTCTTTCTCAAAAAGTCTTTTTCTCATTCCTCCACATCAAGGCAACCTCATAACCCCAAGAGACAAGTTCACTACACTATTCTATAGCAAGCCTTGGACGCGTCGGCTAGCCAACTTCGCGCCCGAGTTGCCTCGGTCAAGAGGCGGGAGCCCGTAAAAGATTCCGGCTACGTGGTGCCCCTTTCCGACGAGCGAGGAGGTAACGGAGATTCCGCAGGAGATCGGAGTGGAGACGAAGACCGAAGGACACGGATCGCTTGGTATACTTCTCTACTCTTTTCTATTTTGCTAGCTAGCTAGGTTAATGGCCCGATCCGGGTAAAAAGTCCGCGGTGGTGCCGTTTTGCAAAGTCCGCAAAGTTTTGTTTTCCGCGTTTCTGGCGTCGGATCGACGGCCGGGGCGCCCCCGCGGGCTAACAATGGTATCAGAGCCAGGCCATTAACTTAGCGTAGCATGGTCTAGTGTGTTTAAAACCCGATCGAACAAAATCCCCAAAATCCGTATTTTCCATGCATATGTTTCTGTCGAAATTTTTTCAAGCTCCAAAAAATTTTTCAGGTCACTGCAGAAACACAAGCATGAAATTCTAAGACATCTGGTAAAATTTGGTGCAACGATCTCTTAGTACGGCCGCGGAAACGCGGCCAAACCCCTGGTTTGGCCGCGGTTCCGCGGTGGGAATATCTGAACATTGCACTAAAATTTCCCAGTAAGTCTTATACTTGGAAATAGGGGTTTTGGGACATTATTTTTGGGCCCAGATTTTCTGTAAGTGCTACAGTACTGCTAGGGGCCCACTTTGATAAATTTGTTCGATCGGATATTTTAAACATGCCAGTTCACAGTTTTTACATTATATCTGCGACCGTGAATGTCACTTGATCGGTAAATCCTGTCTAACTGCTATAGCCCGGTTAGACGGATTTGCGAACGTGACTTTCACGTTGATGTTCTGTGATTGTACTGTGTTGTTGCGGATCGGTCGTGGGGATAGCCTGGTTGCAGTGGTAGTACAGTTCTGTTTTATATGTACATTTGTTATTGCGGGGCGAGCGTCCGACATGTGGACTGCCGTCACTGCCTGATTGTATTATTCTTTTGGGGCACGACCTGGTTGCGGTCGATGTACCCGGTGTATGTATATTTTACTTTCTGTACTAGGATTACCCCGCGGTGGGGTGCACGGATAGCCGGGTTCTGGAGGGCAACAAGCCCGCATCTCATGGCATTGAGACGGAGGGGGCTTCACTCTGGGATTGGCGGGCTATTCGCCGCACTCGTAGGGGGTACAGGTTGACTCAGGAGGGGTGCCCAAGTTACCGGATTCCGTGAAGTGCTGGGTGGTCCATTCACGGAGCTGAAGGGGGCTGCCTCGCTTCAGGTTTTGGCGGGTAACTTGCCGCGCCCGTAGGGGTCTAGGATTTCATTGCACAGGCTATCCACACGACCAGGGGAACGTCGGGTTTCAGTAGTGGCTCTGTGAAACCCAGGGATCCCAGATATCTGTATTGTTCTGTGATGTTGCATTTCTTTTCACGCCTTGAGCGAAATACTATATATTGGTATATATATTAGTAGATGTTGTATATGTTTTTCATCCGCGCTAGTCCAGTCCCCGCTCTGTCGTTAGTTAGCTAACCTAACGGGTGATGACGGGACCCAGTGGCGAATGCGGATGGCATATACGTACATCAATATATTTTCGTTCTTTGTGGTGTGATCAATTGATGGGACTGCATTGATTCGGATCAATGCAAGTTAAACAAACCTATTCTGATGTTGTTGGAACACTTTTCAAAAAGCTGTTATTGCAAGGACGTTCACTTTTGTTTTGCACAGTGGTATTCAGTTGGAATATCCTGCTCCTCAGTCGACGAGGCAAGGGCCGAGATCCCTTCACCGGGAGTGACCCCTTGGACAAAAGTTTGCGTCAGGGCAATAACTTCACTATAGCCGATTACTTTTGCTTTGCATCGTGGTATTCAGTTGGAATATCCTGCACCTCATTCTACGGGGAAACAGCCGAGATCCCTTCACCGGGAGTGACCTCTTTAGCAAAGGTTTTCGTCACTATATTTTTACAAAGCTATCAGTTCCTTCAACGATATCAAGTTCATTACGTTAAAGGTTTTCGCCAGAAACCATTCGTAGCCCTCCATCATTTCAGTTAAATATTCGGTAGTATTCAAGTTATGTATTTTGACCTCACGCCAAGGCATAGTGTTTGGTAGCTGCCGGGTATTTATCTGTTGCATAGATAGATGCGTTGATTTGGGACAGTCGTACTACTATTTTGGCCTACGTCAAGGGTATGTACGGGTGGGTTCAAATTAACCAGGATAATGATGGGTAGAACTTGACATGTGACTTATGATATTTTGACCTCACGCCAAGGTCATAAGAGCATGGGGTAAAAATCCACATCGGGAGTTTCAAAAGTACTGAAACTTGCCAGATATGCGCATACCTTCTGGAGTGTGATAACGTGAGCGGATTCCGTCACGTTATCATGCGATGAGAGTTGGATCGCGATTCCCACTGATGAGTTGGTTTACTCCTCGGGTTATCCCGGCTAATTCTTCTTTCAGGTTTGGGGAAGAATTTGACGTTACAGTGGGAGGTTTCCAGATTAGATAAAGTGACAACCATTCTGATCTAGGTTAGAGTGCACGCTGAGTGTTTCTTTTCTCTCTCTCTTTGGCAGCGACCATTGACCCGACCCTAGACTATGACTCAGTGACCAAGTTGACCGAACCTACTTAACACAGGCTTTTGGATTGTCAGAGTTGCAAACCTCTTTGCCACTCCTACTTTTACCCTTTTTTCTCCGGGACACCCCGTATTACTACGACCGTCCACTTCCATTGGACAAAACCATCGTATGGTTATATACGAACTCGAAGGACTTCGAGGATGGTTTCTGGTTCTGGAGAAAACGGATAGGACTATTCAGTTGTCTTTTCTTTTCACCTTCTCTCAGGTTGCGAGTACTCCTTGGTTTAGGAGTAGTACACCTATTACGCAAATTGGATAGTCTTCTTCCAAACCATAGGCTGGTGCCGACCGGTAGGGAATGAAGAAAACCAGTTAGCCTAAACGGTGTACAGAAGGTATTAAGTTCAGACAAAGCAAGGGATTAGTAAGAGAGCAAAGTAAATTGCGACTGATATTCACGACCAAACCAAGTATTTCTTCGCCAATCCCAAATCACCTTTGTATTTCTCCAGGACACTCCGTATCACTACGAAGATCCCAGTTTATTGGATAATCCATCGTATGGTTATATACGAACTCGAAAGGAACTTGTTCCAGTTCGGGGATGGATCCTGGTTCAGGAGAAATAGGAATAAAGTACATTCAGGTGTCTTTTATCTTCACCTTCTCTCGCGTTGCGAGTGCTCCTGGGATTAGGACAGTACACCTTTTATGCTTATTGGCTAGTCTTCTTCCAAACCATAGGCTGGTGCCGAACGGTAGGGAAGGAAGAAAACCATTTGGCCTAAAGGGGTGTACAGAAGGTAGTGACTAAAGACAGATAAAGGGATTTGGAGAAGTGGCAAAGAATTATACGGTTATAGTTGTGAATCTGGATAATGGAAGAGGCATTACTAGGAATACCAGAATACCCCATCGAAACATTTCAATGTTTCAGGTTCACTGTGTACTGTTAAAAGAAAACTGATTTCCCAATTAGACACTTGCTCCAGGGTATGTATTTACCAGGTATGATTCTCACATCTGTATGGTTTTACAGATGATGAGTGGGAGTAAGTTATTGGGAATTATGTGACCATCCTCATTATATCGGGATTCGTTGGAATTGGTGATATTTGAGGAAGCCACCTGGGTTGTTTGCCGGTCGGCAAATATTTGGTTTTGAATATCCGTTGTTGTGCACCAATTTCAAATTGATATATCTGTACGTCTATTTTTATAGAGTGAGACATACCTTTTTGAAATTATGTCTATGACATTTACCTATACCAGTGGATGGTTAGGTAAGGAGCATTGAACAACGGTGTGACTCTTCTTAACCAAAAGTACAGTTTTCAACCTACGACACACAGTGAATGAGTCATTCGACTCAGGGGACTTATACAGAGTATTGTATATTGTCCAGTGTCCATGAGGACAGAGGGGTTGGTCCTCGTACTGTATTCTGTTTACTTATGACTTCTCTAGTTCTTAGACAAGTGTTTCGTAGAAACACAGGGTCGAAGTTTTGAGAAGTTATAGGTATAAGAATAAAGTAGAGAACCATGTGTTGCAAGTATCGGGATTCTTCAAAGTGATCGAAGATGTAGATACTTGTACATGGTATTCAGTTGATAGTAATGGTTAAGAGAACTTGCTTCTCTTTCAGGTTACTCATAATTGGAAGCATTCCTAAGTTGAGCAACGCTGATCGGCCTCCTTCCATTTAGTTGACATGCACTGGAGACAGCTGCATGATTTGAATCTGGTTCAATTAAATCAGTGCCTCTGTTTCTTGGATATAGAACAGTTCATATCTTGACATTGTTAAGATACGGGGAGTTGTCCGGCTTATGCTTAAAACCAGACTCTGGACAACTCAAGGCACGTTTCAGTAATGGCTGTTTGTGGGTTGACCCGGGCTATGACGAGGGTTGATTTTCTACCATCTGGAAGATCAATAGCGATATTGTTCTTGACTCGCCACAGTTTTATCAAAAATGGATTTTTTCAGAAAAACAGTAGTGGGAGTATGGTAGAACTGGAAGTGATTCCAGAACCGCAAACGATTACTGAAGATTTGGTAAGAACCTAAAGATTCAATCTAGTTTGACATTCCATTGGCCACTCCGCAGATATGGTGGGTAACCTCAGGCACTCGAGAGGTACCTCGGTATGCTCAAGGACGGTGGCAGGGAGGTTCTTGTTTACCCAGACTTGCCATTGTTGTTGTTCCAGACTGTGAGACCCGGCAGGAGGATGAGTATAGTGTCGTTCTAAACTGTCTTTAGAAGTGCACATCTATATGACTCTGCCAGAGGATTGTCGTAGTCAGTGGGAGCAGCGGAAGCATTGGTGGACATCAGGCTTATGTCTATTTATAGACTAGAGCAGATATAGCGGAGATAGATCATCTATTTCTGATGTGACAGTCATAGGTTTGACTTCATCAGAATAGGGGATGGATCTGTTAAGAAGGTAGTAGGGTGTGATGTCCTGGTTTTTTTGATGACATACACAGAGTAGGAAGTAATATTCCTATACTACGATCGGTTATACTTTGGTCGTCACAATCGGAAGCAGTTTTAGAATATAAGTTGATGTTCTAGGGAATTGATAACGGCAGCCTCCTTTAGGAGACGGTTATCATTCCAGGCTTCCAAGGTGACCTGGATGGCAGAGTGGCTGTCAGAGTTATAGTTTTCCCTCTGACGAGGGGCAGTATTTTGGACAGGTGGTCCAGGTGGATACTGAGGGAAGGCATGGCGCAGGATACTGATTAAGTTCAGTTGACAATACAGTCTAAGAAGTTTGGATTTGGAGTTCACTTATGAGCTAGGTCCCATCAGACATCCAGACATTCTAAGACAGGTATTGCTCATTTCGGGAGATGGCTTTCTCCGCGAACTTGAGATACAGAGAGACATAGAAAGAAACATCAAAGCGGATCCACTCACTGAGGCTATTCCTCGAACGCAATAGTTTTGCAAACGAGCTTTGTGAGACTGACTAGTAGAGGAGTTGGGTGTTCGGTATCACACGGGCTGTAAGTATGCGACATCGCAATAATTAGCCTCGAGTGCAAGTGGGAGATTGTTGGAGATAGTGCCCTCAGAGTCAATTATTGGATCACAGGCACGTGATTGCAATGATTGAGGGGAGGACCTGTCCCAGTAGGACAGTCTTACTCGAGATGATAGTATGCTATCTGGTTTATCTTTATCATCGTGTACTGCTTTAGGTGACCTTACGAGTCGCTATTACACGTTGATAGAGCCCCTAGGATTCTTGCTTGACTACCAGCAGTATGAGGGCGATCATATAAGTGGGAGCTGGGGGTCTACAAGCACATCCTAAAATGGTCCCTAGTCGTAGGATTTTCGAGACAGGGCATCGATACTCCATTAGTAGACTAGTGTATACAGTCGAGACCCCGACGAGGGGCGGTGGCCGGTCTCACAAGCCACTGGTGTCAGTTGGTTCACCTAAGATGTATACAGGTGCTCATTGGGTTATGAGTACACCGGACAGGACTCGCCGGGGACCTGCTGGTTGGGATTATACCAGATGTCAGATAGCAGTTCCCTGGTGACATGTGTACAGGTTAGTTCATCGACCTGAGATCGTCATTTGTCTCGTGTGAGTTCCCACTGTACTTTGATTACTACCCTACCACGACTCAAAGGAGTCGTGCAAACAGGTTTTAGTTGGGTACAGTCCCGAGCCACATGGAGGCAGTGAGCGGATCTTCAGGGGTTCGTCTCTCCCGGTTTTGGGGGTGAGGTCGTGCTGTGTCTAGGAGAGCCAGAACATGAAAAGTCCTTGGCCAAGGCAGGAGATTTACTGGTAGGTATTCCAGTAGTATCTCAGGGTGTTCTGGGCTACACTCCGACACGACTTGTACCGTTTTTGGGGGTCTGACGTTTACCAACCCCCTAGTCCCGCCATGCGATACTCATAGACGAACGGACCGGACTGTACGGATATTGTCACTGACAGGCTCAGTTGGGTGTCGGGGTGAGCTTTCTCATCGACGTCCCATTTGGTCAATAGCTGGTGGCCCGTCACGTATGGCTAATACCTCTGGCGTGCTTGTGGTTAAATCCACAGCCATAGTATTGACGAGTCTTTAGAGTCCACCACACAGACAGTTACTCAAGTTTCGGGCGAAACGCTGTAGAGGCCGTATGGAGATATGGCAGGGTTCGATCAGATACGTGCGGTATTGCACGGATCGTGATCGGACGGTTTTTACTAGCCGGCTTTGGCTTAAGCCGGATCCTAGTATTTGATAGTGTAGTTTTGTCTCTTTGCATTTGTGTTCAGTGGGAATACAAATGCGGGCATGTATTTGCAGTAGCGGGGTTTTCCTGTAATTTATTACGGGATCGGTTTTCTGGGGTTGCCAGTTTGCATTCCGTTCCGGCCGGTTTTCTCTTTTTCCTTCTCGGTCGGACTTTCTTAGTGGAGGGTGTTAATTGCAAGTTTGCAATTAACATTTAGTGGAGGGCTTTCTTGCATATGTGGCTATTTGATGAGACTTGCTTCATGATGATATTCCATTCTTGTCCATTTTGATGGCTTTTCATTTGAGTTAAGTGTGGAGTTGATTTGGATTAGAATGGTGGTGACTATTTTTGATTATTGGATTAATTCTTTTTCTCTCTCCAATCTATTCTCATCCAAGGGGGGGCCGGCCATTCTAAGTGAGAGAGAGAGGTTCATTTGTTGTGGGGTTGGGTTATCTCATTTCCTTAGAAAAATTAGAGAGCACCATTCCTCTTTCTCAAAAAGTCTTTTTCTCATTCCTCCACATCAAGGCAACCTCATAACCCCAAGAGACAAGTTCACTACACTATTCTATAGCAAGCCTTGGACGCGTCGGCTAGCCAACTTCGCGCCCGAGTTGCCTCGGTCAAGAGGCGGGAGCCCGTAAAAGATTCCGGCTACGTGGTGCCCCTTTCCGACGAGCGAGGAGGTAACGGAGATTCCGCAGGAGATCGGAGTGGAGACGAAGACCGAAGGACACGGATCGCTTGGTATACTTCTCTACCCGTATTTTATTTTGCTAGCTAGCTAGGTTAATGGCCCGATCCGGGTAAAAAGTCCGCGGTGGTGCCGTTTTGCAAAGTCCGCAAAGTTTTGTTTTCCGCGTTTCCGGCGTCGGATCGACGGCCGGGGCGCCCCCGCGGGCTTACATGCCCCTCATCAGAAGGAAAACTATAACTCTGACAACTTCCTTGTCCTCCAGGTCACCTTGGAAGCCTGGAATGATAACAGTCTCCCGAGAGAGGCTGTCGTTATCACTTCCCTAGAACATCCACTTATGTTCTAAAACTGCTTCCGACTGTTTCTCCAGGATTGGATCAATGTCAACTTATTGCATCTCGTGCAAGAACAAAATCTGGTGTGGTACTTGACATTTCGTGATTAACTCAATTTCCTGAGCAAGTGATCTGCCAATCATGCACATCCCTCTCCCCTTTAGTCTGTAAGACAGCTTTAGAGAGGGTGACTCCATCATCTGCAGGTACACTACCGTGCATGGAGTCGTCCATCCTAAATACTCTTAGAATGCTGTCTAAGTACCCTGATTGGGAAACCACCCAAATCTAGATCTAAAACCATAGATCTAGTAACCAGTATGTCTGATATAAAATCCATTTCCTTTGTGGAGAAACCACTGTGTGACGACCAAAGTATAACCGATTGTAGTGTAGGAATATCACTTCCTACTCTGTGTATGTCATCCAAGTACCAGGACATCACACCCTACTACATTCTCAACAGATCCATCCCCTATTCTGATGAAGTCAAACCTATGACTGTCACATCAGAAATTGATGATCTATCTCCGCAATATCTGCTTTAGTCTATAAATAGACATAAGCTACCTGTCCACCAATGCTTCCGCTGCTCCCACTGACTACGACAACCCTCTGGCAGAGTCATATACACGTACACTTCTGAAACCAGTTCAGAACAACGCTATACTCATCCTCCTACCGGGTCTCACAGTCTGGAACAACAGCAATGGAAAACCTGGGTAAACAAGAACTTCCCTGTCACCGTCCTTGAGGCTACCGGAGTACCTCTCGGGTGCCTGATGTTACCCACCGTATCTGCGGAGTGGCTAATGGAATGTCAAACCAGATTGAATCTTTAGGTTCCTTATCAAATCTTCAGTAATCGTTTGTGGTTCTGGAATCGCTTCCAGTTCTACCATACTCCCACTACTGCTTTCTGAAAAAATCCATTTTTAATAAAACTGTGGCGAGCCTAGAACAATATCGCTATTGATCTTCCAGATGGTAGAACATCAACCCTCGTCATAGCCTGGGTCAACCCACAAACAGCCATTACAGAATCGTGCCTTGAGTTGTCCAGTGTCTGGTTTTAATCATAAGCCGGACAACTCCCCGTACCTTAACACCGTTAAGATATGAACTGTACTATATCCAATATAGAAACAGAGGCACTGATTTAATTGAACCAGATTCAAATCATGCAGCTGTCTCCAGTGCATGTCAACTAAATGGAGAGAGGCCGATCAGCGTTACTCAACTTAGGAATACTTCCAATTATGAGTAACCTGAAAGAGAAGCAAGATCTCTTTATCATTACTATCAACTGAATACCATACACAAGTGTCTACATCTTCGATTGCTTTGAAGAATCCCGATACTTGCTACACCTGGTTCTCTACTCTATTCAAATACCTATAACTTCTCAAAATTCAGACCCTGTGTTTCCGCGAAACACCTGTCTAAAAACTAGAGAAGTCATAAGTAAACTGAATATAGTACGAGGACCAACGCCTCTGTCCTGATGGACCCTGGACAACATACCATACTCTGCATAAGTCCCTTGAGTCTGATAACTCATTCTCTGTGTGTCGTAGGTTGAAAACTGTACTTATGGATAAGAAGAATTACACCGCTGTTTAATACTCCTTACCTAACCATCTACTGATATAGGTAAATGTTACAGACATAATTTCAAAAAGGTATATCTCACTCTATGAAAATAGACGTACAGATATATCAATTTGAAATTGGTGCATAACTGCGGATATTCAAAACCAAATATTTGCCGACCGGCAAATAGCCCAGGTGATTTCCTCAAATATCACCGATTACAACGAATCCCGATATAATGAGGATGATCACCAAATTCCCAATAACCCACTCCCACTCATCATCTGTAAAACCATACAGATATGAGAATCGTACCTGGTAAATACATACCCTGGAGTAAGTATCTAATCGGGAAATCAGTTTTCTTTTAACATTACACAGTGAAACTGAAACATTGAAATGTCTCGATGGGGTATCCTAGTATTCCTAGTAATGCCTCTTCCAGATTCATGACTGTAACCGTATAATTCTTTGCCACCTCTCCAAATCCCTTCATATGTCTTTAGTCTTTACCTTCTGCACACCACTTTAAGCCAAATGGTTTTCTTCCTTCCCTACCGTTCGGCACCAGCCTATGGTTTGGAAGAAGACTATCCAATAAGCATAATGGGTGTACTGTCCTAATCCTAGGAACATTCGCAATGCGAGAGAAGGTGAAGATAAAAGACACCTGAATAAATCTTATTCCTATTTCTCCTGAACCAGAATCCATCCCCGAACTGGAACAAATTCCTTTCGAGTTCGTATATAACCATACGATGGGATATCCAAATAAACTGTGGATCTTCGTAGTGATACGGAGTGTCCGGGAGAAATACAAAGGTGATTTAGGATTGGCGAAGGAATACTTGGTTTGGTCGTGAATATCTGTTGCAGTTTACTTTGCCCTCTTACTAATCCCTTGTTTTGTCTTAACTTAATACCTTCTGCACACCATCGTTAGGCTAATTGGTTTTCTTCATTCCCTACCGGTCGGCACCTGCCTATGGTTTGGAAGAAGACTATCCAATTTGCGTAATAGGTGTACTATCTCCTAAACCAAGGAGTACTCACAACTTGAGAGAAGGTAAAAGGAAAAGACAACTGAATAATCCTATCCGTTTTCTCCAGAACCTGAAACCATCCTCGAATAAATTTCTTCGAGTTCGTATATAACCATACGATGGTTTTGTCCAATGGAAGTGGACGTTCGTAGTATTACGGGGTGTCCTGGAGAAAAGGGTAAAAGTAGGAGTGGCAATGAGGTTTGCAACTCTGACAATCCAAAAGCCAGTGTTTAAGAAGGTTCGGTCAATCTTGGTCACTGAGTCATAGTCTTAGGGTCGGGTCAATGGTCGCTGCTAAAGAGAGAGAGAAAAGAAACACTCAGCGTGCACTCTAACCTAGATCAGAATGGTTACCAATTTATCTAATCTGGAAACCTCCCACTGTACCGTTAAATTCTCCTCCAAACCTAAAAGCAGAATTAGTCGGGAACACCCGAGGAGTAAACCAACTCATCAGTGGGAATCGGGATCCAACTATCATCGCATGATAACGTGACGGAATCCGCTCACGTCATCACACTCCAGAAGGTATGCGCATATCTGGCAAGTTTCAGTTCTTTTGAAACTCCCGATGTGATTTCTGCCCCATGCTCTTATGACCTTGGCGAAGGTCAACAAATCATAAGTCACATGTCAAGTTCTACCCGTCATTATCCAGGTTGATTTGAACCCACCCGTACAAGCCCTTGACGAAGGCCAACAAGGCTATACGACTGTCCCAAACCAACGTATCTATCTATGCAGCAGAAAGGTAACAAGAAGCTACCATACACTATGCCTTGACGAAGGTCAACAAACATAGCATGAATACTACGTGCTACCCGTCTGAAACGACGGAGGGCTACCAATGGTTTCTGGCGAAAACCTTTAACGTAATGAACTTGATATCGTTGAAGGAACTGATAGCGTTTTAAAAATATAGTGACGAAAACCTTCGCTAAAGAGGTCACTCCCGGTGAAGGGATCTTGGCTCTTTCCCCGTAGAATGAGTTGCAGGATATTCCAACTGAATACCACGGTGCAAAGCAAAAGTAATCGGCTATAGTGAAGTTATTGCCCTGACGCAAACTTTTTGTCCAAGGGGTCACTCTCGGTGAAGGGATCTCGGCCCTTGCCTCGTCGACTGAGGAGCAGGATATTCCAACTGAATACCACGATGCAAAACGAAAGAGAACGTCCTTGCAATAACAGCCTTTTGAAAAGTGTTCCAACAACATCAGATTAGGTTTGTTTTTAAACTTGCATTGATCTGAATCAATGCAGTCCCATCAATTGATCACACCACAAAGAACGAAAATAATATGACGTACGTATATGCCATCCGCATTCGCCACTGGGTCCCGTCATTACCCGTTAGGTTAGCTAACAAACGACAGAGCGGGGACTGGACTAGTGCGGATGCAAAACATATACAACATCTACTAATATATATACCAATATATTATATTCGCTCAAGGCGTGATAAAAATGCAACATCACAGAAATGTACAGCATCACAGAACAATACAGATATCTGGGATCCCCGGGTTTCACAGAGCCACTACTGAAACCCGACCTTCCCCTGGTCGTGTGGATAGCCTGTGCAATGAAATCCTAGACCCCTACGGGCGCGGCAAGTTACCCGCCAAAACCTGAAGCGAGGCAGCCCCCTTCAGCAACGTGAATGGACCACCCAGCACTTCACGGAATCCGGTAACTTGGGCACCCCTCCTGGGTCAACCTGTACCCCCTACGAGTGCGGCGAATAACCCGCCAATTCTAGAGTTAACCCCCTCCGTCTCATTGCCATGAGATGCGGGCTTGTTGCCCTCCAGAACCCGGCTATCCGTGCACCCCACCGCGGGGTAATCCTAGTACAGAAAGTAAAATATACATACAATGGGTACATCGACCGCAACCTGGTCGTGTCCCAAAATAATAATACAAACAGGCAGTGACGGCAGTCCACATGTCGGACGCTCGCCCCGCAATATCAAATGTACATAATACAAGCACAACTGTACTAGCATTGCATTCAGGCTATCCCCCACGACCGATCCGCAACATCACAGCAATACATAGAACATCAACGTGAAAGTCACGTTCGCAAATCCGTCTAACCGGGCTATAGCAGTTAGACTGGATTTACCGATCAAGTGACATTCACGGTCGCAGATATAATGTAAATACTGTGAAATAATGTGTTTAAAATATCCGATCGATCAAATTTTAACAAGTGGACCCCCAAGCATTACTGTAGCAGATCAAGAAATTCTGGGCCCAATGTTATTATTCCAAAACCCCTATTTTCAACCCAGAAAGCGACTGAAGAAGTTTGATACAGCAAGGACACTATTGTGCGGCGGAACCGCGGCCCAAGGGGGGTTTTGCCGCGGTTCCGCGCTTTGGTGGTCGACTTACTGTGTCGAATTTCTACAGTGTGCTTATAACTTCCAGTACATCACTATTTTACAACCTGAAAAATTTTTCCACACCAAAAATTTTCAACAGAAAACTGATGTGAACAAAAATGCAGATTTTGGAATTTTGGTCGATCGGAAATGTAAAACACATTAGACAAAGCTAGACTTAGTTAATGGCGAGGCTCTGATACCACTGTAAGTGCACGGCGGCGCCCCGGCCGTCAATCCGACGGCCAAATGCGGAAGCGGTGATAAACTTTAATTTTCTTGAACTGGCAAACCGTCGCGCACTAATAGCCGGATCGAACCATTAATTAGTCCTAGCTAACTACAAGATGGGGAAGAGAGATATACCGACAGATCCGAGTCCTCCGGTCTTCTCGTCGTCGTCCCGATCTCCTGCGGAATGTCCTGTCTCCACCTCGTCGCCGGAAGTGCACCACATCGCCTACTTCTTTTACGGGCTCCCACCTCAATGCCGAGGCAACTCGGGCACGAAGCTGGCTAGTCGACGTGCCCAAGATTTGCTGTAGAATGTTGTGTAGAACTTGTGTCTCAATTTGGGGTTTATGGAGGTGCCATATGGTGGAGGGATGATACAAGAACTATGTAGAGGGACTTGGGGATTTTGGGAGCATGAAATGAAGCAAAAACCCACACCCAAAGATTTGGACAGCCCACCCTCATGGTGGTCGGCCATCACAAGTGAAGGGGGGGAGTGAGAATGGAGAGTGTGTGGCTTGATCAACAATGCAAGAGGAAAAACAATGTTATCAAGAAAAGGCAATGATCACAAAATAATTCCAACACTCAACCAACAACCATCACTCATCATCAACCATCATGTCCTACAAAAGTCAAGGCATGATGAAGCTAGAAGTCAAGGTCAAGGAAAAGCTATCATGATACAACAAAATGCAAAGACCCCCTCCACAATTGCTTATTTGCACAAATGCAAATAAGCCCTCCTCCACCAATCTTCGGCCAATGAACGATATAAAGGAAATTGGCCGAAACGGAAAGCAAACTGGCAACTCCAGAAAACTGGTCCCGTAATAAATTACAGGAAAACCCCGATACTGTGCATACACACCCGCATTTGTATTCCGACCGAAATACAAATGCAATGAGACAAAATCTACACTGTACTATACTAGGATCCGGCTTAAAACAAAGCCGGCTAGTAATATCTGTTCGATCCTGATCCATGCAATACCGCACGTATCTGATCGAACCCTGCCATATATCCATATGGCCTATAGTACAAACTGTCCGATCCAGATCCGTGCAATACCGCACGTATCTGATCGGACCTTGCCATATCTCCATACGGCCTCTACAGCTTTTCGCCCGAAAGCTGAGTAACTGAATGTGGGGGACTCTAAAGACTCGTCAACACCTTGGTCGTGGATTTAACCACTAGCACGTCAGAGGTATAAGCCAATACGTAACGGGCTACCAGGTATTGACTAAAAGGGACGTCTGTGAGCGAACCCAGCCTGACAACCCTACTGAGCCTGACAGTGACAATATCCGTACAGTCCGGTACGTTCGTTTATGAGTATCGCATGGCGGGCTTAGCGGGTTGGTAAAAGTCAGACCCCCAAAAGCGGTACAAGTCGTGTCGGAGTGTAGCCCAGAACACCCTGAGATACTACTGGAATACCTACCAGTAAATCTCCTTGCCTCGGCCGAGGGCTTCGTGTAATGGCTCTCCTAGACACAGCGCGACCTCACCCCCAATACCGGGAGAGACGAACCCTGAAGATACGCTCACTGCATCCATGTGGCTCGGGACTGTACCCAACTAAAACCTATTTGCACGACTCCTTTGAGCCGTGGTAGGGTAGTAATCAAAGTACAGTGGGAACTCGCACAAGACAAATGACGATCCCCAGGTCGATGAACTAACCTGTACACATGTCACCAGGGAACTGCCATCTGACGTCTGGTATATGACCAACTAGCATGTTCCCGGCGAGTCCTGTCCGGTGTACTCATAACCCAATGAGCACCTGTATACATCTTAGGTGATCCAACTCACACCATTGGCTTGTGAGACCGGCCACCGCCCCTCGTCGGGGTCTCGATTGTATACACTAGTCTACTCTGGAGTATCGATGCCCTGTCTCGAAACTCACACGACTAGGGACCATTTAAGGATATGCTTATAGACTGCCAGCTACCACGTATATGATCGCCCTCATACTGCTGGTGGTCAAGCAAGAATCCTAGGGGCTCTACCAACGTGTAATAGCGACCTGTAAGGTCACCTAAAGCAGTACAAGATGATAAAGGTAAACCAGATAGCATAGTATCATCTTGAGTAAGACTGTCCTACCGGGATAGGTCCTCCATCAATCATTACAATCACGTACCTGTGACCTAATAATTGACTCTGAGGGCACTATCTCCAACAGTAGCATCTGCCAGTTATTGCTAAAGAGGTCACTCCCGGTAAAGGGAACTCGGCTCTTTCCTTATCAAATAAGGTGATGGATATTCTACAAGGAATACCGCTATACAAAGCAAGAACTAGAGCTACCAGTTTTCGAGACAAGTTTCTATAACATCTTTAGGTTTCTTTTATTTCATTAATCTCATTAATGAAGTCCCATCATTTTAAGTTACCTTAACATCACAGATAAATACAACGTACACTTATGTTGGATGTAGTGCTCTCAAAGTCAATTATTGGATCGCATGTACGTGATTGCAATGATTGAGGGAGGACCTATACCGGTAGGACAGTCTTACTCGAGATGATAGTATGCTACCATGTTTGCCTTTATCAGTCGTGTACAGCTTTAGGTGACATTACTGTTCAGTATTACACGTTGATAAAGCCCTTAGGATCTTGCTTGACTACCAGCAGTATGATGGCGATCATATACGTGAGAGTTGGGTAGTCCATAAGCACATCCTTAAAAGTGGTCTCTAGTCGTGGGAGTTTCGAGACAGGGCATCGATACTTTAGAGTAGACTATTGTATACAGTCAAGACCGCGACGAGGGGCGGTGACCGGTCTCACAAGCCATTGGTGTCAGTTGGATCACCTAAGATGTATATAGGTGCTCATTGGGTTATGAGTACACCGGACAGGACTCGCCGGGAATCTTCTAGTTGGTATTTATACCTAGCGTCAGATAGCAGTTCCTTGGTGACATGTGTACAGGTTAGTTCATCGACCTGAGGTCGTCATTTTTCTCGTGTGAGTTCCCACTGTGCTTTGATTACTACCCTACCACGGCTCAAAGGAGTCGTGCAAACAGGTTTTAGTTGGGTACAGTCCCGAGCCACATAGAGGCAAGTGAGCGGATCGGCAGGGGATTCGTCTCTCCCGATATTGGGGGTGAGATTGCGCTGTGTCTAAGAGAGCCATTACATAAAGCCCTCGGCCGAGGCAGGATATTTACTAGTAGGTACTCCAGTAGTATCTCAAGGTGTTCTGGGCTACACTCTGACACGACTTATACCACTATTGGGGGTCTGACGTTACCAGGCCCCTATGCCCGATATGCGATACTCATAGACGAACGGACCGGGCTGTACGTATATTGTCATTGATATGCTCAGTAGGGTTCCAGGATGAGTTCGCTGATCGGCTTCCCTTGAGGTCAGTACATGGGTAGCCGTTACGCACAGCTAGTGCCGCTGACGTGCTTGTGGTTAAACCCACTGTCAGGGTACTGACGAGTCTTTAGAGTCCCCCACAAATAGTTTCCCAAGTTCGGGCGAAACGTTGTAGAGGCCGTATGGTTTTATGGCAGGGTTCGAAAAATGCACGTGCACTTGTGCACGTGTCATATTTCAGATAGATAATACTGGTGGGCTTTCGTTTAAGCCGGATCCATGTATTATATTGAGTAGGAATATTTTAGTCTCTCGTATTCGTATTGTAGGGTTCCTAGGCACACTCATGAGGTTCTACAACTGATCGATCATGTCCAATTCAAAATTTTCTATGTGCCGAGAAACCCTAATACTAGATCGTTAACTAGAGGTAAGGCGAAACTATGCAAGCAAACAACTTTACTTGAAAGTGAAAGGAAAGACAACCTTTGTAGATCCGGTCCTCCACTTCTTTAGCTCCGTGTTGACGTCCCTCCGCTACGATCATCGGGATCCCGGACTCTAGCAATGGTTTCGTCGGAGAAACGATCGGGCTAGGTCGTTGACTTCGATGCCGAAGATGATCTACGTCGAGGCAACTCAAACTCAAGCTCCATCTTCACTAGGTCATGAAACTTGAGAAGATAACACACTCTACTACATGGCAAGTGGTAGAGGATGAAGAAATAGGAAGTGGGTTCACTTTGGATTTGGATTTCTCACTTGAATTCATCACTTGGAATTTTCAAGAAAGCTTTTTCGTTTCTTCATGAAGAAGAAGAAGAAGGAAAATGAAAAAGAATTAACTTAAAAGAAAATTCAAGTGAATCTTATCATTTAGCAACCATGGGTGAGTAAACTCATGTAGAGAGTAAACTAGGGTTTAGGCTAATGGTTGGGTTAAGGATAAAACAAAATGGCTTAGACTTTGTCAAAGATGCTATGAAGCTTCATGAAGCTTCAAGCCAAAATGAGAAAAGCCACCACCATTTTGTTTCTTGCCAATAAATAAAGAAAATAAATAAATAAGTCAAATTAAACCATAACCATTAACTAAACATGGTGTATAGCATACACACACCCAAGTTTGCATGTATCATCAAACATGATACAATCAAGTGCACAAAAATATATCACATATACTACTTGTGCACATCAAGTGAGAAAAACAATTTTAAGTGAACAAATACTAGTTAATGTAAAGTAATATATCAAATATATAATTATACATTAAATCATTAAATCAACACTTGATTTAATGATCCGGTCATACTGCATATAACCGACTAATATTAAGTGTATCAATGTATCGAATCAACACTTGATTCGGTAACCCGGCTATATCTTATATAACCGTCCAATGATACAAATCGCGAGAATAGAATGCAGTATCACATACTGGTATTATTCTCGGTCCTGCACATATCTCATATGCGCTCCTATTTCGTTTCGCATGAGCCAGGAAACCTCTGTGTAGGACTCTAAAGACTCGTCAATACGCCGGCAGCAGGTGATGATCATATAAAACACCCACAAGCCGCAAGCGGTCTGCTAAACGTAACGACCACCCGGGTATTGAGCGATAAGAAGATCAACAAGCAAGCCGGCTCACACTCCTGTGAATCCAACCAACAACACTTACTGTACAGTCCGGTCTGTTCGTCTGATATGTCGCATATCTCGCCTAGGGGTGGTAAACGTCAGACCCCAGTAGCTTGATAAGTCATGCCGATGTAAGGTCCATAACAAGCGTGAAACTACTGATAACTCTTACCAGTATATCACTGCAACCCTGGCCAGGGATTTCCAGTTATGGCCAGTCGAGCGTAGCGCAACATCAACCCCTAATACCGGGAGAGACGAATCCCCTCATATCGCTCATTGCCTCCATGTGAATCGGGACTGTACCCAAAAACCAACTGTTTGCACGACTCTGTAGAGCCGTGGTAGGGTGGAAATCAAAGCACAGTGGGAGACACACAAGACTCTATGACGATCTCGGGTCAACAGACTAAGCTATACCAGTTTCACCAGAGAACTGACATCTAACGTAAGGTATAATACCATCTGGGAGTTCTCGGCGAGTCCGTTCGGTGTACCCAGTCTCCACTGAGCACCCGCATACCGTATCTGATGTCAAACTGTAGGGTTCCTAGGCACTCTTGTGAAGGTTCTTAAGGCATCAAACATGCCCGGATTAAATTTTAGACGTGCCGAACAACCCAAAGCCGGGATCTTTGCTAGATTATTAGGGTTTAATATGCAAGATGATAACTTTTATCTAAGTGTGAGGGATTACAACCTTTGTAGTCCGCTCCTTCACTTCACAAGCTCCGAGTAGAAGTCCCTTTGCCACGATCCACGATCTCCCGGACTCATGAGAGGCTCCACGACTCGAACGATCCATTCTAGCTTGTGGTATTCCAAATCTCCGATGATCTACCTTGAAGTTGGTTCGACTCAAGCTTTCTCACTCAAAAGAGAAGAATACCCTAATCACATGGGCTAGATGAGATGAGGATGAGAGAGTAGTGATTTTGCTTTCTTTTAATATCATTTTCTCATTTTATTTCATCACTTAAGGATTTTCAAAAGAGCTTCTTCAAGAAGAAGAAGAAGAAGATAATGGAAATGATAATATGAATTATCCTTTTGTGATGAATAGAATATAATCTAAATGATTGAATTGTGAACCATGGTCAAGGATGAATGGATGAGAATGTGTAGAGAAATAACTAGAGTTAGGGTTTGGTTAGGTTTAGTAAAGTGTCATCCAAAAATATCTTTACAATGACAAAACAAATAGCTTCTAGAAGGTGCATGAAGCAACTAACCCTAATTAAACCCTAACCTCAATTAATCATCCTTAAACATGTTTAACAATTAATCATATCATGTCACAATAATATATATATCATATATATATTATATATTTGCAACAAAAAAAAATAATACAATTAACATATATCGCATATATATCAATGTATCATCCACTGAGAAAATGAAATAATAAAGCAAGCCAATATTAGTTAATATAATAATATATCATATATATTATTATATATTAAAACATCGAATCAACACTTGATCCGACGATCCGGCTATATCGAATATAACCGACTAATATATCATGTACCGATTCATCGAATCAACACTTGATCCGATGTCCCGGTTCATATCTAAATATCGCGAGAATATAATACGGTATCCCATATCGCATTATTCTCGGTCCTGCACATATCACATATGTGCCACTACTCCGTTTCGCCTGAGCCAAGAAACCTCTGTGTAGGACTCTAAATAATCGTCAATACGCCGGTAGCAGGTGATGATCATATCAAACACCCACAAGCTGTAAGCGGTCAGCTAAACGTAACAGCCACCCAGGTATTGAGCGATCAGAAGATCAACAAGCTAGCCTGTGCGTTCTCCTGTGAATCCGATCAGTAACACTCCCGTACAGTCCGGTCTGTTCGTCTGATATGTCGCATATCAAGTCTAGGGGTGGTATACGTCAGACCCCAGTAACCGATAAGTCGTGTCGATGTATGGCTCATAACGGGTCGAGAAACTACTAGTAACACTTACCAGTAAATCTCTATATCAGCCCTGGTCAGGGACTTCCAGTTATAGCCAATCGAACACAGCACAACATCAACTCCCTATACCGGGAGAGACGAATCCCCTCCTATCGCTCATTGCCTCCATGTGATTCGGGACTGTACCCAAAAGCCACCGTTTTGCACGCCCTCTTGGACGTGGTAAGGTGGAAATCAAAGCACAGTGGGAATCAAACAAGACTCTATGACGATCTCGGGTCTTCAGACTACCCTGTACCTGTGTCACCGGAGAACTGCCATCTGACGTATGGTATATCACCATCTGGGAGTTCTCGGCGAGTCCGTCCAGTGTACCCAGTCTCCACTGAGCACCCGTACACCATCTCTGATGTCAAACACCGATGGATATGGGATCATCCATCACCCATCATATGGGTCAAGATGCGTATACGCTAGTCTACTCTGGTGTATCGATGCCCTGTCTCGATATACCCTCGACTAGGAACAGTTATAGAATGTACTCATCGACTACCGCGGCCCCACTAGTATGATCTCATCATAGTCCCAGTAGTCGAGTACAGATCCTAAGGGCTTTATCAACATGTGAGAGTAAAACAGTAAACCAATACAAGTCAACATGTTAAGATAAAGTGAAACCAAATAGCATATTATCATGACGAGCAAGAAAGTCTTCACTATATATAACCAAGCATCCATTATAATATACATCAAATGTACAACAATGGCCTCTAGGGCATATACATAACTAACAATCTCCCACTTGCACTAAGGCCAGCTGCTGTAGTATCGCATACCTAGCATCCCGAATAATCTCTCAAACTGTATATGGGGAATAGCCTTCGTGAATGGATCCGCAGTGTTGTCCTTCGTATCTACTCTCCTGACCTCGATCTCCCGGTGATCAACTATCTCCCTGATCAGGTGATACCGCCTCAGAATATGTCTGGACTTCTGATGGGACTTGGGTTCCTTGGCTAACGCCACAGCTCCATTGTTATCGCAATACAGAGGTATTGGATGCTCAATGGATAGAACCACACCAAGTTCACTATTGAACTTCTTGATCCAGACAGCCTCTTTGGCAGCATCGTTGGCAGCGATGTATTCAGCCTCCATCGTTGAGTCTGCAACGGTATCCTGTTTGGAACTCTTCCAACATACCGCCCCTCTATTGAGGGTAAAGACAAAACCCGAATGCGACTTAGAGTCGTCCTTATCACTTTGGAAGCTGGAATCGGTAAAGGACTCCACCTGGAGTTCTCCGTTACCATACACCAAGAACATCTCCTTAGTCCTTCGTAAGTACTTGAGAATGTTCTT
This sequence comes from Agapanthus africanus, assembly GCA_030015575.1. Lineage (NCBI taxonomy): Eukaryota > Viridiplantae > Streptophyta > Magnoliopsida > Asparagales > Amaryllidaceae > Agapanthus > Agapanthus africanus. The sequence goes on from JASDDO010000014.1 coordinate 489,568,262, forward strand.
CACAGCTGTCCAGTGACTCTCTCCAGGATCTGCTTGATACCGACTCACTACACTTAGTGAGTATGCTACATCGGGTCTGGTACACAGCATCGCATACATGATAGAGCCTACTGCCGAAGCATAGGGTATCCCTTGCATGCGAGCTCTCTCCAAATCAGTCTTGGGAGACATCTCTTTGGAGAGAGTGAGTCCAGAGATCGTGGGCTGATTCCCACGCTTGGATTCTTCCATACTAAACCTCTTTAGTATGGTGTCAATGTACCTGGATTGGGACAATCCCAGTATCCTCTTAGATCTATCTCTATAGATCATGATTCCCAGTATGCAGGAGACATCACCTAGATCTTTCATTGAGAATCTCTGTGATAAGAAGAGCTTGACTGATTGCAGCATAGGAATATCATTTCCTATCAAGAGTATGTCATCCACGTACAATACGAGGAAGACAACCTTACCCTCTGCTACCTTCTTATAAATACAAGGTTCATCTATATTTTTGATGAAGTCAAACTCTTTGACTACAACATCAAAACAGATGTTCCAACTCCGCGATGCTTGCTTTAACCCATAAATGGATTTAAGCAGCTTGCACACCTTTCCGCTGCTCCCACTATCTACGAAGCCCTCTGGCTGAGTCATGTACACGCACTCTTCTAAATCACCGTTTAGAAAGACAGTCTTAACATCCATTTGCCAGATTTCGTAGTCATGATATGCATCAATGGCAAGTAAGATCCGGATGGACTTAAGCATAGCTACTGGAGAAAAGGTTTCGTCATAGTCCACACCTGGTCGTTGACGAAATCCCTTTGCTACCAGTCTAGCTTTGAAAGTCTCAACTTTTCCATCTACACCAAATTTCTTTTTAAAGATCCACTTGCTCCCAATGGGTTTTACCCCTTCAGGAGCATTTTCCAAAGTCCATACTTTGTTGGTGTACATGGATTCCATCTCAGATCGCATTGCATCCAGCCATTTCACAGAGTCACCACTCGTGATGGCCTGCTCGAAACTAGTAGGGTCATCATCATCCATGATGCAATCCTCGCTTCCACCATCAATGAGAAAACCGTAGTATCTCTCAGGTGGATGAGAAACCCTACTAGATCGGCGGAGAGGCTGGTGTTCGTCGGGTACTACTGAATCCTCTGGTTCAACCAAGTCTTCTGTTATAGTTTGTGTTGCTGGAACCTCTTCCAGTTCTACCTCATTGCCATAAATTTCTTTCATAAGAAAACCCCTTTCTAAAAAGGTGGCATGTCGAGAAACAAACACTTTTTGTTCCTCGGAGTGGTAGAAGATATACCCTCGCGAATGTTTGGGATATCCAATAAACTTACATAAAACAGATCTTGCCTCGAGCTTGTCCGGATTTTGTCTTTTGACATAGGCTGGACAACCCCATATCTTAATATACATAAGAGATGGTCTCTTCCCTTTCCATATCTCATATGGAGTGGTAGGCACTGATTTGGTAGGAACCATATTCAATAGATGTATGGCTGTCTCAAGCGCATACCCCCAGAAGGAAATAGGCAACTCAGCCTCACTCATCATAGAGCGCACCATATCTAATAGGGTGCGATTCCTCCGCTCAGATACACCGTTGTGCTGTGGTGTATAAGGAGGAGTAAGCTGAGAGAGAATCTCATTCTCTTTTAGATAATCTAGGAACTCACCGCTTAAGTATTCACCTCCTCGATCAGATCGAAGAATCTTAATACTTTTGCCCGTTTGGTTCTCTACTTCGTGCTTATATTCTCTGAATTTCTCAAAAGCTTCAGACTTGTGTTTCATCAGAAACACATGTCCGTATCTAGAGAGATCGTCAGTGAATGTAATGAAGTAGGAAGAACCGTTCCTGGCATGCGTAGACATGGGACCGCATACATCACTATATATCAGTCCTAAGAGTTCGGTAACTCTTTCTCCGTGTCCACTAAACGGAGCTTTGGTCATTTTTCCTTTGAGACATGAATGGCAAGTATCATAAGATGATAATTCGAACGGATTCAAATAACCATCCCTATGTAACTTAGCCAGTCGTGTCGCATTGATATGACCAAGTCTACAATGCCACAAGTAGGATTCGTTCATATCTGAACTTTTCCTCTTGTGTGTGTTTTGTACATTTAGGACTGTATTCTGATTTAGAATGAATATGCCATTATGTAACGAGCCTGATGCAATCAACTTTTGATCTAGGAATATGTTCATAACATTTTCCTGTACTAGAAAATTATATCCCTCTTTACTCAATAAAGAAACTGATATAATGTTGCACATCATGTTTGGTATATAATAACACTCATTCAGAATCAGTGTATTACGACTTGGTAATACAAGGTGATATTCGCCAACTGCTTTGGCTACAATACTCGCACCGTTCCCTACTTGAACGGAATGATCACCTTTTCCTAGTTCTCTACCTTTTCGCAGCCCATGTAACATTTTACATATGTGGGATCCTGATCCGGTATCTAATACCCAGGACGTAGGGTGAACTGAGAAACAGTTCTCAATAACTAACACACCTGAAGAAGATGCATCAACATGCATGTTCTTTTGGGCGGCGTGAGAATCTAGATATTCTCCTGTTTCCTGTTCAGTCTTATAACTCTTATAAGAAAGAACGGGTCTAACGTTCCCTTGCTCAGTAAAATAATCGGGTTCAGTCAATACATCCATATTATTATCTTGATTATAGCATGAAATGGTCGCTACCTGGAGAGAGAGAGAAGAAAACACTTTAGCGTATGCTCTTGCAAGATTAGATTGGTTATTATCTTATCTAATCAAGATGTCTCCCACTGTTTTTATCAAATCTTCCTTCAAACCATAAAAGGTAAGATTAGCCGGGATTAATTACACCCTACAATTTCGTCAATCTTTCAGCCAGATCAATGTCGATACTTTGAGGGAGGTTCCCCGTGCTTTCGCACGGACCTAATTAAAGTAAACCTCGTTTTCCCAGAGGCGTAACCTCGTTAACACTTTTCTAGACACCAACTTGAATGACTAATTGTCCTGTGTAAAACTCTCCCAGGAGTAACTCTTACTCGCAGTGGGTATCGGGATCCAACTATCTCATAGGAGGTATGCAATCTCATTGCAAATTTCAACACTTGAAATTCCCGATAAAACTTTTACCCCTAGCGTCCCATGACCTTGACGAAGGCCAAACTACTCATAGAGCGCTAGTCAAGTTCAACCCGTTCATTTCTTGATTGAATTAAACCCACCCGTACGACCCTTGACGAAGGCCAAACTACGCCGTACGAATACCCTAATCCAATCGCATCGTATGCAGACAGATAAGTACTAGTTAGCTACCGTACACTACGCCTTGACGAAGGCCAAACTACCGTAGCACGAATACTAAGTAGTATTCATCTGAAATGACGGAGGGCTACGCAGGTTTTCAGAAAAACCCTGAGCGTATTGAACTTGATATCGTCGTAGAATCATGTAGTTTTTGAAAAAGGAGTGTTTTTGAGGCTTTTCTTAGTTTCGCTAAAGGGGTCACTCCCGGTGAAGGGATCGTCGGCCCTTTCCTCATCGAATAAGGTGCAGGATATATCATATATACCGCTGTGCAAAGCAAAACACTAAAAGCAATCAAAAGACAAACCGTGTTTTGTAGCATCTGCCAGTTTTGCTAAAGGAGTCACTCCCGGTGAAGGGATCTCGGTCCTTTCCTCATCGAATAAGGTGCAGGATATATCGTATATATCACTGTGCAAAGCAAAACTGTAGCTACCCCTTTTTATTAAGTTTTGATTCTACAACATCTTTAGGTTTCTTTTCTTTTTTTAATCTCCTTAATAAAAATCCCATCAGCTTATGCTTCCTAAGCATCACAGAAGAAACGAAAGCAGTAATATTTATATATCAGCATATATATATAGTATAAGCATTCGTCTCAGGCAGTAATATGATCTCATCACAGAACATTGCAGCAGAAGAACATATATGAAATATTGGATATACTAGGACGTCCGTGTTTTTAATACGAGCCTGTATAAAACACGGATTTCACGGTCGCGACGAATAGCCAAACCCACATCCCAAGACCCCTACGAGAGCGGCAAGTAACACTGCCAATTCTAGGGTTAGGAGACCCGGTCTCGACTCCTCGAGATGGCCTCCCACTGGACCCTAGAACCCGGTTACTTGTGCTCCCCTCCTTGGGTCTACCTAATGCGGAAAAGTAAATAATATACATTGGTGACAGCAACCGCATCCTGGAAGTGCCCCAAATAAAAGAATATTACATTACAAATGAATTTTACATGAATGAAAATAAAAAACCCTCATTTCACATAAAACCCCCGGCTATTCTGAACGCGACGATCCAATATAACATATCACAGCAACACATAATATCTCATATCATCAACGTAAGTAAATATGCGCATCCCAATTGTCGTTGACATATAGCAACGAAACCGGCGATATCACATATTACACTTATGGTCACAGAAAAGAAAGTGTAAAACTACAATATTTGGAATCCACAATCACTTTAGACATCGTAAATCTGAAATATCACATACTCCGCATTTCATGCCTAACTCTATGAATTCCACATATTGTATCACATTCCAGATAAATATACAGTATTAAACTTTCCGAACAGATAATCGAACACCCAAAATTTCCCAAAGTGCTCAACTCTTGAGCGGAGTTCAAATAATCCCAGAATATGTCACAGTACCGGTGATCCAGCCGTAGAAGGGTCAAGCCAACGCCTCACATGTGGCACGCCGTACAGCCCCAAACCCGAAGGTTCAAAAGGCAGTTCAAGACGGTCACATAATCGAGTTAAGGTTTGTTGTCTTCTAGAGGGTCCACCGCTTAACTTGTACAATTTTCCGAAAGATTTAAACCCAGAAAAAATTCAACGCTTGAAAGTTTGCCGTGGCGGGAAAAAATCGGTTAATGATATCCGTTCAACAAGTTTAACAATTTCTAAATATCCGGAAAGAAATACGAACTTAAAAATTCCGATCGAATCTACTATTACCAAATAAACCCCAGAATTAAACAATACTGGAATCACTGTTAAAAATATCCAGAAATATCAACAATTACCTACGGACATTACCATGAAGCCACGTGTCCTGATCTTACTGTTTCGCCGCGGAAGCGCCGCGGAAGCCATGCTTGTGCCGAGCTTCCGCCGCCGTTTGGTCGAATTAGGGGCTCGGGTTTTATGGTAATTCTTACAATTCCCTGCTGATTTTTTTACATATTTTTAATTCAGAAAAATCCCAAAATTTAAAAAATTTCCAGAGAGGGGTCATTTTGCGTCGTTTCGGGTTCGATCGGAGTTTTAACTTCGTAAACTCATCGCCTAATGCTCTAGCTAGGCTCTGATACCACTGTAGGGTTCCTAGGCACTCTTGTGAAGGTTCTTAAGGCATCAAACATGCCCGGATTAAATTTTAGACGTGCCGAACAACCCAAAGCCGGGATCTTTGCTAGATTATTAGGGTTTAATATGCAAGATGATAACTTTTATCTAAGTGTGAGGGATTACAACCTTTGTAGTCCACTCCTTCACTTCACAAGCTCCGAGTAGAAGTCCCTTTGCCACGATCCACGATCTTCCGGACTCATGAGAGGCTCCACGACTCGAACGATCCATTCTAGCTTGTCGTATTCCAAATCTCCGATGATCTACCTTGAAGTTGCTTCGACTCAAGCTTTCTCACTCAAAAGAGAAGAACACCCTAATCACATGGGCTAGATGAGATGAGGATGAGAGAGTAGTGATTTTGCTTTCTTTTAATATCATTTTCTCATTTTATTTCATCACTTAAGGATTTTCAAGAGAGCTTCTTCAAGAAGAAGAAGAAGATAATGGAAATGATAATATGAATTATCCTTTTGTGATGAATAGAATATAATCTATATGATTGAATTGTGAACCATGGTCAAGGATGAATGGATGAGAATGTGTAGAGAAATAACTTGAGTTAGGGTTTGGTTAGGTTTAGTAAAGTGTCATCCATAAATATCTTTACAATGATAAAACAAATAGCTTCTAGAAGGTGCATGAAGCAACTAACCCTAATTAAACCCTAACCTCAATTAATCATCCTTAAACATGTTTAACAATTAATCATATCATGTCACAATAATATATATATCATATATATATTATATATTTGCAACAAAAGAAAATAATACAATTAACATATATCGCATATATATCAATGTATCATCCACTGAGAAAATGAAATAATAAAGCAAGCCAATATTAGTTAATATAATAATATATCATATATATTATTATATATTAAATCATTGAATCAACACTTGATCCGACGATCCGGCTATATCGAATATAACCGACTAATATATCATGTACCGATTCATCGAATCAACACTTGATCCGATGTCCCGGTTCATATCTAAATATCGCGAGAATATAATACGGTATCCCATATCGCATTATTCTCGGTCCTGCACATATCACATATGTGCCTCTACTCCGTTTCGCCTGAGCCAAGAAACCTCTGTGTAGGACTCTAAAGAATCGTCAATACGCCGGTAGCAGGTGATGATCATATCAAACACCCACAAGCTGCAAGCGGTCAGCTAAACGTAACAGCCACCGAGGTATTGAGCGATCAGAAGATCAACAAGCTACCCTGTGCGTTCTCCTGTGAATCCGATCAGTAACACTCCCGTACAGTCCGGTCTGTTCGTCTGATATGTCGCATATCAAGTCTAGGGGTGATATACGTCAGACCCCAGTAACCGATAAGTCGTTTCGATGTATGGCTCATAACGGGTCGAGAAACTACTAGTAACACTTACCAGTAAATCTCTATATCAGCCCTGGCCAGGGACTTCCAGTTATAGCCAATCGAACACAGCACAACATCAACTCCCTATACCGGGAGAGACGAATCCCCTCCTATCGCTCATTGCCTCCATGTGATTCGGGACTGTACCCAAAAGCCACCGTTTTGCACGCCCTCTTGGACGTGGTAAGGTGGAAATCAAAGCACAGTGGGAATCACACAAGTCTCTATGACGATCTCGGGTCTTCAGACCACCCTGTACCTGTGTCACCGGAGAACTGCCATCTGACGTGTGGTATATCACCATCTGGGAGTTCTCGGCGAGTCCGTCCAGTGTACCCAGTCTCCACTGAGCACCCGTACACCATCTCTGAGGTCAAACACCGATGGATATGGGATCATCCATCACCCATCATATGGGTCAAGATGCGTATACGCTAGTCTACTCTGGTGTATCGATGCCCTGTCTCGATATACCCTCGACTAGGAACAGTTATAGGATGTACTCATCGACTACCGCGGCCCCACTAGTATGATCTCATCATAGTCCCAGTAGTCGAGTACAGATCCTAAGGGCTTTATCAACATGTGAGAGTAAAACAGTAAACCAATACAAGTCAACATGTTAAGATAAAGTGAAACCAAATAGCATACTATCATGACGAGCAAGAAAGTCTTCTCTATATATAACCAAGCATCCATTATAATATACATCAAATGTACAACAATGGCCTCTAGGGCATATACATAACTAACACAAACACCAATGGATATGGGATCATCCATCGCCCATCACATGGGTCTAGAAGATATACGCTAGTCTACTCTGGAATATCGATGCCCCGTCTCGATATTCCCATGACTAGGAACATTGAAGGATGTACTCATTGACTACCCAGGCTCCACTAGTATGATCTACATCACAGTCCTGGAAGTCGAGTATACATCCTAAGGGCTTTATCAACATGTAATAGAGAGACAACAAGTATACATGTTAAGATAAAGAGTAACCATATAGCGTACTATCATGTCGAGCAAGAAATTCCTACCTATATATGTCCCAGCATCCACTACAATATACATCTCATGTACAGTAATGGCCTCTAGGGCATACATATAACTAACAATCTCCCACTTGCACTAGGGTCATCTGTAGCAGTGGTTGCAGTATCTCATACTCAACCATCCCGTATAAGTCTCTCTCTGGGAAAAGGCCTTTGTGAGTGGATCCGCCGTGTTGGAGTCTACTATCCTAACCTTGATCACCCTGGAGATCAACTATCTCCTTGATCAGGTGATACTGCCTTGGAATATGTCTGGGTCACTGATGGGACCGTAGTTTCTGGGCCAAAGCCTCACCTCCATTGTCATACAATGGTAGGAACCTAGTTCATCTCATGAACTAATATACACCCAAACTTCCTCTTTGGTAGTATCTTTGATAGCGATGTCACCAGCCTTTATCGTCTAGTTTGCCACGGTATCTAGCTTGGAACTCTTCCAACATACCGTCCCTCCACTAAGGGTAAAGACAATGCCTGCGACTGACATTCAGTGGTCCTTATCACCCTGGAACTTTTCCAGTGATTCTCCTCAGGATCAACTAATACCATCTCACTACACCTAGAGAGAATCCTAATATCCAGTTAGATCTATCTCATAGATCCAAAACCCAGGATTTAGGGGTATCACTTTGATCCTATATGGAGAATCCTTGTGATAAGAGGAGATTGACCGTGCGTAGCATAGGAAACTCTTTTCCTATCAAGAGTATGTTGTCCACGTACAATACGAGGATGGCCACCTTACTCTCTACTACCTTTTGTATGTACAAGGTTCATCTACCATTTTGATGAAGTCAAACACTTTGACTACTACATCAAAACAGATGTTCCAACTCCGCGATGCCTGCTTTATTCTGTAAAGCAACTTGCACACGTTTCCGCTGCTCCCACTGTTTACGAAGCCCTCTGGCTATGTTCTTATAGACTTTCTCTTCTAAATCAGTATTTAGAAAAATAGTCACGACAACCAACCACCAGATATCGTAATCATGGAATGTAGCAATAGCAAGTAGGATTTGGATGGACTTAAGCATAGCCAATGGAAAAGGTTTCATCATTATCCATGCCTGGTCGATGACGAAAACCTTTAACTAGTCTAGCTTTGAAAGTCTCAACTTTTCCATCTATACCAAGTAATCTTCTCAAGATAAACTTGCTCCTGATGGGGATTTAACCCTTCAGATCTTGCAACCAAAGTCCATACTTTGTTGGTGTACATGGATTCCATCTCAGATCGCTAAGCATCCAGCCATTCTTACAGAGTCCCCACTCTTGATGGCCAGCTCGAAACTAGTTGGGTCATCATCTCATGATGCAATCCTCGCTCCCACTGTCATTGAGAAACCAATGTATCTTTCAGGCGGATGAGGAACCCTACTAGATCGGCGGAGAGGCCGAGGTTCGTCGGAATCTATTGAATCCTTTGGTTCTACCAAATCATCTGCTGTAGTTTGTATATCTGGAACTTTTCCAGTTCTACAGAACTGACCTTGCCTCGATCTTGTTCGGATTTTGCTTTCGACATAGGCCGGACAATCCCAAATCTTAACTTACTTAAGAGATAGGCTCTTCCCATACCATATCTTATATGGAGTGGTAGGCACTGATTTGATTCGAACCTAATTCAATAGGTATGCAGCTTCTCAAGTGCACAACCCTTTAAAAGAAACAGGTAATGTTGCGCCACGGCAGCGCCCCGGCCGTCTATCCGAGGCCAAAATGCGGAATCAAAATTTTCTTAACTTTTAAACTGGCGCTACCGCGGACAATATACCCGGATCGTAACCATTAACCGATACTAGCTATCAAGAGAAAGGGTGAGAGATATACCGAGTGATCCGAGTCCTCCTGTCTTCTCGTCATCATCCCGATCTCCCGCGGAAACTCCGGTCGTCGCCTCCTTGCCGGAAGGGCACCACATCGCCTGTATCTTTTACGGGCTCCCACCTCAATGCCGAGGCAACTCGGGCATGAAGCTGGCAAGTCGACGTGCCCAAGATGTGATGTAGAATGTAGTGTAGATGATGCTTGTCTCTTTGGGGTTATGTTGCCTTGATGGAGGAATGGATTGGAACTTTTAAGTGGAACTCTCATTTATCAAGCATGGAATGAGATGATGAATTTTCCTCACCAAAATGAAACCTCTCATTTACTCTCCTCTCCAAAAATGTGTGGCCGGCCTCTACCAATTGAGAATGGTGGAGGGATAAACAAAACTCATGAAGGGAGGTGAGTGTAGGAGAAAAGAAAAGGTGACCACACCATAAAGCAAAGCTCACATCAACCATTCTTATCACTTCTAATCACATAAAGCAAATGAGGTGATGGAAAAAGAATATAATCATGAAGGAACTATCATGAAGCCATCATATGCAAGAAAACCCCTCCACAAAATGTAATTTGCAAAACTGCAAATTACCCCCTCCATCGGAAAAGTCCGGCCGGGAAGGAACAAAGGAAAACCGGCCGGAACGGAATGCAAACTGGCAACTCCAGAAAAACTGGTCCCGTAATAAATTACAGGAAAACCCCGATACTGTGCATACACACCCGCATCTGTATTCTGACCGGATACAAATGCAATGAGACAAAATCTACACTGTACTAAACTAGGATCCGGCTTAAACCAAAGCCGGCTAGTGATATCCGTTCGATCCCGATCCGTGCAATACCGCACGTATCTGATCGAACCCTGCCATATATCCATACGGCCGCTAGTACAAACCATCCGATCCTGATCCGTGCAATACCGCACGTATCTGTTCGGACCCTGTCATATCTCCATACGGCCTCTACAACGTTTCGCCCGAAAGCTTGAGTAACTGTCTGTGTGGTGGACTCTAAAGACTCGTCAATACAATGGCTGTGGATTTAACCACTAGCACGTCAGAGGTATTAGCCAATACGTGACGGGCCACCAGCTATTGAGCAAAAGGGACGTCGATGAGCGAACTCACCCTGACACCCTACTGAGCCTGTCAGTGACAATATACGTACAGTCTGGTCCGTTCGTCTATGTGCATCGCATGTCGGGCCTAGGGGGTTGGTAAAAGTCAGACCCCCAAAAGCGGTACAAGTCGTGTCGGAGTGTAGCCCAGAACACCTTGAGATACTACTGGAATACCTACCAGTAAATCTCCTGCCTCGGCCGAGGGCTTTGTGTAATGGCTCTCCTAGACACAGCGCGACCTCATCCCCAATACCGAGAGAGACGAACCCCTGAAGATCCGCTCACTGCCTCCATGTGGCTCGGGACTGTACCCAACTAAAACCTGTTTGCACGACTCCTTTGAGCCGTGGTAGGGTAGTAATCAAAGTACAGTGGGAACTCACACGAGACAAATGACGATCCCCAGGTCGATGAACTAACCTGTATACATGTCACCAGGAAACTGCTATCTGACGTCAGGTATAAGACCAACTAGCATGTTCCCGGCGAGTCCTGTCCGGTGTACTCACAACCCAATGAGCACCTGTATACATCTTAGGCGAACCAACTGATACCAGTGGCTTGTGAGACCGGCCACCGCCCCTCGTCGGGGTCTCGACTGTATACACTAGTCTACTCTGGAGAATCGATGCCCTGTCTCGAAACTCCCACGACTAGGGACCTTTTAAGGATGTGCTTATAGACCACCAGCTCTCACCTATATGATCGCCATCATACTGCTGGCAGTCAAGCAAGAATCCTAGGGGCTCTATCAGCATGTAATAGCGACCTGTAAGGTCACCTGAAGCAGTACACGATGATAAAGGTAAACCAGATGGCATACTATCATCTCGAGTAAGACTGTCCTAACGGGATAGGTCCTCCCTCAATCATTGCAATCACGTGCCTGTGATCCAATAATTGACTCCGAGGGCACTATCTCCAACAATCTCGCACTTGCACTCAAGGCTAATTATTGCGATGTCGCATACTCACAGCCCGTGTGATACCGAACACCCAACTCCTCTACTAGTCAGTCTCACAAAGCTTGTTTGCGAAACTATTGCGTTCGAGGAATAGCCTCCGTGAGTAGATCCGCTGTGATGTTTCTTTCTATGTCTCTCTATATCTCAAGTTCGCAGAGAAAACCATCTCCCGAAATGAGCAATACCTGTCTTAGAGTATGTCTGGATATCTGATGGGACCTAGCTCATAAATGAACTCCAAATCCAAACTTCTTAGACTGTATCGATAACTGAACTTAATCAGTACCCAGCGCCATGCCTCCCTCAGTATTGCCTTGGACCACCTGTCCAAAATACTGCCCCTCGTCAGATGGAGAAACTATAACTCTGACAGCCACTCTGCCATCCATGTCACCTTGGAAGCCTGGAGTGATAACCGTCTCCTAAAAGAGGCTGTCGTTATCACATCCCTAGAACACGCACTTATGTCCTAAAACTGCTTCCGATTGTTTCTCCAGGATTGGATTAATATCAACTTATTGCATCTACTGCAAGAACAACATCTGGTGTGGTACTTGACATCACATGATTGACTCAATTGCCTAAGCAAGTGATCTATCAATCATGCGTATCCCTCTCCCCTTTAGTCTGTAAGACACCTTTAGAGAGGGTGACTCCATTACCTGCAGGTGTACTACCGTGCCAGGAGTCGTCCATTCTAAATACTCATAGAATGCTGTCAAGGTACCCAGATTAGGAAACCACCCAAATCTAGATATAAAACCATAGATCTAGTAACCAGAATGTCTGATATAATATCCAAGTCCTGTGTGGAGAAACCACTGTGTGACAACCAAAGTATAACCGATCGTAGTATAGGAGTTTCCTTTCCTACTCTGTGTATGTCATCCAAAACCAAGACATCACACCCTACTACCTACTTAACAGATCCATCCCCTATTCTGATGACGTCAAACCTATGACTGTCACATCAGAAATAGATGATCTATCTCTGCCATATCTACTTTAGTCTATAAATAGACATAAGCCTGATGTCCACCAATGCTTCCGCTGCTCCCACTGACTACGACAACCCTCTGGCAGAGTCATATAGACGTGCACTTCCAAAGCTAGTTTAGAACGACGCTATACTCATCCTCCTGCCGGGTCTCGCAGCCTGGAACAACAACAATGGCAAGTGTGGGTAAACAAGAACTTCCCTGTCACCGTCCTTGAGGCTACCGGAGTACCTCTCAGGTGCCTGAAGTTACCCACCTTATCTACGGAGTGGCCAATGGAATGTCAAATCAGATTGAATCTTTAGGTTCCTTATCAAATCTTCAGTAATCGTTTGCGGTTCTGGAATCACTTCCAGTTCTACCATACTCCCACTATTGTTTTTGAAAAAATCTATTTTTAATAAAACTGTGGCGAGTCTAGAACAATATCTCTATTGATCTTCCAGATGGTAGAAAGTCAACCATCGTCATAGCCCGGGTCAACCCACAAACAGCCATTACAGAAACGTGCCTTGAGTTGTCCAGTGTCTGGTTTTAATCATAAGCCGGACAACTCCCCGTACCTTAACATCGTTAAGATATGAACTGTTCTATATCCAATATTGAACCAGAGGTACTGATTTAATTAAACCAGATTCAAATCATGCAGCTGTCTCCAGTGCATGTCAACTAAATGGAAGGAGGCCGATCAGCGTTATTCAACTTAGGAATGCTTCCAATTATGAGTAACCTGAAAGAGAAGCAATTTCTCTTTATCATTACTATCAACTGAACACCATGCACAAGTATCTACATCTTCGATCACCTTGAAGAATCCCGATACTTGCAATACCTGGTTCTCTACTTTATCCATATACCCATAACTTCTCAAAACATGGACCCCGTGTTTCTACGAAACACTTGTCTAAGTACTAGAGAAGTTATAAGTAAGCAGAATATAGTACGAGGACCAACCCCTCTGTCCTAATGGACACTGGACAATACACAATACTCTGTATAAGTCCGCTGAGTCTAACAACTCTTTCACTGTGTGTCGTAGGTTGAAAACTGTACTTATGGTTAAGAAGAATTACACCGCTGTTTAATGCTCCTTACCTAACCATCCACTGATATAGGTAAATGTCATCGACATAATATCAAAAGGTATATCTCACTCTATGAAAATAGACGTACAGATATATCAATTTGAAATTGGTGCACAACAGCGGATATTCAAAACCAAATATTTGCCGACCGGCAAACAGCCCAGGTGATCTCCTCAAATATCACCGATTACAATGAATCCCGATATAATGAGGATGATCACCCTATTCCCAATAACTTACTCCCACTCATCATCTGTAAAACTATACAGATGTGAGAATCAAACCTGGTAAATACATACACTGGAGCAAGTGTCTAATCAGGAATTCGGTTTTCTTTTAACAGTACACGGTTGAACTGAAACATTGAAATATTTCGATAGGGTATCCTGGTATTCCTAGTAATGCCTCTACCATTATCCAGATTCACAACTGTAACCGTATATCTCTTTGCCATTTGTCCAAATCCCTTTATATGTCTTTAGTCATTACCGTCTGCACACCCCTTTAGGCCAAATGGTTTTCTTCCTTCCCTACCGTTCGGCTCCAGCCTATGGTTTGGAAGAAGACTATCCAATAAGCACAAAAGGTGTACTGTCCTAATCCTAGGAGCACTCGCAAAGCGAGAGAAGGTGAAGATAAAAGACAACCGAATAAACCTTATTCCTATTTCTCCTGAACCAGAATCCTTCCCCGAACTGGAACAAGTTCCTTTCGAGTTCGTATATAACCATACGATGGAGTATCCAATAAACTGTGGATCTTCGTAGTAATACAGAGTGTCCTGGAGAAATACAAAGGTGATTTAGGATTGGCGAAGAAATATTTTGTTTGATCGTGAATAGCAGTCACAATTTACTTTGCCCTCTTATTAATCCCTTGCTTTGTCTTAACTTAATACCTTCTGCACACCATCGTTATGCTAATTGGTTTTCTTCATTCCCTACCGGTCGGCACCAGCCTAAGGTTTGGAAGAAGACTATCCAATTTGCGTAATAAGTGTACTATCTCCTAAACCAAGGAGTACTCGCAACCTGAGAGAAGGTAAAAGGAAAAGACAACTGAATAATCATATTCGTTTTCTCCAGAACCAGAAACCATCCTCGAAGTCCTTCGAGTTCGTATATAACCATACGATGGTTTTGTCCAATGGAATTGGACGTTCGTAGTAATACGGGGTGTCCTGGAGAAAAGGGTAAAAGTAGGAGTGGCAATGAGGTTTGCAACTCTGACAATCCAAAAGCCTGTGTTAAGAAGGTTCGGTCAACTTGGTCACTGAGTCATAGTCAAGGGTCGGGTCAAAGGTCGCTGCCAAAGAGAGAGAGAGAAAAGAAACACTCAGCGTGCACTCTAACCTAGATCAGAATGGTTATCACTTTATCTAATCCGGAAACCTCCCACTGTACCGTCAAATTCTTCTCCAAACCTGAAAGAAAAATTAGTCGGGATCACCCGAGGAGTAAACCAACTCGTCAGTGGGAATCGGGATCCAACTATCATCGCATGATAACTTGACGGAATCCACTCAAGTCACCACACTCCAGAAGGTATGCGCATGCCTGGCAAGTTTCAGTTCTTTTGAAACTCCCGATGTGTGTTTTTACCCCTAGGACTCAAGTGACCTTGACGGAGTCAACAAATCAAAGAGTCCTAGTCAAGTTCAACCCGTCATTATCTGGATTGCATTAAACCCACCCGTACGTGCCCTTGACGGAGTCAACAAGGCCGCACGACTGTCCTAACCAATCCCATTTATGCAACAAACAAGCACCACTTAACTACCGTACACTACGCCTTGACGGAGTCAACAAACGCAGCACGAATAATAAATAATACCCATAAGAAATGACGGAGGGCTATGACTGGTTTTTGGCGAAAAACCTTTAACGTAATGAACTTGATATCGTTGAAGGAACTGCATAGCCTTTTATAAAAATATAGTGACGAAAACCTTTACTAAAGAGGTCACTCCCGGTGAAGGGATCTCGGCTCTTTCCCCGTAGAATGAGGTGCAGGATATTCCAACTGAATACCACGATGCAAAGCAAAAGTAATCGGCTATAGTGAAGTTAATGCCCTGACGTAAACTTCTGTCCAAGGGGTCACTCCCGGTGAAGGGATCTCGGCCCTTGCCTCGTCGACTGAGGAGCAGGATATTCCAAATGAATACCACGATGCAAAACAAAAGTGAACGTCCTTGCAATAACAGCTTTTTGAAAAATGTTCCAACAACATCAGAATAGGTTTGTTTAGCTTACATTGATCTGAATCAACGCAGTCCCATCAATTGATCACACCACAAAGAACGAAAATATACTGATGTACGTATATGCTATCTGCATTCGCCACCGGGTCCCGTCATTACTCGTTAGGTTAGCTAACTAACGACAGAGCGGGGACTGGACTAGCGCGGATGCAAAACATATACAACATCTACTAATATATGTACCAATATATTATATTTCGCTCAAGGCGTGATAAAATGCAACATCACAGAAATGTACAGCATCACAGAACAATACAGATATCTGGAAGCCCCGGGTTTCACAGAGCCGCTGCTGAAACCCGACGTTCCCCTGGTCGTGTGGATAGCCTGTGCAATGAAAACCTAGACCCCTACGGGCGCGGCAAGTCACCCGCCAAAACCTGAAGCAAGGCAGCCCCCTTCAGCACCGTGAATGGACCACCCAGCACTTCATAGAATCCGGTAACTTGGGCACTCCTCCTGGGTCAACCTGTACCCCCTACGAGTGCGGCGAATAGCCCGCCAATCCTAGAGTGAAGCCCCCTCCGTCTCAATGCCATGAGATGCGGGCCCGTTGCCCTCTAGAACCCAGCTATCCGTGCACCCCTCCACGGGGTAATCCTAGTACAGAAAGTAAAATATACATACAACGGGTACATCGACCGCAACCAGGTCGTGCCCCAAAAGAATAATACAAACAGGCAGTGACGGCAGTCCACATGTCGGACGCTCGCCCCGCAATATCAAATGTACATATAAAACAAAACTGTACTAACATTGCATCCAGGCTATCCCCCACGACCGATCCGCAACATCACAGCAATACATAGAACATCAACGTGAAAGTCACGTTCGCAAATCCGTCTAACCGGGCTATAGCAGTTAGACAGGATTTACCGATCAAGTGAGATTCACGGTCGCAGATATAATGTAAATACTGTGAAATAATGTGTTTAAAATATCCGATCGATCAAATTTTACCAAGTGGGCCCCAAAGCATTACTGTAGCACTTGCAGAAAATCTGGGCCTAAACAGAATATTCCAAAACCCCTAAAAACAGCCCAAAAGCCCACTACAAAAAATTGGTATAATGAAACCAATATACTGCGGCGGAACCGCGGCAAAAGAGGGGTCATTGTCGCGGTTCCGCGGTCCTATAAAGGGATCAGTTTACCAAATTTTTGCAGTTTGCTTATAATTCCATGTACATCAGTTTTCTAGAACCTGAAAAATTTTTAGAGCCCGGAAAAAATCGACAGAAAACTGATGCAAGCAAAACGCGGTTTTTGGAATTTTGGTCGATCGAATAAGTAAAACACATTAGAACAAGCTAGGCAAGGTTAATGGCGTGGCTCTGATACCATGTTGCACCACGGCAGCGCCCCGGCCGTCTATCCGAGGCCAAAATGCGGAATCAAAATTTTCTTAACTTTTAAACTGGCGCTACCGCGGACAATATACCCGGATCGTAACCATTAACCGATACTAGCTATCAAGAGAAAGGGTGAGAGATATACCGAGTGATCCGAGTCCTCCGGTCTTCTCGTCATCGTCCCGATCTCCCGCGGAAACTCCGGTCGTCGCCTCCTTACCGGAAGGGCACCACATCGTCTGTATCTTTTACGGGCTCCCACCTCAATGCCGAGGCAACTCGGGCACGAAGATGGCAAGTCGACGTGCCCAAGATGTGCTGTAGAATGTAGTGTAGATGATGCTTGTCTCTTTGGGGTTATGTTGCCTTGATGGAGGAATGGATTGGAACTTTCAAGTGGAACTCTCATTTATCAAGCATGGAATGAGATGATGAATTTTCCTCACCAAAATGAAACCTCTCATTTTCTCTCCTCTCCAAAAATGTGTGGCCGGCCTCTACCAATTGAGAATGGTGGAGAGATAAACAAAACTCATGAAGGGATGTGAGTGTAGGAGAAAAGAAAAGGTGACCACACCATAAAGCAAAGCTCACATCAACCATTCTTATCACTTCTAATCACATAAAGCAAATGAGGTGATGGAAAAAGAATATAATCATGAAGGAACTATCATGAAGCAATCATATGCAAGAAAACCCCTCCACAAAATGTAATTTGCAAAACTGCAAATTACCCCCTCCATCGGAAAAGTCCGGCCGGGACGGAACAAAGGAAAACCGGCCGGAACGGAATGCAAACTGGCAACTCCAGAAAAACTGGTCCCGTAATAAATTACAGGAAAACCCCGATACTGTGCATATACACCCGCATCTGTATTCTGACCGGATACAAATGCAATGAGACAAAATCTACACTGTACTAAACTAGGATCCGGCTTAAACCAAAGCCGGCAAATGATATCCGTTCGATCCCGATCCGTGCAATACCGCACATATCTGATCGAACCCTGCCATATATCCATACGGCCGCTAGTACAAACCGTTCGATCCTGATTCGTGCAATACCGCACGTATCTGTTAAGACCCTGCCATATCTCCATACGGCCTCTACAATGTTTCGCCCGAAAGCTTGAGTAACTGTCTGTGTGGTGGACTCTAAAGACTCGTCAATACAATGGCTGTGGATTTAACCACTAGCACGTCAGAGGTATTAGCCAATACGTGACGGGCCACCAGCTATTGAGCAAAAGGGACGTCGATGAGCGAACTCACCCTGACACCCTACTGAGCCTGTCAGTGACAATATCCGTACAGTCCGGTCCGTTCGTCTATGAGCATCGCATGTCGGGCCTAGGGGGTTGGTAAAAGTCAGACCCCCAAAAGCGGTACAAGTCGTGTCGGAGTGTAGCCCAGAACACCCTGAGATACTACTGGAATACCTACTAGTAAATCTCCTGCCTCGGCCGAGGGCTTTGTGTAATGGCTCTCCTAGACACAGCGCGACCTCACCCCCAATACCGAAAGAGACGAACCCCTGAAGATCCGCACACTGCCTCCATGTGGCTCGGGATTGTACCCAACTAAAACCTGTTTGCACGACTCCTTTGAGCCATGGTAGGGTAGTAATCAAAGTACAGTGGGAACTCACACGAGACAAATGACGATCCCCAGGTCGATGAACTAACCTGTACACATGTCACCAGGGAACTGCTATCTGAAGTCAGGTATAAGACCAACTAGCATGTTCCCGGCGAGTCCTGTCCGGTGTACTCATAACCCAATGAGCACCTGTATACATCTTAGGTGAACCAACTGACACCAGTGGCTTGTGAGACCGGCCACCGCCCCTCGTCGGGGTCTCGACTGTATACACTAGTCTACTCTGGAGAATCGATGCCCTGTCTCGAAACTCCCACGACTAGGGACCTTTTAAGGATGTGCTTATAGACCACCAGCTCTCACGTATATGATCGCCATCATACTGCTGGCAGTCAAGCAAGAATCCTAGGGGCTCTATCAGCGTGTAATAGCGACCTGTAAGGTTACCTGAAGCAGTACACGATGATAAAGGTAAACCAGATAGCATACTATCATCTCGAGTAAGACTGTCCTACCGGGATAGGTCCTCCCTCAATCATTGCAATCACGTGCCTGTGATCCAATAATTGACTCTGAGGGCACTATCTCCAACAGGTAACTCAGTAATACTCATCATAGAGCACACCAAATCTAATATGGTGCGATTGCTCCACCCCGATACACCGTTGTGCTCTGGTGTATACAGAGGAGTAACACTGAGAGATAATCTCATTCTCTTTTAGAATAGTCCAAGAATTCCATGCACAAGTATTCTCCTCCCTGATCTTATCATAGGACATAATACTTATACCTGTATTGGTTATCTACTTCTAACTTATATTCATTGAATTTCTCAAAAGGTTCAGACATGTGTTTCAACAGGAACATGTGTCCGAATCTTGAGAGATCATCAGTGAATGTAAGGAAGTACAAAGAACTAGTCCTGGCATATATAGACTGGGGACCATTATACATCACTATATATCAGTCCCAAGAGTTCACTAACTCTTTCTCTGTTTCCAGTAAACGGAGCTATGGTCATCTTATCTCTGTGACATGACTGGCAAGTTTCACAAGATGTAAATTCAAACTGATTTAAATATGCATCTATATGTAACTTAGCCAGTTGGGTCGCATTGATATGACCTAGTCTACAATGCCTCAAGAAGGATTCGTTCATTTCTGAACTCTTCCTCTTGTGTGTGTTCTGTATGCTAGGAACTGTAGTTTGATTTAGAACGTCGATGATTTTAGATAACGTGCCTGAACCGATCAACTATTGATATAGGAAATGTTCAAAACATTATCCAACAATACAAAATTTTATCCTTCTTTAATAAATAAAGAGATTGATATGATTCTGTATATCAGGTTCGGTATCTAATAGCATTTGTTCAGAATCAATGTATTGGTAATACAGGGTGACTATGACCAACACACTTGGCTGCAACACTTTCACTGTTTTATGTCTCATGAAACTTATCACCCGTTCTCAGTTCTCTGCCTTTCTGTAGCCCTATGTAACCTATTACATATCTGGGATCCTGATCCGGCATCAAATACCCAGGACGTAAAGAATACAGAGAAACAATTCTTTGTAGTGAACACACCCGAAGGAGATGCATCTCATGCACTTTCTTCGTTTGGGCGGCATGGGAAATCTGGTATTCCCCTATTTCCTTCTCTGTCTTATAACAATTATAAGTTGGAGAGGGACCAACGTTCCCCAGCTCAGTATAACAAGCGGGTTCGGTCAATACATCCATATTATTATCTTGATTAAGGCATGATACGGTCGCTACCTGGAGAGAGAGAAGAAAACACTCTGCGTGCGCTCTTATAAGATTAGATTGGTTATTTATTTTATCTAATCAGGATGGCTCCCACAGTTTTTATCAAATCTTCCTTCAAACCCGAAAAAGGAAAGACTAGCCGGGATTAATTACACTCTATAAGTTCGCCAATCTTTCAGCCAGGCCAGTGCCGGTACTTTGAGGGAGGTTCCCCATGCTTTCGCACGGACCTAATTAAAGTTAACCTCGTTTTCCCAGAGGCGTAACCCCGTTGACACCTTTCTAGACACCTACTTGATCGGCTAATTGCAAAGTGCAAAACTCTCCCAGGAGTAACAATTACTCGCAGTGGGTATCGGGATCCAACTATCATATAGAAGGTATGCAATCTCATTGCAAATTTCAACACTTGAAACTCCCGATAAAGGTTTTTACCTCTAGCACCTATGACCTTAACTATGGTCAACAAATCATAAGCACTAGTCAAGTTCTACCCGTCATTTCGTGATTAATTAGACCCACCCACATGACCCTTGGCTAATGTCAACAAAGCCACATGACTGTCCTAACTAATCGCATCATATGCGGTGTAGGAAAACATCACTTAGCTACCATACACTGTGCCTTGACTATGGTCAACAAACACAACACGAATAATAAGTACTCTACTTCCTAAAATGACGGAGGGTTGCGAATGGTTTTTAAGAAAACCTTTAACACTTTGAACTTGATCTCATTGCGGAATCAAATGGTTTTTAAATGGAGTGTTTTTTAGGCTTTTCTAGTTTGGCTAAAGAGGTCACTCCCGGTGAAAGGATCGCCGACCCTTTCCACATCGAATAAGGTGTAGGATATATCATATATACCGCTGTGCAAAGCAGAAACTATAGAAGCAATCAAAAGACAAACCGAGGGTTGTAGCATCTGCCAGTTATTGCTAAAGGAGTCACTCCCGGTGAAGGGATCTCGGTCCTTTCCTTATCGAATAAGGTGCAGGATGTTCTACAAGGAACACCGCGATGCAAAGCAAGAACTGTAGCTACCTGTTTTTATTTTTGAAATTCGATTCCACAACATCTTTTAGGTTTATTTTCTTTCATTAATCACATTAATGAAGTCCCATCATTTAAGTCCACCTAAACATCACAGATAAATATAGCGTACGCTTATGCCACCCGCATTCGCCTCGATGTCCCGTCTGCACCGTTAGGTTAGGTAACTAACGGCAGTGCGGGGCAGGGCTAGCACGGGTGTAAAATATAAGCAACGTTTATATAATATATTATATATACTATATACAATATCTATCTGAACATATCACATGATCACATCACAAATAACGCAGCAGAAAATATCATATGAAATATTGGATATACTAGGACGTCCGTGTTTTATATTGAGCCTGTATAAAACACGGATTCCACGGTCGTGATGAATAGCCAATCCCACACCCCTAGACTCCTACGAGAGCGGCAAGCAACCCTACCAATTCTAGAGTTAGGAGACCCGGACTCGACTCCTCGAGATGGTCTCCCACTGGACCCTAGAACCCGGTTACTTGTGCTCCCCTCCTTGGGTCTATCCTAATGCGGAAAAGTAAATAATATACATCAACGGTGACATCTTCCGCAACCTGGAAGTGCCCCAATAAAAGAATATTACATACAAGTTTTTACATGAAAGAAAATGAAAAACACTCGTTTCACATAAAAAAAAATCCGGCTATTCAAACATGACGATCCAATATAACATATCCAGCAACACATAACATCACATGTCATCAACGTAAGTAAACATGCGTATCCCAATTGTCATTGACATATAGCAACGAAACCGATGATATCACATATTACACTTACGATCGCAGAAAAGAAAGTGTAAAACTACAACAGTTGGAATCCGCAACTTGCATAGACATCGCATGCCTAACCAAATGAATTCCTTAGACATCGCATGCCTAACAATTATAAACCCCGCATTTTAGTCTCATTATCGAAAACACTTTTCAATATCAAGTCGGGCAATTCAACATGATTCCCGACATCCAGAACGAATGCTCGTCGCAAACTTTAGTAGACGGCCGCACCCCCGATACCATCGACGAAGTGCACTAAGGCGGAACACCATTGCCGCGAGCACCCGAACGGATGCTTTTGGCGACGGGGTTCTCCTACAGTCACTTAGTCGGGGCTATGGGGCGTGGCTATCTAATAAGTTTACCCGGCGAGTATCCTCGTACGCTACGTGATTGCGACGGACTTTTGATCACATCAAAATTCCGTGGCAACCGATCAAGTGAGACTAAAGTGCTAGATTCATAATATTCAAATCAGTTATCTCATAACTACTTGTGGATTACAAATATTGTATCACATTCCAGATAAATAGAAAATGTTAAACTTTCCGATCGAACAATCAAACACCCAAGTTTTCCCGAAACAGCTCAACACATGAAATAAGTTTAAGAATATTCACTTCATGCCACAGTACCAACGGTCCAGCCGTAGAAGGGTCAAGCCAATGCCTCACATGTGGCATGCCGTACTGCCCCAAACCCTAAGGTTCAAAGGGCAGTTCAAGACGGTCACATAATCAAGTTAAGGTTTGTTGTCTTCTAGAGGGTCCATCGCGTTACTTGCACTACTTAGAACGTTCTTAAACAACGGAAAAATCCAACACTTGGAAATTTCCCGGCAGGGGAAAAATCGGGTATTTATATCCGGTCGAACATTTTAACATATTCTAAAATTATACGGAAAAACACATAGACGAAGTTAAATTTTTCGATCGAAACACCGAGTCCCCAATACAACTCAGAAAACTCAACTCTTGAGTAAACATTAAAAATTCCCAGAAAACACAACAATATCAGAAAGAAATTACTGTGCAAAACTAAAAGAATATTGTGACTGTACGACCGCGGAACCGCCGCACGAGCCATGCTCGTGCCGCGGTTCCGCGGCGCCTTGATCGATTTAGGCGCATGTTTTGCACAGTATTTTTTATAAAACCCTGCTGATTTTTCTGCATATTTT
This sequence comes from Agapanthus africanus, assembly GCA_030015575.1. Lineage (NCBI taxonomy): Eukaryota > Viridiplantae > Streptophyta > Magnoliopsida > Asparagales > Amaryllidaceae > Agapanthus > Agapanthus africanus. The sequence goes on from JASDDO010000014.1 coordinate 489,592,160, forward strand.
TAATTCACAAAAATCACAGTTTTGAAAAATTGTACAGAGAAGACTTTTCAATTAGGGTTTCGGGTTCGATTGGACTTCAAACATCGTCTACTCATCGCCTAAAGCTCTAGCTAGGCTCTGATACCACTGTAGGGTTTGTAGGCACACTCATGAGGTTCTACAACTGATCAACCATGTCCAATTCAAAATTTTCTATGTGCCGAGAAACCCTAATACTAGATCGTTAACTAGAGGTAAGGCTAAACTATGCAAGCAAACAACTTTACTTGAAAGTGAAAGGAAATACAACCTTTGTAGATCCGGTCCTCCACTTCTTTAGCTCCGTGTTGACGTCCCTCCACTGCGATCATCGGGATCCCGGACTCTAGCAATGGTTTCATCGGAGAAATGATCGGGCTAGGTCATTGACTTCGATGCCGAAGATGATCTACGTCGAGGCAACTCAAACTCAAGCTCCATCTTCACTAGGTCATGAAACTTGTGAAGATAACACACTCTACTACATGGCAAGTGGTAGAGGATGAATAAATAGGAAGTGGGTTCACTTTGGATTTGGATTTCTCACTTGGATTCATCACTTGGAATTTTCAAGAAAGCTTTTGTTAGTGTATACGCCCTAGAGGCCATTACTTTATCATACTAGTTTGTATATTACTTAATGGAAGCTTGAGATATTAACCTTGTATAGACAATCTTGCTCAATATAGTAGTATGCTACTTGGTTTGTTTCTAATTCAATGTGTACATGTGTTTATTTTAGTATATTACCTATACACATTAGTGGAGCCCTTAGGATCTTCTGCTTGATTACCAGCGTTGTGATGGCAGTCACACTAGTAGGGGCTGGGTAATCTATAAGCATATCCTTAAGCAGGTCCCTAGTCGCAGGACTATCGAGATAGGGCATCGATACTCCGGAGTAGACTAGCGTATGCGCTTCTCATCCCCGTATGGGAGATGGTCTGTCCCACAGCCATCAGTACGTCGTATTGGAGATAGTATGCGGGTGCTCATTGGGTTACGAGTACACTGGACAGGACTCGTCGGGAACTGCTAGTTGGTACTATACCTATCGTCAGTTATCAGTTCCCAGGTGACATGAGTACAGCTTAGTCCGCTGACTTGACACTGTCACTTCGCCTCGAGTGTGTTCCTACTGTACTTAGATTACTACCCTACCACGGCTCAAAGGATTCGTGCAAACAGGTAGTAGTTGGTGCAGTCCCGAAGCACTTGGAGGCAGTGACGGTTAGACAGGATTCGTCTCTCCCGGTGTTGGGGGTTGACATCGCGCTGTGTATAGGAGAGCCATTACACGAGTAGTCCCTGGCCAGGGCAAGCGAGATATACTGGTAGGTTTCCACTGTTATCTCAGGGTGTTCTGGGCTTCACTCCGACACGACTTGTACCGCTATTAGGGGACTGACGTTTACCTCCCCCTAGGCCCGCCATGCGATGTATCAGAAGAACAGACTGTACTGCATAGAGATTGTCACATTCAGACTCAGTAGGAGTTCAGATGGGTTTCACCTCGTCAGTCTTCTTGTCGGCATCTACCTGGGGACCGTTACGCACATCTAGTGCTGCTTGCGGTCTGTGGTTAAACCCACTGCCAGCGTAGTGTCGAATCTTTAGAGTCCCACATAGAAAGCTATTCGCCTTTAGGCAAAAGAGTAGGGGTCGCATGGTTTTGCGACAGGTCGCATGGTTTTGCGACAGAGTCCGGTCACATCCGTGCACTTGTGCAGGTACAGTGTCCTGACAGTTGACACTAGCGGGCTTTGGTTTAAGCCAGATCCTAGTGTACGTTTTGGGATTGGTTTTATCTCGTTTATATTCGTGTTCCTCGGAACGCGAATGCGGGTGTGTATGCACAGTTGACAGAGAGACAGAGACAGAGGATTCTCATTGGGGTTATTGACTGTTGACCGTTGACCATTGACTTTTGCTTAACCCTAATGAGAATAAGAAATATTATTAACATTAATATTAATTAAGTATTATAGTGACATGGTTGTTGAGGGGTTGACATTGTTGACTTGTTGACTTTGTTGACCGGTTGACTAGGTTGGACTAGTTGACCATCATCATGACAATGGCTATCATTCCATGGCAAAGACTTTTGCTTGCTTGTTTATTTATGCAAAATGAGTGCATGAAATAATATATCCATTTTGACTTAAACCATCACACAATACTTGATTACTATTTTTGTTATGATGGCTTTTGGATTATGAGAGGTGAGAATGAGAAAACAATGGCTCATTCTTTCATTTGCTTTCTCTCTTTCTCAAGCTCTCCCTCTTCCTCTTGCTCTCTCTAGCTCAAGGCAAACCATTCTCATGTGTTGAGACTCATTGCCTTAGAGATAAAAAGACACCAAAACATTCCTCTACTCATTCTAGTTCACAAGGCCTAGCAAGCCAAGTGATCTAGTTTCTTCAAAGTTCGAAGAAGAAGCCAAAGGTAGAAGCTTTCGGGTGGATCCATCTTCGGCGCAAGGAGACGACGAGGTGAGGCCGATCCATACACCAGGAGGAGTCGATGACGAAGGAGTTCAAGAAAGGTATAGCCCCCTAACCGAGTAGGTAAACTCTTGTTAGGTTGTTAGTTAGTCGTTTAACAAAGATCCGTATTGGTAGTCCATGTTACCACCCACTTGAAAATCGTTTTCACCACTTCCGCAACCCCGTAAGTACCGGGGAAGGGTAGCATGGACTTACAGTGGTATCAGAGCCTAGTTAAACACTATCTAACATGTTAGCTAAGTAAGTAGAAGTTCGATCGGAGAAAAAGTCACGAAAAACACCGGGAAAATCAAGTTTCTGTCGATTCTGTATTCTGTTCAAAAAATGATAAATCATACTCCAAAAATCGACTCAGGCTTTTTAAAAGACACTGTAGAAATTTGGTCCAGAGAACCGTTCAACGCGCCGCGGAACCGCGGCAGGTCCAGAGAACCGTTCAACGCGCCGCGGAACCGCGGCGGGAGCACGCTCCTGCCGCGGATCCGCGGCCGAGTTGAGTCGGTCGTGGGTCAAATTTCTTGCGGTGTGTTTCTGGGGGTATTTTGGGATTTTTACAATATGTCTTTTCTGCCTAGATTTTCCAGAAAGAAAAATTAGTTTTTGGGGCTTGAAAATCCGTATTTTTATCGAACTTCTAAAGACTAAGACTAACGGGTATATATCTGTGATGTGTTATATGTATTGAACGTCCGCTAATCGCTATACGTCGATTAGTGGGGGTTATACATATCTGTGATCAGTAATGATTGATGGTATGTGTATATGAATTCTTTGGATTGTCGCGGATGAATAGCCGGGGGTTGTGAGATGAGAGTTTTTACTTTTATCTTTCAATTCATGTAATATGTAAATTGATGTAATATTATTTCTGGCCGCACAACCGGGTCGGGGTTGTAGCCGTCATTGTATAATTTCTTTTTACTGTTTTTGCTCCTAGGATAGACCCAAGGTGGGGTGCACAAACTACCGGGTATCTCGAAGTGCCGAGTGGCCTACTCACGTCATTGAGGGAGGTTGCTCCACTTCAGATATTTGGCGGGTAGTTTGCCGCACCCGTAGGGGTCTAGGGTGGGGTATTGGCTATTCATCGCGACCGTGTAATCCGCTCTTCGTTACAGGCCCGTACGAATTGCGGATTCCTAGTATATCCAATGTGTTCATCTGTGATCTGAAATGGCTATCATTGCAATATATCTATATATGATATTATTTTGGCGTTGCTTATGTTTTGCAGCCGCGCTAGCCCAGCCCCCGCTCTGTCGTTAGTTAAGTAACCTAACGGGTAATGACGGGGCCCCATGGCGAATGCGAATGGCATAAGCGTACGTCATATTTTGGTTGTTTTCTGCAATGGTAGGATTAAATTATGGGAAACATTAAAATAACTAATGCCAGAAAAATAAGAAAAATACGCATTAAAAGAACTAATGCAAGAAAAAATAAACCAAGTAAAAGTCGTTGGAACACTTTCAAAAACCACTCGGTTTCTTTTCAAAATAACTTTTAAACGCGGAGCTTAAGCCACTCCTTTTAAAAGCTATCCCGTTCCATCGATTATATCAAGTTCACTACGTTCACAGTTTCGCCAAAACCATTCGTAGCCCTCCGTCGTTTAACATGGATGGTCAATAGTATTCAAGCTATGTATGTTGGCCAAAGTCAAGGCATAGTGATTGGTAGCTATTGGGTATTCATGTGCATCATAGATAGATGTGTTGGTTTGGGGCAGTTGTACTACCATTTTGGCCAAAGTCAAGGGTATGTGCGGATGGGCTCAAATTAACCTGGAGAATGACGGGTAGAACTTGACATGTGACTTATGATATTTTGGCCAAAGTCAAGGTCATAAGAGCATGGGGCAAAAATCCACATCGGGAGTTTCAAAAGAACTGAAACTTGCTAGTGTTGCATACCATTTGGAGTGTGATGATTCTGGTAGGATTCCTTCAGTTTCGTCACGCGGTGATATTTGGATCCCGATCCTAGTGTGAGTATATGCTACTCCTCGGGAAATTTCTCACTTAACGATCAATGCTATAAACCAAGTAGGTGTCTAGAAAGGTGTTAGTAGGGATACTCCCCAAGAGAAAAGAGGTTCTTAAATTAAGGAACTTCGCGAAAGCGTTGGAAAATCTCCCACAAAGTACCGACACCAGCCTGGCCGAACGGTTAAGCAAGTATTGTACAGTGGGATTGATCCTGACTAATTCTTCCTTTTTGGTTTGAGGAGGGATTCGAGAGACAGTGGGAGCCATCCTGTTTAGGCAAATTAAAAACCACTCTAAACTTGCAAGAGCATCATGCTAAAGTGTTTCTTCTCTCTCTCCTAATTGCAGCGACCAATCATCATGACCGGACTTAAGTTATTACTGGATAAAAACATACTGACAGGGCCAAACTATAAAGATTGGCTAAGGAATGTCAAAATGGCAATCACTTATGACAAGTTAGGGTATCTCCTTACCACCAAAGCTCCCCTTGTCCCAGGACCCACCTCCAGCTCGCGGATAAGGAAATCCGTAAGACTTAGGAGATCGATAGCGCGAAGGCCAAGTGCCTCTTGCTTGCCTCTATGGACAACGAACATCAGAGGAGGCACGAGAATATGGACCTCGAATCCATATTTCTCCATACAAAAGAACTGTATGGAGAGCAATCTCGTATCGCAAGATACGAAGTGTCGAAGAAGTTATTTTCGGCAAGGTTGGCCATCGGATCATCGGTAGTGGAACACGTGCTTAAGATGATTGGCTTCATTGAGGAGCTCGTGGAACTTGGGACCACGTTAGAGAACGAGCTCTATACGGACTTGATTCTCCAGTCCCTTCCTTCCACTTATGCCCAGTTTATCCTGAACTTCAACTTACAAGAAAAAGAAGTTGAACTTCCAGAGCTCCTCAACATGCTGAGGAGTGCAAAGGGCACCCTACAGAAAGGTAGAGAAACATCCACTTTGTTTGTAAGAGGATCTTCATCTTCTAGCTCCAAGGCGAAAGCCAAGGGAAAGAAGAAGAAAGCCTCCGCCAAACCAAGGGATGGTGTTAGTAAAGTGGATACGAAGGGAAAAGCAAAAGCAACAAAGGTAGCGGGAAGGCTTGTGGATAATGAAGAGTACTTTTTCTGTCATAAGAGTGGGCACTGGAAGAAAGATTGCAGGGCTTGGAAAGCCAGAACACAGGATCTGAAGCAAGTTGCGGCTTCAGCTTCAGGTGTGTATGTTATTGAAAACTGTCCATCGATAAACTCTACTTCTTGGGTATTGGATACCGGATCAGGATCTCATATCTGTAATTCTTTGCAGGCGTTGAGAAACCGTAGGGTTTTGAAGGCAGGTGACATGACCCTCAAAGTTCCAAACGGAGCTGGCATGGATGCTAAGGCCGTGGGGGACTATCACCTGGGGTTGTCAGATGGACACGTTTTGGTTTTGCGTAATTGCTATTTTGTACCGAACGCAACTTGTAATATCATTTCTGTATCTTTGATTTCTAAAGAAGGTTATGAATTTGCGTTTGGAAGTAATGTTGTAAACATTCACCTTAATCAAGTTCTGATTGGGTCAGGTACATTAAGCAATGGTATATACGTACTAAACCAACCACAGATTTTCAATGTCCAGAATACAAACAAAAGAAAGTCTCCGGAAATAAATCAGACTTTCTTATGGCATTGTAGACTGGGTCACATCAATGAGAGAAGGTTGACGAAGTTACATGCAGAAGGATATTTGAATCCGTTCAAATATCAATCGTATGCCACTTGTCAATCCTGTCTCAAAGGAAAGATGACAAAGACTCCGTTCAATGGACACGGAGTAAGAGCGAGCGAGCTCTTGGGACTCGTACATAGCGACGAGTGCGGTCCAATGTCTACACATGCGCGAAGCCGTTATTCTTACCTTATTACTTTTACGGATGACTTTTCAAGGTACGGTTATGTGTTCTTAATGAAACATAAATCCGAAGCCTTTGGAAAATTCCAGGAATATAAGAATGAAGTAGAAAAACAAACCGGCAAAAGTATCAAGACACTGAGATCGGATCGAGGTGGTGAATACTTGAGTGCCGAGTTCCTGGACTATTTAAAAGAGAATGGAATTCTCTCTCAGCTTACTCCTCCATACACTCCGCAACATAACGGTGTATCGGAGAGACGAAACCGAACCCTATTGGATATGGTACGATCCATGATGAGTAACGCTGAGTTACCGTGATCATTCTGAGGATATGCGCTAGAATCAGCTGCATACCTTTTGAACCAAGTTCCTACTAAGAATGTGCCTACTACACCATATGAGATATGGTGTGGGAAGAGACCCTATCTTAATCACATTAAGACATGGGGAAGTCCAGCTTTTGTCAAAAAGCAGCATGCGGACAAGCTCGAGGCATGCTCCGTACAGTGCAAGTTTGTGGGATATCCAAAGAACGCCAAGGGATATTTCTTCTATTGCGAAGTGGAAAAAAAGGTTTTTGTTTCTCGGCATACCCACTTCTTAGAAACTCAGTTTTTGGAGAATCAGATAAGTGGGAGCGCAATAGAACTGGAAGAAATTCCAGAGCCACGAGCTATTACTGAAAGCTTAGTAGAACCTGAGGGTTCGAAAGATCATGACATTCCTACGCCGCTCCGCAGGAGTAGTAGGCAGTCTCATCCGCCCGAGAAATACTACGGTTTTCTCATAGACGGGGATAGAGAGGATTGCATTATAGATTATGATGAGCCAACTAGCTTCCAGCAGGCCATTCAGAGCATTGACTCGGTAAAATGGTTGGATGCAATGCGGACCGAAATGGAGTCCATGTACACCAACAAAGTATGGACGTTGGACATTGCTCCAGATGGGGTAAAACCCGTAGGATGCAAGTGGATCTTCAAAAGGAAGATTGGTGTAGATGGACAGGTTGAGACCTATAAAGCTAGACTGGTTGTAAAGGGTTTTCTTCAAAGACCTGGTTTGGACTAAGACGAGACCTTTTCTCCAGTAGCTATGCTGAAATCCATTCGGATCCTTCTTTCCATTATTGCCTTCCACGACTATGAGATTTGGCAGATGGACGTAAAGACCGCTTTTCTAAATGGAAATTTAGAGGAGTGTGTTTATATGGACCAGCCAGAGGGTTTCATTCAGAGTGGGAGCAGCGGAAAGGTGTGCAAGTTGCTTAAGTCCATCTATGGACTGAAGCAGGCATCGCGGAGTTAGAACATCTGTTTTGATAAGACGGTCAAGGAATTTGGCTGTATCAAAAATCCAGATGAACCATGCATCTATAGTAGATTTGTAGCGAGAACTGTAGTATTCCTCGTTTTATACGTGGATGACATTCTCTTAATAGGAAATGGCATTCCTATGCTACAATTTGTCAAGGGGTTCTTGTCACACAGGTTCTCCATGAAAGACCTGGGTGATGCCTCATACATTCTTGTGATCCGGATCTATTGTGACAGATCCAAGAGGATACTGGGACTCTCACAGTCCAGGTACATCGACACCATACTGAAAAGATTCAGTATGGAAGATTCCAAGCGCGGTAATCTACCGGCTTGTCACGGGATCGCCCTCTCCAAAGAGATGTCTCCCAAGACTGATTTGGAAAGGGATCGCATGTCTATTATACCCTACGCTTCTGCGGTAGGCTCTATAATGTATGCGATGTTGTGTACCAGACCAGATGTAGCTTATGCACTAAGTGTGGTAAGCCGGTATCAGTCAAACCCTGGGGAGAAACACTGGATAGCGGTAAAGAACATTCTCAAGTACCTAAGACGGACTAAGGAGATGTTCTTGGTGTATGGAGGAAAAGACCTCCAAATCGAGGCCTTTGCTTACTCCATCTTCCAGAGTGACAAGGATGATTCCAAGTCCATGTCGGGTTATGTCTTTACCCTCAATAGAGGGGCGGTGAGTTGGAAGAGTTCCAAACAGGAAACCGTTGCTGACTCGACGATGGAAGCGGAATATATCGCTGCTGCAGATGCCGCAAAAGAAGTTGTCTGGGTAAGGAAGTTCTTAACTGAACTTCAGGTGGTTCCGTCCATTGTTGATCCAATACCTCTGTATTGCGACAACAACGGGGCTATAGCTTTAGCGAAGGAACCCAGGTCGCATCAGAAATCCAGACACATCTTGAGGCGGTATCACCTGATCAGGGAGATCGTGGGTAGCCAGGAGATCGAAGTTCAGAGAGTTTCTACGGAAGACAACACTGCTGATCCACTCACAAAGGCCTTACCCCAGACTCAGTTCGAGCGGCTGATCGAGATGATAGGTCTTCGATACGCCGGTACATGGCCTTAGTGCAAGTGGGAGATTGTTAGTGTATATGCCCTAGAGGCCATTACCGTATCATACTAGTTTGTATATTACTTAATGGAAGCTTGGGATATTCACCTCGTATAGACAATCTTGCTCAATATAGTAGTATGCTACTTGGTTTGTTTCTACTTCAATGTGTACATATGTTTATTTTAGTATATCACCTATACACATTAGTAGAGCCCTTAGGATCTTTGCTTGATTACCAGCGTTGTGATGGCAGTCACACTAGTGGGGGCTGGGTAATCTATAAGCACATCCTTATGCAGGTCCCTAGTCGCAGGACTATCGAGACAGGGCATCGATACTCCGGAGTAGACTAGCGTATGCGCTTCTCATCCCGGTGTGGGAGATGGTCTGTCCCACAGCCATCAGTACGTCGTACTGGAGATAGTATGCGGGTGCTCATTTGGTTACAAGTACACTGGACAGGACTCGTCGGGAACTGCTGGTTGGTACTATACCTATTGTCAGTTATCAGTTCCCAGGTGACATGAGTACAGCTTAGTCCGCTGACTTGACACTGTCACTTCGCCTCGAGTGTGTTCCCACTGTACTTAGATTACTATCCTACTACGGCTCAAAGGAGTCGTGCAAACAGGTAGTAGTTGGGTGCAGTCTCGAAGCACTTGGAAGCAGTGACGGTTAGACAGGATTCGTCTCTCCCGGTGTTGGGGGTTGACATCGCGCTGTATCTAGGAGAGCCATTACACGAGTAGTCCCTGGCCAGGGCAAGCGAGATATACTGGTAGGTTTCCAGTGTTATCTCAGGGTGTTCTGGGATTCACTCCGACACGACTTGTACCGCTATTAGGGGACAGACGTTTACCGCCCCTAGGCCCGCCATACGATGTATCAGACGAACAGACCGGACTGCATAGAGATTGTCACATTCAGACTCAGTAGGAGTTCAGATGGATTTCACCTCGTTAGTCTTCTTGTCAGCATCTACCTGGGGACCGTCACTGTAACGTTTTGAAAATCGTTTCGGTGAAATTTCGAAAAAAAACGGTAAAATAATGGGGTTTTCTGTAAAAAGTCAAAATACAAATATCTTATTATAAAAATTAAATATACATATTCTAGCTATGTAATTGCTAGTATTTGGTGTTTATTGAGCCACTGGTGAAATTTCAAATTTTCTGAAAAAAATATTATTTTTATATTATTTTAAGCCGTCACTAATACATTTAATTAGGGAAAATTACAAATTGGAATGAGTTGAAACAAATTTTGTGCATCATAAAACTTTAAATAAAATTTTATCATGTGGTTTTTGAAACAAAATCGTTTGCCAAAACGGTTTAGAAAATTTCGAAGAAAAAAGGCTTTTTTTATAGTATAAATGGATGTTGGGGGTATTGTATTTGTCATTTTCCTTCACCCCACACTCACACACCCCTACTTTCCATCATTGGCCGAACCCATGGCACCCCCACACCCACACATCTCACACTTCTAGTTTAGTTTGAAATGAAACAAGATGTAAGGAAAAAGAAAATGAAAGAATTCATATATTAGGTATGGGCTTGTTTGACTTGGTCAATTCTTCACTTCTTAACCTCACCAATTTCTCTCTCCCCTCACCCCCCACATCAGGCCGAGCCTCCCCTTCTCCCAACAGCAGCAGTCCCCCCCCCAAATCCCACTCAATTTTGCATCAAAAGAATCCACAAAACCACTTCAAAATCCATACAAATTAAATTTTAAATCCAAATCTAACTCCTACCCATTATTCTTTATCTCATCAAGCATGGATCTAGGAGCTTGGAGACCATTTTGGGAGGCTAGATTTTAAGATTGGTCTCTTGATTTTGTGAGGTATAAATCCCAAGCCAAATTTAAATTGTTGGATAGTTTCTTTGATCAAAGTCAATTAAGTTTAAATGTGCTTCTAATTGGGATTTAGTTTGTAATGGAAAGAGTTTGAGATCAAGTTAGGTTGTGATCATGTGTTCATGGTTGTGTGATGTTTTTTTTTTAGCATCTTAAGCCATGCAACTTAAATGTGTTACTTATTGCCAATTGTAACATGTAAAATGTCCAAATGAAAATATTTTGGAAACTAGGTTTGTTAAAATATTGTGTTTTGAAGTAAAACGGGTATTTGTCGCTTACTAGGTTCTTGGGTTAAATCGATTTTATTTTAGTTTGGGGTTTTTGTGAATTTTAGCCTATTTTATATTATAATTAGTGTTTTTGAATGTGCAAATGAGTGTGCTTGGGGTTTTTCTCGATAGTTTGGCGTTTGTACGCCGACGTCGAGGGTTTTGGGTTGATTTGTGAAAGCAACCATAGGTTTTGACCTATGTGGGATTCGTGAGTCGTTTTGGTCATGAGTCGGATTTTAATGCGATACGGTGCGTTATGATATGTAGGTACCCCATGTGGACTTCGAGACGACAAGCAAGCGAGTGGCGACGTCGGCACCGGCGAGCGAGGACCAGGTGAGTAGATTTATATCTACGGGGAGAAGTCGGGTGGATGGCGTATAGCACCCCCGCAGTCCGTGGTGGTGTATACGGATGCGTTTACACACCAACAATTATTGTATGTTTTGGGATTAATAACGATGTTTTGGATGGATATTGATGTGTTGGATTATTTTAGTGTTGCGAACCCTAGGGTAGTGTTGCACTACACATACATACTTGCATACATTCCTATTTATATGTGCTCATGGGATTCTTTATAGTTATGTGTTCACATGGGTATGGGACTATGTGTTCATATACGGATTTGAGGATAGTGTTTGGGATTTGAGACGAGTCGATGGGATTTGATTCGAGGCCGTGAGATCGGTGATTTGGCAGGGTTCGTATTTGAGATACGACATGACGTTGTAGCGGGTCCTTTGACGTAGTGTTTCACACATGTGCATGCATATGTAGGTGGTATCAGCAATGTACTACATAAATCAGTACCCGGATTACGATCTTTGATAAAGGGGATACCAGATGAATAGTGTGTTGAATGTGATATTGACCCGTACCCAGATTTGGGATGCCGTACGACGGATTTACGTACGAGCTATATATTGATGATTGATCCGCACTCTTGACTTGGGATGTTTGATTATAGATATAGTATCGGATATGATATTATTGAGGCGGGATCACCGACTAATATATATATAGGTACGTATATGTATCGACTCAGATGTTAGGCGGTTTCCTTACCTGTAGTCCAGCTTGTTAGCTTAGCCCTTTAGTTTAGTTTAGTTGTTAGATTAGATTCGATTCTTACCTATTTCAAAAACTAATGAATCGTGGGTATTTTAAAAGACGGCCCAAGGGATCCTACGGATATTTTCAAAAGACGTATCTTTTCATAAAAACCACCGTAGCCCTATTTTCAACCCCGCGATTCGTGTTATTTCAAATGGCACCATTGTTTAATTTTTAGCTCCCGCTCATTTTGGTTGCTCGCTTCGCATCGCATATTTACATTGTTATTTCATATTGCATTGTTGACATTATGCTGTTAGGACACCAGCACCATTACCGATGATGCGTATGTACCACATACACTTACTTGCCGGCTCACACACATCTTCATCGGTAATTGCCATGTCACGTACACCTTAGAAAATATTGTTGCTGAACTTAGCTTGATAACCAGTAGTTTGACATAATATTAGTGTACATACCTTATATGCCAGCTTAGATATTGTAGTTATTACTTGTCGCTTCATGCATACTGTTATTCATTCTCATGCTTATATTCATGGTTTTACATGCTATTGATGATTCAGATTCCCATGATATTTTCTGGATATGGAGGAAAACCGCAAAACATATATAAACTGATTTCTCTCTTTTTTTATAAAAAGTGCGGTTTTTCCCATGATGTATGAGTCGTCCACCATGAGTTTGCTGATGGATTTCGAGACCTGATTCGAGGAGACGGATGAACCGTTTCGGGTACATGGTGGACCCGGTAAGGTACCCCGGGGCAAGAAGCGCGTGATGATGACGATGTGAGCCTGGCAGGGGAGCACTACCTACCGGTGATTTTACCCGACGCGTCGGATATCCGGAGGATACCGTCGTGGTCTTGAGTGTGATGGTAGGGGCCGGTCTGGACTGACGGCGCCCTAAATATTGTGATCGAGACATTGAGATTTCGAGATATTGAGGTACAGAGAATGTGATACAGAGATATCGAGATATTGGGATTACGTTTTGTGCCGATGCTAGGCACTGTTTTATGCTGATTTCATTATGATACCACATTTTAAAAATACAAGGAAATCTCACTAAATTATGAAAACAGTTCTTCATTTACATGTATTCTGTTTCCATGCATTCATACCTCATTCATATGATATATTGCTACCTGAGGCACTGACACAGGCACATGAGATTATACTCGGGTTAGATTTTACCCTAGCCTTGTTATAGGTTGCATGTTATGTATATATTTGAGGATATATATTATGATCATTGACCTAGGTTGCGTTATTTATGCGATTTCTATGCGTAGATGTTTTTCTATTCACGAGTTGGCAACTCACCCCCGTTGTGCCCCAGTTTCTTGCAGGTTTGCCGTACAGGTTTCTTTAGGGCTTGCGGGCATAGTTTCCTTCGGGTGATTTGCTAGTAGGTGCGTTTACTTGTATCGTACCCCCATTATATAACTTGTATATTATTACTCTATTGTATCTAGAAGTTCCATCAACCAAACATGTATTTATTTTGAGATAGAGACCAGTGATGTTATTCCTTCGACCTTAGAGTCGCGCGTTATATTTCTGCGGTTTTCTTGTGGTTTTGAGTTTCCTTTTGGATTTTGATCCTCGCCGTTGGCGTTGTATATATTGCTTGTGTGGTTGTGACCGTCGACTGACGAAGAGCTAGCTCCCGATTGGGGATGCTTTTTTATTGATTTCGTATACTATTCATGTTGTATCCCGTTTGGGGGCCAGTATTTACAGAGGAGACTCTGCCGAAATTTTCAGTAAATTTTGATGTTCTTAAAAACCGCATAATTCGGCGTATGCTATTAAAACTACTTGTTTTAAATTGGTTTTCTTTCACTCTACTTTATTTTTGGTTTGGATTTCTGGGTTTTCGGCTTACTTAGATTACGTTTCGTAATTTAAGTGCCGGTCATGTTCCATCTTTCGGGACGTGACAGTTACGCACAGCTAGTGCCGGTTACGGTCTGTGGTTAAACCCACTGCCAGCGTAGTGTCGAGTCTTTAGAGTCCCACAAAGAAATCTATTCGCCTTTAGGCAAAAGAGTAGGGCTCGCATGGTTTTGCGACAGGGTTCGGTCACATCCGTGCACTTGTACACGTACAGTGTCCGGACAGTTGACACTAGCGGGCATTGGTTTAAGCCAGATCCTAGTGTACGTTTTGGGATTGGTTTTATCTCGTTTGTATCCGTGTTCCTCGGAACGCGGATACGGGTGTGTATGCACAGTTGACAGAGAGACAGAGGCTGAGGATTCTCATTGGGGTTATTGACCGTTGACCGTTGACCATTGACTTTTGCTTAACCCTAATGAGAATAAGAAATATTATTAACATTAATATTAATTAACTATTATAGTGACATGGTTGTTGAGGGGTTGACTTTGTTGACTTGTTGACTTTGTTGACCGGTTGACTAGGTTGGACTAGTTGACCATCATTATGACAATGGCTATCATTCTATGGCAAAGACTTTTGCTTGCTTGTTTATTTATGCAAAATGAGTGCATGAAATGATATATCCATTTTGACTTAAACCATCACACAATACTTGATTACTATTTTTGTTATGATGGTTTTTGGATTATGAGAGGTGAGAATGAGAAAAGAATGGCTCATTCTTTCATTTGCTTTCTCTCTCTTGAGCTCTCTCATTCTCAAGCTCTCTCTCTTACTCTTGCTCTCTCTAGCTCAAGGCAAACCATTCTCATGTGTTGAGACTCATTGCCTTAGAGATAAAAAGACACCAAAATATTCCTCTACTCCTTCTAGTTCACAAGGCATAGCAAGCCAAGTGATCTAGTTTCTTCAAAGTTCGAAGAAGAAGCCAAAGGTAGAAGCCTTCGGGTGGATCCATCTTCGGCGCAAGGAGACGACGAGGTGAGGCCGATCCGTACACCAGGAGGAGTCGAAGACGAAGGAGTTCAAGAAAGGTATAGCCCCCTAACCGAGTAGGTAAACTCTTGTTAAGTTTTTAGTTAGTCGTTTAACAAAGATCCGTATTGGTAGTCCATGTTACCACCCACTTGAAAATCGTTTTTCACCACTTCCGCAACCCCGTAAGTACCGGGGAAGGGTAGCATGGACTTACAGCTTTTTCTTTTCTTCATGAAGAAGAAGAAGAAGGAAAATGAAAAAGAATTAACTTAAAAGAAAATTCAAGTGAATCTTATCATTTAGCAACCATGGGTGAGTAAACTCATGTAGAGAGTAAACTAGGGTTTAGGCTAATGGTTGGGTTAAGGATAAAACAAAATGGCTTAGACTTTGTCAAAGATGCTATGAAGCTTCAAGCCAAAATGAGAAAAGTCACCACCATTTTGTTTCTTGCCAATAAATAAAGAAAATAAATAAATAAGGCAAATGAAAACCTAACCATTAACTAAACATAGTGTATAGCATACACATACCCAAGTTTGCATGTATCATCAAACATGATACAATCAAGTATACAAAAATATATCACATATACTACTTGTGCACATCAAGTGAGAAAAACAATCTTTAGTGAACAAATATTAGTTAATGTAAAGTAATATATCAAATATATAATTATACATTAAATAATTAAATCAACATTTGATTTAATTATCCGGTCATACTGCATATAACCGACTAATATTAAGTGTATCAATGTATCGAATAAACACTTGATTCGGTAACCCGGCTATATCTTATATAACCGTCCAATGATACAAATCGCGAGAATAGAATGCAGTATCACATACTGGTATTATTCTCGATCCCGTACATATCTCATATGCGCTCCTATTTCGTTTCGCTTGAGCCAGGAAACCTCTGTGTAGTACTCTAAAGACTCGTCAATACGCCGGCAGCAGGTGATGATCATATCAAACACCCACAAACCGCAAGCGGTCTGCTAAACGTAACGGCCACCCGGGTATTGAGTGATCAGAAGATCAACGAGCAAGCCCGCTCACACTCCTATGAATCCAACCAGCAACACTTACCGTACAGTCCGGTCTGTTCGTCTGATATGTCGCATATCTCGCCTAGGGGTGGTAAACGTCAGACCCCAGTAGCTTGATAAGTCATGCCGATGTAAGGTCCATAACAAGCATGAAACTACTGATAACTCTTACCAGTATATCACTGCAACCCTGGCCAGAGATTTCCAGTTATGGTCAGTCGAGCATAGCGCAACATCAACCCCCAATACCGGGAGAGACAAATCCCCTCCTATCGCTCATTGCCTCCATGTGAATCGGGACCGTACCCAAAAAACACCTGTTTGCATGACTCAGTAGAGCCGTGGTAGGGTGGAAATCAAAGCACAGTGGGAGACACACAAGACTCTATGACGATTTCGGGTCAACAGACTAAGCTGTACCAGTGTCACCAGAGAACTGCCATCTGACGTAAGGTATAATACCATCTGGGAGTTCTCGGCGAGTCCGTTCGGTGTACCCAGTCTCCACTGAGCACCCGCATACAGTCTCTGATGTCAAACACCAATGGATATGGGATCATCCATCGCCCATCACATGGGTTGAGAAGATATACGCTAGTCTACTCTGGAATATCGATGCCCCGTCTCGATATTCCCAGGACTAGGAACATTGAAGGATGTACTCATTGACTACCCTGGCCTTACTAGTATGATCTACATCACAGTCCTGGAAGTCGAGTATACATCCTAAGGGCTTTATCAACATGTAATAGAGAGACAGCAAGTATACATGTTAAGATAAAGAGTAACCATATAGCGTACTATCATGTCGAGCAAGAAAGTCCTACCTATATATGTCCCAGCATCCACTACAATATACATCTCATGTACAGTAATGGCCTCTAGGTCATACATATAACTAACATGTATTCGGTCGGAATACGGATACAGGTATGTATATACATGTGAGGGGTATTTTCGTAATCCGTTACGAGAATACTTTAGAAGATGCATTTCTTTTTGGATTAATCATTTTGGTTTAAATGATTATTAGTTTTGGAAAGGGTGACTCATTCTTTGTGACTCATTGATTCTAGAATGATTCACTAATGACTCATGTAATGGGTCATCTAGTGAGTCATTAGAGAATTAATGATGTTAGTTTTGGGTAGGATATTATGAAGGGTTTGTGGGGATATTTTGTGAAGATATCTTCCTTGATATTTCATCACAAAACCTCATATATATCATCACTCATTATTTGGACAGCCATGGGCAAGTTTCATGCTTGGTCTTTTTGCTCACTTGATTCATTTCTTGAGCTCACCATTTCCAACTTTTTGCATCTTCTTCAACCTCCACCTAACCCTCTCATGTGATGAGAACCCTAGGGTGTTTGAGACAAAGTATTCTACTCATTCTCTACTTTATCTTGGTCATCTCTTTTAGCAGACTTGATAACCGAGTTGCCTCGATATAGAGGCGGGAGCCCGTTTAAAGATCCGTTGACGTGGTGCCACCTCGATGAGGAAACGAGAGATCGGAGTTGCCGCGAGGAGCGTGGGATGATGGCTAAAGACTGAAGGACACGGATCGATCGGTATAGCCTTTCTACCTCTTTACAGTTTGTTAGTTTAGCGTTAATGGCAAGATCCGGGTTATAGTATGCGATAGCGCCAGTTATAAAAGTTTTTGTTCCGCGTTTGGAGTCAGAATGACGGCCGGGGCGCTACCGTAGACTTACATGGTATCAGAGCCACGCCATTAACCTTTACTAACTTGTTCTAACACGTTTAAAATATCGATCGAACGAAATTTCCGAAACCGCATTTCCTTGTGTAAAGTTTCTGTCGATTTTGTTTTGTCGTCTAAAAATTATTTTGTGCATCTCAGAAAATCGTGCAGGATTTTTTAAGAATACTGAAGAAATTTGGTCCACTGTCTCCACAGTACTGCCGCGGAACCGCCGCACAAACCATGGTTTGGCCGCGGTTCCGCCGCCAGTTTGTGGGAACAGTACACCAAATTTCTTCTAGAAGTTTTGCATAGGGAATTGTGGTTTCTGGAATATTTTGTTTGGGCCCAGATTTTGTTTGTGTACTGCAGTTGTACATGGGGCCCACTTCGGGAAGTTTTGTCGATCGGAATTTTAAACTTGTTAGTTTATAGTACTTACATTATATCTCCGACCGTGAATGTCATTCGAGCGGTAAATTGCGTCTAATTGCTATAGCTCTTTTAGACGGATTTGCGAACGTGACATTCGCGTTGATGTTCTGTGTTGTGCTGTGAAGTTGCCGATTTGTCATGATGGATAGTTGTGTGCAATGGTAATGCAGTTTGGATTTATTTATACATTTGATATTGCGGGACGAGCGTCCAACATGTGGACTGCCGTCACTGCCTGTTTGTATAATATTCTTTTGGGACACGACCGGGCTGAGGTCGATGTACCCGTTGTACATATTTTTCATTTCTGTACTATGTTTACCCCACGACGGAGTGCACGGATAGCTGGGTTCTGGGAGGCAACGGGTCCGCATCTCATGGATTTGATAGGCAAAGGGCCTTACTCTAGAATTGGCAGACTATTCGCCGCATTCGTAGGGGGTACAGCTTGACCCAAGGAGGGGTGCTCAAGTTACCGGATTCCGTGAAGTGCAGGGTGGTCCATTCACTCTTCTGTAGGGGGCTGCCTCGCTTCAGGTTTTGGCGGGTAACTTGCCGCACCCGTAGGGGTCTAAGTTTCATTGCTCAAGCTATCCACACGACCAGGGGAACGTCGGATTTCTGTAGCGGCTCTGTGAAACCCAGGGATCCCAGATTATCTGTATTGTTCTGTGATGCTTATTACTTGTCTGTAATGTTGCATTTATCATGCCTTGAGCGATTATTGTATATTGGTATATATACTAGTAGATGTTGTATATGTTTTACACCCGCGCTAGTCCAGTCCCCGCTCTGTCGTTAGTTAAGTAACCTAACGGGTGATGACGGGACCCAGTAACGAATGCGGATGGCATATACGTAAATTTTATTTTCGTTCTTTTCTGGCTTGATTAATTGATGGTACTGCGTTGATTATGATCAATGCAAAGGAAAACAAACCTGTTTGGAGGTTGTTGGAACAGTTTTGAAAAGTGTTATTACAAGTACGTTTTCTTTTGTTTTGCACAGTGGTATTCAGTTGGAATATCCTGCACTTCATTCGACGAGGCAAGGGCCGAGATCCCTTCACCGGGAGTGACCCCTTGGGTAGAAGTTTGCATCAGGGTAATAACTTCACTATAGTCGATTACTTGTTGCTTTGCATCGCGATATTCAGTTGGAATATCATGTACCTCATTCCACGAGGAAAGAGTCGAGATCCCTTCACCGGGAGTGACCTCTTTTGCAAAGGTTTTCGCCACTATATTTTTATAAAAAGCTATCAGGTTCCTTCAGCGATATCTAGTTCGTTACGTTAAAGGTTTTTCGCCAAAAACCAGTCGTAGCCCTCTGTCGTTTCAGACGGGTAGCACGTAGTATTCATGCTATGTTTGTTGGCCTTCGTCAAGGCATAGTGGATGGTAGCTGCTTGTTACTTTTCTGTTGCATAGATAGATGAGTTGGTTTGGGACAGTCGTATTACCTTGTTGGCCTTCGTCAAGGGTATGTACGGGTGGGTTCAAATTGACAAGATAATGATGGATAGAACTTGACATGTGACTTATGATTTGTTGGCCTTCGTCATGGTCATAAGAACATGGGGTAAAAATCATATCCGGGGTTTCTAAAGAAACTGAAACTTGTTAGGCATGCGCATACCTTCTGGAGTGTGATAACATGAGTGGATACCTTCACGTTATCATGCGATGAGAGTTGGATCCCGATTCCCACTGATGAGTTAGTTTACTCTTCGGGTGATCCCGATTAATTCTTCTTTCAGGTTTGGAGGAGAATTTGACAGTACAGTGAGAGGTTTCCTGATTATATAAATTGATAACCATTCTGATCTAGGTTAGAGTGCACGCAGAGTGTTTCTTTTCTCTCTCTCTTTGGCAGCGACCTTTGACCGACCCTAGACTATAACTCAGTGACCAAGTTGACCGAACCTTCTTAAAATACTAGCTTTTGGATTGTCCGAGTTGCATAAGTCATTGTCGCTTCTTCTTTTACCCTTTGCATTTCTCAGAATACCTCGTATCACTACGAACATCAACTTCTATTGGATAGATCATTCGTATGGTTATATATGAACTCGAAGGGACTTCTTCGAAGATGGATCCAGGTTCAGGAGATATTGAATTGGTTTATTCAGTTGTCTTTTATTATCACCTTTTCTCAGGTTGCGAGCGCTCCTTAGTTTAGGAGAGTACACCTATTACGCTTATTGGATAGTCTTCTTCCAAACCATAGACAGGTGCCGAAAGGTAGGGAATTAAGAAAACCAATTAGCCTAAGTAGGGTGTACAGAAGGTAATAAGTAAAGACAAAATAAAGTGATTAGAAAGAGGGCAAAGTAAATTGCGACTGCTATCATTCACGACCAAACCGCGTACTTCATCGCCACTCCTACTTCACCTTTGCTTTTTTTCCCCAGTTCGGGAGAAATAGAATAAGGTATTATTCAGTTGTCTTTTATCATCACCTTCTCTCAGGTTACGAGTACTCCTTGGTTTAGGAGAGTACACCTATTATGCTTACTGGATAGTCTTCTTCCAAACCATAGGCTGGTGCCGAACGGTAGGGAAGGAAGAAAACCACTTAGCCTAAAGGGGTGTACAGAAGGTAATGAATAAAGACAAATAAAGGGATTTGGAGAGATGGCAAAGAAATATACGGTTACAGTCATGAATTGGATTATGGAAGAGGCATTACTAGGAATACTAGGATATCCCTATGAAACATTTTCATGTTTCAGTTTCACTGTGCATTGTTAAAAGGAAAACTGATTTCCCGATTAGATACTTACTCCAGAGTATGTACTTACCAGGTATGATTCTCACATCTATATGGTTTTACAGATGATGAGTGGGAGTAAGTTATTGGGAACTAGGTGATCATCCTCATTATATCGGAATTCGTTGTAATTGGTGATATTTGAGAAAATTGCCTGGGTTTTTGCTGGACGGCATGTATTTGGTTTTAAGTATCCGTTGTTGTGCACCAATTTCAAAATGATATATCTGTACGTTTATTTTAATAAAGTGAGATATAACTTTTTGAAATTATGCCCATGACATTTACCTATATCAGTTGACGATTGGGTAAGGAGCATTGAACTGTGAGTTCCCACTGTGCTTTGATTACTACCCTACCACGGCTCAAAGGAGTCGTGCAAACAGGTTTTAGTTGGGTACAGTCCCGAGCCACATGGAGGCAGTGAGCGGATCTTCAGGGGTTCATCTCTCCCGGTATTGGGGGTGAGGTCGCGCTGTGTCTAGGAGAGCCATTACACGAAGTCCTTGGCCAAGGAAGGAGATTTACTGGTAGGTATTCCAGTAGTATCTCAGGGTGTTCTGGGCTACACTCCGACACGACTTGTACCGCTTTTGGGGGTCTGACTTTTACCAACCCCCTAGGCCCGCCATGCGATGCTCATAGACGAACGGACCGGACTGTACGGATATTGTCACTGACAGGCTCAGTAGGGTGTGAGGATGAGTTCACTCATCGACGTCCCTTTTAGTCAATAGCTGGTGGCCCGTCACGTATTGGCTTATACCTCTGACGTGCTAGTGGTTAAATCCACAGCCATAGTATTGACGAGTCTTTAGAGTTCATCACACTTTCAGTTACTCAAGCTTTCGGGCGAAACACTGTAGAGGCCGTATGGAGATATGGCAGGGTTCGATCAGATACGTGCGGTATTGCACGGATCGTGATCGGACGGATTTTACTAGCCGGCTTTGGCTTAAGCCGGATCCTAGTATTAGATAGTGTAGTTTTGTCTCTTTGCATTTGTGTTCAGTAGGAATACAAATGCGGGCATGTATTTGCAGTAGCGGGGTTTTCCTGTAATTTATTACGGGACCAGTTTTCTGGAGTTGCCAGTTTGCATTCCGTTACGGCCGGTTTTCCTTTGTTCTTTCTCGGCCGGACTTTTCCGATGGAGGGTGTTATTTGCAAGTTTGCAAATAACACATTGTGGAGGGTTTTCTTGCAAATGTATTAATTATGAAAGCATATTTTGATACCATTCTTTTCTATCATCATCACTTGCTTTTTGGTGATTTGAGGTGATTAGAGTTTGATGTGGATTTGTTATGATGATGTTTAGGTTGTGGTCACCCTCCACCTTTTCCTACACTCACCTTCCTTCTAAGGTTGTGGTTTTGATATTCTTTTCCTCCACCATTCTCAGATGATAAGGTTAAGGCTTCACTTGAGGAGAGGAGGATGAGAGGATCATTTCATTTTTGAAGAGGGAAAATTTGTTCATCTCATTTCATGCTAAGAAAAATGCAAGCACCATTTTTCTTATCTTGATTCCTCCATCATCTTCTAAGGCAACAAACCCCAAATGAGACATAGCCTCTACACTACACATTCTACAGCAAATCTTGGACGCGTCGGCCAGCCAACTTCGCGCCCGAGTTGCCTCGGTATTGAGGTGGGAGCCCGTAAAAGATGCAGGCGATGTGGTGCCCTTTTCGGCGAGGAGGCGACGATATGGAGACAGGACTTTCCGCGGGAGATCGGGACGATGACGAGAAGACCGGAGGACTCGGATCACTCGGTATATCTCTAACCCGTCTTGTAGTTAGCTAGAACTAGTTTAATGGTCCGATCCGATTGTTTAGTGCGCGGTGGTGCCGGTTTGCTAAGTTCGCAAAATTAAAGTTTATCACCGCTTCTGCATTTGGCCGTCGGATTGACGGCCGGGGCGCCGCCGTGCACTTACAGTGGTATCAGAGCCTCGCCATTAACTTAGTCTAGCTTTGTTTGATGTGTTTGCATTTTCGATCGACCAAAATTCCAAAAACCCGCGTTTTTCCTCACATTAGTTTTCTGTCAATTTTTTCCTGGCTCCAAAAATTTTTCAGGTTGTATAAAACTGATGTACAAGAAGTTCTAAGAGTTCTGGGAAAATTCGAGACATTGATCTCTCAGGAAGAGCGCGGAACCGCGGCAAAACCCCCCTTGTTGCCGCGGTTCCGCCGCCGTCCTGATGGATCAATGCGTCAAAATTTTCCCATGGGCTGGTAGGCTGAAAATAGGGGTTTTGGAATATTAAAATTGGGCCCAGAATTTCTGTGAGTGCTACAGTATTGCTTGGGGGCCCACTTGTTAATTATTTGATCGATCGGATATTTTAAACACATTTTTCTCAGTATTTACATTATATCTGCGACCGTGAATGTCACTCGATCGGTAAATCCAGTATAACTGCTATAGCCCGGTTAGACGGATTTGCAAACGTGACTTTCATGTTGATGTTCTATGTTTATGCTGTGATGTTGCGGATCGGTCGTGGGGAAAGCCTGGATGCAATGCTAGTACAGTGCTGTTGTATTATGTACATTTGTTATTGCGGGGCGAGCGTCCGACATGTGGACTGCCGTCACTGCCAGTTTGTATTATTATTTTGGGGCACGACCTGGTTGCGGTCGATGTACCCGTTGTATGTATATTTTACTTTCTGTACTAGGACTACCCCGCGGAGGGGTGCACGGATGGCCGGGTTCTAGAGGGCAACAAGCCTGCATCTCATGGCATTGAGACGGAGGGGGCTTCACTCTAGGTTTGGCGGGCTATTCGCCGCACTCGTAGGGGGTACAGGTTGACCCAGGAGGGGTGCCCAAGTTGCCGGATTCCGTGAAGTGCTGGGTGGTCCATTCACGGAGCTGAAGGGGGCTGCCTCGCTTCAGGTTTTGGAGGGTAACTTGCCGCGCCCGTAGGGGTCTAGGATTTCATTGCACAGGCTATCCACACGACCGGGGGAAGTCGGGTTTCAGTAGTGGCTCTGTGAAACCCGGGGATCCCAGATATCTGTATTGTTCTGTGATGCTGTACTTTTCTGTAATGTTGCATTTTATCACGCCTTGAGCGAATATAATATATTGGTATATATACTAGTAGATGTTGTATATGCTTTTCATCCGCGCTAGTCCAGTCCCCGCTCTGCCGTTAGTTAGCTAACCTAACGGGTGATGATGGGACCCAGTGGCGAATGCGGATGGCATATACGTACGTCAGTATATTTTCGTTCTTTATTGGTGTGATCAATTGATGGGACTGCTATGATTTGGATCAATGCAAGTTAAAACAAACCTATTCTGATGTTGTTGGAACACTTTTCAAAAAGCTGTTATTGCAAGGACGTTCACTTTTGTTTTGCATCGTGGTATTCATTTGGAATATCCTGCTCCTCAGTCGACGAGGCAAGGGCCGAGATCCCTTCACCGGGAGTGACCCCTTAGACAGAAGTTTGCGTCAGGGCATTAACTTCACTATAGCTGATTACTTTTGCTTTGCATCGTGGTATTCATTTGGAATATCCTGCACCCCATTCTACGGGGAAAGAGCCGAGATCCCTTCACCGGGAGTGACCTCTTTAGTAAAGGTTTTCGTCACTATATTTTCTAAAAAGCTATCCGTTCCTTCAACGATATCAAGTTCGTTACGTTAAAGGTTTTCGCCAGAAACCATTCGTAGCCCTCCGTCGTTTCATATGGGTAGTCAATAGTATTCAAGCTGTGTTTGTTGGCCTTAGTCAAGGCACAGTGTTTGGTAGCTATTGGGTATTCATATGCTGCATAGATAGATGCGTTGGTTTGGGACAGTCGTATAGCCTTGTTGGCCCTAGTCAAGGGCTTGTACGGGAGGGTTCAAATCAACCTAGACAATGACGGATAGAACTTGACATGTGACTTATGATTTGTTGGCCTTAGTCAAGGTCATAAGAGCATGGGGAAAAAATCCACATCGGGAGTTTCAAAAGAACTGAAACTTGCCAGATATGCGCATACCTTCTGGAGTGTGATACCGTGAGCGGATTCCGTCACGTTGTCATGCGATGATAGTTGGATCCCGATTCCCACTGATGAGTTGGTTTACTCCTCGGGTGACCCCGACTAATTCTTCTTTCAGGTTTGGAGGAGAATTTGAGGTACAGTGGGAGGTTTCCAGATTAGATAAATTGGTAACCATTCTGATCTAGGATAGAGTGCACGCTGAGTGTTTCTTTTCTCTCTCTCTCTGGCAGCGACCATTGACCCGACCCTAAGACTATGACTCAGTGACCAAGTTGACCGAACCTTCTTAACACTGGCTTTTGGATTGTCAGAGTTGCAAACCTCATTGCCACTCCTACTTTTACCCTTTTCTCCAGGACACCCCGTATTACTACGAACGTCCACTTCCATTGGACAAAACCATCGTATGGTTATATACGAACTCGAAAGACTTCGAGGATGGTTTCTGATTCTGGAGAAAACGGATAAGACTATTCAGTTGTCTTTTCTTTTCACCTTCTCTCAGGTTGCGAGTACTCCTTGGTTTAGGAGATAGTACACCTATTACGCTTATTGGATAGTCTTCTTCCGAACCTTAGGCTGGTGCCGACTGGTAGGGAATGAAGAAAGCCAGTTAGCCTAAACGGTGTACAGAAGGTATTAAGTTCAGACAATGAAAGGGATTAGTAAGAGGGCAAAGTAAATTGCGACTGCTATTCACGACCAAACCAAGTATTTCTTCGCCAATCCTAAATCACCTTTGTATTTCTCCAGGACACTCCGTATCACTATGAAGATCCCAGTTTATTGGATAATCCATCGTATGGTTATATACGAACTCGAAAGGAACTTGTTCCAGTTCGGGGATGGATCCTGGTTCAGGAGAAACAAGAATAAAGTACATTCAGGTGTCTTTTATCACTCGCGTTGCGAGTGCTCCTAGGATTAGGACAGTACACACTTTATGCTTATTGGATAGTCTTCTTCCAAACCATAGGCTGGTGCCGAACGGTAGGGAAGGAAGAAAACCATTTGGCTTAAAGGGGTGTACAGAAGGTAATGACTAAATACATATAAAGGGATTTGGAGAGGTGGCAAAGAATTATACGGTTATAGTCGTGAATCTGGATAATGGTAGAGGCATTACTAGGAATACCAGGATACCCCATCGAAACATTTCAATGTTTCAGTTCAGCTGTGTACTGTTAAAAGAAAACTGATTTCCTGATTGGACACTTGCTCCAGGGTATGTATTTACCAGGTTTGATTCTCACATCTGTATGGTTTTACAGATGATGAGTGGGAGTAAGTTATTGGGAATAGGGTAATCATCCTCATTATATCGGGATTCGTTGTAATCGGTGATATTTGAGGAGATCATCTGGGCTGTTTGCCGGTCGGCAAATATTTGGTTTTGAATATCCGCTGTTGTGCACCAATTTCAAATTGATATATCTATACGTCTATTTTCATAGAGTTAGATATACCTTTTGATATTATGTCGATGACATTTACCTATATCAGTGGATGGTTAGGTAAGGAGCATTAAACAGCGGTGTAATTCTTCTTAACCATAAGTATAGTTTTCAACCTACGACACACAGTGAAAGAGTTGTTAGACTCAGCGGACTTATACAGAGTATTGTATGTTGTCCAGTGTCCATTAGGACAGAGGGGTTGGTCCTCATACTATATTCTGTTTACTTTTAACTTCTCTAGGTCTTAGACATGTGTTTCGTAGAAACACAGGGTCTAAGTTTTGAGGAGTTATAGGTATTTTAATAGAGTAGAGAACCAGGTGTAGCAAGTATCGGGATTCTTCAAAGTGATCGAAGATGTAGATACTTGTGTATGGTATTCAGTTGATAGTAATGATAAAGAGAAATTGCTTCTCTTTCAGGTTACTCATAATTGGAAGCATTCCTAAGTTGAGCAACGCTGATCGGCCTCTCTCCATTTAGTTGACATGCACTGGAGACAGCTGCATGATTTGAATCTGGTTAAATTAAATCAGTGCCTCTGGTTCTATATTGGATGTAGAACAGTTCATATCTTAACGTTGTTAAGGTACGGGGAGTTGTCCGGCTTATGATTAAAACCAGACACTGGACAACTCAAGGAACGTTTCTGTAATGGCTGTTTGTGGGTTGACCCAGGCTATGACGAGGGTTGACTTTCTACCATCTGGCAGATCAATAGAAATATTGTTCTAGAATCGCCACAGTTTTATTAAAAATGGATTTTTTCAAAAACAGTAGTGGGAGTATGGTAGAACTGGAAGTGATTCCAGAACCGCAAACGATTACCGAAGATTTGATAAGGAACCTAAAGATTCAATCTGATTTGACATTCTATTGGCCACTCCGCAGATAAGGTGGGTAACTTCAGGCACCCGAGAGGTACTCCGGTAGCCTCAAGGACGGTGACAGGGAAGTTCTTGTTTACCCACACTTGCCATTGTTGTTGTTCCAGGCTGCGAGACCCGGTAGGAGGATGAGTATAGCGTCGTTCTAAACTTGCTTTAGAAGTGCACATCTATATGACTCTGCCATAGGGTTGTCGTAGTCAGAGGGAGCAGCGGAAGTATTGGTGGACATCAGGCTTATGTCTATTTATTGACCAAAGCAGATATAGCGGAGATAGATCATCTATTTCTGATATGACAGTCATGGGTTTGACGTCATCAGAATAGGGGATGGATCTGTTGAGAAGGTAGTAGGGTATGATATCCGGGTTTTGGATGACATACACAAAGTAGGAAGTGACATTCCTATACTACGATCGGTTATACTTTGGTCGTCACACAGTGGTTTCTCCACATTGGACTTGGACATTATATCAGACATACTGGTTACTAGATCTATGGTTTTAGATCTAGATTTGGGTGGTTTCCCAATCAAGGTACATAGACAGCATTCTAAGAGTATTTAGAATGGACGACTCCTGGCACGGTAGTGTACCTGCAAGTGATAGAGTCACCCTCTCTAAAGGTGTCTTATAGACTAAAGTAGAGAGGGATGTGCATGATTGGCAGATCACTTGCTTAGGCAATTGAGTCAATCATGAGATGTCAAGTACCACACCAGATGTTGTTCTTGCACTAGATGCAATAAGTTGACATTGATCCAATCCTGGAGAAACAGTCGGAAGCAGTTTTAGAACATAAGTGGATGTTCTAGGGATATGATAACGACAGCCTCATTTGGTAGACAGTTATCATTCCAGGCTTCCAAGGTGACATGGACGACAAGGAGGTTGTCAGAGTTATAGTTTTCCTTCTGACGAGGGGCAGTATTTTGGACAGGTGGTCCAAGGCAATACTGAGGGTGGCATGGCGCAGGATACTGATTAAGTTCAGTTGACGATACAGTCTAAGATGTTTGGATTTGGAGTTCATTTATGAGCTAGGTCCCATCAGACATCCAGACATTCTAAGACAGATATTGCTCATTTCGGGAGATGGCTTTCTCCGCGAACTTGAGATAGAGAGAGACATAGAAAGAAACATCTAGGCGGATCCACTCACTGAGGCTATTTCTCGAACGCAATAGTTTCGCAAACGGATTTTGTGAGACTGACTAGTAGGGGAGTTGGGTGTTCGGTATAACACAGGCTGTGAGTTTGGGACATCGCAATAATTAGCCTTGAGTGCAAGTGGGAGATTGTTGGAGATAGTGCCCTCAGAGTCAATTATTGGATCACAGGCACGTGATTGCAATGAATGAGGGAGGACCTATCCCGGTAGGACAGTCTTACTCGAGATGATAGTATGCTATCTGGTTTACCTTTATCATCGTGTACTGCTTTAGGTGACCTGAAATGTCGCTATTGCACGTTGATAGAGCCCCTAGGATTCTTGCTTGACTGCCAGCAGTATGAGGGCGATCATATAAGTGAGAGCTGGAGTCTATAAGCACATCCTTAAAAGGTCCCTAGTCGTAGGAGTTTCGAGACAGGGCATCGATTCTCCAGAGTAGACTAGTGTATACAGTCGAGACCCCGACGAAGGGCGGTGGCCGGTCTCACAAGCCACTGGTGTCAGTTGGTTCACCTAAGATGTATACAGGTGCTCATTGGGTTATGAGTACACCGGACAGGACTCGCCGAGAACATGCTAGTTGGTCTTATACCTGACGTCAGATAGCAGTTCCCAGGTGACATGTGTACAGGTTAGTTCATCGACCTGGGGATCGTCATTTGCCTCGTTTGAGTTCCCATTGTGCTTTGATTACTACCCTACCACGGCTCAAAGGAGTCGTGCAAACAGGTTTTAGTTGGGTACAGTCCCGAGCCACATGGAGGCAGTGAGCGGATCTTCAGGGGTTCGTCTCTCCCGGTATTGGGGGTGAGGTCGCGCTGTGTCTAGGAGAGCCATTACACGAAGTCCTTGGCCAAGGCAGGAGATTTATGTAAGTGCACGGCGGCGCCCCGGCCGTCAATCCGACGGCCAAATGCGGAAGCGGTGATAAACTTTAAATTTTACTTGAACTGGCAAACCGTCGCGCACTAATACCCGGATCGAACCACTAACTAGTCCTAGCTATCTACAAGAAAGGGAAGAGAGATATACCGACAGATCCGAGTCCTCCGGTCTTCTCGTCGTCGTCCCGATCTCCTGTGGAATGTGCCGTCTCCTCCTCATCGCCGGAAGTGCACCACATCGCCTACTTCTTTTACGGGCTCCCACCTCAATGCCGAGGCAACTCGGGCACGAAGCTGGCTAGTCGACGTGCCCAAGATTTGCGATAGACCAGTGTAGAATAGTTGTCTCTTTGGGGTTTTGTATAGTTGCCATGATGGAGGAATTGGTGCATAAGGATTTTCCCATGGATCAAAACAGCAAGCAAAAAGGGGCTCGGCCATGAACAATTTTTGGTGCTCTGTCAAAAATTGCAAGGAGTGATTTTGCTTCTCTCTTTTTCTCTCAAAAGAAATCAGCCCCTGCACACACATATTAGTTCATGCCTCCTTAAGGAAATTAATCCACCATCCAAAATGAAACAACAGCACACTCAAGGGAGGGGCCCACGAAATTAAACATGAATGGAAATTAACCACACAAACAAATCTCTCCCCTCTCTCACAGCAAATGTGGCCGGCCCCCACACAAGAAAATGGGTGGAGAAAAAGAATGGAAAATCTCAAGTGCAAAAAGAATTGATAAAGATAAGGTCACACCAAATCAAAACCCACACTCAACCACCTTCCACCAACCTCATCATCAACAACCATGATGAGCCAAAGTCAAGCCATGATGGAAAAGAAAGAGTCAAAGGATGGGCTCCATCATGATACAAATATAAACAAAGAACCCCTCCACAAGAACTTATTTGCAACAATGCAAATAAGCCCTCCTCCACCAAACTTCGGCCAATGAACGATACAAAGGAAATTGGCCGAAACGAAAAGCAAACTGGCAACTCCAGAAAACTGGTCCCGTAATAAATTACAGGAAAACCCCGATACTGTGCATACACACCCGCATTTGTATTCCGACCGAAATACAAATGCAATGAGAAAAAATCTACACTGTACTATACTAGAATCCGGCTTATACCAAAACCGGCTAGTAATATCTGTTCGATCCTGATCCGTGCAATACCGCACGTATCTGATCGAACCCTTCCATATAACCATACGGCCTATAGTACAAACTGTCCAATCCTGATCCGTGCAATACAGCACGTATCTGATCGGACCTTGCCATATCTCCATACGGCCTTTACAACCTTTCACCCGAAAGCTGAGTAACTGAATGTGGGGGACTCTAAAGACTCGTCAACACCTTGGTTGTGGATTTAACCACTAGCATGTCAGAGGTATAAGCCAATACGTAACGGGCTACCAGGTATTGACTAAAAGGGATGTCTGTGAGTGAACTCAGCCTGACAACCCTACTGAGCCTGTCAGTGACAATATCCGTACAGTCCGGTCCGTTCGTCTATGAGTATCGCATGGCGGGCCTAGGGGGTTGGTAAAAGTCAGACCCCCAAAAGCGGTACAAGTCGTGTCGGAGTGTAGCCCAGAACACCCTGAGATACTACTGGAATGCCTACCAGGAAATCTCCTTGCCTTGGCCAAGGACTTCGTGTAATGGCTCTCCTAGACACAGCACGATCTCACCCCCAATACCGGGAGAGACGAACCCCTGAAGATACGCTCACTGCCTCCATGTGGCTCGGGACTGTACCCAACTAAAACCTGTTTGCACGACTCCTTTGAGCCGTGGTAGGGTAGTAATCAAAGTACAGTGGGAACTCACATGAGACAAATGACGATCCCCAGGTCGATGAACTAACCTGCACACATGTCACCAGGGAACTGCCATCTGACGTCCGGTATATGACCAACTAGCATGTTCCCGGCGAGTCCTGTCCGGTGTACTCATAACCAAATGAGCACCTGTATACATCTTAGGTGATCCAACTGACACCAGTGGCTTGTGAGACCGGTCACTGCCCATCGTCGGGGTCTCGACTGTATACACTAGTCTACTCTGGAGTATCGATGCCCTGTCTCGAAACTCACACGACTAGGGACCATTTAAGGATATCCTTATAGACTGCCAGCTCCCACGTATATGATCGCCCTCATACTGCTGGTGGTCAAGCAAGAATCCTAGGGGCTATATCAACGTGTAATAGCGACTTGTCAGGTCACCTAAAGCAGTACACGATGACAAAGGTAAACCAGATAGCATACTATCATCTCGAGTAAGATTGTCCTACCGGGATAGGTCCTCCATCAATCATTGCAATCACGTGCCTGTGACCTAATAATTGACTCTGAGGGCACTATCTCCAACAATCTCCCACTTGCACTCAAGGCTAATTATTGCGATGTCGCATACTCACAGCCCGTGTGATACCGAACACCCAACTCCTCTACTAGTCAGTCTCACAAAGCTCGTTTGCGAGACTATTGCTTTCGAGGAATAGCCTCAGCGAGTGGATCCGCCTGGATGTTTCTTTCTATGTCTCTCTATATCTCAAGTTCGCGGAGAAACCCATCTCCCGAAATGAGCAATACCTGTCTTAGAATGTGTCTGGATGTCTGATGGGACATAGCTCATAAATGAACTCCAAATCTAAACTTCTTAGACTGTATCGTCAACTGAACTTAATCAGTATCCTGCGCCATGCCTCCCTCAGTATTGCCTTGGACTACCTGTCCAAAATACTGCCCCTCATCAGAAGGAAAACTATAACTCTGACAACCTCCTTGTCGTCCATGTCACCTTGGAAGCCTGGAATGATAACTGTCTCCCGAAAGAGGCTGTCGTTATCATATCCCTAGAACATCCACTTATGTTCTATAACTGTTTCCGACTGTTTCTCCAGGATTGGATCAATGTCAACTTATTGCATCTAGTGCAAGAACAACATCTGGTGTAGTACTTGACATCTCATGATTGACTCAATTGCCTGAGCAAGTGATCTGCCAATCATGCACATCCCTCTCCCCTTTAGTCTGTAAGACACCTTTAGAGAGGGTGACTCCGTCGCCTGCAGGTACACTACAATGCCAGGAGTCGTTCATCCTAAATACTCATAGAATACTGTCTAAGTACCCAGATTGGGAAACCACCCAAATCTAGATCTAAAACCATAGATCTAGTAACCAGTATGTCTGATATAAAATCCATTTCCTTTGTGGAGAAACCACTGTGTGACGACCAAAGTATAACCGATTGTAGTGTAGGAGTTTCTTTTCCTACTCTGTGTATGTCATCCAAACACC
The DNA here is from genome assembly GCA_030015575.1 of Agapanthus africanus. Classification (NCBI taxonomy): domain Eukaryota; kingdom Viridiplantae; phylum Streptophyta; class Magnoliopsida; order Asparagales; family Amaryllidaceae; genus Agapanthus; species Agapanthus africanus. The sequence goes on from JASDDO010000014.1 coordinate 489,624,792, forward strand.
AGGACATCACACCCTACTACCTTCTCAACAGATCCATCCCCTATTCTTATGAAGTCAAACCTACGACTGTCACGTCAGAAATAGATGATCTATCTCCGTTATATCTGCTTTAGTCTATAAATAGACATAAGCTACCTGTCCACCAATGCTTCCGCTGGTCCCACTGACTACGACAACCCTCTGGCAGAGTCATATACACGTACACTTCTGAAGCGAGTTCAGAACGACGCTATACTCATCCTCCTGCCGGGTCTCACTGTCTGGAACAACAGCAATGGTAAGTGTGGGTAAACAAGAATTTCCCTGTCACCGTCCTTGAGGCTACCGTAGTACCTCTCGGGTGCCTGAAGTTACCCACCTTATCTGCGGAGTGGCCAATGGAATGTCAATCCAGATTGAATCTTTAGGTTCCTTATCAAATCTTCAGTAATCGTTTGTGGTTCTAGAATCACTTCCAGTTCTACCATACTCCCACTACTGTTTTTCTGAAAAAATCCATTATTTAATAATACTGTGGCGAGTCTAGAACAATATTGCTATTGTTCATCCAGATGGTAGAATTTCAACCCTCGTCAAAGCCTGGGTCAACCCACAAACAGCCATTACAGAAACGTGCCTTGAGTTGTCCAGTGTCTGGTTTAATCATAAGCCGGACAACTCCCCGTACCTTAACACCGTTAAGATATGAACTGTTCTATACCCAATATAGAAATAGAGACACTGATTTAATTGAACCAGATCCAAATCATGCAGCTGTCTCCAGCGCATGTCAACTAAATGGAAGGAGGCCGATCAGCGTTACACAACTTAGGAGCATTTCCAATTATGAGTAACCTGAAAGAGAAGCAAGTTCTCTTAATCATTACTATCAACTGAATAACATACACAAATATCTACATCTTCGATCTCTTTGAAGAATCCCGATACTTGCTACATTTGGTTCTCTACTCTATTCAAATACCTATAACTTCTCAACATTCAGACCCTGTGTTTCCCCGAAACACCTGTCTAAAAACTAGAGAGGTCATAAGTAAACCGAATATAGTACGAGGACCAACTCCTCTGTCCTGATGGACCCTGGACAACATACAATACTCTGTATAAGTCCCTTGAGTCTGATAACTCATTCACTGTGTGTCGTAGGTCGAAAACTGTACTTATGGTTAAGAAGAATTACACCGCTGCTTAATGCTCCTTACCTAACCATCCACTGATATAGGTAAATGTCATAGACATAATTTCATAAAGGTATATCTCACTGTATGAAAAATAGACGTACAGATATATCAATTTGAAACTGGTGCATAACAGCGGATATTCAAAACCAAATATTTGCCGTCCGGCAAACAACCAAGGTGACTTCCTCAAATATCACTGATTACAACGAATCCCGATATAATGAGGATGATCACCCAATTCCCAATAACTTACTCCCACTCATCGTCTGTAAAACCATATAGATGTGAGAATCATACCTGGTAAATACATACCCTGGAGCAAGTGCCTAATCGGGAAATCAGTTTTCCTTTAACATTACACAGTGAAATTGAAATGTTTCGTTGGGGTATCCTGGTATTCCTAGTAATGCCTCTTCCAGATTCACGACTGTAACCGTATAATTCTTTGCCACCTCTCCAAATCCCTTCATATGTCTTTAGTCATTACCTTCTGCACACCCCTTTAGGCCAAATGGTTTTCTTCCTTCCCTACCGTTCGGCACCAGCCTATGGTTTGGAAGAAGACTATCCAATAAGCATAATGGGTGTACTGTCCTAATCCTAGGAGCACTCGCAAAGCGAGAGAAGGTGAAGATAAAAGACACCTGAATAAACCTTATTCCTATTTCTCCTGAACCAGAATCCATCCCCGAACTGGAACAAATTCCTTTCGAGTTCGTATATAACCATACGATGGAGTATCCATTATAAACTGTGGATCTTCGTAGTGATACAGAGTGTCCTGGAGAAATACAAAGGTGATTTAGGATTGGCGAAGGAATGCTTTGCATAGCGGTATTCAGTTGGAATATCCTGCACCTCATTCCACGAGGAAAGAGCCGAGATCCCTTCATCGGGACTGACCTCTTTGGAAAAAGGTTTTCGTCACTATATATTTATAGAAAGCTATCAGTTTCCTTCAACGAGATCAAGTTCATTACGTTAAAGGTTTTTCGCTAAAAACCAGTTGTAGCCCTCTGTCATGTCTTATGGATGGTCAGTAGTATTCAAGCTATGTTTGTTTGGCCAAAGTCAAGGCATAGTGTTTGGTAGTTGCTCGGTATTCATCTGTTGCGTAGATAGATGCGTTAGTTTGGGACAGTCGTATTATCTTGTTGGCCAAAGTCAAGGGTATGTACGGGTGGGTTCAAATTAACATGGATGATGACAGGTAGAACTTGGCATGTGACTTATGATGGGTTGGCCAAAGTCACGATCATAAGAGCATGGGGAAAAAATCATATCGGGAGTTTCAAACATACAGGAAACTTGCCAGGCATACGCATACCTTCTGGAGTATGATCACTTGAGTGGCTTCCATCAAGTTATCATGCGATGATAGTTGGATCCCGATTCTTACTGATGAGTTGGTTTACTCTTCGGGTGATCCCGACTAATTCTTCTTTCAGGTTTGGAGGAGAATTTGAGATTACAGTGGGAGGTTTCCCGATTAGATAAAGTGACAACCATTCCGATCTAGGTTACAGTGCACGTAGAGTGTTTCTTTTCTCTCACTCTTTGGCAGCGACCTTTGACCAACCCTAAACTATGACTCAGTGACCATGTTGACCGAACCTTCTTAAAATACTGGCTTTTGAATTGTCTAAAGTTGCATAAGTCATTGCCACTCCATCTTTTACGCTTTGCATTTCTCAGAACACCCCATATTACTACGGATATCCACTTCCATTGGATAGATCCATCGTATGGTTATATACGAACTCGAAGGGACTTCTTCGAGGATGGATCCAGGTTCAGGAGAACTAGAATTGGTTTATTCAGTTGTCTTTTATTATCACCTTCTCTCAGGTTGCGAGGGCTCCTTAGTTAAGGAGAGTACACCTATTACGCTTATTGGATAGTCTTATTCCAAACCATAGGCAGGTGCCGAATGGTAGGGAATGAAGAAAACCAATTAGCCTAAGTAGGGTGTACAGAAGGTAATAACTAAAGACAAAATAAAAGGATTAAAAAGAGGGCAAAGTAAATTGCGACTGTTATCATTCACGACCAAACCACATACTTCATCGCCACTCCTATTTCACCCTCGTTTCTTTCCCAGTTCGGGAGAAATAGAATAAGGTATTGTTCAGTTGTCTTTTATCATCGTCTTCTCTCAAGTTGCGAGTACTCCTAGGATTAGGAGAGTACACCTATTATGCTTACTGGATAGTCTTCTTCCAAACCATAGGCTGGTGCCGAACGGTAGGGAAGGAAGAAAACCATTTAGCCTAACGATGGTGTACAGAAGGTAACGACTAAAGACAAATAAAAGGATTTGGAGAGATGGAAAATGAAATATATAAGGTTAAAGTCATGAATTGGATTATGGAAGAGGCATTACTAGGAATACCAGGAAACCCCTGCGAAACATTTTCATATTTCGGTGCATTGTTAAAGGAAAACTGATTTCCCGATTAGATACTTACTCCAGGGTATGTATTTACCAGGTATGATTCTCACATCTGTATGGTTTTACAAATGATGAGTAGGAGTAAGTTATTGGGAATTAGGTGATTATCCTCATTATATTGGAATTTGTTGTAATTGGTGATATTTGAGGAAGTCGCCTGGGTTTTTGCCGGATGGCATGTATTTGGTTTTGAGTATCCGTTGTTGTGCACCAATTTCAAAATAATATATCTGTACGTTTATTTTTATAAAGTGAGATATAACTTTTTGATATTATGTCGGTGACATTTACCTATATCAGTTGATGATTGAGTAAGGAGCATTAAACAAAGGAGAAGTTCTTAAACCATAAGTACAGTTTTCAACCTACGACGCACAGTTTTTTGAGTTATTCAACTCAGCGGACTTATACAAAGTTTTGTATGTTGTCCAGTGTCCATCAGGACAAAGGGGTTGGTCCTCGTACTCTATTCTGTTTACTTGTAATTTCTCTAATTTTTAGACAAGTGTTTCGTTGAAATACTATGTCTAAGTTTTGAGAAGTTGTGGGTATAAGAATAAAGTAGAGAACCAGGTATCGCAAGTATCGGGATTCTTCAAAGAGATCGAAGATGTAGATTCTTGTGATTGGTATTCAGTTGATAGTAATGGTTTTGAGAAACTCATTTCTCTTTCAGGTTACTCATAATTGGATGGATTCCTAAGTTGAGTATTGCTGAGTAGCCACTTTCCATTAAGTTGATATGCACTGGAGACAGCTGCATGATTTGAGTCTGGTTCCAATTAAATTAGTGCCTCTATTTCTATATTGTATATAGAATGGTTCATATCTTAACGATGTTAAGATACGGGGAGTTGTCCAGCTTATGCTTAAAACCAGACACTGGATAGATCAAGGAACGTTTCTGTAATGGCAATTTGTGGGTTGACCCTGGCTTTGACGAGGGTTGACATTTCTACCATCTGGAAGATCAATAGTGATATTGTTCTTGACTCGCCACAGTTTTAGTAAAATGGATTTTTTCAGAAAACAGTAGTGGGAGTATGGTAGAACTGGAAGTGATTCCAGAACCGCAGACGATTACGGAAAATTTAATAGGACCTATATATTCAATCAGGTTTGACATTCCAATAGCCACTCCGCAGACATGGTGGGTAACCTCAGACACCCAAGAGGTACTCTGGTACCCTCAAAGACGGTGACAGGGAGGTTCTTGTTTACCCAGACTTGACACTACTGTTGTTCCAGACTATGAGACCCGGCAGGAGGATATGTATAGCATCGTTCTAAACTAGTTTTTAGAAGTACACATATATATTATTCTGCCAGAGGGTTGTTGTGGTCAGTGGGAGCAGCGGAAGCATAGTGGACAAGTAGCTTATGTTTATTTATAGGCTTGAGCAGATATAGCGGAGATAATATCATCTAATTTTGATGTAACAGTCATGGCTTTGACTTCATCAGAATAGGGGATGGATCTGTTAAGAAGGTAGTAAGGTGTGATGTCCTGGTTTTTCGATGACATACACAAAGTAGGAAGTAAAATTCCTATACTATGATCGGCTGTACTATGGTTGTCACACAGTTGTTTCTTCACAAAGGACATGGATATAATATCAAACATTTTGGTTACTAGATCTATGGTTTTAGATCTAGATTTGGGTAGTTTCCTAATATGGGTATTTTGACAGTATTCTAATGGTATTTTGGAATAGATGACTCCTGGCATGGTGGTGTACCTGCTGGTGATGGAGTCACCCTCTCTAAAGGTGTCTTACAGACTAAAGGAGAGAGGGATGTACATGATTGGCAGATCACTTGCTTAGGCAATTGAGTCAATCATGAGATGTCAAGTACCACACCAGATGTTGTTTTTGCACTTGATGCGATAAGTTTATATTAATCCAATCCTGAAGAAACATAAGGAAGCAGTTTTAGAACATAAGTGCTTGTTCTACGGATTTGATGACAACAGCCTCCTTCGGGAAACGGTTATCATTCCAGGCTTCCAAGGTGACATGGATGACAGAATGATTGTCAGAGTTATAGTTTTCCCTCTGACGAGAGACGGTATTATGGACAGGTAGTCCAAGAGGATATTGTGGGAGGCATGGTGCTGGATACTGATTAGGTTCAGTTATTAATAAAGTCTAAGAAGTTTGGATTTGGAGTTCATTTATGAACTAGGTCCCATCAGATATTCAGACATATTCTAAGACAGGTATTACTCGATTCAGGAGATGGCTTTCTCCGCGAACTTGAGATTAAGAGAGACATAGAAAGAAACATCAGGGCGGATCCACTCATTAAGGCTATTTCTCGAACACAAGAGTTTTATAAACTAGCTTTGTGAAACTGATTAGTAGAGGAGTTGGATGTTCGGTATCACATGAGCTGTGAGTATGGGACATCGCAATAATTATCCTTAAGTGCAAGTAGGAGATTGTTGGAGATAGTGCCCTCAAAGTCAATTATTGAATCGCAGGTACGTGATTGCAATGATTGAGGCAGGACCTATTCCGATATGACAGTCTTGCTCGAGATGATAGTATGCTATCTGGTTTGTCTTTATCATCGTATACATGCTTTAGTTCGCTATTGCATGTTGATAGAGCCCATAAGATTCTTGCTTGACTGCCAGCAGTATGATGGCGATCATATACGTGGGAGCTGGGGTCTGTAAGCACATCCTTAAAGTGTCCCTAGTCGTGGGAGTTTCGAGACAGGGCATCGATACTCCAGAGTAGACTAGTGTATACAGTTGAGACCCCGACGAAGGGCGGTGGACGGTCTCACTAGCCACTGGTGTCAGTTAGATCACCTAAGATGTATACAGGTGCTCATTAGGTTATGAGTACACCGGACATGACTCGTCGGGAACCTGCTAGTTGGTATTATACATATCGTCAGTCAGCAGTTCCCTGGTGACATGTGTACAGGTTAGTTCATCGACCTGAGGTCGTCATTTGTCTCGTGTGAGTTCCCACTATGCTTTGATTTCTACCCTACCACGGCTCAAAGGAGTCGTGCAAACTGGTCTTTTTTGGGTACAGTCCCGAGCCATATAGAGGCTAGTGAGCGGATCGGCAGGGGATTCGTCTCTCCCGGTATTGGGGGTGAGATCGCGCTGTGTCTAGGAGAACCACTACACATATCCCTCGGCCGAGGCAGGAGATTCACTGGTAGGTACTCCAGTAATATCTCAGGGTGTTTTTGGGCTACACTCCGACACGACTTATACCGCTAATGGGGGTCTGACGTTACCAGCCCCCTAGGCAGATATGCGATACTCATAGACGAACAGACCAGACTGTTTGTATATTGTCACTGTTAGGCTCAGTAGGGTTTTCTGGATGAGTTCGCTCGTCAGCTTCCCTTCCAATCAATACAGAGGCAACCGTTATGTACGGCCTGTACCTCTGACGTGCTAGTAGTTATACCCAGTGCCAGTATGTTGATGAGTCATTAGAGTCCCCCACAGACACTTTCCCAAGTTCGGGCGAAACGTTGTAGAGGCCGTATGGTTTTATGGCAAGGTTCGGAAAATGCACGTGCGTTTACGCACGTGTCATATTTCGGGCGGATAATACTGGTCGGCTTTGGTTTAAACCGGACCGAGTATTATGCTGTGTAGATATAATATCTTTGTGTCAGTTGCATATTGTATTCGATCGTAATACAAATGAGGGTATGTTTATACTGATACGGGGTTATCCTGAAATTCGTTTCAGGATCACTTTTGGAAGTTGCCAGTTTCCAGTTTTCTATCACCCGTATTTAACATTCGGTTAAAAACGGATTTATCATTCCTAGAGATGAGTGTGGAAGCTTCTAGATGATGACTAGGATGGTGAGGTGTTAAGTGACTCATTAGTGCATTTAATGATCACTAGGTTTATGTTCATTGGTTTGCTTTTAATGTGTTCATACAAGGTGTTATGATAAGCTTCATTGTTATGGTCACCCCCCTTGCTCCTACACTTACCCCCTCCTCTATATATGGCCGGCCCCCTCTCTTGATAGAATCATGGTTGTTCATTTGGAAAAAGATTAGGGTTTTGGCTTCATGGAAATTACATATATTCATTTCACATTTCCACCCGATCCAAAAGGCAACTTCATTAACCATTCGTCCATAGCTTTGGACATAACGAGATAAAGTGTTCTACTCATTCTCTACATCAATCTTGGTCATCTCTTTTAGCAAACTTGATGATCGAGTTGCCTCGGTTCAGAGGCGGGAGCCCGTTTAAAGATCCGTCGACGTGGTGCCACCTGGACGAGAAGACTGGAGATTCAGGAGATCGGAGAAGCCGCAACAAAGCGTGGGATGATGGTTGAAGACCGAAAGACTCGGATCGTTTGGTATAACTCTTCTACCCACTTTGTAGTTTGTTAGTTTAGCTTTAATGGCAGATCGGGTTATAGTACGCGATAGCGCCTGTTGTAAAAAGTTTTTGTTCCGCATTTGGCGTTTTTTAGACGGCCGGGGCGCTACCGTGGACTTACACAACTCCCATACCGGGAGAGACGAATCCTGTCTAACCGTCACTGCCTCCAAGTGCTTCGGGACTGGACCCAACTACTACCTGTTTGCACGACTCAGTAGAGCCGTGGTAGGGTAGTAATCTAAGAACAGTAGGAACACACTCGAGGCGAAGTGACAGTGTCAAGTCATCGGACTAAGCTATACTCATGTGACCTGGGAACTGTTAACTGACAATAGGTATAATACCAACCAACAGTTCCCGATGAGTCATGTCCAGTGTACTCGTAACCTAACGAGCACCTGCATACTATCTCCAGTACGACGTACTGATGGCTGTGGGACAGACCATCTCCCCTGCTGGGAAGAAAAGCGTATGCACCAGTCTACTCTGGAGTATCGATGCCCTGTCTCGATAATCCTACGACCAGGGACAAAAATAAGGATGTGCTTATAGACTACCCAGCCCCCACTAGTGTGATCGCCATCACAACGCCGGTAGTCAAGCAAAGATCATAAGGGCACCATCAATATGTATTAGCGATATGTTAAAAGAAACATATACACATATTAAGATAGAAACAAACCAAGTAGCATACTACTATATCGAGCAAGACTGTCGTAAACCTGTGTGTATATATATATATATATATATATATATATATATATATATATATCCCAAGCTTCCAAAATGTATTATACAAACTAGTACTATACAATAATGGCCTCTAGGGCATACATATCTAATAATCTCCCAATTGCACTAAAGGCCAGTAATTGGTGTACCGCATACCCAACGTCTGCACTAAAGCCAGCTGCTGGCGTACCGCATACCCAATAGCTCAAAATGTCGCTCGAACTGTGTTTGAGGGAGGGCCTTTATGAATAGATCCGCCGTGTTGTCTTTTGTGTCCACTCTCCGTACCTCGATCTCCTGGCGATCAATGATCTCCCTGATCAGGTGATACCGCCTTAAGATGTGTCTGGATTTCTGATGGGACCTTGGTTCCTTCGCTAAATCTATATCCCCATTGTTATCGCAATACAAAGGTATTGGGTCAACAATGGACGGAACCACCTGAAGTTCACCAATGAACTTCTTCATCCAGACCGCCTCTTTTGCGGCATCGCTAGCAGCAATGTATTCAGCCTCCATCGTCGAGTCTGCGACGGTATCCTATTTGGAACTCCTCCAACACACCGCCCCTCCGTTGAGGGTAAACATAAAACCCTAGACAGACTTGCTGTCATCCTTGTCACTCTGGAAGCTTGAATCGGTAAAGGACTCGACCCTGAGGTCTCCACTACCGTAAACCAGGAACATCTCCTTAGTCCTTCTCAGGTACTTGAGAAGGTTCTTCACTGCCGTCCAGTGGTCCTCACCTGGGTCTGACTGATACCGGCTCACCACGCTCAGCGCGTAAGCTACATCTGGTCTTGTACATAGCATCGCGTACATTATAGATCCTACCGCCGAAGCGTAGGGTGTAGTGCTCATGCGAACCCTCTCCTCGTCAGTCTTAGGAGACATCTTCTTGGAGAGGGTGATTCCGTGGAATGCGGGTATATTACCGCGCATGGAATCTTCCATACTAAATCTCTTTAGTACGGTCTCTATGTACCTGTACTGCGAAAGTCCAGTAGTCTCTTGGATCTATCTCTGTAGATCTTGATCCCCAGAATGTATGAGGCATCACCCAGGTCCTTCATGGAGAATCGTTGTGACAAGAATAGCTTGACCGATTATAGCATTGGAATGTCATTTCCTATCAAAAGAATGTCGTCTACGTACAAGACTAGGAACACGACAGTTCGTCCTACAATCTTCTTATAGATACAAGGTTCATCTTCGTTCTTGATGAAATCAAATTCCTTGATTGCCTCATCAAAACAGATGTTCCAGCTCCGCGATGCCTGTTTTAATCCATAAATGGATTTAAGTAACTTGCACACCTTTCGGCTGCTCCCACTGTCTACAAAACCTTCTGGCTGATCCATGTAAATGCACTCTTCCAAACAGCCGTTTAGAAAAGCCGTTTTTACGTCCATCTGCCAGATTTCATAGTCATGGAAGGCAGCAATGGCAAGTAGAATCCGAATGGATTTGAGCGTAGCCACTGGAGAAAAAGTTTCATCATAATCCACACCAGGTCTTTGACGAAAACCTTTTGCAACGAGTCTAGCCTTATAGGTTTCAACCTGCCCACCCACACCAAGTTTCCTTTTGTAGATCCATTTGCATCCAACGGGTTTTACCCCAGGTGGAGCAATATCCAAGGTCCACACTTTATTGGTGTACATGGACTCCATTTCGGATTGCATTGCATCCAGCCACTTATCAGAGTCCCTACTGATAATGGCCTGCCTGAAACTGGTAGGGTCATCTTCTTCCAAGATGCAATCCTCTCGATCCCCGTCTATGAGAAAACCGTAGTATCTCTCGGGCGGATGAGAAATCCTACCAAATCTGGGGAGTAGCTGAGGTTCGTTCGGTTATTGAATCCTGAGGTTCTGTCAAATTTTCAGTTTCATTTTGTGGTTGCTGAATTTCTTCTAGTTCAACCGAACTCCCACTTGTTTCCTTTGCAAGAAATTGCTACTCTAAAAAGGTGGCGTGGCGAGATACAAACACCTTCTGTTCCTCGGTGTGGTAGAACAGATATCCTGTAGACGGAAATTTGGTCATCTTCCTTTTGAGACAAGACCGACAAGTTTCATAAGATGAAAACTCGAACGTATTCAAGAGTCCATCTTTATGCAACTTACTTAGTCTTTTCTCTCCGATATGACCAAGTCTACAATGCCACAAGTAGGATTCATTCGTATCTGAATTCTTCCTCTTGCGTGTGTTTTGTATATTGGGAACTGTATTCTGATTTAGAACGTAGATACCATTACACAGTGTACCTTCTGCAACCAGTACCTTATGAAGGTAGATGTTCATGATATTTCTATCAAGAACAAAGTTATATCCATCTTTATCGAGTAAAGAAACTGATATGATGTTGCAAACCATGGAAGGTACATAGTAGCAATCGTTCAAAATCATAGTATTGCCATTTAGCAAAACTAGGTGATATTCACTGACGGCTGCAGCATTAACTTGTGCTCCGTTCGCTACTCTGAGCGACATATCACCAGGAACAACTCTCCTACTTTTTCTCAGTCCCTGCTGTAAGTCCACGTTACCTCTCCCGGTACTTACGGGCTTGCGGAAATGATGAAAAACGATTTTTCTCTAGGGTGGTAACATGGACTCAAAATACGGATCTTTGTTAAACAACTATCTAACAAACCTAACAAGATTTTTACCTACTCGGTTAGAGGTTATACCTTAACTTGAACTCCGTCTCTTGGTTTCCTTATGGTGGTCGGATGGTTCTCTCCCCGTCGCCTCTTTGTGCCGAAGATGAATCCACCTGAAAACTTCTACCTTTGGCTTCACTTCAAACTAGAAGAAATTAGAACACTTGGTTTGCTAAACCTTGTGAACTAGGATGAATAGAGGAGTGTGTTGGGTTTTATCTCAATGGTTCTTACTTCTCAACACATGAGACAAGTGAACCATGAACTTGAGAGAGAGCAAGAGGAAGAGGGAGAGCTCAAGCATGAGAGAGAAAGGAAATGAAAGAATGAGCAAGACTTTTGTCATCCAAGCTCTCATAATCCAAAATCATCATAACAAATAATAGTAATTGAGTATTATATGATGGTTCTAGTCAAAATGGCCATATCATTTCATGCACTCATTTTGCAAAAAGAAACAAGCAAGCAAAAGTCTTTGCCATGAAATGATAGCCATTGTAATGATGAAGGTCAACAAGTCCAACCTAGTCAACCGGTCAACTAAGTAAACAAGTCAACAAAGTCAACCATCAACAACCATGTCCTAATAATACTTAATTAATATTATTGTTAATCATATTTCTTATTCTCATTAGGGATTAGCAAAAATTCAACAGTCAACAACCCTAATGAGAATCCTCTGCCTCTGTCTCTCTGTCAACTGTGCATACACACCCGCATCCGCGTTCCGAGGAACACGAATACAAACGAGATAAAACCAATCCCAAAACGTATACTAGGATCTGGCTTAAACCAAAGCCCGCTAGTGTTTACTGCCCGGACACTAAACGTGCATAAGTGCACGGATGTGGCTGAACCCTGTCGCAAAACCATGCGACCTCTACTCTTTTGCCTAAAGGTGAATAGCTCTCTGTATGGGACTCTAAAGACTCGATACTACGCCGGCAGTGGGTTTAACCACAGACCGCAAGCGGCACTAGCTGTGCGTAACGGCCCCCAGGTAGATGCCGATAAGAAGACTGACGAGGTGAAACCCATCTGAACTCTTACTGAGCCTGAATGTGACAATCTGCGTACAGTCCGGTCTGTTCGTCTGAGAATATCGCATGGCGGGCCTAGGGGGCGGTAAACATCAGTCCCCTAATAGCGGTACAAGTCATGTCGGAGTGTAGCCCAGAACACCCTAAGATAACACTGGAAACCTACCAGTATATCTCGCTTGCCCTGGCCAGGGACTTTGTGTAATGGCTCTCCTAGACACAGCGCGATATCAACCCCCAATACCGGGAGAGACGAATCCTGTCTAACCGTCACTGCCTCCAAGTGCTTCAGGACTGCACCCAACTACTACCTGTTTGCACGACTTCTTTGAGCCGTGGTAGGGTAGTAATCTAAGTACAGTGGGAACACACTCGAGGCGAAGTGACAGTGTCAAGTCAGCGGACTAAGCTGTACTCATGTCACCTGGGAACTAATAACTGACGATAGGTATAGTACCAACCAACAGTTCCCCACGAGTCCTGTCCAGTGTACTCGTAACCTAACGAGCACCCGCATACTATCTCAAGTACGACGTACTGACGGCTGTGGGACAGACCGTCTCCCCTGCTGGGATGAGAAGCGCATATGCTAGTCTACTCCGGAGTATCGATGCCCTGTCTCGATAGTCTTACGACTAGGGACCTGCATAAGGATGTGCTTGTGGATTACCCAGCCCCCACGAGTGTGACTGACATCACAACGCTGGTAATCAAGCAAAGATCCTAAGGGCTCCACTAATGTGTATAGGTGATATACTAAAATAAACATATGTACACATTAAAGTAGAAACAAACCAAGTAGCATACTACTATTTTGAGCAAGATTGTCTATATAAGGTGAATATCCCAAGCTTCCATTAAGTAATATACAAACTAGTATGATACAGTAATGGCCTCTAGGGCATATACACTAACACCTGCAATAAACTACAGATATGAGATCCTGATCCGGTATCAAGTACCCAGGAGGTAGGGCTGACCGTAAAGCAGTTCTCAATTACAAGAACACCTGAAGTAGATGCAAAACCATGCTTCTTCTTCAAATGGGTATCCTTGGAATCCATACAACCCTCTTTCTCTTGCTCATACTTATGACTGTTGTCATAAGTTAGAGCCGAACCAACGTTCCTCAGCCCCGAATAAGAATTAGGATCGGTCAAGCGATACATTTTATTATCTTGATTAGGGCGTGAAATGGCTTCTACCTGGAGAGAGAGAAAAGAAACACTCAGTGTGCGCTCTTGCAAGATTAGATTGGTTTATTAATTTATCTAATCAGGATGGCTCCCACTGTTTCCTCAAATTCTTCTTCAAACCTTAAAAGAAGAACTAGTCAGGATTAATCGCACGTCACAATACTTGCTTAACCTTTCAGCCAGGCTGGTGTTGGTACTTCGAGGGAGGTTTTCCAACGCTTTCGCGAGGTTCCTTAATTAAATTACCTCGTTTCCCTGGAGGCGTAGCCCCGCTAACACCATTCTAGACACCTACTTGGTTTATAGCATTGATTGTTAAGTGAAATATTCTCCCGAGAGTAATCCAACTCATCAGTGGGATCGGGATCCAACTATCATCGTGTAATGACCTAGATGGAATCCACTCTAGTCACTACACTCAAGAAGGTATGCTAAATCTGCAAGTTTCAGTTTCTTTAGAAACTCCCGATGTGGTTTTTACCCCTAGAACCCAAGTGACCTTGACTGAGCCAACATATCAAAGGATCCTAGTCAAGTTCAACCCGTCATTTTCTTGATTGCATTAGACCCACCCGTACGAGTCCTTGACTGAGCCAAAATGACCGCACGACTGTCCCAACCAATCACATTATATGCTACAGAAAAATATTACATAGCTACTGTTCACTACGCCTCGGCTGAGCACGAAATACGTAGCTCGAATACTAAGCAATACCAATCCGAAATGACGGAGGGCTACGGCTGGGTTTTTGTGAGAAACCCGTTAACGTAATGAACTTGATATAGTTGAAGGAACATGATTGCCTTTTTGAAAATATAGTGGCGAAAACTTTTGCTAAAGAGGTCACTCCCCGTGAAGGGATCTCGCTATTTCCTCGTCAAATGAGGTGCAGGATATTCCAAACTGAATACCTCGATGCAAAGAAAGAATAATCGACTATAGTGAAGTTATTCCCCTAACGCAAACTTTTTGTCCAAGGGGTCACTCCCGATGAAGGGATCTCGGCCCTTGCCTCGTCGAATGAGGTGCTGGGCATTCATAACCGAATACCTCTATGCAAAACAAAAGAGAATGTCCTTGCAATAACAGCTTTTTGAAAATTGTTCCAACAACGTTTTTTAGGTTTGTTTTCTTGCATTAATTTAATGCGTCCCATCAGTTAATCCTACCATTGCAGAAAACAACGAAAATATGACGTACGCTTATGCCATCCGCATTCGCCACGGGGTCCCGTCATCACCCGTTAGGTTACTTAACTAACGACAGAGCGGGGGCTGGACTAGCGCGGATGCAAAACATAAGCAACGCCTACTAGATATCATATATAGATATACATATTCGTCAGATGCAATGATAGCCATTCCAGATCACAGATGAACACATTGGATATGCTAGGAATCCACGTTTCGTTCGAGCCTGCAATGAAAGACGGATTACACGGTCGCGATGAATAGCCAAAACCCCACCCTAGACCCCTACGGGTGCGGCAAACTACCCGCCAAGTACCCGAAGCGAAGCAACCTCCCAAAACAACATGAGTAGGCCACTCGGCACTTCGAGGTACCCGGTAGTTTGTGCACCCCACCTTGGGTCTATCGTAGGAGCAAAAACTGTAAAAAGAAATTATACAATGGCAGCTACAACCTCATCCTGGATGTGCGGCCAAATAAATAATATTTCATCAATTTACATATTACATGAATTGAAAGATAAAGAAAACTCTCATCTCACAACCCCCCCGGCTATTCATCCGCGACAATCCAACGAATTCATATACACAAACCATCAATATTACAGATCACAGATATGTATAACCCCCACTAATCGACGTATAGCGATTAGCAGACGTTCAATACATATATCATATCACAGATATAACCCATTAGCCAAAGTCTAGAGAAGTTCGATCAAAATACGGATTTGTAACCACCCCAAAAACAAATTTGTTCTCTGGAAAATCTGGGCAGAAACAAACCATCCTAAAAATCCCAAAACATCAATATAAGATCACTGTAGGAGGAACGACCCAAGGCCGAGTCAACTCGACCGCGGATCCACGGCAAGAGCATTCTCTTGCCGCGGATCCGCTGCAAGAGCATTCTCTTGCCGCGGTTCCGCGGTGTGTTGGTCGACTCGCTGGATCATTTTTCTTGGGTGTTTTTTAAAACCCTGAGCCAATTTTTAGTACATGATTTATTATTTTTCAAGCAGAATTAAAAATCGGCAGAAAGTTGATATTTTTGACGTGTTTTGCGGTTTTTTGTCCGATCGAAAGTCTAGATACTTTGCTAACATGCTAGTTTGTGTTTAGCTAGGCTCCGATACCACTGTTAGGTCCACGTTACCCACCCCGGATCTTTCGGGGAGGCAGAATAGGTAAAAATCAAATTGTTCCTCGATAGGTAACATGGACCGTTCATTAAGGATCTTGGCTAAACAAAACTAACACAAAATCTACAAGTTCTAACTACTATGTAGAATGGTTATACCTAGGTCTTGAACTCCTTCTCGTCTTGTTGTTCTCATCCTTACTTGCTCCTTGTAATAGTTTGTACGGCTCCTCCTCGTCGTCTCCTCTTTGTCGAAGATGGATCCACCCGAGGGTTCGAACTTGAGCTCCTACCTCAACCTAGAGGTAACTAAGGTGCTTGGTTTGCTAAACATAGAACCCTAGAAAGAGTAGAGAGTAGTCTTGGTGTTTTATCTCAAAGGAAAATGGTTCTCAACTCATGAGAGGGATTTTCCTTGAGCTAGAGGAAGAAGGAGAGCAATGGATGAGAGAGAAGATGCAAGTGAGAATGATACAATTTTTACAACCATGCTCTCATAATTTAGAAAAATGATAATAATAATAATAATTAACAATTTGTGATGGTGAGTTGATGAATGACCATTATCATTTCATTCATTAAATGCTTTTGTAAAGAATAAGAAGCATCTTTGAAAACAAATGATGATGGTCAACAAGTCCACTTTGGTCAACCGGTCAACTAAGTCAAGTCAACAAAAGTCAAGAATTCAACTCAACCATGGCACAATAATTGTTAACTAATATTATTAATCATATTTCCTATTCTCATTAGGTTTTGGAAAAAGACAACAGTCAACTGTGCATACACATCCGTACCATAACCCTAATGAGAATCTTTTGCCTCTGCCTCAGTCAACTGTGCATACACACCCGCATCCGTGATCCGAGGAATACGAATACAATGAGATAAAACTAACCCCAAAACATATACTAGGATCTGGGTTAAACCAAAGCCCACTAGTAATAACTTTCCGGACACCAAACATGCATAAGTGCGCGGATGTGAATGAACCCTGTCGCAAAACCATGCGACCTCTACTCTGTTTTGCCCAAAGGCGAATAACCCTCTGTGTGGGACTCTAAAGACTCGACACTACGCTGGCAGTGGGTTTAACCACAGACCGCAAGCGGCACTAGCTGTACGTAACGGTCCCCAGGTAGATGCCGATAAGAATACTGATGAGGTGAACCCATCCGAACTCCTACAGAGCCTGTATGTGACAATCTCCATACAGTCCGGTCTGTTCGTCTGAGAGTATCGTATGGCGTGCCTAGGGGGGCAGTAAACGTCAGTCCCCTAATAGCGGTACAAGTCGTGTCGGAGTGTAGCCCAAAACACCCTGAGTAACTACTGGTAACACTACCAGCAAATCTCACTTGCCCTGGCCAGGGACGACTATGTGTAATGGCTCTCCTAGACACAGCGCGATATCAACTCCTAATACCGGGAGAGACGAATCATGTCTTACCGTCACTGCCTCCAAGTGCTTCGGGACTGCACCCAACTACTACCTGTTTGCACAACTCAGTAGAGCCGTGGTAGGGTAGTAATCTAAGAACAGTGGGAGCACACTCGAGGCGAAGTGACAGTGTCAAGTCATCGGACTAAGCTGTACTCATGTCACCTGGGAACTGTTAACTGGCGATAGGTATAATACCAACCAACAGTTCCCGATGAGTCCTGTCCAGTGTACTCGTAACCTAACGAGCACCTTCATACTATCTCCAGTACGACGTACTGATGGCTGTGGGACAGACCATCTCCCGTGCTGGGAAGAGAAGCGTATGCACCAGTCTACTCTGGAGTATCGATGCCCTGTCTCGATAATCCTACGACCACGGACCAAAATAAGGATTTGCTTATAGACTACCCAGCCCCCACTAGTGTGATCGCCATCACAACGCCGGTAGTCAAGAAAAGATCCTAAGGGCTCCATCAATATGTATTAGCGATATGTTAAAAGAAACATATACACATATTAAGATAGAAACAAACCAAGAAGCATACTATTATATCGAGCAAGAATGTCGTAAACCCGTATATATATATATATATATATATATATCCTAAGCTTCCAAAATGTATTATACAAACTAGTACTATACAATAATGGCCTCTATGGCATACATATCTAACATCATCAATACGCCGGCAGTAGATGATGATCATATCAAACACCCACAAGCTGCAAGCGGTCAGCTAAACGTAATAGCTACCCATGTATTGAGCGATCAGAAGATCAACAAGCAAGCCTGTACATTCTCCTGCGAATCCAATCAGTAACAGTCCCGTACAGTCTGGTCTCTTCGTCTGATATGTCGCATATCTCGCCTAGAGGTGGTAAACTTCAGACCCCGGTAGCTTGATAAGTCGTGTCGATATGAGGTTTATAACAGTTTGAGAAACTACTGATAACACTTACCAGTAAATCTCAGCAACCCTGGCCAGGGATTTCCAGTTATAGCCAATCGAACACAGCGCAACATCAACTCCCTATACCGGGAGAGACGAATCCCCTCCTATCGCTCATTGCCTCCATGTAATTCGGGACTGTAACAAAAAGCCACCTTTTTGCACGCCATCTTGGACGTGGTATGATGGAAATCAAAGCACAGTGGGAATCACACAAGACTCTATGACGATCTCAGGTCTACAGACAAACCTGTACCAGTGTCACCAGAGAACTGCCATCTGACGTGAGGTATAATACCATCTGGGAGTTCTCGGCGAGTCCGTCCAGTATACCCAGTCTCTACTGAGCACCCGTACACCGTCCTTGATGTCAAACACTGATGGATATGGGATCATCCATCGCCCATCATATGGGTCAAGATGCGTATACGCTAGTCTACTCTAGTGTATCGATGCCCTGTCTCGATACACCCTCGACTAGGAACAGTTATAGGATGTACTCGTTGACTACCGTGGCCCCACTAGTATGATCTCATCATAGTCCCAGTAGTCGAGTACACATCCTAAGGGCTTTATCAACATGTAACATAGAGACAATTAGAGTGCATGTTAAGATAAAGTGCAACCATATAGCATACTATCATGTCGAGCAAGAAAGTCCTCCCTATATATGTCCAAGCATCCATTACAATATACATCATATGTACAGTAATGGCCTCTAGGGCATATATATAACTAACAATCTCCCACTTGCACTAGGGCCATCTGTTGTGGTATCGCATACCCAACAATTAGCTGTGGTTAAAGTATCTCATACTCAACCATCTCATAATAGTCTTTACTGGGATAAAGGCCTTTATGAGTGGATCCGCGCCGTTGTCCTCTGTGTCTACACTCCTAACCTCGATCTCCCTGGAAATCAACCAACTCTATGATCAAGTGATACTGCCTAAGAATTATATCTGGATTTCTGATGGGACGGAGGGTTCCTTGGCAAAAGCCACAACTCCATTGTCACACAATGGTAGGAACGAAGTTCATCTCATGAACTTATATCTATCCAGACTGCCTCTTTGGTAGCATCTTTGGTAACGATGTATCTTTCCTTTAATCATCTAGTAAGTCACAGTATCTAGCTTGGAACTCTTCCAACATACCGTCCCTCCACTGAGGGTAAAGACAATGCCTGCGACTGACATTTAGTCATCCTTATCACCCTGGAACTTTTCCAGTGATTCTCCCCAGGATCGATTGATACCATCTCACTACACCTAGTGAGAATCCTAACATCCAATTAGATCCATCTCATAGATCCAAAACCCAGGATTCAGGAGGTATTGCTTTGATCCTATATGGAGAATCCTTGTGATAAGCGGAGACTGACCGAGCGTAGCATAGGAAACTCCTTCCCTATCAAGAGTATGTCATCGAGGAACACCACCATACTCCCTACTACCTTTTTGTATATACAAGGTTCATCTACTATTTTGATGAAGTCAAACTCTTTGACTACCACATCAAAACAGTTGTTCCAACTCCGTGATGCCTGCTTTATCACATAAAACATCTTGCACACGTTTCCGCTGCTCCCACTATCTACGAAACCCTCTGCCTGTGTACTTACAGACGCTCTCTTCCAAAACATCATTTAGAAAAGCAGTCATGACACCCAACCACCAGATATCGTAGTCATGGTATGTAGCAGTGGCAAATAGGATCTGGATGGACTTAAGCATAGCTTTAAAAATCTCAACCTTTCCATGTACACCAAGTAATCTTCTCAAGATATACCTGCTCCTGATAGGGATTTTGTTGGAGATAGTGCCCTCAGAGTCAATTATTGGATCACAGGCACGTGATTGCGATGATTGAGGGAGGACCTATCCCGGTAGGACAGTCTTACTCAAGATGATAGTACGCTATCTGGTTTATCTTTATCATCGTGTACTGCTTTAGGTGACCTTACGAGTCGCTATTACACGTTGATAGAGCCCCTAGGATTCTTGCTTGACTACCAGCAGTATGAGGGCAATCATATACGTGGGAGCTGGGGTCTATAAGCACATCCTTAAAAGGTCCCTAGTCGTGGGAGTTTCGAGACAGGGCATCGATACTCTAGAGTAGACAGTCAAGACCCCGACGAGGGGCGGTGGCCGGTCTCACAAGCCACTGGTGTCAGTTGGTTCACCTAAAATGTATACAGGTGCTCATTGGGTTATGAGTACACCGGACAGGACTCGCCGGGAACCTGCTAGTTGGTATTATACCTGACGTCAGATAGCAGTTCCCTGGTGACATGTGTACAAGTTAGTTCATCGACCTGAGATCGTCATTTGTCTCGTATGAGTTCCCACTGTGCTTTGATTACTACCCTACCACGGCTTAAAGGAGTCGTGCAAACAGGTTTTAGTTGGGTACAGTCCCGAGCCACATGGAGGCAGTGAGCGGATCTGCAGGGGTTCGTCTCTCCCGGTATTGGGGGTGAGGTCGCGCTGTGTCTAGAAGAGCCAGTACATGAAAAGTCCTTGGCCAAGGTAGGAGATTTACTGGTAGGTATTCCAGTAGTATCTCAGGGTGTTCTGGGCTACACTCCGACACGACTTGTACCGCTTTTGGGGGTCTGACTTTTACCAACCCCCTAGGCCCGCCATGCGATGCTCATAGACGAACGGACCGGACTGTACGGATATTATCACTGACAGGCTCAGTAGGGTGTCAGGATGAGTTCGCTCATCGACGTCCCTTTTAGTCAATAGCTGGTAGCCCGTCACGTATGGCTAATACCTCTGACGTGCTAGTGGTTAAATCCACAGCCATAGTATTGACGAGTCTTTAGAGTCCACCATACACAGTTACTTAGGTTTCGGGCAAAACGCTGTAGAGGCCGTATAGAGATATGGCAGGGTTCAATCAGATACGTGTGGTATTGCACGAATCGTGATCAGACGGATTTTACTAGCCGGCTTTGGTTTAAGCCGGATCCTAGTATTAGACAGTGTAGTTTTGTCTCTTTGCATTTGTGTTCAGTGGGAATACAAATGCGGGCATGTATATGCAGTCGCGGGGTTTTCCTGTAATTTATTACGGGATTAGTTTTCTGAAGTTGCCAGTTTGCATTCCGTTCCGACCAGTTTTCCTTTGTTCCTTCGTGGCCGGACTTTTAGATGGAGGGGGTTATTTTCAAGTTTGCAAATAACTTATAGTGGAGGGGTTTCTTGCATTTGTGGCTTCATCATGATGAGATTCTTTTTCTATCTCATCCATTGCATTTTTTATGATGAGTTGTGAAAGGATAGGATTTGAAATGGTGTGACCATTTTCATTTGATTATGATACCTTTTCTTCTCTTGTATGTTTTAATTCCTTTTTCCCTCCACCATTTATTTTTGAGGGGCCAGCCACACTAGAGGGAGGGAGAGGGTTTATTTGTGTGAGAGAGAAATTCATTCATCTCATATTTATTCTATGCTTGCTACCAAAAATCACACACCTCTCTCCAAAGATTATTTCTTCACCTCCATCAATGGCAACTTCAACCCCAAAGAGACAAGTTTCTACACTACATCTACAGCATCTCTTGGACGTGTCGGCTCGCCAACTTCGCGCCCGAGTTGCCTCGGTCCAGAGGTGGGAGCCCGTAAAAGAAATCGGCTACGTGGTGCCCTTTCCGACGAGGAGGTGACGGACGGATATTCCACGGGAGATTGGAGTGGAGACGAAGACCGAAGGACACAGATAGCTTGGTATAACTCTCTACCCATCTTTTAGTTTGCTAGTAGCTAGGTTAATGGCCCGATCCGGGTTGATAGTGCGCGGTGATGCCGGTTTGCTAGTTTGCAAAGTTTTTCGTTTCCGCGTTTCCGGCGTCGGATCGACGGCCGGGGCGCCGCCGTGCACTTACATTAGTATCAGAGACAAGCCATTAACCTAGTCTAGCTTGCTCTAGTATGTTTAAAGACTCGATCGAACGAAATCCCAAAAACCGTATTTCGTGTGCACAAGTTTCTGCCGAATTATTTTTGTCTCGAAAAATTTTTCAGGTTGTTTCAGAAATATGTGCAGACAATTGCAAGCGTTCTGCGAAAATTTGGTAAGGTGAAGCTTTAGTACGACAGCGGAAACACGACCAAACCCCTGGTTTGGCCGCGGTTCCGCGGTGGGAAAAAGTCAACGCTGGGCCAAATTTTTCCAGTGGGCTTTTGACTAGAAAATAGGGGTTTTAGGATATTCTTTTTGGGCCCAGATTTTCTGTGAGTGCTACAGTACTGCTTGGGGCCCACTTCGGTAAATTTGATCGATCAAAAATTTTAAGCATGTTAGTTCACAGTATTCACATTATATCTGCGGCCGTGAATGTCACTCGATCGGTAAATCCAGTCTATCTGCTATAGCCCTTTTAGACGGATTTGCGAACGTGACATTCACGTTGATGTTATGTGTTGTGCTGTAATGTTGCGGATCGGTCGTGGGGGATAGCCTGGATGCAATGGTAGTACAGTTTTGTTTTATATATACTTTTGATATTGCGGGGCGAGCATCCGACATGTGGACTGCCGTCACTGCCTGTTTGTATTATTCTTTTGGGGCACGACTGGGTCAAGGTCGATGTACCCGTTGTATGTATATTTTACTTTCTGTACTAGGATTACCCCGCGGAGGGGTGCACGGATAGCCGGGTTCTAGAGGGCAACGAGCCCGCATCTCATGGCTTTAAGACGGAGGGGGCTTCACTCTAGAATTGGCGGGCTGTTCGCCGCACTCGTAGGGGGTATAGGTTAACCCAGGAGTGGTGCCCAAGTTACCGGATTCCGTGAAGTGCTGGGTGGTCCATTCACATTGCTGAAGGGGACTGCCTCGCTTCAGGTTTTGGCGGGTAACTTGCCGCGCCCGTAGGGGTCTAGGATTTTCATTGCACAGGCTATCCACACGACCAGGGGAATGTCGGGTTTCAGTAGCGGCTCTATGAAACCCGGGGATCCCAGATATCTGTATTGTTCTGTGTTGCTGTACATTTCTGTGATGTTGCATTTTATCATGCCTTGAGCGAAATATTATATATTGATATATATACTAGTAGATGTTGTATATGTTTTGCATCCGTGCTAGTCCAGTCCCCGCTCTGTCGTTAGTTAAGTAACCTAACGGGTGATGACGGGACCCAGTGGCGAATGCGGATGGCATATACGTACATCATTATTTTCGTTCTTTTGTGGTGTGATCAATTGATAGGATTGCGTTGATTCGGATCAATGCAAGTTAAACAAACCTATTCTGATGTTGTTGGAACTTTTTTCAAAAAGCTGTTATTGCAAGGACGTTCTCTTTTGTTTTGCATCATGGTATTCAGTTGGAATATCCTGCTCCTCAGTCGACGAGGCAAGGGCCGAGATCCCTTCATCGGGAGTGACCCCTTGGACAGAAGTTTGCGTCAGGGAAATAACTTCACTATAGCCGATTAATTTTGCTTTACATCGTGGTATTCAGTTGGAATATCCTACACCTCATTCTACGGGGAAAGAGCCGAGATCCTTTCACCGGGAGTGACCTCTTTAGCAAAGGTTTTCGCCACTATATTTTTAAAAGCTATCCGGTTCCTTCAACGATATCAAGTTCATTACGTTAAAGGTTTTCGCCAGAAACCATTCGTAGCCCTCCGTCGTTTCAGACGGGTAGCACGTAGTATTCATGCTATGTTTGTTGGCCTTCGTGAAGGCATAGTGTATGGTAGCTGCTTGTTACCTTTCTGCTGCATAGATAGATGCGTCGGTTTGGGACAGTCGTATAGCCTTGTTGGCCTTCGTCAAGGGCTTCTACGGGTGGGTTCAAATTAACCTAGACAATGACGGGTAGAACTTGACATGTGACTTATTATTTGTTGGCCTTCGTCAAGATCATAAGAGCATGGGGCAAAAATCCACATCGGGAGTTTCAAAAGAAACTGAAACTTGCCAGATATGCGCATACCTTCTGGAGTGTGATAACGTGAGTGGATTCCGTCACGTTATCATGCGATGATAGTTGGATCTCGATTCCCACTGATGAGTTGGTTTACTCCTCGGGTGATCCCGACTAATTCTTCTTTCGGGTTTGGAGAAGAATTTGATGTTACAGTAGGAGGTTTCCAGATTAGATAAAGTGATAACCATTCTGATCTAGGCTAGAGTACACGCTGAGTGTTTCTTTTCTCTCTCTCTCTTTGGCAGCGACCATTGACCCGACCCCAGACTATGACTCAGTAACCAAGTTAACCGAACCTTCTTAACACTGGCTTTTAGATTGTCAGAGTTGCAAACCCCATTGCCACTCCTACTTTTACCCTTTTCTCCAGGACACCCCGTATTACTACGAACGTCCACTTCCATTGGACAAAACCATCGTATGGTTATATACGAACTCGAAGGAATTCGAGGATGGTTTCTGGTTCTGGAGAAAACGAATAGGACTATTCAGTTGTCTTTTCCTTTTACCTTCTCTCAGGTTGCGAGTACTCCTTGGTTTAGGAGATAGTACACCTATTACGCAAATTGGATAGTCTTCTTCCAAACCATAGGCAGGAGCCGACCGGTAGGGAATGAAGAAAACCAATTAGCCTAAACGGTGTACAGAAGGTATTAAGTTAAGACAAAGAAAGGGATTAGTAAGAGGGCAAAGTAAATTGCGACTGCTATTCACGACTGATTGAAAAACGATTTCGGATTGTGTAGTATGAAAATTGTAAAGAAATCACAACCAAAAATATTTTGACCACAATCAACTACGGTGTCGGATGTAGATCGTTATCGAGTGCGGATCGTCCACAGGGAAAGTGTAATAGTTCGTCTTTTGAATTAGATGTGTCGAAACTTTAAAGAAAAGAAAACAAAACAATTCATGATTTATAGTTGAAGTTCAAGAATTAGAAAATTTAGATCTAATAACAAGAAAAAGATAGAATCAAGAATTGAGAGTTTGATGATTTTTTTTCAACCAAATATCAAGAATCGAAATGAGGCTCGTAGGAATCGATCGGATCTATAGATGTGATGTAATCTCAAGATGTCGTATTCTTATCCTTCGATGAATTGATACTAAATCGATGATGATCGACGAGAATTAGGGATTTCTAGTGAAACTAGGGTTTCATCATTTATCCCTTATTCTTTCGTCGATATCATTCACATTCTAGCCTCTAGTAAATTCAAGAAACGATCGTAGATCCCTAATTTCGAGCGATCACAATCAAGAAAGCATCGCAACGAAACTTGGTCATCTATTCTTGAACTTGCTAGGGTTTACAAGACTCGTAGGACTCAAGAATCGTTTTAAGATTTGTTACATCATCATTCTATTGATCGTCTCGACTCCTCGACGAGCGGAGTTTTACTCAAACATCACAACAAGAACTACAATTACAAATTGAGATCGAATCATGATGCAAGAATTTAAAGAAAACGAGATTAAAGAATTTCACATTTTATTTATATCAACAATTTCATTACATTCGCTCAAGAACTACAAGAGGAAGAACTCGATCGTCGATTTGGCTTCGCTCGGCTCCGTGAGTCGCGGATCGGCTTGGATCACTTACTCGATTGGAGATCGGCTCCGCTCCTAAAAGGTTGAAGGGTTTATCTCTTGATTGGTACTCGGGATCTTGAATTTGGATTGGAATTAGGGTTAGGGTTTCGCACAAGTCTTGTCACTAGACTTGTGAAAGAAGATGGAGATTAATGGTTTAGTGAGGAAGTAATGAACAACCTCAACCCTTAGATCTAGGCTCCTATTTATAGACATCAAAACCCTAGATCTAGGCTTTCAAATTTGAATTTCCCTCCAAAAGTTTGTTGAGGAGATTTGAATTTCCCTCCAAAAGTTTGTTGAGGAGAAGCTTCTAGATGAAATTTGTTGAGCCGAGCCTTCTAGATGTGCCACGTGGAGTTTCTACAATGTTCTGGAAGCTTGGGCAGTTACTGGAAGCACGTGGAAGAAAGTTGGGCTGCTGACGTCATCATAGCGCCGCGGAACCACGGCGGCTTGGAGGCCTTGGTGCTCGAGATTTCTGGTATTTGTTTGGGCTGACATTTGGGATTTTATTTGATATGTTGAATTGTGTTTGTCCCTCTAGTTTGCTACCATCTTTCAGGTCTTTGAGTTGGCGTAATGTTTGATCAGCAAAATGACAATTTTGGCTTTTCTTCCTGATTTTCCTGCACAATTTCTCAAGACAAGTGTTGCGCAATATAGGGATGATGCGATGCCATGAAATGCAGTCAATTTCCTTTATAGTGCCGGTTTTAGAGTCTAACACATGCAATCTAATATTTAACGACTGATTTGCTAATATGTGAAATATGAATGCCGAACACTTCTAGATGAGTGCAAAAGATAGGGAAATTGCCGTGTTAAAAATACATTATTTTCGACTGATCAAATTCCCCCAAACTTATTTTCGATCGTCTCAAGCGAACTATTTTATTAAAAAGAAGGAGAAAATAAAGAAAAAGAAAAACTAACTAGCACACTTTCGTAGGCAACACGATTGCACTGAGCACGTGCAACAAGCCTTTAAACCTCTAGGTGTCCCTAGTAGGAGGAGTGTTGTCTCCTGAGGGTTTTTAGCGGATTGCACCCACAAAATCCAATAATAAAAGGAAGATCATGAATATTACATTTAAAGAAAAGAATTTTGTAAAAGAAAAGCCTTGAAAATTAGGGTTTCCAACTAAGCTAGCTTTTCGGTTGTCATGAGCCCTATCTTAATGGTCATGAAAAGATGTCAGAAATCACGTCCTCCCTCAATAAAACATCGTATTATTCTTTATTCCTATCTTTCGTCCAAACATCGATCATATAACCCCACATGTGTGTAAAGACATCCCTACACCCGGAGAATTCAATTCAAGCTATCACACTCTTGTCCATCAGCCTCAGTACTTTTTAATTAATGAATATTAGGATTGCTCACACACTTTCATGCGACCGTTAATACTTCTTGAGGTACTAACCGACCGATTACTCATGTGCTTGCTTATTTGGTGTATTTTCCTCGTCTTGCACCACCTAAGGCTTAGCAGTGACTCCCAGACCAGTTGGCCTTAGGGAACTAGGTGACGAGGCACCCTCGCTATATATTTTTTATTGCCCTCGGTGATAACAAAACCAGTGTCCATTTTTCTCACCACTTTATATTTTCTTCATCATTTTTTTTATTTCCTTCATACTTTTGGCTTTAAGACAAGAGCATTTCAAGGTATCCTCTACTATCCCAGGCTTTAAGACGTGTGTAAGTGCGAATAGCAGGGTATCAACGTTCAAAATGTTTGGCTTCCAGAATAGGAACTATTTTTCAGACTTATTTTTATCCTCAGATTAGTGACTTCCTTCATCTTACTAACCCTTAGGACAACGGCTCATAACTACTTATTACTAGTTCGTATAAGAAAATTTCTAATTTTCTTGGTTTTCTTAAATTTTTCTAATCTCAAGGATGTAATTTTTCACTATCTAATCTTTCATTATCTTATTTATGTACAAAAATATTTTTATATTTTGAAAATTTTTAAATTTTTATAGGTTTTCAAACATGTTTTGTGCTTATGCAATGTATGATGCAAATGATGCGAAAATAAGCACAAACCTCCCGCAAACTTGTTTTCAACAGTGTCCTCACTGTTGCCATCTGCAAAATCTCGAAAAACCTGTAAGCTTGGGAGGAATTTATTAGTGGGGGCAAA
Organism: Agapanthus africanus; assembly: GCA_030015575.1. NCBI lineage: Eukaryota > Viridiplantae > Streptophyta > Magnoliopsida > Asparagales > Amaryllidaceae > Agapanthus > Agapanthus africanus. The sequence continues at coordinate 489,652,888 of JASDDO010000014.1, forward strand.
ATATTTAAGTGAAGATCCTCCCCCAAACTTATTTTTGGCACATCATTTTGTAAAATTTTCTTTTCAAGAGCCAGAAAAAATGCACCCCCCCCCAAACTTGAGTTATGCAATGTTAAACTTTTGAAAATCACATGAGGGGGTCAAAAATCAGTGGTCGATGCCAAGCTTTGCAAAGACCGAACGTTAACACCAACCATTCAAAAAGTTTATCAATGCAGTGCTCTGGTTGGTGGAAGAAGAAGTGGGGAAAGGTTAAGTGGTGGAATAGAATGTGTGTGCGTCTCATTTTGGAGAGACGATACAGTGAATATGATGGATTACTCGCATTCTTTTTACAGTTCAGAAGAAGGGGTGGAGGTTCAATTTCATTGATTGGGAGATGACTCATCTCAACACCCGTGTCATTCAAAAATGCGAGTTCATCAGCGAAGATCTCCTCAAAAGTTCCATCAATACCCCGATGAATAATGTCATCACAAAGTGCGGGATGATCTTCAGACTCTAAAAGCAGTTCATAATCAGTGTTAATTGTTGACCCGGACATCTCGGTGGAAGAATCCGTATGTGTATGATACATAGTTGGGTCAAACAATAACGTATAAAAAGAGTCAAGATCGATATCAGGAGGATCATCAAATTCGCTGCTGTCGACATCCATTAAATCGACAGAATAGACCTGAGCAGTAGGTTCGGAGGGTACACTTCCCAACTTGTAAATGTTCAGCTCTATTGACCTATTCCCGAAAGATAGGGTCATAGAACCGTTACGACAGTCGATTATTGCATTGGAAGTGGCCAAAAAGGGGCGACCTAAAATCACCGGAATTTGAGTCCGTGGGTTCGCTCCAGGATGTGTATCAATTACAATAAAGTCCACAGGGAATATAAATTCCCCGATGTTTATTAACACATCCTCCAGTTCACCCCTAGGTTTAGTGATTGATCGGTCAGCCATTTGGAGAGTGCAATGGGTTGGCTTCAACTCTCCGATACCTAGTTGCTCGTAGACTGAGTATGGAAGCAAGTTAACACTAGCGCCAAGGTCTAGTAGAGCACGGTTAATGTGTTTTTCCCCAATAGAAATGGAAATAGTAGGATATTCAGGATGCTTACGTTTCCTCGGTAATTGTTGGGGGAAGGCCGTGTCTACTGTTTTTGCCATGAATATCTTCTTGGGTACTTGAGTCTTCCTCTTCCTAGTGCACAAGTTCTTAAGAGTTTTCGCATAGGACGGAACTTGTTGGATGGCATCTAGGAGAGAGATGTTGATGTTAACTTGCTTAAAAATGTCCATGATCTTCTCCATATGTGGACTCGGTGTGTGCCCTTAACCGATTAGGATAAGGTGCTTTAGCAATAAGCGCTGGGTCCATCATAGGAGAAGGAAGTGTATGTGGACTCGATCCCAGAATAGAGTTGGGGATCGTCTGTGGAGAAGTAAAAGAGGTGGGCTGAAGTGGCGAGCCTTTTGGGAAACGAAGAATAGGCTCGGAAGAAGGTGGTGGGGTAAAAGAACTGGGGTCAGAATTAGAAGTGTGTGTGTGAGGAAAGGTCTCAGCCGGGGTGTTATTGATTGATTTATCAGTATCATCAAACTCTTCCCCAACGTGAGTGTCAAGCACTCATCCAGATCTCAACGTGATTGCATCCACATGATGTGAATAGCCAGGATTGGATAAAGGTTGAGCTGGAAGTTTCCCTTTCTCTCTTGCACTCATTTTGGCTTTTAATCGTGCAATTTCTTCTTCCATCGATTTAATACTCTCGCTTTGGGACGCAGAGTTTTTCTCAATTTTATCGACAGAAGACTCTATTTCAGCCGATACTTGCATGAGATTTGTTAGAAGCAAGTTTATGAATGAAGAGGATTCATCTGTCCCGGTCAATTGTAAAGGACTAGACGGTGCAGGTGTGTTGACCGGATTTTGAAAATTATGTGCTTGGAAGGGGTGCTGACTCAATTGAAATTGTGGGTGCTGTTGTGGTGGAGGGACCCTTTGGAAATTGTTTTGGGTTGGAGCCGTGTTTTGAGATTGTGATTGGTTCCAAGCAAAGTTAGGGTAATTCCTCCAACCCTGATTATATGTGGAAGAAAATGGATCGTTTCTAGGTCTTTGAAATGCGGCATTGGTATGCTCTTGACCTTGAAACGGAGAATTTAGTGGACACTCTTCCGTTAAATGAGAGGGATCAGAACAGCATCCACATACAGTTTTGGAGAGTGGCATTTGACTTAGGGCGGCAGCTAAAAATTATTTTTCCATAGCGTCAAATTTCTTGTGTAAAGCTGAAATTTCAGCTCTAACTCCTATAGAAATATCATTGCCATCCCTAGACGATTGACTCACACCCTCCCACTGTAAAGATCTTTCAGCGAAATCTTCTAAAAATTTCCAGGCTTCCCCATCATCTTTAGTCATGAAGTTGCCTTGACACATGGATTCAAGGGTCTATCTTGTGTTAGGATTAATGCCCTCATAAATGATTCGGCACAGTTCCCATCTCGGGATGCCATGATGAGGACATTAGACTAACAAATCCTTGAAGCGTTCAAGACATTTTGAAAATGTTTCATTTGGAAGCTGGGTGAATTGATAGATTTCGCTACGGACTCGAGCTGTCTTTTGATGTGGGTAGAATTTCTTAAGGAATGCTTTGACGAATTCGTCCCAATTTGAAATGGAATGTGCGGTAGTGTTATATAGCCACTTCTCGGCTAAATCGCACAAAGTGAATGGGAGAAGACGAAGACGTAAAGCATCCACAGAAAGCTGTGAAGTACCCATCATTGCGCATACATTTTCAAATTTGGTGATAAATGCATATGCGTCTTCAGACTCGAGACCGTGAAATTTTGGTAGAAGGTTGATGTATTGGGGTTTTATTTGAAAATTTTCCCCGTTGGCTAGTGGAATGGAAAGACATGTGGAAAGTGGACCTCGTGTAGGATAGCACGTCTCTTGGAGAGAGATGCGAAGTGGATTCTGCGCACCAACGGACGGCGGCAGATTAGTGGAAAAGATGTTCGATGGAGACGGATCCATCGATGTGGATGTGGTGGTGGATAAAAGAAAGGGTAAATGTAGAAATACCGACTTTAGGGTCGATTAGGGAAACGCGGACTTAACGGGCACTAGAAACCCGTGTCCAGCCTATCTTGCACTAAAAAGGGTTAGTACAAGTGGCAGCGTGAATTTATAATTAGGGGAATGATAAAAGAATGCGGTGTTTGTTTTGAAAAGTGATACGGACTTTTGAAAAAATATGATGCAACACAACAAATGCAACACACAAAACCCTAATTCTAGAGGTCACCTAGGTCAAACTCTAGACCGCTCCTAACTGCTAAAAGACAAGTCGCAGGATAAATCCTCCACTGCCTCTTTGTCCTCCTGTGGCCAGGTAAGTGCCAGGCAAGTGGGAAGGTACTCCACTACGTAAGTAGTGGGCCTAATTAATAACCACTAGCCTTCGACACACTTGCCTTAGACACCACAAGAAAACGCGGATAAGCAATGAATTAACCACGGCCTTCTTCTGTCCTAAGTAAGCGCGACGGTCCTTAGAGTCATCTCTAGATATTTTTTAGTTAATTGGGGTAAAATGCGGATGCAAGTTTTGCGGTTTTCGGGGCTTAGGAAGGGTAATGAACTCCCCACCTAATCTGGATTTGGTCTTTGCCCCTTAATATCCGTATTAATTATACAAACAACCACGAAAATAAAAAATAAGCACAATTTATTTTGCTTTTTGCGGCGCTGCGATTATTTGCAAAGAAACCTGCACAAAATATTAATTGGAGCAGATGAGGGGAGATATAAGAAAGTGTGGAAGTATACCTGAACTTTTAGTGCAATGATGAGGTAAACTCGCCGCGGAAATGTGGTTTAAGTCGCTTATTGCCGCGGAAGCGTGGTGAGGTAAGTCGATCACTGCTCCAAAATTTTCCAGCAAGCTTATGTTCACTTTTCCTGCTCTCTGGAAATTTCAGAAAAAAATTTCTCCAGCTCCGATAATTCCAGAATTCCTCGCAAGCAAATCACAACACACGTATTAGGGTTTGTGCGAGTTTAGATCTAAAAATTATAATGGAATAAATTTTTCAACTCAAATTTCAAAATACGAACAATTAGCACACCGTCCCCGGCAACGGCGCCATTTGATTATAAACGATTTCGGATGAGTATTCTCGCCTGTCAAGCGGGTGACCCGAGTTCGATCCCCGGCAATGGTGCCATTTGATTGAAAAACGATTTCGGATTGTGTAGTATGAAAATTGTAAAGAAATCATAACCAAAAATATTTTGACCGCAATCAACTACGGTGTGGGATGTAGATCGTTAGCGAGTGCGGATCGTCCACAGGGAAAGTGTAATAGTTCGTCTTTTGAATTAGATGAGTCGAAACTTTAAAGAAAACAAAACAAAACAATTCATAATTTATAGTTGAATTTCAAGAATTAAAAAATTTAGATATAATAACAAGAAAAAGATAGAATCAAGAATTGAGAGTTTGATGATTTTTTTTCAACCAAATATCAAGAATCGAAATGAGGCTCGTAGGAATCGATCGGATCTATAGATGTGATGTAATCTCAAGATGTCATATTCTTATCCTTCGATGAATTGATACTAGATCGATGATGATCGATGAGAATTAGGGATTTCTAGTGAAACTATGGTTTCATCATTTATCCCTTATTCTTTCGTCGATATCATTCATATTCTAGCCTCTAGTAAATTCAAGAAACGATCGTAGATCCCTAATTTCGAGCAATCACAATCAAGAAAGCATCGCAAAGAAACTAGGTCATCGATTCTTGAACTTGCTAGGGTTTACAAGACTCGTAGGACTCAAGAATCGTTTTAAGATTTGTTACATCATCATTCTATTGATCGTCTCGACTCCTCGACGAGCGGAGTTTTACTCAAACATCACAACAAGAACTACAATTACAAATTGAGATCGAATCATGATGCAAGAATTTAAAGAAAACAAGATTAAAGAATTTCAACTTTTATTTATATCAACAATTTCATTACATTCGCTCAAGAACTACAAGAGGAAGAACTCGATCGTCGATTTGGCTTCGCTCGGCTCCGTGAGTCATGGATCGGCTTGGATCACTTGCTCGATTGGAGATCGGCTCCGCTCCTAAAAGGTTAAAGGGCTTCTCGCTTGATTGGTACTCGGGATCTTGAATTTGGATTGGAATTAGGGTTAGGGTTTCGTACAAGTCTTGTCACTAGACTTGTGGAAGAAGATGGAGATTAATAGTTTAGTGAGGAAGTAATGAATAACCTCAACCCTTAGATCTGGGCTCCTATTTATAGACATCAAAACCCTAGATCTAGGCTTTCAAATTTGAATTTCCCTCCAAAAGTTTGTTGAGGATATTTGAATTTCCCTCCAAAACTTTGTTGAGGAGATTTGAATTTCCCTCCAAAAGTTTGTTGAGGAGAAGCTTCTAGATGAAGTTTGTTGAGCCGAGCCTTCTAGATGTGTCACGAGGAGTTTCTAAAATGTTCTGGAAGCTTGGGCAGTTACTGGAAGCACGTGGAAGAAAGTTGGGCTGCTGACGTCATCATAGCGCCGCGGAACCGCAGTGCAAGCGCGCTCCCGCCGCGGAACCGCGGCGGCTTGGAGGCCTTAGTGCTCGAGATTTCTGGTATTTGTTTGGGCTGTCATTTGGGATTTTATTTGATATGTTGAATTGTGTTTGTTCCTCTAGATTGCTACCAGCTTTCAGGTCTTTGAGTTGGCGTAATGTTTGATCAGCAAAATGACAATTTTGGCTTTTCTTCCGGATTTTCCTGCACAATTTCTCAAGACAAGTGTTGCGCAATATAGGGATGATGCGATGCCATGAAATGCAGTCAATTTCCTTTATAGTGCCGGTTTTAGAGTCTAACACATGCAATCTAATATTTAATGACTGATTTGCTAATATGTGAAATATGAATGCCGAACACTTCTAGATGAGTGCAAAAGATAGGGAAATTGCCGTGTTAAAAATACATTATTTTCGACTGATCAAATTCCCAACCAAGTATTTCTTCGCCAATCCTAAATCACCTTTGTATTTCTCGAGGACACTCCGTATCACTACGAAGATCCACAGTATATTGGATATTCCATCGTATGGTTATATACGAACTCGAAAGGAACTTGTTCCAGTTCGGGGGTGGATTCTGGTTCAGGAGAAATAGGAATAAGGTTTATTCAGGTGTCTTTTATCTTCATCTTGTCTCGCATTGCGAGTGTTCCTAGGATTAGGACAGTACACCCATTATGCTTATTGGATAGTCTTCTTCCAAACCATAGGCTGGTGCCGAACGGTAGGGAAGGAAGAAAACCATTTGGCCTAATGGGGTGTACAGAAGGTAATGACTAAAGACATATAAAGGGATTTGGAGAGGTGGCAAAGAAATATACGGTTACAGTTGTGAATCTGGATAATGGAAGAGGCATTACTAGGAATACCGGGATACCCCGTCGAAACATTTCAATGTTTCAGTTTCACTGTGTACTGTTAAAAGAAAACTGATTTCCCAATTAGACACTTGCTCCAGGGTATGTATTTACCAGGTTTGATTCTTACATCTGTATGGTTTTACAGATGATGAGTGGGAGTAAGTTATTGGGAATTAGGTGACCATCCTCATTATATCGGGATTCGTTGTAATTGGTGATATTTGAGGAAGTCACCTGGGTTGTTTGCCGGACGGCAAATATTTGGTTTTGAATATCCGTTGTTATGCACCAATTTCAAATTGATATATCTGTATGTCTATTTTCATAGAGTGAGATATACCTTTTTGAAATTATGTCTATGACATTTACCTATACCAGTTGATGGTTAGATAAGGAGCATTGAACATCGGTGTAATTCTTCTTAACCATAAGTACAGTTTTCAACCTACGACACACAGTGAATGAGTTATTAGACTCATGGGACTTATACAGAGTATTGTATATTATCCAGTGTCCATTAGGACAGAGGGGTTGGTCCTCGTACTATATTCTGTTTACTTGTGACTTCTCTAGTTCTTAGACAGGTGTTTCGTAGAAACACAGGGTCTAAGTTTTGAGGAGTTATAGGTATAAGAATAAAGTAGAGAACCAGATGTTGCAAGTATCAGGATTCTTCAAGGTGATCGAAGATGTAGATACTTGTGTATGGTATTCAGTTGATAGTAATGGTTAAGAGAACTAGCTTCTCTTTCAGGTTACTCATAATTGGAAGCATTCCTAAGTTGAGTAACGTTGATCGGCCTATTTCCATTTACTTGACATGCACTGGAGACAGCTGCATGATTTGAATCTGGTTCAATTAAATTAGTGCCTCTGTTTCTATATTGGATATAGAATAGTTCATATCTTGACATTGTTAAGATACGGGGAGTTGTCCGGCTTATGCTGAAAACCAGACTCCGGATAACTCAAGGCACGTTTCTGTAATGGCTGTTTGTGGGTTGACCCGGGCTATGACGAAGGTTGACTTTCTACCATCTGGAAGATCAATAGTGATATTGTTCTTGACTCGCCACAGTTTTAATAAAAATGGATTTTTTCAGAAAACAGTAGTGGGAGTATGGTAGAACTGGAAGTGATTCAAGAACCGCAAACGATTACTAAAGATTTGATAAGAACCTAAAGATTCAATCTGGTTTGACATTCTATTGGCCACTCCGCAGGTATGGTGGGTAACCTCAGGCACCCGAGAGGTACTTCGGTATGCTCAAGGACGGTGGCAGGGAGGTTCTTGTTTACCCAGACTTTCCATTGCTGTTATTCCAGACTGTGAGACCCGGCAAGAGGATGAGTATAGCGTCGTTCTAAACTGGCTTTAGAAGTGTACGTCTATATGACTCTGCCAGAGGGTTGTCGTGGTCAGTGGGAGCAGCGGAAGCATGGTGGACAAGTGGCTTGTGTCTATTTATAGACTAAAGCAGATATAGCGGAGATAGATCATCTATTTCTGATGTGACAGTTATAAGTTTGACTTCATCAGAATAAGGGGATGGATCTGTTAAGAAGGTAGTAGGAAATGATGTCCTGGTATTTGGATGACATACACAGGGTAGGAAGTGATATTCCTATACTACAATCGGTTATACTTTGGTTGTCACACAGTGGTTTCTCCACACAGGACTTGGATCTTATATCGTACATTCTGGTTACTAGATCTATGGTTTTAGATCTTGATTTGGGTAGTTTTCCAATCAGGGTACTTAGACAGCATTCTAAGAGTATTTAGAATGGACGACTCCTGGCATGGTGGTGTACCTGCAGGTAATGGAGTCACCCTCTCTAAAGGTGTCTTACAGACTAAAGGGGAGAAGGATGCGCATGATTGGCAGATCACTTGCTTAGGCAATTGAGTCAATCATGAGAAGTCAAGTACCACACCAGATGTTGTTTTTGCAGTTGGTGTAATAAGTTGATATTAATCCAAAGCTGGAGAAACGATCGGAAGCAGTTTTAGAACATAAGTAAATGTTCTAGGGATATGATAACAGCATTCTCCTTCGGAAGACAGTTATCATTCCAGGCTTCCAAGGTGACCTGGATGGCAGAGTGGCTGTCGGAGTTATAGTTTTCCCTCTGACGAGGGGCAGTATTTTGGACAGGTGGTCTAGGTGGATACTGAGGGAAGGCATGGCGCAGGATACTGATTAAGTTCAATTGACGATACAGTCTAAGAAGTTTGGATTTGGAGTTCACTTATGAGCTAGGTCCTATCAGATATCCAGACACATTCTAAGACAGGTATTGCTCATTTCGGGAGATGTCTTTCTCCGCGAACTTAAGATAAAGAGAGACATAGAAAGAAACATCACAGCGGATCCACTCACTGAGGCTATACCTCGAACGCAATAGTTTCGCAAACGAGCTTTGTGAGACTGACTAGTAGAGGAGTTGGGTGTTCGGTATCACACGGGCTGTGAGTATGCGACATCGCAATAATTAGCCTTAAGTGCAAGTGGGAGATTGTTGGAGATAGTGCCCTCAGAGTCAATTATTGGATCACAGGCACGTGATTGCAATGATTGAGGGAGGACCTATCCCGGTAGGACAGTCTTACTCAAGATGATAATACGCAATCTGGTTTATGTTTATCATCGTGTACTGCTTTAGGTGACCTTACGAGTCGCTATTACACGTTGATAGAGCCCCTAGGATTCTAGCTTGACTACCAGTAGTATGAGGGCGATCATATACGTGGGAGCTGAGGTCTATAAGCACATCCTTAAAAGATCCCTAGTCGTGGGAGTTTCGAGACAGGGCATCGATACTCCAGAGTAGACTAGTGTATACAGTCGAGACCCCGACGAGGGGCGGTGGCCGGTCTCACAAGACACTGGTGTCAGTTGGTTCACCAAAGATGTATATAGGTGCTCATTGGGTTATGAGTACACCGAACAGGACTCGCCGGGAACCTGCTAGTTGGTATTATACCTGACGTCAGATAGCAGTTCCTTGATGACATGTGTACAGGTTATTCATCGAACTGAGATCATCATTTTCTTGTGTGAGTTCCCACTGTGCTTTGATTACTACCCTACCACGGCTCAAAGGAGTCATGCAAACAGGTTTTAGTTGGGTACAGACCCGAGCCACATGGAGGCAGTGAGCGGATCTGTAGGGGTTCGTCTCTCCCGGTATTGGGGGTGAGGTCGCGCTGTGTCTAAGAGAGCCAGTACATGAAAAGTGTAGGGTTTCTAGGCACGCTCACAAGGTTCTACGAGGCATCAACCATGCCCAATTAAAAATTAGCCGTGCCGAACAACCCGAAGCCGAATCTTTAAACTAGGGTTTAGGCGAAAACTAGCATGTTAAACTCTTTAACACTAAGTGAGAGGGATTACAACCTTTGTAGATCTGGTCCTTCACTTTTTAAGCTCCGTGTTGAGGTCCCTTTGCTGCGATCATCGTGTTCTGGACTCTCGAGAGACTTCACGAAGAGAATGATGCAACCTTTGCTTCCGATCTTCGATACTAAGATGATCTACCTTGAAGTTTCATTAACACAAGCTAACGCTCATAAAATGAAGTGAACAGCCTCATCTAAATGGTAAGGATAGATGAGGATGATGAAGTAGGATTTTTTCTCTCATTTATAATCTTTTTCTCACTCACTTTCATCACAAAAGAAAGCTTTTTCATAAAGAAGCTCAAGGAAGAAGAAGCATGAATGAAGATGATAACTTTAATCCTTTTGTGATGAATAATGAATTATTGTTGTGGTTACAAATCTAACCAAGGGTTAAGCATGAGAGAGTTAACCCTTGTAGAGAGTTAACTAGGGTTAATGGTTTGGATTGGGTTAACATAATATCTCACAAAAATATCAAGCATCCATAAAGTCAAAGCTTCATGAAGCTTCATGGAAGCTTCATGCAAAATCTAACCCTAATCCAAACCCTAACCAAGTTTAAACCCTAATCAAATATTAAATTTTTAACCCTAACATGTTACAATATTATATATCACATATACAATATATTTAGTAACAATAGATAATAATACAATTAACATATATCGCATATATATCAATGTATTATCCCGTGAGAAAATGAATCTTTTAGTGAGCAAATATTAGTTAATGTAATTTAATATATCATATATATTATTATACATTAAATTATAGAATCAACACTTGATCCGATAATCCGGCTATATCGCATATAACCGACTAATACGATGACCCGGCTATATCACATATACCCGGCCGATATCTCATATCGCTAGAATCCAATACGGTATCACATACCGCATTATCCTCGGTCCCGCACATATCACATATGTGCTCCTACTCCGTTTTGCCTGAGCCAAGAAACCTCTGTGTAGGACTCTAAAGAATCGTCAATACGCCGGCAGTAGGTGATGATCATATCAAACACCCACAAGCTGCAAGCGGTCAGCTAAACGTAACAGCTACCCAGATATTGAGCACTCAGAAGATCAACAAGCAAGCCTGTACATTCTCCTGTGAATCCAAACAGTAACACACCCGTACAGTCCGGTCTCGTCGTCTGATATGTCGCATATCTCGCCTAGGGGTGGTAAACATCAGACTCCAGTAGCTCGATAAGTCGTGTCGATATGAGGTCTATAACAGTTTGAGAAACTACTGATAACACTTACCAGTAAATCTCAGCAACCCTGGCCAGGGATTTCCGGTTATAACCAATCGAACACAGCGCAACATCAACTCCCTATACCGGGAGAGACGAATCCCCTCCTATCGCTCATTGCCTCCATGTGATTCGGGACTGTACCCAAAAGCCACCTTTTTGCACGCCCTCTTGGACGTGGTATGATGGAAATCAAAGCGCAATGGGAATCACACAAGACTCTATGACGATCTCGGGTCCACAGACTACTCCGTACCGGTGTCACCGAAGAACTGCCATCTGACGTAAGGTATAATATCATCTGGGAGTTCTCGGCGAGTCCGTCCAGTGTACACAGTCTCCACTGAGCACCCGTACACCATCTTTGATGTCAAACACCGATGGATATGGGATCATCCATCGCCCATCATATGGGTCAAGATGCGTATACGCTAGTCTACTCGGGTGTATCGATGCCCTGTCTCGATACACCCTCGACTAGGAACTATTATAGGATGTACTCGTCGACTACCGTGGCCCCACTAGTATGATCTCATCATAGTCCCAGTAGTCGAGTACATATCCTAAAGGCTTTACCAACATGTAACAGAAAGACAATCAGTATATACGTTAAGGTAAAGAGTAACCAGATAGCATACTATCATGTCGAGCAAGAAAGTCCTCCCTATATATGTCCTAGCTGTTGGATATATGTATGCCCTAGAGGCCATTATGTGATAGTGGATGTATCTATACATGTATATATATATATTCAGTTTGCATTCTATATTTTTTGCACAGTAATTTTCATTACCTGCTATATTATATTCTGAATATGTTTAATCTGAATCTGCTGTTGAATAATTCTGGAGATGTTTTTGGCCTAGTGGTTTCGATCGGAATTTTCATTTCGCTTTCTTTTCCGGGTAAACTAGAAAGTATTGAAGTGTTTGAACGAATATCATTTACTCAATATTCACGGGGTTTAAATAGTTTGGAGATACGTGCAAGTCTTTTTGCGGTGGTCCCTCTAGAAGACAACAAACCTTAACTCGATTATGTGACCGTCTTGAACTGCCCTTTGAACCCTAGGGTTTGGGGCAGTACGGCGTGCCACATGTGAGGCGTTGGCTTGACCCTTCTACGGCTGGACCGCCGCTACTGTGTCACACTACAGATTTTTTTTGAACCCTGCTCAAGTGTTGAGCTTTAGTGAATCTTGGGTGCTTGATTGTTCGTTCGAAAGCTTTAATACTGTCTGTTTGTCTGGAATGTGATACAATATGTGGAATTCATATAATGTAGGCATGAAATACGAAATATGTGATATTTCGCATTTATGATGTCTAAAGAGAATCTGGATTCCAAATATTGTAGTTTTACACTTTCTTTTCTGTGACCGTAAGTGTAGTATGTTAGATATCGCCGGTTTCGTTGCTATACATCAACGATAATTGGGGTATGCATACTTACTTACGTTGGTGATATTATGTGTTGCTGAGATATGATGTGTAGGATTGTCGCGATCGAATAGCTGGGGGGTTTTGTGAGATGAGAGTTTTATATTTTCATTCATGTAAATTCAAATGTAATATTCTTTTATTTGGGGCACTTCCAGGTTGCGGTTGTGTCACCAGTGTTGTATATTATTTACTTTTCCGCATTAGGATGGACCCAAGGAGGGGAGCACAGGTGACCGGGTTCTGGGGTTCAGTGGGAGGCCATCTCGAGGAGTCGAGACCGGGTCTCCTAAACTCCAGGATTGGTAGGGTCACTTGCCGCTCTCGTAGGGGTCCAGGGTGTGGGCTTGGATATTCATCGCGACTGTGGAATCCGTATTTTCTATTCTGTCTAAATACTAAATACGGACGTCCTAGTATATCCCACGTTATATCTATATTTCTGCTGCCTGTGTTCTGTGAAATCTGAGACGAATGACTTATTATATATATGATATATAGTAGACGTTGCTTATGTTTTACACCCGCGCTAGTCCCGTCCCGGTATGCCGTTAGTTAAGTAACCTAACGGTGCATAACGGAACATTGCGGCGAATGCGGATGGCATAAGCGTACGTGTTATTTTCGTTTCTTTTCTGTGATTGGCTTAAGGACTTAAATGATGGGATTACATTAATGTGATTAATGTAAAGAAAATAAACCTAAAAGATGTTGTAGAATCGGATTTAAAAACTACTCGGCTATTTGTGAAAAAGCTACATTTCAAAACTGCGGAGCTTAAGCCACTCCTTTTGAAAACTGTTTGATTCTACAACGATATCAAGTTCAAGGCGTTAAAGATTTTCTTAAAAATCATTCGCAACCCTCCGTCATTTTAGAAAGTAGAGTACTTAGTATTCGTGCTATGTTTGTTGACTTTAGTTAAGGCGTAGTGTACGGTAGCTAAGTGATGTCTTCCTACAATGAATATGATGCAGATTAATTAGGACATTCATGCGACTTTGTTGACCATAGTTAAGGGTCATATGGGTGGGTCTAATTGATCAAGAAATGACGGGTAGAACTTGACTGATACTTATGATTTGTTGACCATAGTTAAGGTCATAAGTACTAGGGGTAAAAATTACATCGGGAATTTCAAGTGTTGAAATTTGCAATGAGATTGCATACCTTCCATGTGATGGTTGGATCCCGATCCCACTGTGGGCAATAGTTGCTCCTAGGAGAGTTTTACGGTTTGCAATTAGCTAACTCATTAGGTGTCTAGAAAGGTGTTAACGGGGCTCCGCCTCTGGGAAAACGAGGTTTACTCTAATTAGGTCCGTGCGAAAGCACGGGGAACCTCCCTCAAAGTACCGACACTGGCCTGGCTGAACGGTTAGCGAAGTTGAAGACTGTAATTAATCCTGGCTAGTTATTCTTTTTAAGGTTTGAAAGAAAACTTGATAAAAAGCAGTGGGAAACATCGATTAGATAAGATAATAAACCAATCTAATCTGTGCAAGAGCTTTCGCTGAGTGTATTCTTTTCTCTCTCTTAATGGCAGATACCAATGACTGGATATAAGCTTCTACTAGATAAGAACAAACTGAATGGGACCAACTATAAAGACTGACTAAGGAATCTGAAGATCGCCTTGACATATGATAAAGTATCATATGTCCTCACGGCTTCAGCCCCGCCCGTCCCAGGCCCAAAATCCTCAGTTGCGGACATTGAAGTCCGCAAGACATGGGACGCTGACTGTGCCACGGCAAAATGCCTCGCGCTTGCATCGATGGATAACACACATCAAAAGCAGCACGAGGACATGGACATTCACGGGATATTACTCCACACAAAGGAGTTGTATGGGGAGCAGTCCCGCGTATTACGATACGAAGCATCAAGGAAACTGTTTCACATGCGGATGGCCCCTGGCACACCAGTAGCGGACCATGTTTTGAAGATGATAGCTCTTATAGAAGAGCTTGAGGACCTTGGATGGACAATGGACAATGAGCAATATATAGATATTATTCTGCAGTCCCTCCCCTCCACCTTTGCTCAGTTCATAGTGAACTTTAACATGCATAGCATGGAGAAGGAACTCCCTGAACTCCTTAATATGTTAAGGAGTGCAGAAAGCACTATGACGTCAGCAAAGACTCCCGTTATGACCATTGGACAGTCTTCTTCTTCTCGCCCAAAAGCTAAGGCCAAGGGAAAGAAAAAGAAGAAACCCACTAATCCTAAGGGCGAAGTCAAAAAGGTGAAGGGAAAGGGAAAGTCCACGGCTGGAGACCCAGGGAAAGGAGAGTGTTTTCATTGCCACAAGACAGGACATTGGAAGCGCAACTGCACGGAGTACCTAAGTCTCAAGAAGAAGCATGGTGATGCTTCTGCTTCAGGTGCGTTTGTGACTGAAAACTGTTTTTCTATAAACTCTGCTTCCTGGGTATTGGATACCGGTTCAGGTTCTCACATTTGCAATTCCATGCAGGGTCTGAGAAAAAGCAAGGTTTTGAGGACAGGTGACCATACTCTCCGCGTTGGAAATGGTTCCAATGTACATACAGTCGCAGTGGGAGAGTATCACTTGGGGTTGCCATTTGGATGTATTTTGATTTTGAATCCATGTTATTTTGTACCTGATATGCTATGTAATATAATATCCGTTTCTTTGTTGGACAATGAAGGGTATAATTTTGTATTGCAAAACAATGTTATGAACATTCACCTGAATCAAATGTTGGTTGGGTATGGTACACTTAATAATGGAATATATGTCCTAAATCAACACACAGTTTTCAGTATACAACACACTAATAAAAGAAAACTTTCAGAATTAAATGAAGCTTTTCTTTGGCACTGTAGACTTGGTCATATTAACGAAACAAGACTAAACAAGTTACACAAAGATGGATATTTAAATCCTTTTGAATATAAATCTTATGCGACTTGCCAGTCTTGTATCAAGGGTAAAATGACCAAAACTCCGTTTACCGGACACGGAGAAAGAGCTACTCAGCTCCTGGGCCTCATACATAGTGATGTATGTGGGCCAATGTCTACACAGGCTAGAGGCGGTTTTTCATACTTCATTACATTCACCGACGATTTCTCAAGATTCGGTCATGTATTTTTATTAAAGCACAAGTCCGAAGCTTTCGAGAAATTCATTGAATATAAACAAGAAGTAGAAAAACAAACCGGCTTGAGTATTAAGATGCTTCGATCAGATCGAGGTGGTGAGTATCTTAGTACAGAATTTGCAAACTTCCTAAAAGAGAATGGGATTCTCTCTCAACTCACTCCTCCTTACACACCACAGCACAACGGTGTGTCAGAACGACGGAATAGGACCCTATTAGATATGGTCTGGTCCATGATGAGTGACGCTGAGTTACCAGTCTCGTTTTGGGGACATGCATTGGAGACTGCAGCATTTCTGCTAAACAGGGTTCCAACCAAAGCCGTGTCTACCACGTCATATGAGATATGGAATGGGAAGAGACCATCTCTTAAAAGAATTAAGATTTGGGGTTGCCCGGCCTATGTTAAAAAGCAGAATCCGGACAAACTCGAGACACGGTCAGTCATGTATAACTTTGTGGGATATCCAAAGAATTCTTATGGATATCTGTTCTACCACAAAGAGGAACAAAAAGTGTTTGTTTCTCAGTATGCCACATTCTTGGAAAAAGAGTTTTTCACAGATAGAGATGATGGCAAGGTGGTAGATCTAGAAGAGGTTCTGGAGACACAAACTACAAATGACGATTTGGTTGAACCGGCTGTTGCAACAGAAATTGAAGAACCTCGGCCACTCCGTAGGTCTGGTAGGACTTCTCGCCCACCGGAGAGGTACTACGGTTTCCTCATTGATGGTGATAGAGAAGACTGTATCATGGAAGATGATGATCCTACCAGTTTTCAGCAAGCTATCACGAGTGGTGACTCTGTGAAGTGGCTGGATGCCATGAGATCCGAAATGGAGTCTATGTATACCAACAAAGTATGGACTTTGGACGTTGTACCCCCTGGGGTAAAACCTGTAGGGTGCAAATGGATCTTTAAAAGAAAGATTGGTGTGGATGGGCAGGTAGAGACCTATAAGGCAAGACTTGTGGCGAAAGGTTTTCGTCAAAGACCAGGTTTGGACTATGACGAAACTTTTTCGCCCGTAGCCATGCTTAAATCCATTCGGATCCTACTTGCTATTGCTGCTCACTACGACTATGAAATCTGGCAGATGGACGTTAAAACAGCATTTCTAAATGGAGATTTAGAAGAATGTGTTTATATGGATCAGCCGGAGGGCTTCATTGACAGTGGGAGCAGCGAGAAAGCATGTAGATTGCTTAAATCCATATATGGGTTAAAGCAGGCATCTCGGAGTTGGAACATCTGTTTCGATGATGTTATCAAAGAGTTTGATTTCATCAAAAATCCAGATGAACCTTGTGTTTATAGGAAGGCTGTAGGAAGAGCTGCCGCATTCCTCGTATTGTACGTGGATGACATTCTTCTGATAGGAAATGATATTCCTATGCTACAGTCGGTCAAATCATTCTTATCACTAAGGTTCTCCATGAAGGACCTGGGTGATGCCACATACATCCTGGGTATAAGGATCTATAGGGATAGATCCAAAAAGTTATTGGGATTGTCCCAAACCAGGTACATCAACACCATCCTAAAGAGGTTTAGTATGGAAGACTCCAAGCGGGGTGCCTTACCCGCTTGCCATGGAGTCACTCTCTCCAAGGATTCTTGCCCAAAGACCGATCAAGAGAGAGCTCGCATGAGCATTATACCTTATGCTTCGGCAGTAGGATCTATAATGTATGCGATGTTATGTACACGCCCAGATGTAGCTTATGCACTTAGTGCTGTAAGCAGGTATCAATCCAACCCAGGGGAGAACCACTGGACAGCTGTGAAGAACATTCTTAAGTACTTACGAAGGACTAAAGAATTGTTCTTGGTGTATGGTAATAAGGATCTCCAAATGGAGGCCTTTACCGATTCGAGCTTCCAGAGCAATAAGGATGACAGCAAATCTATCTCAGGGTTTGTATTTACCCTCAATGGAGGGACGGTAAGTTGGAAGAGTTCCAAACAGGATACCGTTGCAGACTCTACGATGGAGGCTGAGTACATTGCTGCAAATGATGCCGCCAAGGAAGCCGTCTGGATGAAGAAGTTCGTCTCGGAGCTAGGAGTAGTTCCAACCATTATTGATCCAATACCCTTGTATTGTGATAATAATGGGGCTATGGCTGTTAGTGTTTATGCCCTAGAAGGCCATTACTGTATCATACTAGCTTGTATATTACTTAATGGAAGCTTGGGATATTCACATGTATATAACAGTCTTGCTAAACATGGTAGTATGCTACTTGGTTTTTCTATCTTAATATGTGAGTATACGTATTGATAGAGCTCTTAGGATCTTGCTTGTCTACCAGCGTTGTGATGGCAGTCACACTAGTGGGGGCTGGGTAGTCTACAAGCACATCCTTATTCAGGTCCCTGGTCGTTGGATTATCGAGACAGAGCATCGATACTCCGGAGTAGACTGGTGTGTACGCTTCTCATCCCAGTTGGGGAGATGGTCTGTCCCACAGCCATCAGTACGTCGTACTGGAGATAGTATACAGGTGCTCGTTAGGTTACGGGTACACCGGACAGGACTCACAGGGAACTGTTGGTTGGTTTGATACCAGTCGTCAGTAAACAGTTCCCAGGTGACATGAGTACAGCGTAGTCCGCAGACTTGATACTGCTACTTCGCCTCGAGTGTGTCCCACTGTTCTTAGATTGCTACCCTACCACGGCTCAAAGGAGTCGTGCAAACAGGTAGCAGTTGGGTGCAGTCCCGAGCACTTGGAGGCAGTGGCGGTTAGACAGGATTCGTCCCTCCCGGTATTGGGAGTAGATATCGTGCTGTGTCAGAGAGCCATTACGCAAAGTCCCTGGCCAGGGCAAGCGAGATTTGCTGGTAGGTTCCAGCAGTTTCTCAGGGTGTAATGGGCTTCACTCCGACACGACTTATACCGCTATTAGGGGACTGACGCTTGCCGCCCCCCTAGGCCCGATATGCGATAGTCATGGACGAACGGACCAGACTGTATGGAGATTGTCACATCAGACTCAGTAGGAGTTCGGATGGGTTTACTCATCGGCCTTCTTATCGACAACTACCTGGGGACCGTTACGTACAGCTAGTGCCACTTGCGGTCTGTGGTTAAACCCACTGCCAGCGTAGTAGTCGAGTCTCTAGAGTCCCACACAGAGAGTTTCCTACTCCAGGCGAAACGATATAGAGGTTGCATGGTTTTGCGACAAAGGGTTCGGACGCATACGTGCGTTTACGCGCGTACGACTTTCGGACAGTTTTTACCAGTCGGCTTTGGTTTAAGCCAGTTACTGGTATCCGGTTATTGGATTTTTACAGTCTAAAGTTTTTCCGTATTTTTTACGGATCGGAGGGGCGTTCTCGTAATTACTCGAGAAGCTTCTAGAAGATGTGACTAAGGAGGTTTCTTTTGGATAAGAGAGTGAGTCATAGTGGTGATTCATTCACTTCATTAATGCACATTTATTGCTTAATGACTCATGTTAATGAATCATCACAAGATATTTTGTGAAGCATGCTTATTCATTTCCTTTATTGATTATTTGAAAATAAGAATGCTTCATAATATTATGATACACTCTCTCTCTTCTCTCATTATCATATCACACATTCTCTCTCCTCAAGCTCTCATCTTCAAACCCTAATCCTTAATCCTCATGTGTTGAGATCAAAGGATTAGTTAGACTAAACAATCCATAACCTTCACTCTTTATCATCCTTTCATCTTTGATTAGCAATCAAAGTTGATTAGTTACCTCAAGTTAGAGGTTTAGCTTGGAGTTTCGCTCTCGGGTGGATCGTCTACTACCTAGAGAAGGCCGAGGAGAACAAAGGAGGACGTAAAGAAGAAGGACCGGTTTCATTAGGTATAATCCCTAATCACTTGTGAGATGAAACTTTAGAATACGGTTATTTAGAGTTTAGCTTCGATTCAAGCGGTTAGTCGATGTTCGTTGTTTAAACTTGATAAGTTTTTGTAAATTCCGCCTCCCCATAAGTACTGGGGTGTACTACATCGACTTACAGTGGTATCAGAGCCTCGCTAAACACTAAATAACTTAATCGCAAATTTGTACGAATTTCGAACGAAAAAACGAAGCCGGAAAACCCTAATTCTGTTTAGTTTCTGTCGAACTTAAAATGAAGTCCTAAAATTTTTTTGGTGTGTTCAGAGAGCTTGACATGACTACAGGAGAACACCCAAGAAATTCGAGCCAATGATTCGACTAAAGCGCCGCGGAAGCGCGGCGGATCGCACCGATCCGCCGCGCTTCCGCGGCCGAGTTGCCGAGTCATGGGCTCAATTTTTTTTGGGTGGGTCCCCTGTGATATTTGGGGTTTTCTGGAATATTTAATTATTGCTCAGGTTACTGTTTAACAGAGCAGATTTTAGAGCAATATTGATGTTGTTTATTCGATCGAATTGTACAGTATTTGCGTGTTGGATTATATCTGTGATTGTTTAATGTGTTCGTAAACCTCCCCCAACTGCTAGTATGACGGTTGGCAGGGGGTTGCACATTTTTGAAATGGTTATATCTGTTTGTGCATATAAACTGTATTGGACTGTTGTGGTGTATAGCCGGGGTTAGCAATGGGTTATTGATTAATTCATTTGTTGTAAATGTAATTTGTTGTAATATTATTTTCGCGGGGCACTTCCAGGTTGCGGTTGTAGCTACCGTTGTATTATTTCATTTTACTGTTTTTGCTCCTAGGACTGACCCAAGGTGGGGTACACAGACTGCCAGGTGGGTAGTTTGCCGTACCCGTAGGGGTCGAGGGTGGGGTAAACGGCTATTCATCACAACTGTGTAATCTGTCTTTTCTTGCAGGCTCAAAAGAAATACAGATTGCTTGCAAATCCAATATTGTTTATCTGTGTTCTGGAATGAATATCATTGCGTCAGACGAATGTAAAATATCTATATTTATTATAGCTATTTAGACGTCACTTATGTTTTACACCCGCGCTAGCCCAGCCCCCGCTCTGTCGTTAGTTAAGTAACCTAACGGGTGATGACGGGACCCCGTGGCGAATGCGGATGGCATAAGAGGACGTTATATTTTCGTTGTTTTCTGCAATGATAGGTTAATGATGGGACGCATTATCTATAATGCAAAGTAAAACAAACCAAAGTTTAAATCGTTGGAACAATTTAAAAGAAACCACTCGGTTATTTTTAAAACAGATATTTTTAAATGCGGAGATTTAACCACTCCTTTTAAAAGCTATCAGGTTCCTTCGGTTATATCAAGTTCACTACGTTCACGGTTTCGCCAAAACCAGTCGTAGCCCTCCGTCATTTCTTATGAATGGTCAGTAGTATTCAAGCTATGTTTGTTTGGCCCTTAGTCAAGACATAGTGTTTGGTAGCTGCTGGGGTATTCATTTGTTGCATAGATAGATGAGTTGGTTTGGGACAGTCGTATTACTTTGTTTGGCCCTTAGTCAAGAGTATACGGATGGGTTCAAATCAACAGGATAATGATGGGCAGAACTTGACATGTGACTTATGATTTGTTGGCCCTTAGTCAAGATCATAAGAGCATGGGGCAAAAACTTATATCGGGAATTTCTAAAGAAACTGAAATTTGCAAAGAGATGCATACCATTTGGAGTTTGATGAATGTTGGTAGGATTCCTTCAACATTATCATACGATGATATTTGGATCCCGATCCTACTGTGAGTATATGCTACTTATCAGGATATTCGTCGCATAACGATCAATGCTATAAACCTAGTAGGTGTCCAGAAAAGTGTCAGCGGGGTTACGCCCCCAGAGAAAAGAGGTTATTTAATTAAGGAACTTCGCGAAAGCGTTGGAAAACCTCCCTCGAAGTATCGACACCGGCCTGGCTGAACGGTTAAGCAAGTATTGTACGGTGAGAATAGTCTTGGCTAATTCTTCTTTTATGGTTTGAGGAAGGATTCGAGAAACAGTGGGAGCCATCCAGTTTAGATAAACTAAAAACCACTCTAAACTTGCAAGAGCATCATGCTAAAGAGTTTTCTTCTCTCTCTCCTAATTGCAGCGACCCTGAAAATGACTGGACTTAAGTTACTTTTAGAGAAAAATATACTGACGGGGCCAAACTATAAAGATTGGCTGCGGAATGTCAAGATGGCTTTGACCTATGACAAACTGGGGTACGTCCTCACCGCTACAGCACCTGCTGTCCTTGGTCCCAAATCCAGCAATGCGGATAAGGAAATCCGCAAAACCTGGGATTTAGATTGCGCGAGAGCCAAGTGCATCGTGCTTGCCTCGATGAACAATGAACATCAGAGGAGGCACGAGGATATGTCCCTAGATGGCATATTTCTCCATACAAAGGAACTTTATGGAGAGCAATCTCGTATAGCAAGATACGAGACCTCTAAGAAACTGTTTCGAGCGAGGTTGGCTGTCGGGTCATCGGTAGGTGAACATGTCCTACAGATGATCGGCTATATTGAAGAGCTCGCGGACCTTGGGACGACTTTGGATAATGAGCTCTATACAGACCTTGTTCTCCAGTCCCTTCCTCCCACCTACGCCCAGTTTATCCTCAACTTCAATCTTCAAGGAAAAGAAGTTGAACTTGCGGAACTCCTGAACATGTTAAGGAGTGCAGAGGGCACCTTGCAGAAGGCAAGGGAAACACCCGCTATGTTTGTTGGCGGTTCATCTTCTTCCGGGTCCAAGGCTAGGGCCAAAGGAAGGAAGAAGAAGGCCGCACCCAGACCTAGAGGAGGTGTTAGTAAGGTGGGAAAGAAGGGAAAGAAAAAGTTTACAGCACCGGTAGTTGGCCTGGATGAGTGCTTCCATTGTCACAGGAAAGGGCACTGGAAGAAGGATTGCAAGGCGTGGAACGCCAAGAACCAGGAACCGAAGCAAGCTGTGGCTTCGACTTCAGGTGTGTTTGTAATTGAGAATTGTCTGTCAATCAACTCTACTTCCTGGGTATTGGATACCGGATCAGGATCTCATATTTGCAATTCTTTGCAGGCACTGAGAAACCGTAGAGTGCTGAAGGAAGGTGATATGATCCTCAGGGTTGCTAACGGAGCTAGCGTGGGAGCTGCGTCCGTCGGGGATTATCACCTAGGATTGACGAGTGGACACATTTTGGTTTTACATAACTGTTATTTTGTACCCAGCTTAACGTGTAATATCATATCAGTTTCCTTGTTATCAAATAAAGGTTATGATTTCACGTTTGTAAGAGATGTTGTCAACATCCACCTTAATCATGGTTTGATTGGGTCCGGTACTCTAAATAACGGCATATATGTGTTAAACCAACTCCAAATTTTCAATGTCCAGAACACACTAAAAAGAAAGTCTCCAGATTTAAATAAAGCTTTCTTATGGCATTGTAGACTGGGTCACATCAATGAGAGAAGGTTGACTAAGTTGCATAGAGAAGGATATTTGGACTCGTTCGAATATCAATCTTATGACACTTGTCAATCCTGTCTCAAAGGAAAGATGACAAAGACTCCATTCACTGGACAAGGAGTAAGAGCGAGCGAGCTCTTAGGACTCATACACAGCGATGTATGCGGTCCAATGTCTACACATGCGAGAGGTGGTTATTCCTACTTCATTACTTTTACAGATGATTTCTCTAGGTATGGATATGTTTTCTTAATGAAGCATAAATCAGAAGCCTTTGAGAAATTCCTGGAATTCAAGAATGAAGCGGAAAACCAAACAGGCAAAAGTATTAAGACACTGAGATCTGATCGAGGTGGAGAATACTTAAGTGCCGAGTTCCTAGGTTACCTAAAAGAGAAAGGAATTCTCTCTCAGCTTACTCCTCCATACACTCCACAGCACAACGGTGTATCGGAGAGACGGAATCGAACCCTATTGGATATGGTACGATCCATGATGAGTAATACTGAGTTACCGCGATCTTTCTGGGGTTATGCGCTAGAATCAGCGGCATATCTTTTGAACCAGGTTCCAACCAAGACTGTGCCTACCACACCATATCAGATGTGGAGTGGGAAGAAACCCTGTCTAAAACATTTTAGGACATGGGGGTGTCCAGCTTTTGTAAAAAAGCAGCATGTGGACAAGCTCGAGGCACGCTCAGTACTGTGTAAGCTTGTGGGATATCCAAAGAACTCCAAGGGATATTATTTCTATTACGCAGAGGAACAAAAGGTTTTTGTTTCTCGTCATGCCCACTTCTTAGAAACTGAATTTTTGGAAAATCAGAAGAGTGGGAGCGAAGTAGAACTGGAAGAAATTCCAGAACCACAAACTGTTACTGAAAGTTTGGTAGAACCAGAGGTTCAAGAAGAACAGAACATTCCCGCACCCCTCCGCAGGAGTAGTAGGCCGTCTCGTCCGCCTGAGAGATACTACGGTTTTCTCATTGACGGTGATAGAGAGGATTGCATCATAGATGATGATGAACCTACTGACTTCCAGCAGGCCATCCAGAGCGGCGACTCGGTACGATGGCTAGATGCAATGCGGACCGAAATGGAGTCCATGTACACCAACAAAGTATGGACTTTGGACTTTGCTCCAGATGGGGTAAAACCCATAGGATGCAAATGGATCTTCAAGAAAAAGATTGGTGTAGATGGACAGGTGGAAACCTATAAGGCTAGACTTGTTGCAAAGGGTTTTCGTCAAAGACCTGGTTTGGACTATGACGAAACTTTTTCTCCAGTGGCTATGCTCAAATCCATTCGGGTCCTTCTTGCTATTGCTGCCTTCCATGATTATGAAATCTGGCAGATGGACGTAAAGACGGCTTTTCTGAATGGAAATTTAGAAGAGAGCGTCTATATGGATCAGCCAGAGGGTTTCAATCAGAGTGGGAGCAGCGGGAAAGTATGCAAGCTGCTTAAGTCTATTTATGGACTAAAGCAGGCATCGCGGAGTTGGAACATCTGTTTTGATGAGACAGTCAAAGAATATGACTTTATCAAAAATCCAGATGAACCGTGCATATATAGTAAAGTCGTGGCCAGAAGTGTCGTATTCCTCGTCTTGTACGTGGATGACATTCTATTGATAGGAAATGACATTCCTATGCTACAATCTGTCAAAGGATTCTTGTCACACAGGTTCTCCATGAAAGACCTGGGTGATGCCTCTTACATTCTGGGGATCCGGATCTATCGTGATAGATCCAAGAGGATGTTGGGACTTTCGCAGTCCAGGTATATCGACACTGTACTAAAAAGATTCAGTATGGAAGATTCTAAGCGCGGTAATCTACCGGCTTGTCACGGAATCACCCTCTCCAAAGAGATGTCTCCCAAGACTGATTTGGAAAGGGAACGCATGTCTATTATACCCTACGCTTCTGCGGTAGGCTCTATAATGTATGCGATGTTGTGTACCAGACCAGATGTAGCTTACGCACTAAGCGTGGTAAGCCGGTATCAGTCAGACCCAGGGGAGAAACACTGGATAGCAGTAAAGAACATTCTCAAGTACCTGAGGAGGACTAAGGAGATGTTCTTGGTTTACGGCGGAAAAGACCTCAGGTTGGAGGCCTTTGCTGATTCCGGCTTCCAGAGTGATAAGGACGATTCCAAGTCCATGTCGGGTTATGTCTTTACCCTCAATGGAGGGGCGGTGTGCTGGAAGAGCTCCAAGCAGGACACCGTTGCTGACTCGACGATGGAAGCGGAGTATATAGCTGCTTGCGATGCCGCAAAAGAAGCAGTCTGGATGAAGAAGTTCCTAACAGAACTTCAGGTGGTTCCTACCATAGTTGATCCAATACCTCTGTATTGCGACAACAACGGAGCTATAGCTTTAGCGAAGGAACCAAGGTCCCATCAGAAGTCCAGACACATCTTGAGGCGGTATCACCTGATCAGGGAGATCATTGATCGTCAGGAGATCGAGGTTCGGAGAGTTGCTTCAGAAGAGAACATTGCTGATCCATTCACGAAGGCCCTTCCTCAGATTCAGTTCGAGAGGCTACTCGAGATCATTGGTCTACGATATGCCAGTACATGGCCCTAGTGCAAGTTGGAGATTGTTAGTGTTTATGCCCTAGAAGGCCATTACTGTATCATACTAGCTTGTATATTACTTAATGGAAGCTTGGGATATTCACATGTATATAACAGTCTTGCTAAACATGGTAGTATGCTACTTGGTTTTTCTATCTTAATATGTGAGTATACGTATTGATAGAGCTCTTAGGATCTTGCTTGTCTACCAGCGTTGTGATGGCAGTCACACTAGTGGGGGCTGGGTAGTCTACAAGCACATCCTTATTCAGGTCCCTGGTCGTTGGATTATCGAGACAGAGCATCGATACTCCGGAGTAGACTGGTGTGTACGCTTCTCATCCCAGTTGGGGAGATGGTCTGTCCCACAGCCATCAGTACGTCGTACTGGAGATAGTATACAGGTGCTCGTTAGGTTACGGGTACACCGGACAGGACTCACAGGGAACTGTTGGTTGGTTTGATACCAGTCGTCAGTAAACAGTTCCCAGGTGACATGAGTACAGCGTAGTCCGCAGACTTGATACTGCTACTTCGCCTCGAGTGTGTCCCACTGTTCTTAGATTGCTACCCTACCACGGCTCAAAGGAGTCGTGCAAACAGGTAGCAGTTGGGTGCAGTCCCGAGCACTTGGAGGCAGTGGCGGTTAGACAGGATTCGTCCCTCCCGGTATTGGGAGTAGATATCGTGCTGTGTCAGAGAGCCATTACGCAAAGTCCCTGGCCAGGGCAAGCGAGATTTGCTGGTAGGTTCCAGCAGTTTCTCAGGGTGTAATGGGCTTCACTCCGACACGACTTATACCGCTATTAGGGGACTGACGCTTGCCGCCCCCCTAGGCCCGATATGCGATAGTCATGGACGAACGGACCGGACTGTATGGAGATTGTCACATCAGACTCAGTAGGAGTTCGGATGGGTTTACTCATCGGCCTTCTTATCGACAACTACCTGGGGACCGTTACGTACAGCTAGTGCCACTTGCGGTCTGTGGTTAAACCCACTGCCAGCGTAGTAGTCGAGTCTCTAGAGTCCCACACACAGAGTTTCCTACTCCAGGCGAAACGATATAGAGGTTGCATGGTTTTGCGACAAAGGGTTCGGACGCATACGTGCGTTTACGCGCGTACGACTTTCGGACAGTTTTTACCAGTCGGCTTTGGTTTAAGCCAGTTACTGGTATCCGGTTATTGGATTTTTACAGTCTAAAGTTTTTCCGTATTTTTTACGGATCGGAGGGGCGTTCTCGTAATTACTCGAGAAGCTTCTAGAAGATGTGACTAAGGAGGTTTCTTTTGGATAAGAGAGTGAGTCATAGTGGTGATTCATTCACTTCATTAATGCACATTTATTGCTTAATGACTCATGTTAATGAATCATCACAAGATATTTTGTGAAGCATGCTTATTCATTTCCTTTATTGATTATTTGAAAATAAGAATGCTTCATAATATTATGATACACTCTCTCTCTTCTCTCATTATCATATCACACATTCTCTCTCCTCAAGCTCTCATCTTCAAACCCTAATCCTTAATCCTCATGTGTTGAGATCAAAGGATTAGTTAGACTAAACAATCCATAACCTTCACTCTTTATCATCCTTTCATCTTTGATTAGCAATCAAAGTTGATTAGTTACCTCAAGTTAGAGGTTTAGCTTGGAGTTTCGCTCTCGGGTGGATCGTCTACTACCTAGAGAAGGCCGAGGAGAACAAAGGAGGACGTAAAGAAGAAGGACCGGTTTCATTAGGTATAATCCCTAATCACTTGTGAGATGAAACTTTAGAATACGGTTATTTAGAGTTTAGCTTCGATTCAAGCGGTTAGTCGATGTTCGTTGTTTAAACTTGATAAGTTTTTGTAAATTCCGCCTCCCCATAAGTACTGGGGTGTACTACATCGACTTACAATGGCGTTAGCCAAGGAGCCCAGATCCCATCAGCGGTCCAGACACATCCTGAGGCGCTTTCATTTGATCCGGGAGATTGTAGATCGCCGCGAGATCGAGATTAAGAGAGTTGACACAAAGAACAACGCCGCGGATCCATTCACCAAGGCCCTCCCTCAGCCGCAGCATGAGCGACTTTTTGAGATGTTGGGTATGAGATACGCCAATAACTGGCCTTAGTGCAAGTGGGAGTTTGTTGGATATATGTATGCCCTAGAGGCCATTATGTGATAGTGGATGTATCTATACATGTATATATATATATTCAGTTTGCATTCTTGCTCGACATGATAGTATGCTATCTGGTTATTCTTTATCTGACATGTTGATTTGATCATGCTTTTATTCATTCATACATGCTGATAAAGACCTAAGGATATCTGCTTGACTACTCTGATTATGATAGAGATCATACTAGTGGGACGTTTGTAGTCTATAAGCATATCCTGAAATGTCCCTAGTCGGAGGTGTATCGAGACGGGGCATCGATATACCAGAGTAAACTAGCGTATATGATACTAGACCCATGTGATGGGCGATGGATGTTCCCACATTCATCGATGTTTGACATCAAGATCATATACGGGTGCTCAGTGCTGACTGGGTACACTGGACGGACTCACCGAGAACTCCTATATGGAATTATATCTATCGTAGGATAGCAGTTCTCAGGTGACACTGGTACAGGTTAGTCTGTAGACCCGAGATCGTCATGGAGTCTTGTATGTTCTCCCACTGTACTTTGATTGCCACCCTACCACGGCTCTACTGAGTCGTGCAAACAGGTGGCCGTTGGGTACAGTCCCGAGACACACGAAGGCAATGAGCGATAGGAGGGGTTTCGTCTCTCCCGGTATTGGGAGTTGATGCTGTGCTGTGCTCGACTGGTTATAACAGCAAGTCCCTGGCCAGGGCTGCTGAGATTTGCTGATAAGTGTTATCAGTAGTTTCTCGATCTGTTATAGACCATTCACCGACACGACTTATTGAGTTATTGGGGTCGACGTGACCATCCTTAGGCTCAATATACAGCATATCTGACGAAGAGACCGGACTGTACGGTAGTGTTGCCGGATGGCTCGACGGGAGTTGTAGCAGGTTCGCTTGTTGTCTTCTGATCGCTCAATACCCGGGTGGCCGTTACGTTTAGCTGACCGCTTGCGGCTTGAGGGTACTTGATATGATCATTACCCTCTGCCGGCGTATTGACGAGTCTTAGAGTCCCACAGAGGAGTTACCCAGTCCAGGCGAAACGTTGTGGTGTGCATATGCGATATGCGCATGCACCCGATTGAAATGTGCGTATATGATACCGAACATTGATCGGGTGAACTGCTTTTGGTGGGGTCATATGAGATATGACCGGATTGATAAATCAAGTGTTGATTTATCATTTAACCATTAGTTTTCTCACTTAAAACCTTTCTAGGGTTTGATGGATGTATGCATGCATGCATGTGTTTCTTTCTTCTTTTCTAGTTTCATGCACATGTAGATGTGCATACATGTACACATACATACATCAAACCATCATGGTTGATTATATATGGAAATGGTGGCAATATAAGACTCACACCATTGATTATTTAATGGATTATTATTTGATTATGGATTTAAAAAGAAAATGAAAAAGAAAGGATAATTATGCTAGTTTCTACATGCTTCTTCTAACCTAACCATGCTCACCTACCACTAAACCATGGTTATCCTTTCCTTTATCATTCTAAACCCAAGTTAAATTAATCATCTATCATTTAATCATGGTTGGAGTCAAGAAGGAATAAATATATATAGTGATATTTATTTCTTTTGCAAGCTTAACTTTATGGTTATCATTTTACCTCTTGAAATGAAATAGCCACCATTTTCATCCTCCTTGATCTTCTCCTCTCTAGTTTTTTCTAGTGAGTCAAACACAATAAAAGAAAGGTTTTTGAAGTGAGATCCAAAGCCACAACAACATTCTACACAAGCTTAGCCGTTTTGTTTAGAGTGTTATCTTCGGTTTGACGAAGTAGCGAGCTTGGACGGAGATCTCCGCGGTGGATCGTCGTGGACACAAGGGGAGTTCAAGAGGACCTCGACTCAACACCAAAGAGCCTAAGGAGCGAAGCAAAAACGGGAGCTACAAAGGTTGTAGCCTTCAAACCCTAACTTTTGTTAGCTTAAAGTTTACTAAACCTAATTTTCTAGGATCGATCCATATGCGTGTTTGTTTAGCACAATAAAAATCATAACTTTTGGACATGTGATGCTTCAAAACACTTCATAGGGTGCTAAACAATCCCTTCACTAGCATCCACTACAATATACATCGTATGTACAGTAGTGGCCTCTAGGGCGTACATATAACTAACAATCTCCCACTTGCACTTGGGCCATATGTTGTGGTATCACATACCCAACAACTAGCTGTGGTTGAAGTATCGCATACTCAACCATCCCATAAAAGTCTCTACTGGGAAAAAGGCCTTTGTGAGTGGATCCGTGCTGTTGTCCTCTGTGTCTACTCTCCTAACCTCGATCTCCCTGGAGATCAACCATCTCCATGATCAGGTGATACTGTCTAAGAATTATATCTGGATTTCTGATGGGACGGTAGTTCCTTGGCCAAAGCCACAACTCCATTGTCACACAATGGTAGAAACGAAGTTCATCTCATGAACTTATATATATCCAGACTTCCTCTTTGGTGGCATCCTTGGTAACGATGTATCTTGCCTTTAATCGTCTAGTTAGTCACGGTATCTAGCCTGGAACTCTTCAAACATACCGTCCCTCCACTGAGGGTAGAGACAATGCCTGCGACTGACATTCAGTCGTCCTTATCACCCTGGTACCTTTCCAGTGATTCTCCCCAGGATCCATTGATACCATCTCACTACAACTAGTGAGCATCCTAACATCTAATTAGATCTATCTCATAGATCCAAAATCCAGGATTTAGGAGGTATCACTTTAATCCTATATAAAGAATCCTTGTGATAAGCGGAGATTGACCGAGTGTAGCATAGGAAACTCCTTCCCTATCAAGAGTATGTCATCCACGTACTCTACGAGGATCATCACCATACTCCCTACTACCTTTTTTGTATTTACAAGGTTCATCTACCATTTTGATGAAGTCAAACTCTTTGACTACCACATCAAAACAGTTGTTCCAACTCCGCGATGCCTATTTTATCACATAAAACATCTTGCACACGTTTCCGCTGCTCCCACTGTCTACGAAGAGCTCTGGCTGTGTACTTATAGACGCTATCTTCTAAAACATCATTTAGAAAAGCAGTCGTGACACCCAACCACCAGATATCGTAGTCCTGGTATGTAGACGTGGCAAGTAAGATCTGGATGGACTTAAGCATAGCTTTGAAAGTCTCAACTTTTCCATGTACACCAAGAAATCTTCTCAAGATATACTTGCTCCTGATGGGGATTTAACCCTTCAGATAAAGCAACCAAAGTCCACACTTTGTTGGTGTATAAGGATTCCATCTCAGATCGATAAGCATCCAGCCATTCTTACAGAGTCCCACTCCTGATGGCCAGCCCGAAACTAGTTGGGTCACCATCTCATGATGTAATCCTCGCTCCCACTGTCATAGAGAAACCGAAGTATCTCTCAGGTGGGTGAGTAACCCTACTAGATCGGCGGAGAGGCTGAGGTTCGTTGGAAACTATTGAATCCTTTGGTTCTACCAAATCATCAGCTGCAGTTTGTATAGCTGGAGCCCTTCCAGTTCTACATAACAGACCTTGCCTCGAGCTTGTCCGGATTTTGCTTTTAGACATAGGCCGGACAACCCCAAATCTTAACAAACTTAAGATATGGGCTCTTCCCTTTCCATATCACATATGAAGTGGTAGGCAACTGATTTGATTTGAACCCTATTCAAAAGGTATGCAGCTTCTTAAGTGCATAACTCCCAAAAGGAAATAGGAACTCAGTAGTACTCATCATAGAGCACACCATATCACATAGGGTGCTATTGCTCCGCTCCGATACACCGACGTGCTGTGGTGTATACGGAGGAATAATGCTGAGAGAGAATCTCATTCTCCTTTAGAATAGTCCAGGAATTCCGTGCTCAAGTATTCTCCTCCTTGATCTCATCAAAGGACATAATACTTATACCCGTATTTTGGTTCTCTACTTCTAACTTATATTCTGTGAATATCTCAAAAGGTTCGGACTTGTGTTTCAACAGGAACATATGTCTAAATCTTGAGAGATTATCAGAGAATGTAATGAAGTACAAAAAACCGATCTTCGCATGTGTAGACAAGGGATCTTCATACATCAGCATGTATCAATCCCAAGAGTTCACTAACTCTTTCTCTATTTCCAATAAACAGAGCTATGGTCATCTTATCTTTGTGACATGACCGGCAAGTTTCACAAGATGTAAATTCAAACAAATTTAAATATGCATCTAAATGTAACTTGGCTAGTCGGGTCGCATTGATATGACCTAGTCTACAATGCCTCAAGAAGGATTCGTTCATTTCTGAACTCTTCCACTTGTGTGTGTTCCGTATACTAAGAACTGTAGTTTGATTTAGAACGTCAATGCTTTTAGATAACGTGCCTGAACCGATCAACTCTTGATATAGGAAATGTTCAAAACATTATCCAACAATACAAAATTATATCATTTCTTTACTAATAAAAAGACTGATATGATTTTGTATATCAGGTTCGGTATCTAATAACATTTGTTCAGAATCAATGTATTCTGGTAATATAGGGTGATAGTGACCAACAGACTTGGCTGCAACACTTGCACCGTTTCTATCTCATGAAACTTATCACCCGTTCTCAGTTCTCTACCTTTCTGTATCCCATGTAACAGATTATATATGCGGGATCCTGATCCGGTATCACATACCCAGGACGTAAAGGATACTGAGAAACAGTTCTCTGTAATGAACACACCCGAAGATGATGCATCAGCATGCACTTTCTTCGTTTGGGCGGCACGGGAAATCTGGTTTTCCCCAATTTCCTGCTCTGTCTTATAACAATTATAAGTTGGAGCGGGACCAACGTTCCCTAGCTCAGTATAACAAGCGGGTTCGGTCAATATATCCGTATTATTATCTTGATTAAGGCGTGATATGGTCGCTATCTGGAGAGAGAGAGAAGAAAACACTCAGCGTATGCTCTTGCAAGATTAGATTGGTTATCTAATATATCTAATCAGGATGTCTCCCACTGTTTTAATCAAATCTTCCTTCAAACCCTAAAAGGAAAGACTAGCCGGAATTAATTACACGCTACAGGTTCGCCAATCTTTCAGCTAGGCCAGTGTCGGTACTTTGAGGGAGGTTCCCCATGCTTTCACACGGACCTAATTAAAGTAAACCTCGTTTTCCCAGAGGTGTAACCCTGTTAACACCTTTCTAGACACCTACTTGATCGGCTAATTGTAATGTGTAAAACTCTCCCAGGAGTAACTCTTACTCGCAGCTGGTATCGGGATCCAACTATTTCATAGAAGGTATGCAATCTCATTGCAAATTTCAACACTTGAAATTCCCGATAAAATTTTGCCCTAGCAGCTTATGACCTTGGCTAAAGTCAACAAATCATAAGTGCTAGCCAAGTTCAACCCGTCATTTCTCGATTGAATTAAACCCACCCGCACGACCCTTGGCTAAGGTCAACAAAGTCGCATGACTACCCTAACTCAATCGCATCATATGCTTATACAGACAAGCACTAATCAGCTACCGCACACTACGCCTTGGCTAAGGTCAACAAACGTAGCACGAATACTAACCAGTACTTATCTGAAATGACGGAGGGCTACGACATGTTTTTAAGAAAAACCTTTTGCGTAATGAACTTGATATCGTTGTAGAATCGAGTGATTTTAAATGGAGTGTTTTTTAGGCTTTTCTAGTTTTGCTAAAGGGGTCACTCCCGGTGAAGGGATCGTCGGCCCTTTCCTCATCGAATAAGGTGCAGGGTATATCATATATACCACTATGCAAAGCAAAAACTATAGAAGCAATCAAAAGACAAATCGAGGGGTGTAGCATCTTCCAGTCATTGCTAAAGGGGTCACTCCCGGTGAAGGGATCTCGGCTCTTTCCTTATCGAATAAGGTGCTGGATGTTCTACAAGGAACACCGCTATGCAAAGCTAGAACTAGAGCTACCAGTTTTTAAACAAGTTTCTACAACATCTTTAGGTTTCTTTTATTTCATTAATCTCATTAATGGAGCCCCATTTTATTATGCTTCACAAGCATCACATTTGAAACGAAATCTTCAATATAACATATATCTCATATATATAATATAAACATTCGTCTCAGGCAGTAATATGATCTCATCACAGAACATTGCAGCAGAAGAACATATATGAAATATTGGATATACTAGGACGTCCGTGTTTTCAATACGAGCCTGTATAAAACACGGATTCCACGGTCGCGATGAATAGCCAAACACACATCCCTAGACCCCTATGAGAGCGGCAAGCAACACTGCCAATTCTTGGGTTAGGAGACCCGGTCTCGACTCCACGAGATGGTCTCCCACTGAACCCTAGAACCCGGTTACTTGTGCTCCCCGCCTTGGGTCTACCTAATGCGGAAAAGTAAATAATATACAATGGTGATATCATCCTCAGCCCGGAAGTGCCCCAATAAAAGAATATTACATAAAAATGAATTTTACATGAATGAATAAGAAAAACTCTCATCTCACATAAAACCCCCGGCTATTCAAAACACGACGATCCAATATAACATATCACAGCAACACATAATATCTCATATCATCAACGTAAGCAAGTATGCGTATCCCGATTGTCGTTGATGTATAGCAACGAAGCCGGCGATACACCACATACTACGCTTACGGTCACAGAAAAGAACGTGTAAAACTACAACAGTTGGAATCCGCAACCTCCTTGTAGGGTTCCTAGGCACTCTCAAAAGGTCTCACAAGGCATCAACCATGCCAATTTCAAAAATACGGTGCCGAGAAACCCTAGACTAGATCGTCGGCTAGAAGTTTAGGCGACAAATCAAACTAGTTAACAAATTAACTAAGTGAACGGAAATACAACCTTTGTAGATCCGGTGCTCCACCTCCATAGCTCCGCAATGATGTCTCTCCGCTGTCCAAAATGAATCCCGGGCTCAAGCGTCGGCTTCATCGGAGAAATGGCGGGCTAGGTCATCGACGACGTGCCGAAGATGATCTACGTCGAGGCATCGCTAGATCAAGCTCCAACTTCACCAAGTCAAGAAACTTGTGAAGAAAACACACTCTACTACTTGGCAAGAGGTAGAGGATGAAGAAATAGGAAGTGGGTAGACTTTAGAATTGGATTTCTCACTTGTTTCATCAATCCACCATTGATGAAGTCAAGCTTCTTCATGAAAGAAGAAGATGAAGAAGAAGAAGAAGTTATGATAAGTTATTTTGAAAATAGAAAATTAAAAGAATACTTATCATAATCAACCATGGTCAAGTGTAGAGACTAAACTAAGGTTAAGTGAATGGTTAGGTTAGGTATGAAGACAAAAATGGTGACTAAGTCAAAGCTTCATGAAGCTTCAACATATATCCAAATAAAGCCACCATTTTTCTTTTCATTTTCCAAAAAGAAAATAAATAAATAAATGAATAAATAGATATGAAAAACAAAACCCTGACCATTTAAATAACCATGGTTTAATCTTTACACAAACTCAAGTAAGCATGTATCATCAAACATGATACAATCAAGTGCACAAAAGTATATCACATATACAACTTGTGAACTTCAAGTGAGAAAATCCATTTAAAGTGAACCAATACTAGTTAATGCAAAGTAATATGTGATATACTTTTGTGAATCCAACCAGTAACGCTACCGTACAGTCCGGTCTCGTCGTCTGATATGTCGCATATCTTGCCTAGGGGTGGTAAACGTCAGACCCCAATAGCTCGATAAGTCGTGTCGATATGAGGTCTATAACAATTCGAGAAGCTACTGGTAACACTTACCAGTATATCTCAGCAACCCTGGCCAGGGATTTCCTGTTATAGCCAATCGAACACAGCGCAACATCAACTCCCAATACCGGGAGAGACGAATCCCCTCCTATCGCTCATTGCCTCCATGTGACTCGGGACTGTACCCAAAAACCACCGTTTTGCACGCCCTCTTGGACATGGTAAGATGGAAATCAAAGCACAGTAGGAACCACACAAGACTCTATGACGATCTCGAGTCAACAGACTACTCTGTACCAGTGTCACCTGAGAACTGCCATCTGACGTAAGGTATAATACCATCTGGGAGTTCTCGGCGAGTCCGTCCAGTGTACCCAGTCTCCACTGAGCACCCGTATATCATCTCCGATGTCAAACACCAATGGATATGGGATCATCCATCGCCCATCTGTATGGGTCGAGAAGGTATACGCTAGTTTACTCTGGTATATCGATGCCCCGTCTCGATACACCCACGACTAGGGACTTTGAAGGATGTACTTATGGACTACCATGTCCCCACTAGTATGATCCGCATCATAGTCCAGGTAGTCAAGTACACATCCTAAGGGCTTTACAAACATGTAACAGAGAGACAATCAGTATACACGTTGAGGTAAAGTGCAACCAGATAGTATACTATCATGTCGAGCAAGAAAGTCCTCCCTATATATGTCCCAGCATCCACTACAATATACATCCAATGTACAGTAATGGCCTCTAGGGCATACATATAACTAACACTCCTTAGACATCGCATACCTAACCAAATGAATTCCTTAGACATCGCATGCCTAACAATTATAAACCCCGCATATTAGTCTCATTATCGAAAACTCTTTTCAATATCAAGTCGGGCAATTCAACAAGATTCCCGACAATTTGATCGCATGCTCGTCGCAAACTTTAGTAGACGGCCGCACCCCCGATGCCGTCGACAAAGTGCACTAAGGCGGAACACTGCTGCCGCGAGCACCCGAACGGATGCTTTTGGCGACGGGGTTCTCCTACAGTCACTTGGTCGGGGCTATGGGGCGTGGATGTCTATTAAGTTTACCCGGCGAGTATCCGCGTACGATTCGTGATTGCGACGGACTTTTGATCACATTAAAATTCCGTGGCAACCGATCATCTGAGACTAAAGTGCTATGTTTATAACATTCAAATTAGTTATCTCATAACTTCTTGTGGATTCCAAATATTGTATCACATTCCAGATAAATAGACAATGTTAAACTTTCCGATCGAATAATCAAACACCCAAGATTTCCCCAATATATCTCAACACTTGAAATCAGTTTAAAAACATCCATCACATGCCACAGTACCAATGGTCCAGCCGTAGAAGGGTCAAGCCAAGGCCTCACATGTGGCACGCCGTACTGCCCCAAACCCTAAGGTTTAGAGGCAGTTCAAGACGGTCACATAATCGAGTTAAGGTTTGTTGTCTTCTAGAGGGTCCACCGCGTTACTTGCACGACTTAGAACGTTCTTAAACTCGAGAAAAAATCCAACTTTTGAAAAAATTTCCGACTGGGGAAAAAGTGAGTTATTGATATCCGTTCGAACTTTTTAACAGTTTCTAAAATTATCCGGAAAAACTAAACAATGTTAAACTATCCGATCGAATCAACGAGTCCCCAATACAACCCTAGAAAACTCAACACTTGAGTGGAATTAAACAATTCCCAGAAAAAATTGCCAAGAAAGGACCTAAGACTAAATAAGTGAAATTCCAGGGACTAAGTCGAAATTTTGGCCGCGGTTCCACGTTCAAAATATTGAGTTAGTGAACCGTACTTCACAGAAATTCTTAGTTTTTCCTGCTTATTTTTCTGAGCATTTTTAATTCAGAAAAAAACACATTTTTAAAAAATGTACAGAGAAGGGTTCGTGTCGGGGTTTTCGTGTTTCGATCGGACTTTAAACTTCGCTTACACTTCACCTAAAGCTGTAGCTTGGATCTGATACCACTGCAGGGTTGCTAGGCACGCTCACAAGGTTCTACGAGGCATCAACCATGCCCGATTAAAAATTAGCCGTGCCGAACAACCCAAAGTCGGATCTTTAAACTAGGCTTTAGGCGAAAACTAGCATGTTAAACACTTTAACACTAAGTGAGAGGGATTACAACCTTTGTAGATCCGGTCCTTCACTTCTTAAGCTCCATGATGAGGTCCCTTCGCTGCGATCATCGTGTTCTGGACTCTCGAGAGACTTCACGAAGAGAATGATGCAACCTTTGCTTCCGATCTTCGATACTAAGATGATCTACCTTGAAGTTTCATTAACACAAGTTAACGCTCATAAAATGAAGTGAACATCCTCATCTAAATGGCAAGTATAGATGAGGATGATGAAGTAGGATTTTTGCTCTCATTTATAATCTTTTTCTCACTCACATTCATCACAAAAGAAAGCTTTTTCATAAAGAAGCTCAAGGAAGAAGAAGCATGAATGAAGATGATAACTTTAATCCTTTTGTGATGAATAATGAATTATTGTTATGGTTACAAATCTAACCAAGGGTTAAGCATGAGAGAGTTAACCCTTGTAGAGAGTTAACTAGGGTTAATGGTTTGGATTAGGTTAACATAATATCTCACAAAAATATCAAGCATCCACAAAGTCAAAGCTTCATGAAGCTTCATCAAAGCTTCATGCAAAAGCTAACCCTAATCCAAACCCTAACCAAGTTTAAACCCTAATCCAATGTTAAATTTGTAACCCTAACATGTTACAATATTATATATCACATATACAATATATTTAGTAACAATAGATAATAATACAATTAACATATATCGCATATATATCAATGTATTATCCCGTGAGAAAATGAATCTTTTAGTGAGCAAATATTAGTTAATATAATTTAATATATCATATATATTATTATACATTAAATTATCGAATCAACACTAGATCCGATAATCCGGCTATATCGCATATAACCGACTAATACGATGACCCGGCTATATCACATATACCCGGCCGATATCTCAAATCGCGAGAATCCAATACGGTATCACATACCGCATTATCCTCGGTCCCGCACATATCACATATGTGCTCCTACTCCATTTATCCTGAGCCAAGAAACCTCTGTGTAGGACTCTAAAGAATCGTCAATACGCCGGCAGTAGGTGATGATCATATCAAACACCCACAAGCTGCAAGCGGTCAGCTAAACGTAACAGCAACCCAGGTATTGAGCACTCAGAAGATCAACAAGCAAGCCTGTACATTCTCCTGTGAATCCAAACAAGTAACACTCCCGTACAGTCCGGTCTCGTCGTCTAATTTGTCGCATATCTCGCATAGGGGTGGTAAACGTCAGACCCCAGTAGCTCGATAAGTCGTGTCGATATGAGGTCTATAACAGTTCGAGAAACTACTGATAACACTTACCAATAAATCTCAGCAACCCTGGCCAGGGATTTCCGGTTATATCCAATCGAACACAGCGCAACCTCAACTCCCTAAACCGGGAGAGACGAATCCCCTCCTATCGCTCATTGCCTCCATGTGATTCGGGACTGTACCCAAAAGCCACCTTTTGCACGCCCTCTTGGACATAGTATGATGGAAATCAAAGCACAATGGGAATCACACAAGACTCTATGACGATCTCGGGTCAACAGACTACTCTGTACCAGTGTCACTAGAGAACTGCCATCTGACGTAAGGTATAATACCATCTGGGAGTTCTCGGCGAGTCCGTCCAGTGTACACAGTCTCCACTGAGCACCCGTAAACCATCTTTGATTTCAAACACCGATGGATATGGGATCATCCATCGCCCATCATATGGGTCAAGATGCGTATACGCTAGTCTACTCTGGTGTATCGATGCCCTGTCTCGATACACCCTCGACTAGGAACTGTTATAGGATGTACTCGTCGACTACCATGGCCCCACTAGTATGATCTCATCACAGTCCCAGTAGTCGAGTACATATCCTAAGGGCTTTACCAACATGTAACAGAGAGACAATCAGTATACACGTTAAGGTAAAGAGTAACCAGATAGCATACTATCATGTCGAGCAAGAAAGTCCTCCCTATATATGTCCTAGCATCCACTACAATATACATCGTATGTACAGTAATGGCCTTTAGGGCATACATATAACTAACAAAAAGTCCTTGGCCAAGGCAGGAGATTTACTGGTAGGTATTCCAGTAGTATCTCAGGGTGTTCTGGTCTACACTCCGACACGACTTGTACCGCTTTTGGGGGTCTGACTTTTACCAACCCCCTAGGCCCGCCATGCAATGCTCATAGACGAACGGACCGGACTGTACGGATATTGTCACTGACAGGCTCAGTAGGGTGTCAGGATGAGTTCGCTCATCGACGTCCCTTTTAGTCAATAGCTGGTAGCCCGTCACGTATGGCTAATACCTCTGACGTGCTAGTGGTTAAATCCACAGCCACAGTATTGACGAGTCTTTAGAGTCCACCAAACACCGTTACTCAGGTTTCAGGCGAAACGCTGTAGAGGCCGTATGGAGATATGGCAGGGTTCGATCAGATACGTGCGGTATTGCACGAATCGTGATCGGACGGATTTTACTAGCCGGCTTTGGTTTAAGCCGGATCCTAGTATTAGACAGTGTAGTTTTGTCTCTTTGCATTTGTGTTCAGTGGGAATACAAATGCGGGCATGTATATGCAGTCGCGGGGTTTTCCTGTAATTTATTACGGGATCAGTTTTCTGAAGTTACCAGTTTGCATTCCGTTCCGGCCAGTTTTCCTTTGTTCCTTCGCGGCCGGACTTTTAGATGGAGGGGGTTATTTGCAAGTTTGCAAATAACTTATAGTGGAAAGGATTCTTGCATTTGTGGCTTCATCATGATGAGATTCTTTTTCTATCTCATCCATTGCATTTTTTATGATGAGTTGTGAAAGGATAGGATTTGAAATGGTGTGACCATTTTCATTTGATTATGATACCTTTTCTTCTCTTGTATGTTTTAATTCCTTTTTCCCTCCACCATTTATTTTTGAGGGGCCGGACACACTAGAGGGAGGGAGAGGGTTCATTTGTGTAAGAGAGAAATTCATTCATCTCATATGTATTCTATGCTTGCTACCAAAAATCACACACCTCTCTCCAAGGATTATTTCTTCACCTCCATCAATGGCAACTTCAACCCCAAAGAGACAAGTTTCTACACTACATCTACAGCATCTCTTGGACGCGTCGGCTCGCCAACTTCGCGCCCGAGTTGCCTCGGTCCAGAGGTGGGAGCCCGTAAAAGAAATCGGCTACGTGGTGCCCTTTCCGACGAGGAGGTGACGGACGGAGATTTCGCGGGAGATTGGAGTGGAGACGAAGACCGAAGGACACGGATCGCTTGGTATAACTCTCCACCCATCTTTTAGTTTGCTAGTAGCTAGGTTAATGGCCCATCCGGGTTGATAGTGCGCAGTGGTGCCGGTTTGCTAGTTTGCAAAGTTTTTCGTTTCCGCGTTTCCGGCATCGGATCGACGGCCGGGGCGCCGCCGTGCACTTACAGATTTAACCCTTCAGATAAAGCAACCAAAGTCCATACTTTGTTGGTGTATAAGGATTCCATCTCAGATCGCTAAGCATCCAGCCATTCTTACAGAGTCCTACTCCTGATGGCCAGCTCAAAACTAGTTAGGTCATCATCTCATGATGCAATCCTCGCTCCCACTGTCATAGAGAAACCGAAGTATCTCTCAGGTGGGTGAGTAACCCTACTAGATCGGCGGAGAGGCTGAGGTTCGTTGGTTACTATTGAATCCTTTGGTTTTACCAAATCATCAGCTGCAGTTTGTATAGCTGGAACTCCTTCCAGTTCAACCTCATGACCACTAATTTCTTCACAAGAAATTCCCTTTCACAAAGGTGGCATGTTGAGAAACAAAACATCTTTTGTTCCTCGGTTTGGTAGAAGATATTCACTTGCGAATGCTTGGGATATCCAACAAAGTTCTACAGAACTGACTTTGCCTCGAGCTTGTCCGGATTTTGCTTTTTAGACATAGGCCGGACAACCCCGAATCTTAACAAACTTAAGATATGGTCTCTTCCTTTTCCATATCACATATGAAGTGGTAGGCAACTGATTTGATTTGAACCCTATTCAATAAGTATGCAGCTTCTCAATTGCATAACTCCTAAAAGGAAATAGGAAACTTAGTAGTACTCATCATAGAGCACACCATATTACATAGGGTGCTATTGCTCCGCCCCAATATACCATCGTGTTATGGTGTATACAGAGGAGTAATGGTGAGAAAGAATCTCATTCTCCTTTAGAATAGTCCAGGAATTCCGTGCTCTAGTATTCTCCTCCTTGATCTCATCAAAGGACATAATACTTTTACCCGTTTTGGTTCTCTACTTCTAACTCATATTCATTGAATTTCTAAAAAGGTTCAGACTTGTGTTTCAACAGGAACATATATCCGAATCTTGAGAGATAAATAGTGAATGTAATGAAGAACAAAGTGTAGGGTTACTAGGCACTCTAACAAGGGTTAAGAAAGCATCAACCATGCCCGATTAAAATTTTAGCCGTGCCTAACAACCCTAAACTAGATCTTTGCTAGAAAATTAGGGTTTCACATGCAAGTAAATAGCATCTATGACTAAGTGAATACGAAATACAACCTTTGTAGATCGGTCCTTCACTTCATTAGCTCCTTGTTGAAGTCCCTTCGCTGCGATCGTGGTTCTTCCGGACTCTTGCATGGCTTCACGAGGTGAAAGAAGCGTCCTTGCTTGAAGTCTTCGAGGCCGAAGATGATCTACGTCGAGGGAATATCAACTCAAGCTACTACTTCACTAACTAGAGAATTAGTGAAGCAAACACCCTAAACTAAAGTGCTAGTCTAGTAGAGGATGGAGAAATAGGAAGTGGGTTCACTTTAGAATTTGGTTTCTCACAATGTTTCTCACTTTGGATCAAACCCTAGAGAGCTCTTTTGCTCAAGGAAGAAGATGAAGAAATAAAGAGAGAAAGATAATGATCAAGTGAGAAAGCTAACCATGGTCAGTGAGTATCATATACCAACTCATGTAGAGACATAATCATGGCTAATTCTAAATGGTTAGGTTAATAAAAATCCAAAGTAAAACAAAGTTAGTGGACTTTGTCAAAACATCCACAAGCTTCTACAAGCTTCATGCTTATGACAAAAGCTCCACTAATTTGTAATTACCTTAAATAAATATTAACCACCATTTAAAATAGAATGGTGTATGTCTTGCACACCCATGAATGATGTATCATCAACCATGATACAAAAAGAAAACACATTTTAATATATATCACATATATATATTAAAGTTGTGCACATGTGAGAAAAATCCTTAAGTGAACAAGTGTTAGTTAATGTAAACTAGTATATCTAATATACAATTATACACTAAATTATTAAATCACCACTTGACTTAATAATCCGGTCATATCTCATATAACAGACTAACATCCATTGTATCGACTTATCGAATCAACACTTGATTCGATAACCCGGCTATATCATATAACCGACCGATACAAAAAGTCACGAGAATAGAATACGGTATCACATACACGCATTATTCTCGGTCCCGCACATATCACATATGCGCTCATAATTCGTTTTGCCTGAGCCAGTAAAACCTCTATGTAGGACTTTAAAGACTCATCAATACACCGGCAGTAGGTGATGATCACATCAAGCACCCACAAGCTGTCAGCGGTACTAGCTGGACATAACGGCTACCCGGGTATTGTGCGATCAGAAGATCAGCAAGCAAGCCCGCTCCAACTCCTGTAAAAGCCAGCTGGTAACACTTCCCGTACAGTCCGGTCTCCTCGTCTAATATGTCGCATATCAAGTCTAGGGGTGGTAAACGTCAGACCCCAATAACCGATAAGTCGTGCCGATGTGAGGCTCATAACGGGTCGAGAAAATACTGGTAACACTTACCAGCAAATCTCTAAATCAGCCCTGGCCAGGGACTTCCCTGTTATGGCCAATCGAGCACAGCGCAACATCAACCCCCAATACCGGGAGAGACGAAACCCCTCCTATCGCTCATTGCCTCCATGTGACTCGGGACTATACCCAAAAACCACCGTTTTGCACGCCCTCATGGATATGGTAAGGTGGAAATCAAAGCATAGTGGGAATCACACAAGACTCTATGACGATCTCAGGTCTACAGACTAACCTGCACAAGTGTCACCAGAGAACTGCCATCTGACGTGAGGTATAATACCATCTGGGAGTTCTCGGCGAGTCCTTCCAGTGTACCCAGTCTCCACTGAGCACCCGTATATCATCTCTGATGT
Organism: Agapanthus africanus; assembly: GCA_030015575.1. Taxonomy (NCBI): domain Eukaryota; kingdom Viridiplantae; phylum Streptophyta; class Magnoliopsida; order Asparagales; family Amaryllidaceae; genus Agapanthus; species Agapanthus africanus. The sequence continues at coordinate 489,696,834 of JASDDO010000014.1, forward strand.
CAAACACCAATGGATATGGGATCATCCATCGCCCATCTATATGGGTCGAGAAGCTATACACTAGCCTACTCTGGTATATCGATGCCCCATCTCGATACACCCATGACTAGGGACCTTGAAGGATGTACTTATGGACTACCATGCCCCCCACTAGTATGATCTGCATCATAGTCCAGGTAGTCAAGTACACATCCTAAGGGCTTTACCAAAATGTAACTATAAAACTGTATCAAGAGACAAGTATACATGTTTAGATAAAGAGCAACCAGATAGCATACTATCATATCGAGCAAGAAATTCCTCTCTATATATGTCCAAGCATCCAATATAATATACATCATCTGTACAATACTGGCTCTAGGGCATACATACAACTAACACAAAGAACCAGTCCTGGCACTTGTAGACAGGGGACCTTACATACATCATCATATATCAATCCCCAAAGTTCACAAACTCTTTCTCCGTTTCCAATAAACAGAGCTATGGTCATCTTATCTTTGTGACATGACCGGCAAGTTTCACAAGATGTAAATTCAAACTAATTTAAATATGCATCTAAATGTAACTTAGCTAGTCGGGTCGCATTGATATAACCCAGTCTACAATGTCTCAAGAAGGATTCGTTCATTTCTGAACTCTTCCTCTTGTGTGTGTTCTGTATACTAAGAACTGTAGTTTGATTTAGAATGTGAATGCTTTTAGATAATGTGCCTGAACCGATCAACTCTTGATATAGGAAATGTTCAAAACATTATCCAATAATACAAAATTATATCCTTCTTTACTAATAAAGAGACTGATATGATGTTGTATATCAGGTTCGGAATCTAATAACATTCATTTAGAATCAATGTATTTTTTTAATACAGGGTGATAACTGCCAACAGACTTGGCTGCAACACTTGCACCGTTTCTATCTCATGAAACTTATCACCCGTTCTCAGTTCTCTACCTATCTGTAGCCCATATAACAAATTATATATGTGGGATCCTTATCCGGTATCTCATACCCAGGACGTAAAGGATATTGAGAAACAGTTCTCTGTAATGAACACGCCCGAAGAAGATGCATCAACATGCACTTTCTTCGTTTGGGCGGCACGAGAATTATGGTAATCCCCTATTTCCCGCTCTGTCATATAACAATTATAAGTTGGAGCTGGACCAACGTTCCCCAGCTCAGTATAACAAGCGGGTTCGGTCAATTCATCTGTATTATTATCTTGATTAAGGCGTGACATGGTCGCTACCTGGAGAGATAAAGAAGAAAACACTCAGCGTATGCTCTTGCAAAATTAGATTGGTTATTAATATATCTAATCAGGATGTCTCCCACTGTTTTAGTCAAATCTTTCTTCAAACCCTAAAAGGAAAGACTAGCCGGGATTAATTACATCCTACAAGTTCGCCAATCTTTCAGCCAGGCCAGTGCCAGTACTTTGAGGGAGGTTCCCCGTGCTTTCGCACGGACCTAATTAAAGTAAACCTCGTTTTCCCAGGGGTGTTACCCCGTTGACACCTTTCTAGACACCTACTTGATCGACTAGTTGTAATGTGTAAAACTCTCCCAAGAGTAACTCTTACTCGCAGCGGGTATCGGGATCCAACTATCTCATAGAAGATATGCAATCTCATTGCAAATTTCAGCACTTGAAATTCCCAATAATATTTTACCCCTAGCATCCTATGACCTTGATGAAAGCCAACAAACCATAGGGTACTAGTCAAGTCAAACCCGTCATTTCCTGATTGAATTAAACCACCCGCACGACCCTTGACGAAAGCCAACAAAGTCGCACGACTACCCTAACTCAATCCACATCATATGCATAAGAAGATAAGAATAAATAGCTACCGCACACTACGCCTTGACGAAAGCCAACAAACGTAGTACGAATACTATGAAGTACTTATCTGAAATGACGGAGGGCTACGACAGGTTTTTAAGAAAACCCTTTGCGTAATGAACTTGATATCGTTGTAGAATCGAGTGCTTTTAAATGGAGTGTTTCTGAGGTTTTTCTAGTTTTGCTAAAGAGGTCACTCCCGGTAAAGGGATCGTCGGCTCTTTCCTCATCGAATAAGGTGCAGGATATTTCAAAAATACCACTATGCAAAGCAAAAACTATAGAAGCAATCAAAAGACAAACCGAGTATGCAGCATCTGTTAGTTTCGCTAAAGAGGTCACTCCCGGTGAAGGGATCTCGGCTCTTTCCTTATCGAATAAGGTGCTGGATGTTCTACAAGGAACACCACAATGCAAAGAAAGAACTAGAGCTACCAGTTTTTAAACAAGTTTCTACAACATCTTAGGTTTCTTTTTTTTCATTAATCTCATTAATGAAGTCCCATTTTATTATGCTTCACAAGCATCAGATATGAAACGAAATCAACAATATATAATATATATCTCATATATATAATATAAACATTCGTCTCAGGCAGTAATATGATCTCATCACAAAACATTGCAGCAGAAGAACATATATGAAATATTGGATATACTAGGAGGTCCGTGTTTTTAATACGAGCCTGTATAAAACACGGATTCCACGGTCGTGATGAATAGCCAAACCCACATCCCTAGACCCCTACGAGAGCATCAAGCAACACTGCCAATTCTAGGGTTAGGAGACCCGGTCTCGACTCCTCGAGATGGTCACCCACTGGACCCTAGAACCCGGTTACTTGTGCTCCCCGTCTTGGGTCTACCTAATGCAGAAAAGTAAATAATATACAATGGTGACATCAACCTCAGCCTGGAAGTGCCCCAATAAAAGAATATTACATACAATGAATTTTACATGAATGAAAAAGAAAAACTCCCATCTCACATAAAACCCCCGGCTATTCAAAACACGACGATCCAATATAACATATCACAGCAACACATAATATCTCATATCATCAACGTAAGTAAGTATGCATATACTGATTGTCGTTGATATATAGCAACGAAAACCGGTGATACAACTACATACTACACTTACGGTCGCAGAAAAGAAAGTGTAAAACTACAACAGTTGGAATCCGCAAGCTCATTAGATATCGCATGCCTAACCAAATGAATTCCTTAGACATCGCATGCCTAACAATTATAAACCCCGCATTTTAGTCTCTTTATCGAAAACTCTTTTCAATACCTAGTCGGGCAATTCAACAAGATTCCCGACATCCTGATCGAATGCTCGTCGCAAACTTTAGTAGACGGCCGCACCCCCGGATGCTGTCGACGAAGTGCACTAAGGCGGAACAACGCTGCCGCAAGCACCCAAACGGATGCTTTTGGCGACGGGGTTCTCCTACAGTCACTTGGTCGGGGCTATGGGGCATAGATGTCTATTAAATTTACCCGGCGAGTATCCGCGTACGCTACGTGATTACGACGGACTTTTGATCACATCAAAATTCCATGGCAACCGATCATCTGAGACTGAACTGCTAGATTTATAACATTCAAATTAGTTATCTCATAACTACTTGTGGATTCCAAATATTGTATCACATTCCAGATAAATAGACAATGTTAAACTTTCCGATCGAATAATCAAACACCCAAGTTTTCCCAAATAATTCTCAACACTTGAAATTAGTTTAAAAACATCCATCACATGCCACGGTACAAATGGTCCAGCCGTAAAAGGGTCAAACCAACGCCTCACATGTGGCAACGCCGTACTGCCCCAAACCCTAAGGTTTAGAGGCAGTTCAGACGGTCACATAATCGAGTTAAGGTTTGTTGTCTTCTAGAGGGTCCACCGCGTTACTTGCACGACTTAGAACGTTCTTAAACTACGGAAAAATCCAACACATGGAAATTTTCCGGCAGGGGAAAAAGTGAGTTATTGATATCCGTTCGAACTTTTTAACACGTTCTAAAAATTACCCGAACAAACTAAACGAAGTTATACTTTCCGATCGAATCAACGAGCTCCCAATACAACCCAGAAAACTCAACACTTGAGTAGAATAAAAATTCCCAGAATAATCAGGAAATCTGTACGGATATTACTGTGTAAAATACAAACCCTGATGTTACTGTTTGGCCGCGGAACCGCCACGCAAGCAAGGGTATTGCCGCGGTTCCGCGGCGCAATAATGGTATTTTGGGTTCGTCTTGCACAGTAATCCATCAAATCACCTGCTGAATTTTCTGAGCATTTTTAATATGAAAAATGTCAACTTTTGGAAAAAATTCCAGAAACTAGGGTTTTAAGGGTATTCGGAGTTCGATCGGACTTTAAACTTCGTCTAGATTTCGCCTAAAGTTCTAGCTTGGCTCTGATACCACTGTAGGGTTACTAGGCACTCTCACAAGGGTCTATAAGGCATCAACCATGCCCGATTTAAAATTTAGACGTGCCGAACAACCCTAACCAAGATCTTTAAACTAGAGATTAGGCGAAACAAAGCATGTTAAACACTTTAACATCTAAGAGTTTAGGATTACAACCTTTGTAGTCCGGTCCTTCACTTCATAAGCTTCATGTTGAGGTCCCTTCGCTGCGATCATCATGTACCCGAACTCTAGAGAGGATCCACGAAGAGAAGGATGCATACTTGCTTCCGATCTTCGATAACTAAGATGATCTACCTTGAAGTTCCTTAAACACAAGCTCTCACTCACAAATGAAGTGAACACCCTAATCTAAATGGCTAGGATAGATTAGGATGATGAAGTAGGATTTTAGCTCTCATTTATTTTCTTTAACTCACTCATTTTCATCACTTCATAAAAAGCTAGAAAGCTTTTCATGAAAGAAAAAGGAAGAAGAAGAAGAACCATTCTCTTTTGTGATGAATAATGAATTGTGGTGAGGTTAGAAATGCAACCATGGGTTAAGTATGATAACTTAACCCATGTAGAGAATGAACCATGGTCAAGGGTTGAGTTGGGTTAACAAATATCATAACTAAATATCTTTACAAAATATCTTTGCAAAAACAAAAAGCAAAGCTTCTAGAAACTTCTAGAAAAGCTTAACCCAAATCAAACCCTAACCATATTTAATCTCCACTAAACATGTTGCATTAATAACCCTAATATGTTAAAATATTATATATCACATATATAATATTTATTGTAACAAAATAAAATAATACAATTAACATATATCGCATATATATTAATGTATTACCCGAGTGAGAAAAAGAATCTTTTAGTGAGCTTATATTAGTTAATATAATTTAATATATCAAATATATAATTATACATTAAATTATTGAATCAACACTTGATCCGATAATCCAGCTATTTCACAAATAACCGACTAATATTATCTGCATCAGTTCATCGAATCAACACTTGATCCGATGACCCGGCTATATCACATATAACCGGCCGATATCTCATATCGTGAGAATCTAATACGATATCACATACACGTATTGTTCTCGGTCCCGCACATATCATATATGTGCTCCTACTACGTTTTGCCTGAGCCAAGAAAGCTCTGTGCAGGACTCTAAAGAATCGTCAATACGCCGGCAGTAGGTGATGATCATATCAAACACCCACAAGCTGCAAGCGGTCAGCTAAACGTAACAGCCACCCATGTATTGAGCGATCAGAAGATCAACAAGCAAGCCTGTACATTCTCCTGCGAATCCAATCAGTAACACTCCCGTACAGTCCGGTCTCTTCATCTGATATGTCGCATATCTCGCCTAGTGGTGGTAAACGCCAGACCCCAGTAGCTTGATAAGTCGTGTCGATATGAGGTCCATAACAGTTCGAGAAACTACTGATAACACTTACCAGTAAATCTCAGCAACCCTGGCCAGGTATTTCCAGTTATAGCCAATCGAACACAGCGCAACATCAACTCCCTATACCGGGAGAGACGAATCCCCTCCTATCGCTCATTGCCTCCATGTGATTCGGGACTGTACCGTAAAGCCACCTTTTTGCACGCCCTCTTGGACGTGGTATGATGGAAATCAAAGCACAGTGGGAATCATACAAGACTCTAGGACGATCTCGGGTCTACAGACTAACCTGTACCAGTGTCACCAGAGAACTACCATCTGACGTGAGGTATAATACCATCTGGGAGTTCTCGGCGAGTCCGTCCAGTGTACCCAGTCTCTACTGAGCACCCATACACTATCCTTGATGTCAAACACCAATGGATATAGGATCATCCATCGCCCATTATATGGGTCAAGATGCGTATACGCTAGTCTACTCTGGTGTATCGATGCCCTGTCTCGATACACCCTCGACTAGGAACAGTTATAGGATGTACTCGTTGACTACCGTGGCCCCACTACTATGATCTCATCATAGTCCCAGTAGTCGAGTACACATCCTAAAGGCTTTATCAACATGTAACATAGAGACAATTAGAGTACATGTTAAGATAAAGTGCAACCAGATAGCATACTATCATGTCGAGCAAGAAAGTCCTCCCTATAGATGTCCAAGCATCCATTACAATATACATCATATGTACAGTAATGGCCTCTAGGGCATACATATAACTAACAGTCGAGACCCCGACGAGGGGCGGTGGCCGGTCTCACAATCCATTGGTGTCAGTTGGATCACCTAATATTTATACAGGTGCTCATTGGGTTATGAGTACACCGGACAGGACTCGCCGGAAACATGTTAGTTGGTATTTATACCTAGCGTCAGATAGCAGTTCCCTGGTGACATGTGTACAGGTTAGTTCATCGACCTGAGGTCGTCATTTTTCTCGTGTGAGTTCCTATTGTGCTTTGATTACTACCCTACCACGGCTCAAAGGAGTCGTGCAAACAGGTTTTAGTTGGGTACAGTCCCGAGCCATATGGAGGAAAGTGAGAGGATCGGCAGGGGATTCGTCTCTCCCGGTATTGGGGGTGAGATCGCGCTGTGTCTAGGAGAGCCATTACACAAAGCCCTCGGCCGAGGCAGGAGATTTACTGGTAGGTACTCCAGTAGTATCTCATGGTGTTCTGGGCTACACTCTGACACGGCTTATACCGCTATTGGGGGTCTAACGTTACCAGCCCCCTAGGCCCGATATGCGATGCTCATACACGAACGGACCGGATTGTACGTATATTGTCACTGATAGGCTCAGTAGGGTTCCAGGATGAGTTCGCTCATCGGCTTCCCTTGAGGTCAGTACATTGGTAGCCGTTACGCACAGCTAGTGCCGCTGACGTGCTTGTGGTTAAACCCACTGCCAGGGTACTGACGAGTCTTTAGAGTCCCCCACAGATAGTTTTCCATGTTCGGGAAAAACGTTGTAGAGGTCGTATGGTTTTATGGTAGGGTTCGGAAAATGCACATGCACTTGTGCACGTGTTATATTTCGGACAGATAATACTGGTGGGCTTTCGTTTAAGCCGGATCCATGTATTATATTGAGTCGGAATAATTTAGTCTCTCGTGTTCGTATTCGGTCGGAATACATGTTAGTTGTATATATGCCCTAGAGGCCAGTATTGTACAGATGATGTATATTATATCGGATGCTTGGACATATATAGAGATGACTTTCTTGCTCGATATAATAGTATGCTATCTGGTTGCTCTTTATCTTAACATGTATACTAGTCTCTTTATACTGTCTTATAGTTACATGTTGGTAAAGCCCTTAGGATGTGTACTTGACTACCTGGACTATGATGCGGATCATACTAGTGGGGACATGGTAGTCCATAAGTACATCCTTCAAGGTCCCTAGTCGTGGGTGTATCGAGATGGTGCATCGATATACCAGTGTAGACTAGCGTATACGCTTCTCGACCCATGAGATGGGCGATGGATGATCCCATATCTATTGGTGTTTGACATCAGAGATGGTATACGGGTGCTCAGTGGAGACTGGGTACACTGGACAGACTCGCCGAGAACTCCCAGATAGTATTATACCTCACGTCAAATGGCAGTTCTCAGGTGACACTTGTGCAGGTTAGTCTGTAGACCCGAGATCGTCATAGAGTCTTGTGTGATTCCCACTGTGCTTTGATTTCCACCTTACCACATCTATGAGGGCGTGCAAAACGGTAGTTTTTGGGTACAGCCCCGAGTCACATGTAGGCAATGAGAGATAGGAGGGGTTTCGTCTCTCCCGGTATTGGGGGTTGATGTTGCGCTTGTTAGTTATATGTATGCCCTAGAAGCCATTACTGTACATAGGATGTATATTGTAGTGGATGCTGGGACATATATAGGGAGGACTTTCTTGCTCGACATGATAGTATGCTATCTGGTTGCTCTTTACCTTAACGTGTATACTGATTGTCTCTTTGTTACATGTTGGTAAAGCCCTTAGGATGTGTACTTGACTACCTGGACTATGATGCGGATCATACTAGTGGGGACATGGTAGTCCATAAGTACATCCTTCAAAGTCCCTAGTCGTGGGTGTATCGAGACGGGGCATCGATATACCAGAGTAGACTAGTGTATACCTTCTCGACCCATACAGATGGGCGATGGATGATCTCATATCCATTGGTGTTTGACATCGGAGATGATATACGGGTGCTCAGTAGAGACTGGGTACACTGGACGGACTCGCCGAGAACTCCCAAATGGTATTATACCTTACGTCAGATAGCAGTTCTCCGGTGACACTGGTACACAGTAGTCTGTTGACCCGAGATCGTCATAGAGTTTTGTGTGGTTCCCACTGTGCTTTGATTTCCATCTTACCACGTCCAAGAGGGCGTCCAAAACGGTGGTTTTTGGGTACAGTCCTGAGTCACATGGAGGCAATGAGCGATAGGAGGGGATTCGTCTCTCCCGGTATAGGGGGTTGATGTTGCGCTGTGTTCGATTGGCTATAACAGGAAATCCCTGGCCAGGGTTGCTGAGATTTACTGGTAAGTGTTACCAGTAGTTTCTCGAATTGTTATAGACCTCATATCGACACGACTTATCGAGCTATTGGGGTCTGACGTTTACCACCCCTAGGCAAGATATGCGACATATCAGACGACGAGACCGGACTGTACGGTAGTGTTACTGGTTGGATTCACTGGAGTGTGAGCGGGCTTGCTCGTCGATCTTCTGATCGCTCAATACCCGGGTGGCCGTTACGTTTAGCAGACCGCTTGCGGCTTGTGGGTGTTTGATATGATCATCACCTGCTGCCGGCGTATTGACGAGTCTTTAGAGTCCTACACAGAGGTTTCCTGGCTCAAGCGAAACGAAATAGGAGCGCATATGAGATATGTGCGGGACCGAGAATGATACCAGTATGTGATACTGTATTCGATTCTCGTGATTTGTGACATTGATCGGTTATATACGATATAGTCGGGTTATCGGATCAAGTGTTGATTCGATCAGTTGTTACTATTGATATTAGTCGGTTATATGCGATATGACCGGATCATTAAATCAAGTGTTGATTTAATGATTTAATGCATAATTATATATTTGATATATTACTTTGCATTAACTAGTATCGGTTCACTTAAGATGGATTTTCTCACTCGGATGTGCGCATTGTATATGCGATATACTTTTGTGCACTTGATTGTATCATGTTTGATGATACATGCTTATTTGGTTAAGTGTAAAGAATTAAACCTTGGTTAAGTATATGGTTAGGTTTTTATTTATTTATCCATTCATTTATCTATTTATTTTGGATTAATAAAGAGAGAAGAAAACAAAATGGTTGCTTTGATTCATGAAGTTTCTTGAAGCTTCATGCAACTTTGACCATTTTGTCTTCATCTCCTTAACCTAACCTTTCACTAACCCTAGTCTATTCTCTACACCTAACTATGGTTGGAATTATGATAAGGATTCATTTTGTTTTCTATTCTAATTAACTTATCATAATTCTTTCTTCATCTTCTTCTTCTTCTTCACAAGAAGAAAAGCTTCCTTCATCAATGGTGATTGATGAAAATGAGTGAGAAATCCAATTCTAAAGTCTACCCACTTCCTATTTCTTCATCCTCTACCTCTTGCCAAGTAGTAGAGTGTGTTTTCTTCACAAGTTTCTTGACTTGATGAAGTTAGAGCTTGATCTAGTGATGCCTCGACGTAGATCATCTTCGGCATCGTCGTCGATGACCTAGCCCGTCCATTCTCCGATGAAGCCGACGCAAGAGCCCGGGGTTCGACTTGGACAGCGAGGAGACTTCATTGTGGAGCTATGGAGGTGGAGGACCGGATCTACAAAGGTTGTATATCCGTTCTTTTAGTTTAGCTGTAAACTAGTTTCATTTTATCGCCTAAACATCTAGCCAACGATCTAGTCTAGGGTTTCTCGGCACCGTATTTTTAGAAATTGGCATGGTTGATGCCTTGTGAGACCTCTTGAGAGTGCCTAGGAACCCTACAGTGGTATCAGAGCCAAGATAGAGCCTTAGGCGAAGTCTAGACGACGTTTGAATCCCGATCGAACCCGAAACCCCATTTTTCCCATGCTCTCAGTACTTTTTTCAAAAACAGGGATTTTTGTGAATTAAAAATTGCCAAAAAATTTAGCAGGGAATCCTATGAGTTACACTGAAGCACGTGACTCTAAATCGACCAATGAGCCACGGAACCGCGGCCCCACCCTGGGGTTGCGCGGCGGTTCCGCGGCCATGTTGGTGAATTAGACCACGTGTCTTGCACAGTAATTCTTGTGTCAAATTTCTGAGTCTTCTGGAAATTTTTATATTTACTCAAGAGTTGAGTTTTCTGGGTTGTTTTGGGGATTCGATGAATCGATCGGATTATTTAAACTTTGTCTATTTGGCTTTCCGGATAATATTTGAATATGTTAAAAAGTTCGACCGGATATAAATACCCCATTTTTCCCCTGTCGGGAAATTTCCAAGTGTTGGATTTTTCCGTAGTTTAAAGACGTTTTAAGTAGTGCAAGTAACTCGATGGACCCTCTAGAAGACAACAAACCTTAACTCGATTATGTGACCGTCTTGAACTGCCCTTTGAACCTTCGGGTTTGGGGCAGTACGGCGTGCCACATGTGAAGCGTTAGCTTGACCCTTCTACGGCTGGACCGTTGGTACTGAGGCACGAACTGAATGTTTTTAGACTTGTTTCATGTGTTGATCTGTATCGGGAAAACTTGGGTGTTTGACTGTTCGATCGGAAAGTTTAACATTTTCTATTTGTCCGGAATATGATACAATAATTGGAATTCATAAAAAGTTATGTGATAACTGAATGAATGTTATAAACATAGCAGTTTAGTCTCACTTGATCGGTTGCCACGGAATTTTGATGTGATCAAAAGTCCGTCGCAATCACGTAGTGTACGCGGATACTCGCCGGATAAACTTAATAGACAGCCTCACCCCATAGCCCCGACCAAGTGACTGTAGGAGAACCCCGTTGCCGAAAGCATCCGTTCGGGTGCTCGCGGTAGCGGTGTTCCGCCTTGGTGCACTTCGTCGACGGTATCGAGGGTGCGACCGTCTACTGAAGTTTGCGACGAGCATTCGATCAGGATGTCGGGAATCTTGTTGAATTTCCCGACTTGATATTGAAAAGAGTTTTCGATAATGAGACTAAAATGCGGGGTTTATAATTGTTAGGCATGTGATGTCTAAGTATTTCATTTGGTCAGGCATGCGATGTCTGAGGTGGTTGCGGATTCCAACTGTTGTAGTTTTACACTTTCTTTTCTGTGACCGTAAGTGTAATATGTGATATCGCCGGTTTCGTTGCTATATGTCAACGACAATTGGGATGCGCATATTTACTTACGTTGATGACATGTGATGTTATGTGTTGCTGGATATGTTATATTGGATCGTCGTGTTTGAATAGCCGGGGGTTTTTATATGAGATGAGTGTTTTTCATTTTCATTCATGTAAAAACTTGTATGTAATATTCTTTTATTGGGGCGCTTCCAGGTTGCGGAAGTTGTCACCGTTTGTATATTGTTTACTTTTCCGCACTAGGATAGACCCAAGGAGGGGAGCACAAGTAACCGGGTTCTGGAGTCCAGTGGGAGACCAACTCGAGGAGTCGAGCCCCGGTCTCCTAACTCTAGAATTGGTAAGGTTGCTTGCCGCTCTCGTAGGGGTCTAGGGGTGTGGGTTTTGGCTATTCATCGCGACTGTGGAATCCGTGTTTTATACTGGCTCGTATTGAAAACACGGACGTCCTAGTATATCCAATATTTCATATGTTTCTTCTGCTGCGATATCTGTGATGTGATCATGTGATGTTCTGTGATAGATACAATATATAGTATATATGATATATTATATAGACGTTACTTATGTTTTGCACCCGCGCTAGCCCTGCCCCGCTCTGCCGTTAGTTACCTAACCTAACGGTGCACGAGGGGACATCGAGACGAATGCGGATGGCATAAGCGTACGTCGTATTTATCTGTGATGTTTAGGTACTTAAATGATGGGACTTCATTAATGAGATTAATGAAATAAAAGAAACCTAAGATGTTGTAGAATCGAATTTCAAAATAAAACAGGTAGCTACAGTTCTTGCTTTGCACAGCGGTATATGTGATATATCCTGCACCTTATTCGATGAGGAAAGGACCGAGATCCCTTCACCGGGAGTGACTCCTTTAGCAATAACTGGCAGATGCTACACCACTCGGTTTGTCTTTTGATTGCTTTTAAGTGTTTTTTGCTTTGCACAGTGATATATATGATATATCCCGTACCTCATTCGACGAGGAAAGGACCGACGATCCCTTCATCGGGAGTGACTCCTTTAGCAAAACTAGAAAAGCCTAAAAAACACTCCATTTCAAAATTCATTCGATCCTACAACGATATCAAGTTCATTACGCAATAGGTTTTCATAAAAACCTGTCGTAGCCCTCCGTCATTTCAGATAAATCCTGTTTAGTATTCGTGCTGCGTTTGTTGACCTTGTCAAGGCGCAGTGTGCGGTAGTTAACCAGTATTTGTCTGCTTATGCATATGATGCAGATTAGGTTAGGGTAGTCGTGCGGCCTTGTTGACCTTGTCAAGGGTCGTGCGGGTGGGTTTGATTCAATAAAGAAATGACGGGTTAAACTTGACTTGCGGTCTATGGTTTGTTGACCTTGTCAAGGTCATAGATCGTTCGGGGCAAAATATTATCGGGAATTTCAAGTGTTGAAATTTGCAATGAGATTGCATACCTTCTATGAGATAGTTGGATCCCGATACCCGCTGCGAGTAAGAATTACTCCTGGGAGAGTTTTATACATTACAATTAGCCGATCAAGTAGGTGTCTAGAAAGGTGTTAACGGGGTTACGCCTCTGGGAAAACGAGGTTTACATTAATTAGGTCCGTGCGAAAGCACGGGGCACCTCCCTTAAAGTACCGACACTGGCCTGGCTGAAAGATTGGCGAACTTGTAGTGTGTAATTAATCCCGGCTAGTCTTTCCTTTTAGGGTTTGAAGGAAGATTTGATAAAAAGCAGTGGGAGCCATCCTGATTAGATAAAATAATAACCAATCTATTCTTGCAAGAGCGCACGCTGAGTATTTTCTTCTCTCTCTCCTGGTAGCGACCATATCACGCCTTAATCAAGATAATAATACGGATTATTGACCGAACCCGCTTGTTTTACTGAGCTGGGGAACGTTGGTCCCGCTCCAACTTATAATTGTTATAAGACAGAGCAGGAAATTGGGGAATACCAGATTTCTCGTGCCGCCCAAACGAAGAGAGTGCATGCTGATGCATCATCTTCGGGTATGTTCATTACAAAGAACTGTTTCTCAGTATCCTCCGTATCCTGGGTATTTGATACCGGATCAGGATCCCAGATATGTAATATGTTACATAGGGCTACAAAAGGGTAGAAAAACTGAGAACGGGTGATAAGTTTCATGAGGCAGAAAACGGGGCAAGAGTTGCAGCTAAGTCTGTTGGTCACTGTCACCCTGTATTACCGATACATTGATTCTGAACGAATGTTATTAGATACCGAACCTGATATACAAAATCATATCAGTCTCTTTATTGGTAAAGAAATGATAAAATTTTGTATTGTAGGATAATGTTTTGAACATTTCCTATATCAAAAGTTGATCGGTTCAGGCACGTTATCTAAAAGCATTGATGTTCTAAATCAAACTACAGTTCTTAGTATATAGAACACACACAAGAGGAAGAATTCAGAAATGAACGAATTCTTCTTGAGGTATTGTAGACTAGGTCATATCAATGCGACCCGACTGGCTGGAGTTATATAAAGATGCATATTTAAATTAGTTTGAATTTACATCTTGTGAAACTCGCCAGTCATGTCACAAAGATAATATGACCATAGCTCTGTTTATTGGAAACAGAGAAAGAGTTAGTGAACTCTTGGGATGATACATGTTGATGTATGTAAGTCCCCTGTCTACACATACCAAGACCGGTTCTTTTTACTTCATTACATTCTCTGATAATCTTTCGAGATTCAGACCTATGTTCCTGTTGAAACACAAGTCCGAACCTTTTAAGATATTCACAGAATATAAGTTAGAAGTAGAGAAACAAAATACGGGTATAAGTATTATGTCCTATGATGAGATCAGGGAGGAGAATACTTGAGCACGGAACTCTTGGACTTTTCTAAAGGAGAATGAGATTCTCTCTCAGCATTACTCCTCCGAATACACCATAGCACGATGGTATATCGGGGCGGAGCAGATACACCCTATTTGATATGGTGTGCTCTATGATGAGTACTACTGAGTTACCTTTTTCCTATTGGGTGTTATGCACTTGAGAAGTTGCATACCTATTGAATAGGGTTCAAATCAAATCTGTTGCCTACCACTTCATATTTGATATGGTATGGAAAGAGCCCATATCTTAAGTTAGTTAAGATTTGGGGTTGTCCGGCCTATGTCTAAAAGCAAAATCCGGACAAGCTCGAGGCAAGGTCTGTAATGTAGAACTGGAAAGGTTCCAGCTATACAAAATACAGCAGATAATTTGGTAGAACCAAAGGATTCAGTAGTAACCAACGAACCTCAGCCTCTCCGCCGATCTAGTAGGGTTCCTCACCCACCTGAGAGATACTTCTATTTCTCTATGACAGTGGGAGCGAGGATTGCATCATGAGATGATGACCCAACTGGTTTCGAGCTGGACATCAGGAGTAAGACTCTGTAAGAATGGCTGGATGCTTAGCGATCTGAGATGGAATCCTTATACACCAACAAAGTATGGACTTTGGTTGCTATATCTGAAGGGTTAAATCCCCATCAGGAGCAAGTATATCTTGAGAAGATTACTTGGTGTAAATGGAAAAGTTGAGACTTTCAAAGCTAGACTTGTTAAAGGTTTTCGTCATTGACCAGGCGTGGAAAATGATGAAACCTTTTCCAGTACCTATGCTTAAGTCCATCCAGATCCTACTTGCCACGGCTACATACCATGACTACGATATCTGGTGGTTGGGTGTCATGACTGCTTTTCTAAATGATGTTTTAGAAGAGTGCGTCTATAAGTACACAGCCAGAGGGCTTCGTAAACAGTGGGAGCAGCTGAAACGTGTGCAAGATGCTTTATAGGATTAAAGCAGGCATCACGGAGTTGGAACATCTGTTTTGATGGATTAATCAAAGAGTTTGACATCATCAAAATGGTAGATGAACCTTGTATAAACAAAAAGGTAGTAGGGAGTATGGTGGTGATCCTCGTATAGTACGTGGATGACATACTCTTGATAGGGAAAGAGTTTCCTATGCTACGCTCGATCAATCTCCGCTTATCACAATGATTCTCCACATAGGATCAAAGTGATACCTACTAAATCCTGGGTTTTGGATTTATGAGATAGATCTAATTGGATGTTAGGATACTCACTAGTTGTAGTGAGATGGTATCAATTGATCCTGGGGAGAATCACTGGAAGTGTTCCAGGGTGATAAAGACGACTGAATGTCAGTCGCAGGCATTGTCTTTACCCTCAGTAGAGGGACGGTTTGTTGGAAGAGTTCCAAGCTAGATACCGTGGCATACTAGACGATAAAGGCTGGATACATCGCTGCTTAAGATGCTACCAAAGAGGCAGTTTGGGTGTATATTGGTTCATGAGATGAACTAGGTTCCTACCATTGTGTGACAATGGAAGTGTGGCTTTGGCCCAGGAACCCTGGTCCCATCAGTGACCCAGACATATTCTAAGGCAATGTCACCTGATCGTGGAGATGGTTGATCTCTAGGTGATCGAGGTTAGGAGAGTAGACTCAGAGGACAACACGGCGGATCCACTCACGAAGGCCTATTCCCAGAAAGAGAATTTTATGGGATGGTTGAGTATGAGATACTACAACCACTGCTACAGATGGCCCTAATGCAATTGGGAGATTGTTAGTTATATGTATGCCCTAGAGGCCATTACTGTACATAGGATGTATATTGTAGTGGATGCTGGGACATATATAGGGAGGACTTTCTTGCTCGACATGATAGTATGCTATCTGGTTACTCTTTACCTTGACGTGTATACTGATTGTCTCTCTGTTACATGTTGGTAAAGCCCTAAGGATGTGTACTTGACTACCTGGACTATGATGCGGATCATACTAGTGGGGACATGGTAGTCCATAAGTACATCCTTCAAAGTCCCTAGTCGTGGGTGTATCGAGACGGGGCATCGATATACCAGAGTAGACTAGCGTATACTTTCTCGACCCATACAGATGGGCGATGGATGATCCCATATCCATTGGTGTTTGACATCGAAGATGATATACGGGTGCTCAGTAGAGACTGGGTACACTGGACGGACTCGCCGAGAACTCCCAGATGGTATTATACCTTACGTCAGATGGCAGTTCTCTGGTGACACTGGTACAGAGTAGTCTGTTGATCCGAGATCTTCATAGAGTCTTGTGTGGTTCCCACTGTGCTTTGATTTCCATTTTACCACGTCTAAGAGGGCGTGCAAAACGGTGGTTTTTGGGTACAGTCCCGAGTCACATGGAGGCAATGAGCGATAGGAGGGGATTCGTCTCTCCCGGTATAGGGGGTTGATGTTGCGCTGTGTTCGATTGGCTATAACAGGAAATCCCTGGCCAGGGTTGCTGAGATTTACTGGTAAGTGTTACCAGTAGTTTCTCGAATTGTTATAGACCTCATATCGACACGACTTATCGAACTATTGGGGTCTGACGTTTACCGCCCCTAGGCAAGATATGCGACATATCAGACGACGAGACCGGACTGTACGGTAGTGTTACTGGTTGGATTCACTGGAGTGTGAGCGGGCTTGCTCGTCGATCTTCTGATCGCTCAATACCCGGGTGGCCGTTACGTTTAGCAGACCGCTTGCGGCTTGTGGGTGTTTGATATGATCATCACCTGCTGCCGGCGTATTGACGAGTCTTTAGAGTCCTACACAGAGGTTTCCTGGCTCAAGCGAAACGAAATAGGAGCGCATATGAGATATGTGCGGGACCGAGAATGATACCAGTATGTGATACTGTATTCGATTCTCGCGATTTGTGACATTGATCGGTTATATACGATATAGTCGTGTTATCGGATCAAGTGTTGATTCGATCAGTTGTTACTGTTGATATTAGTCGGTTATATGCAATATGACCGGATCATTAAATCAAGTGTTGATTTAATGATTTAATGCATAATTATATATTTGATATATTACTTTGCATTAACTAGTATCGGTTCACTTAAGATGGATTTTCTCACTCGGATGTGCGCATTGTATATGCGATATACTTTTGTGCACTTGATTGTATCATGTTTCATGATACATGCTTATTTGGTTAAGTGTAAAGAATTAAACCTTGGTTAAGTATATGGTTAGTTTTTTATTTATTTATCCATTCATTTATCTATTTATTTTGGATTAATAAAGAGAGAAGAAAACAAAATGGTTGCTTTGATTCATGAAGTTTCTTGAAGCTTCATGCAACTTTGACCATTTTGTCTTCATCTCCTTAACCTAACCATTCACTAACCCTAGTCTATTCTCTACACCTAACTATGGTTGGAATTATGATAAGGATTCATTTTGTTTTCTATTCTAATTAACTTATCATAATTCTTTCTTCATCATCTTCTTCTTCTTCACAAGAAGAAAAGCTTCCTTCATCAATGGTGATTGATGAAAATGAGTGAGAAATCCAATTCTAAAGTCTACCCACTTCCTATTTCTTCATCCTCTACCTCTTGCCAAGTAGTAAAGTGTGTTTTCTTCACTAGTTTCTTGACTTGATGAAGTTGGAGCTTGATCTAGTGATGCCTCGACGTAGATCATCTTTGGCATCGTCGTCGATGACCTAGCCCGTCCATTCTCCGATGAAGCCGACGCAAGAGCCCGGGGTTCGACTTGGACAGCGAGGAGACTTCATTGCGGAGCTATGGAGGTGGAGGACCGGATCTACAAAGGTTGTATATCCGTTCTTTTAGTTTAGCTGTAAACTAGTTTCATTTTATCGCCTAAACATCTAGCCAACGATTTAGTCTAGGGTTTCTCGGCACCGTATTTTTAGAAATTGGCATGGTTGATGCCTTGTGAGACCTCTTGAGAGTGCCTAGGAACCCTACAGTGCTGTGCTCGATTGGCCGTAATAGGGAAGTCCCTGGCCAGGGCTGATTAGAGATTTACTGGTAAGTGTTACCAGTAGTTTCTCGACCCGTTATGAGCCTCACATCGGCACGACTTATCAGTTATTGGGGTCTGACGTTTACCACCCCTAGACTTGATATGCGACATATCAGACGAGGAGACCGGATTGTACATGAAATGTTGCCGGTTGGCTTAACGGGAGTTGTAGCAGGTTCGCTTGTTCTCTTCTGATCGCTCAATACCCGGGTGGCCGTTACGTTTAGCTGACCGCTTGCGGCTTGGGGGTGCTTGATATGATCATCACCCACTGCCGGCGTATTGACGAGTTTTAGAGTCCCACAATGGAGTTACATAGTCCAGGTTAAACGTTGTGGTGCGCGTATGCGATATGCGTATAGACCCGATTAAAATGCGTGTATATGATACCGTATATTGATCGGGCCGCTTGTTTTTGGTTAGGGTCGTATGTGATATGGCCGGATTGATAAATCAAGTGTTGATTTATCATTTAACCATTAGATTCTCACTAGAAATCTTTTCTTGTATCTTTGGATGTATGGATGCATGTATGCATTCCTTATTGATTCATGCACATATGGATGTGCATGCACACATACATACATACATCATCTTATCATGGTTGTTTATACATAGAAAATGGTGGATATATAAGACTCACACCATGGTTTATATTATGAATATTTATTTCTATTTTTGCTAAAACAAAAGAAAAGAGATAAGATTGAATCATGGTCAAAAGTTTGTACACTCTTCTTTTGACCTAACCATTAGCACCTACCTTTTGACCATGGTTTAATCTTTCTCTTGTGTTTTAACTAAAGTAAAATTAAATATCCATAAAGAGATAACCATGGTTTGAGATGAAGAAAGAAAAATATATATACTTGTCTTTTTTCTTTTTATCAATGTGAGTTATTCTTCTCTTCTTCTAAAAATAGCCATCATCTTCTTCAACCTTGATCTCTTGCTCTCTAGAATTTTCAAGTGAGCAAATTATTCATCAAGATAGGATTTTGAAGTGAGAAAATCCACCACAACATCATTCTACACAAGTCTTTCCCACTTGTTTAGAGTGTTAGCTTCGATTTTCATTCTTGATCTTGCGATGTTGCTAGCTTGGACAAAGCGGACTCCGGATGGATCATCGGTGACCTAGAGGAGTTCAAGCGGAGCTTTTCCAAACCCCAAGTAGCCAAGGAGTCTAGTGTAAGGAGCTACAAAGGTTGTACTCTCCAAACCCTAGCTTTTCTTTCACGAGATGATATGCAAGTTTTAGAAACCCTAATTTTCTAGGAACGATTCTATGTTTGTTAACTTAGCACCCTAAAAATTCAATCTTTGGTACATGTGATGCTTCCAAACCCTTCATGAGGTGCTAGGCTAACCCAACATTGGTATCAGAGCCGACCTAGAACATTAGGCGACACTTTAGCGAAGTCAAAACCCCGATCGAAACAAAATACGACCTTTTCGGACACTCTCTGGACATTTTTTTAAACCTGGTTATTTTCAGAATTAAAAATATGCAAAAAATTCAACAGGTAAATATAAGAATTACTGTGAAAAATGATGCTATGAACAGTTAATTCCACCGCGGAACCGCGGCAATAGCCTGCTTAGGCCGCGGTTCCGCGGCCTTTCTGTTGCTTCATCGTGTCGTTTTTGTACAGTAACTAATCTATCTGCTTGTATATTGTTTTGGAGTATTTTTAATCTGAATTTAGTACTGTAAATTCTGGGGATGATTTTGGACTCGTCGATTCGATCGGAATTTTGATTTCGTGACTTTTCCGGGTAAATTAGAAAGTATCGAATTGTTCGAACGAGTGTCATTTGCTCACTTTTCACGGGGTTTAAATCCTTCGGAGATACGTGCAAGTTTTGTGGTGGACCCTCTAGAAGACAACAAAGCTTAACTCGATTATATGACCGTCTTGAACTGCCCTTTGAACCTTAGGGTTTGGGGCAGTACGGCGTGCCACATGTGAGGCGTTGGCTTGACCCTTCTACGGCTGGACCGCTACTACTGTGTCACACTACGGGTTTTTTGAACTCCGCTCAAGTGTTGAGCTTTAGCGAATCTTGGGTATTTGATCGTTCGTTCGAAAACTTTAATACCGTGTATTTATCTGGAATGTGATGCAATATGTGGAATTCATATAGTTGGACATGAAATACGAAGTATGTGATATTTCGCATTTACGATGTCTAAAGAGAATGTGGATTCCAAATATTGCAGTTTTACACTTTCTTTTCTGTGACCGTAAGTGTAGTATGTCGATATCGCCGGTTTCGTTGCTATACATCAACGACAATTGGGGTACGCATACTTACTTACGTTGATGATATATGATATTATGTGTTGCTGAGATATGATGTGCAGGATGGTCGCAATTGAATAACCGGGGGGGTTTTATGTGAGATGAGAGTTTTATATTTTCATTCATGTAAATTTAAATGTAATGTAATATTCTTTTATTTGGGGCACTTCTGGGTTGAGGTCGATGCCACCAGTGTTATATATTATTAACTTTTCCGCATTAGGATGGACCCAAGGAGGGGAGCACAGATGACCGGGTTCTGGGGTTCAGTGGAAGGCCATCTCGAGGAGTCGAGACCGGGTCTCCTAAACTCCAGAATTGGTAGGGTCGCTTGCCGCTCTCGTAGGGGTCCAGGGTGTGGGCTTGGCTATTCATCGCGACTGTGGAAGCCGTATTTTCTATTGTTGGCTAAATACTAAATACGGACGTCCTAGTATATCCCATATTATATCTATGTTTCTGCTGCGATATCTGTGATGTGATCATTAGATATGTTCTGTGATGGATACAGTATATAGTATATATGATATATTATATAGGCGTTACTTATGTTTTACACCCGCGCTAGCCCTGCCCTGCTCTGCCGTTAGTTACCTAATCTAACGGTGCACGAGGGGACATCGAGGCGAATGCGGATGGCATAAGTGTACGTCGTATTTATCTGTGATGTTTAGGTGAGTTAAATGATGGGACTTCATTAATGTGATTAATGAAAGAAAAGAAACCTAAAAGATGTTGTAGAATCAAATTTTAATAAAAAGGATAGCTACAGTTTTGCTTTGCATAGCGGTATATATGATATACCCTGCACCTTATTCAATGAGGAAAGAGCTGAGATCCCTTCACAGGGAGTGACCTCTTTAGCAAAACTGGCAGATGCTGTAAAAACTCGGTTTGGTTTTTTATTGCTTTTGGAGTTTTGCTTTGCACAGTGATGTATATGATATATCTGCACCTTATTCCATAAGGAAAGAGCCGAGATCCCTTCACCGGGAGTGACCTCTTTAGCAAAACTAATAAAAGCCTCAAAATCACTCCATTTCAAAATTCACATGATTCTACGACGATATCAAGTTCATTACTCAATAGGTTTTCAGAAATACCTGTCGTAGCCCTCCGTCATTTCAGATAAGAACTGTTTAGTATTCGTGTTGCGTTTGTTGGCCTTTGTCAAGGCGTAGTGTACGGTAGCTAAATGGTGCTTATCTGCTTATGCATATGATGCAGATTGTTTTGGGGTAGTCGTACGACCTTGTTGGCCGTTGTCAAGGGTCGTGCGGGTGGGTTTGATTCAATCAAGAAATGACGGGTTGAACTTGACTAACATCCTATGATTTGTTGGCCTTTGTCAAGGTCATAGGGGTTAGGGGCAAAATATTATCGGGAATTTCAAGTGTTGAAATTTGCAATGAGATTGCATACCTTCTATGAGATAGTTGGATCCCGATACCCACAGCGAGTAATTGTTACTCCCGGGAGAGTTTTACATAGGACAATTAGCCGATCAAGTAGGTGTCTAGAAAGGTGTCAACGGGGTTACACCTCTGGGGAAACGAGGTTTACTTTAATTAGGTCCGTGCGAAAGCACGGGAAACCTCCCTCAAAGTATCGACACTGGCATGGCTGAAAGATTGGCGAAGTTGTAGGGTGTAATTAATCCCGACTAGTCTTTCCTTTTAAGGTTTGAAGGAAGATTTGATAAAAACAGTGGGAGCCATCCTGATTAGATAAGATAATAACCAATCTGATCTTGCAAGAGCATACGCTAAAGTGTTTTCTTCTCTCTCTCTCTCCAGGTAGCGACCATGTTATGCCTTAATCTAGATAATAATATGGATGTATTGACTGAACCCGCATGTTATACTGTGCTGGGGAACGTTGGTTCCGTTCTATCTTATAAGAGTTATAGGATTGAACAGGACATATGGGAATACCAGGATTCCCATGCCGCCCGAATGAAGAAAGTACATGATAATGCATTTTCTTCGGGTGTGTTCGTTACAGAAAACTGTTTCTCCATTTGCCCTACGTCCTGGGTATTAGATACCGGGTCAGGATCCCATATATGTAATCAGTTACATGGGCTTAAGAAAGGTATAGAACTTGGAGAAGGTGATAAAGACATAAGGGTTGGAAATGGTGCAATTGTTGCAGCTAAGACTGTCGGAGAATATCACCTTGCATTACCAACTGGTAATACATTGGTTCTGAACGAATGCTATTACATGCCGAACCTGATATGCAACATTATATCGGTTTTTTTGTTGAGTAAAGAAGGATATAATTTTGTATTACAGGATAATGTTATGAACATTTTCCGTAACCAAAAGTTGGTTGGATCAGGCACGTTGTGCAATGGCATTTATGTTCTAAATCAATCAACAGTTCTGAGTATAACAAACACACACAAGAGGAAGAGTTCAGAACTGAACGAATCCTTCTTGTGGCATTGTAGACTGGGTCACATCAATGCGACATGACTAGCTAAGTTGCTTAAGGATGGATATTTGAATCCGTTTGAATTTTCATCTTATGACACTTTCCAGTCATGTCTCAAAGGCAAGATGACCAAAACTCCGTTTACGGGACACGGAGAAAGAGTTACGGAACTCTTGGGACTGGTGCATAGTGATGTATGCGGTCCAATGTCTACACATGCTAGGAATGGTTCTGCATACTTCATTACATTCCCTGACAATCTCTCTAGATTCGGATATGTGTTCCTGATGAGACACAAGTCTAAAGCTTTTGAAAAATTTAGAGAATATAAACAAGAAGTCGAGAACCAAACCGGAAAAAGTATTAAAATCCTACGATCTGATCGAGGAGGTGAATACTTGAGCAATGAATTCCTGGACATCCTAAAAGAGAATGGGATTCTCTCTCAGCTGGCTCCTCCATATACACCACAACACAATGGTGTATCTGAACGGAGGAACCGCACCCTATTAGATATGGTGCGCTCTATGATGAGCACAGCTGAGTTACCTATTTCCTTCTGGGGGTATGCGCTGGAAACTGCGGCATAACTATTGAATCAAGTTCCATCTAAATCTGTACCTACCACACCATATGAGATATGGAGTGGGAAGAGACCATGTCTTAAACGTGTTAAGAGATGGGGTTGTCCGGCCTATGTTAAAACGCAAAATCCGGACAAACTCAAGGCACGGTCAGTTCTATGCAAGTTTGTGGGATATCCCAAACATTCACATGGATATCTTTTCTACCATACTGAGGAACAAAAAGTGTTTGTTTCTCGACATGCCACCTTTTTAGAAAAGGAATTTCTTACAAAAGAAATTAGTGGTGACCAGGTAGAACTGGAAGAAATTCCGGCTACACAAACTCAAACTGAAGATTTAGTGGAACCAGAGGATTCAGTAGCTCCCAACAAACCTCAGCCTCTCCGCCGATCTAGTAGGGTTCCTCGCCAACCTGAGAGATACTACGGTTTTTCTCATGGACGGTGGGAGCAAGGATTGCATCATGGAGGATAATGACCCAACTAGCTTCGAGCAGGCCATCACGAGTGGGGACTCGGTGAAATGGCTGGATGCAATGCGGTCCGAGATGGAATCCATGTACACCAACAAAGTATGGACTTTGGAGAATGCTCCTGAAGGGGTAAAACCCATTGAGAGCAAGTGGATCTTCAAGAAAAAACTTGGTGTAGATGGGAAAGTGGAGACTTTCAAAGCTGGACTTGTAGCAAAGGGTTTCCGTCAAAGACCAGGTGTGGACTATGACTAGACCTTTTCTCCAGTGGCTATGCTTAAATCCATCCGGATCATGCTTGCCATCGCTACATATCATGATTATGAAATCTGGCAAATGGATGTTAAGACCGCCTTTCTAAACGGTGATTTAGAAGAGTGCGTGTACATGACTCAGCCAGAGGGCTTCATAGATAGTGGGAGCAGCGGGAAGGTGTGCAAGCTGCTTAAATCCATTTATGGATTAAAGCAAGCATCGCGGAGCTGGAACATTTGCTTTGACGTCGTTATCAAAGAGTTTGATTTCGTCAAAAACGTAGATGAACCTTGTATCTACAAGAAGGTGGCAGAGAGTAAGGTTGTCTTCCTCGTATTGTACGTGGACGACATACTCTTGATAGGAAATGACATTCCTATGCTGCAATCGGTCAAGCTCTTCTTATCACAAAGATTCTCAATGAAAGATCTTGGTGATGCCTCCTGCATATTGGGAATAAGGATCTATAGAGATAGATCCAAACGGATATTGGGATTTTCCTAATCCAGGTACATTGACACCATACTAAAAAGGTTTAGTATGGAAGAATCCAAGCGTGGGAACTTACCCATGATCTCTGGAGTCACTCTCTCCAAAAAGATGTCTCCCAAGACTGATTTGGAGAGAGCTCGCATGCAAGGGATACCCTATGCTTCGGCTGTAGGCTCTATCATGTACGCGATGCTATGTACCAGACCCGATGTAGCATACTCACTAAGTGTAGTGAGCAGGTATCAAGCTGATCCTGGAGAGAGTCACTGGACAGCTGTGAAGAGCATTCTCAAGTACTTGCGAAGGACTAAAGAGATGCTCTTGGTGTATGGTAACGGAGAACTCCAAGTGGAGTCCTTTACCGATTCGAGCTTCCAGAGTGATAAGGACGACTCTAAGTCGCAGTCGGGATTTGTCTTTACCCTTTACGGAGGGGCGGTTAGCTGGAAGAGTTCCAAGCAGGAAACCGTGGCAGAATCGATGATGGAGGCTGAATACATCGCTGCCAATGATGCTGTCAAAGAGGCTATCTGGATCAAGAAATTCATTACTGAACTTGGAGTGGTTCCATCCATTGAGCATCCAATACCTTTTTATTGTGATAACAATGGAGCGGTGGCTTTAGCCAAGGAACCCAGGTCCCATCAGCGATCCAGACATATTCTGAGGCGGTATCACCTGATCCGGGAGATAACTGATTGCCGGGAGATCGAGGTCAGGAGAGTTCACACGAAGAATAACACAGTGGATCCACTCACGAAGGCCATTCCCCAGACACAGTTTGAGAGACTCTTCGGGATGTTCGGTATGCGATACTACAGCAGCTGGCCCTAGTGCAAGTGGGAGATTGTTAGTTGTATGTATGCCCTAGAGGCCAGTATTGTACAGATGATGTACATTATATTGGATGCTTAGACATATATAAAGATGACTTTCTTGCTCGATATGATAGTATGCTATCTGGTTGCTTTTTATCTTAACATGTATACTAGTCTCTTTATACTGTCTTATAGTTACAAGTTGGTAAAGCCCTTAGGATGTGTACTTGACTACCTGGACTATGATGCGGATCATACTAGTGGGGACATGGTAGTCCATAAGTACATCCTTCAAGGTCCCTAGTCGTGGGTGTATCGAGAGGGGACATCGATATACCAGTGTATACTAGCATATACGCTTCTCGACCCATGAGATGGGCGATGAATGATCCCATATCCATTGGTGTTTGACATCAGAGATGGTATACGGGTGCTCAGTGGAGACTGGGTGTTAGTGTATATGCCCTAGAGGCCATTACTGTATCATACTAGTTTGTATATTACTTAATGGAAGCTTGGGATATTCACCTTGTATATACAATCTTGCTCAAAATAGTAGTATGCTACTTGGTTTATTTCTACTTCAATGTGTACATGTGTTTACTTTTGTATATCGCCTATACACATTAGTGGAGCCCTTAGGATCTTTGCTTGATTACCAGCGATGTGATGGCCGTCACACTAGTGGGGCTGGGTAATCTATAAGCACATCCTTATGCAGGTCCCTGGTCGCAGGACTATCGAGACAGGGCATCGATACTCCGGAGTAGACCAGCGCATGCGCTTCTCATCCCAGTGTGGGAGACGGTCTGTCCCACAGCCGTCAGTACGTCGTACTTGAGATAGTATGCGGGTGCCCGTTAGGTTACGGGTACACTGGACAGGACTCGTCGGGAACTGACCAGTTGGTATTATACCTATCGTCAGTTATCAGTTCCCAGGTGACATGAGTACAGCTTAGTCCGCTGACTTGACACTGTCACTTCGCCTCGGGTGTGTTCCCACTGTACTTTGATCACTACCCTACCACGGCTCAAAGGAGTCGTGCAAACAGGTGGTGGTTGGGTGCAGTCCCGAAGCACTTGGAGGCAGTGACGGTTAGACAGGATTCGTCTCTCCCGGTATTGGGGGTTGACATCGCGCTGTGTCTAGGAGAGCCATTACACGAGTAGTCCCTGGCCAGGGCAAACGAGATATACTGGTAGGTTTCCAGTGTTATCTCAGGGTGTTTTGGGCTTCGCTCCGGCACGACTTGTACCGCTATTGGGGGACTGACGTTTACCGCCCCCTAGGCCCGCCATGCGATGTATCAGACGAACAGACCGGACTGTACGGAGAATGTCACACTCAGGCTCAGTAGGAGTTCAGATGGGTTTCGCCTCGTCGGTCTTCTTGTCGGCATTACCTGGGGACCGTTACGCACAGCTAGTGCCGCTTGCGGTCTGTGGTTAAACCCACTGCCAGCGTAGTGTCGAGTCTTTAGAGTCCCACACAAAAAGCTTTTCGCCTTTAGGCAAAAGAGTAGAGGTCGCATGGTATTGCGACAGGTCGCATGGTTTTGCGACAGGGTTCGGTCACATCCGTGCACTTGTGCACGTACAGTGTCCGGACAGTTTACACTAGCGGGCTTTGGTTTAAGCCAGATCCTAGTGTACCTTATGGGATTGGATTTATCCAGTTTGCATTCGTGTTCCTCGGAACGCGGATGCGGGTGTGTATGCACAGTTGACAGGGAGGCACAGACAGCGGATTCTCATTAGGGTTGTTGACAGTTGACCGTTGACTTTTTGACTTTTTGCTCAACCCTAATGAGAATATGATATGTGATTAACTATTATATTAATTAAGTATTATGGTGACTTGGTTGTTGACTTTTGTTGACTTTGTTGACTTGTTGACTTGTTGACTTTGTTGACCGGTTGACTAGGCTTGACTAGTTGACCATCATGATAACCATGGTTATCATTTCATGCCAAAGACTTTTACTTGCTTGTTCATTTGAGTAAAATGAGTGCATGACATGATAAGGTTATGGTTGCTTCAACCATCACACATAAGACTTTTTTGATATGATTAGTTATCATTGCTTTGGATTATGAGAGGGTGAGAGACAAAAGAGTTGCTCATTCTTTCTTGCTCATTCTCTCTCTTGTTCTTGAGCTCTCACCCTCATCCTCTTGCTCCCTCTCTTGACTCTATGGTTCATATCTCTCATGAGTTGAGAATCAAGAACCATAGATAAAATCCCATTCTATTTCTTCTCTACTCATTCTAGTTCACTAGGTTTAGCAAACCAAGTGAACTAGTTTCTTCAAAGAACGAAGAAGGAGCTAAAGGTTGGAGCTTTCAAGTGGATCTATCTTCGGCGTACGGAGACGACGAGAAGGAGCCATCGGACCACCACCGGAGCTTGAAGAGAAGGAGTTCAAGACAAGCTAGGTATAACCCCCTAACCGAGTAGCTAGAAACTCTTAGTTAAGATGTTAGATAGAAGTTTAACCAAGATCCGGGTTATAGGTCCATGTTACCACCTCCGTAAAAATTGTTATTTACCAAATTCCGCATTCCCGAAAGTACCGGGAGAGGTAGCATGGACTTACAGTGGTATCAGAGCCTAATTAAACTCTATCTAACATGTTAGCAAGTAACTAGAAGATCGATCAACGAAAAAGTCCCGAAACGAACCCCGGAATTTTAAACTTTCTGTCGATTTTAAAAGTGCTGGAAAACTTTTTTGAAAAACACCAAAAATCGACTCAGGCTTTTTTAAAGATACTGCAAAAATTTGGGCCGCTGAAACGATCAAAGCGCCGCGCTTCCGCGGCGGGAGCACGCTCCTGCCGCGGAAGGGCGGCCGAGTTGACTCGTTCAACGGTTTTCTTTTCTGCAGTTTGGTCATTGGGGTATTTTGGGATTTTTAGAATATATATTTTCAACCCAGATTTTCCAGAACGAAAATTTTATTTTGGGGTCCCGAAAATCCGTATTTTTGATCGAACTTCTAAAAGACTTGAGCTAACGGGTTTTCTGTAATGTGATATTTGTATTGAACGTCTACTAATCGCTATATGTCGATTAGTGGGGGTTATACAAATCTGTGATCTGTATTGTGCTGGAATGTGTATATAAATATGTTGGATTGTCGCGGGTGAATAGCCGGGGGTTGTGAGACGAGAGTTTTCTTTTCTTGCAATTCATGTAAATTTGTAAACTGATGTAATAATTATTTGTATGGCCGCACAACCGGGTCGGGGTTGTAGCCGTCATTGTATAATTTCTTTTTACTGTTTTTGCTCCTAGGATAGACCCATGGAGGGGGTGCACAAACTACCGGGTATGCCGAAGTGTCGAGTGGCCTACTCATGGAGATGAGGGAGGTTACTACGCTTCGGGTACTTGGCGGGTAGTTTGCCGCACCCGTAGGGGTCTTGGGTGGGGTATTGGCTATTCACCGCGACCGTGTAATCTGTTTTTGTTACAGGCTCGTACAAATTACAGATTCCTAGTATATCCAATGTATTTATCTGTGATCTGAAATGTTTATCATTGCAGTATATCTATATATGATATTATTTAGGCGTTGCTTATGTTTTACAGACGCGCTAGCCCAGCCCCCGCTCTGTCGTTAGTTAAGTAACCTAACGGGTAATGACGGGGCCCAGTGGCGAATGCGAATGGCATAAGCGTACGTCATATTTTGGTTGTTTTCTGCAATGGTAAGATTAAATGATGGGACGCATTAAAAGAACTAATGCAAGAATATCACGCATTAAAAGAACTAATGCAAGATAATAAACCAAGTTAAAGTCGTTGGAACACTTTCGAAAAACCACTCGGTTCTTTTCAAAACAAACTTTTAAAATGCGGAGTTTGAGCCACTCCATTTAAAAGCTATCTCGTTCCATCGACTAAATCAAGTTCACTACGTTCACGGTTTCGCCAAAACCATTCGTAGCCCTCCGTCGTTTCATATAAATATTCAACAGTATTCAAGCTGTGTTTGTTGGCCTTAGTCAAGGCACAGTGATTGGTAGCTGGTGGATACTCATATGTTGCATAGATAGATGCGTTGGTTTGGGACAGTCGTATTACTTTGTTGGCCATAGTCAAGGGTATATACGGATGGATTCAAATTAACCTGGACAACGACGGGTAGAACTTGACATGTGACTTATGATTTGTTGGCCCTAGTCAAGGTCATAAGAGCATGGGGCAAAAATCCACATCGGGGGTTTCAAAAGAACTGAAACTTGCTAGATTTGCATACCATTTGGAGTGTGGTGATTCTGGTAGGATTCCTTCAGTTTCGTCACGCGATGATATTTGGATCCCGATCCTACTGTGAGTATATGCTACTCCTCGGGAAATTTCTCGCTAAACGATCAATGCTATAAACCTAGTAGGTGCCTAGAAAGGTGTTTGCGGGGCTACGCCCCCAGGGAAAAGAGGTTCTCTAATTAAGGAACTTCGCGAAAGCGTTGGAAAACCTCCCTCGAAGTACCGACACCAGCCTGGCCGAACGGTTAAGCAAGTATTGTACGGTGGGATTGATCCTGACTAATTCTTCCTTTATGGTTTGAGGAGGAATTCGAGAAACAGTGGGAGCCATCCTGTTTAGACAAATTAAAAACCACTCTAAACTTGCAAGAGCATCATGCTGAGTGTCTTCTTCTATCTCTCTTAATTGCAGCGACCCTGTGACCGCACCTAGGTTACATCTAGATAAAAATATGACTGAACCTGACTGTTATGACTGGCAAAGGTCTGTCCAGATGTCCATTGCCCATGACAAGCTGGGACACCTCTTAACTAATCAAATCCCTGCTGTCTCAGGTCCAGTTTCCCCTGTCACGGATGTTCACATCCGCAGGACATCGAAAAAGGAATGTGCGAAAGCCAAGTGCCTCGTGTTAGCCTCAGTTAATGGTGCAAACCAGAGGCAGCACGAGAAGATGGACTCAGTTTCTATCTTCCTCCATAACAAAGTTTTATATGGAGAGCAATCTCGTATCGCAAGATATGAGACCTCGAACGAATTGCTTCAAGCGAGGTTGGCTGTCGGGTCATCTGTAGGGGGCAACGTCCTTACAGAAACCAGCTATTTTAAGCTCACGGACCTGGAGACCACGTTGGAGAATGGGTCAAGTACTGACCTAATTCTACAGTCCCTGCCCTCCGCTTATACCCTGAAAGAAACCAGGGAAGGAGAAGGAAAAGGAAGGGCAAAAGTTTCGGGACTGGATATGATTAAAGAGGGATGTTCCTATTATAACGGGAATGAACTATGGCAGAGAGATTGCAGGGCTTGTATAGCCAGTAGCCAGAATTCGAAGCATGTTGTGGCTTCGGCTTCGAGTGTGTTTGTAATTGAGAACTGTTTGTCAGTTAACCCTACTTCCTGGGTATTGGATACCGGATCAGGATCTCATATCTGTAATTCATTACAGGGTCTGAGAAACCGTAGGGTTATCAGGAAAGGTGATATGACTCTCAGGGTTGCTAACGGAATGAGCATGGATGCTGTATCCGTAGGGGAATATCACCTAGGACTGACAACTGGGCAGATATTGATTCTGCGTGACTGTTTGTATGTACCAGGTGCGACTTGCAATATCATATCTGTATCCTTACTTTCTAAGGAAGGATATGATTTTGCTTTTGTAAGCGATGTAGTAAACATCCACCTAAATCAAGCATTGATTGGGTCAGGTACATTAAATAACGGTATATACGTATTGAATCAAGCTCAGATATTCAGTGTCCAGAACACACTTAAAAGAAAGTCTCCAGAATTAAATCATGCTTTCTTATGGCATTGTAGACTGGGTCACATCAATGAGACACGGTTGACTAAGTTACATAAAGAAGGATACTTGGATCCGTTCGAGTACCAGTCTTATGCCACTTGTGAATCTTGTCTCATGGGAAAGATGACAAAGACTCCGTTCACTGGACACGGAGTAAGAGCGAGCGAGCTCTTGGGACTTATACACAGTGACGTGTGTGGTCCAATGTCTACACATGCGCGAAGCGGTTATTCATACTTCATTACTTTCACAGATGATTTCTCTAGGTATGGACATGTCTTCTTAATGAAGCACAAATCCGAGGCCTTTGAGAAATTTCGAGAATATAAGAATGAAGTAGAAAAACAAACAGGCAAAAGTATCAAGATCCTAAGATCGGATCGAGGTGGTGAATACTTGAGTGCCGAGTTTCTGGACGACTTAAAAGAGAATGGAATTCTCTCTCAGTGTACTCCTCCATACACACCACAACACAATGGTGTATCGGAAAGAAGGAATCGAACCCTATTAGATATGGTTCGTTCCATGATGAGTAAGGCTGAGTTACCGCGATCTTTCTGGGGTTATGCACTGGAAACAGCTGCACATCTCTTGAACCAAGTTCCTACTAAGACAGTGCCTACCACACCATATCAGATATGGAGTGGGAAGAAACCCTGTCTTAAATCCTTTAAGACATGGGGGTGTCCGACTTTTGTAAAAAAGCAGCATGCGGACAAGCTCGAGGCACGCTCAGTACAGTGCAAGTTTGTGGGATACCCAAAGAACTCCAAAGGGTATCTTTTCTATTACGCAGAGGAGCAAAAAGTCCTTGTTTCTCGTCATGCCCGCTTCTTGGAAACTGAGTTTTTAGAAAGTCAGATAAGTGGGAGCGCAATAGAACTGGAAGAAATTCCAGAACCACAAGCTGTTACTGAAACCTTAGTAGAACCAGAAGGTTCAGGGGAACCGGACATTCCTACGCCGCTCCGCAGGAGTAGTAGGCAGTCTCATCAACCCGAGAGATACTACGGTTTTCTCATAGACGGGGATAGAGAGGATTGCATCATAGATTATGATGAGCCTACTAGCTTCCAGCAAGCCATTCAGAGCGGTGACTCGGTAAAATGGCTGGATGCAATGCGGACCGAGATGGAGTCCATGTACACCAACAAAGTTTGGACTTTGGACTTTGCTCCAGAAGGGGTAAAACCTGTAGGCTGCAAATGGATCTTCAGAAAGAAGATTGGTGTAGATGGGCAGGTTGAAACGTATAAAGCTAGGCTCGTTGCAAAGGGTTTTCGTCAAAGACCTGGTTTGGACTATGACGAGACCTTTTCTCCGGTAGCCATGCTTAAATCCATTCGGATCCTTCTTGCCATTGCTGCCTTCCACGATTATGAAATCTGGCAGATGGACGTAAAGACGGCTTTCCTAAATGGAAATTTGGAAGAGTGCGTCTATATGGATCAGCCAGAGGGATTCATTCAGAGTGGGAGCAGCGGTAAAGTGTGCAAGTTGCTCAAGTCCATCTATGGACTTAAGCAGGCATCGCGGAGTTGGAACATCTGCTTTGATGATACTGTCAAAGAATTCGACTTTGTCAAAAACCCAGATGAACCATGCATTTACAGTAAGATTGTAGGGAGAAATGTGGTATTCCTCGTCTTGTACGTCGATGACATTCTCCTAATAGGAAATGATATTCCTATGCTACAGTCAGTCAAAGGATTCTTGTCACAGAGGTTCTCCATGAAGGACCTGGGCGATGCCAACTACATTCTGGGGATCCAGATCTATCGTGATAGATCTAAGAGGATGTTGGGACTTTCACAGTCAAGGTACATTGACACCATACTAAAACGATTCAGTATGGAAGATTCCAAGCGCGGTAATCTACCGGCTTGTCACGGAATCACCCTCTCCAAAGAGATGTCTCCCAAGACTGATTTGGAAAGGGCTCGCATGTCATCAATACCCTACGCATCTGCGGTAGGCTCTATTATGTATGCGATGTTATGTACCAGACCAGATGTAGCATACGCATTGAGCGTTGTAAGCCGGTATTAGTCGGACCCAGGGGAGAAACACTGGATAGCAGTAAAGAACATTCTCAAGTACCTGAGAAGGACTAAGGAGATGTTCTTGGTGTATGGCGGAAAAGACCTCCAGATTGAGGCCTTTGCTGACTCCATCTTCCAGAGTGACAAGGATGACTCCAAGTCCATGTCGGGTTATGTCTTTACCCTCAATGGAGGGGCGGTTTGCTGGAAGAGTTCCAAGCAGGAAACCGTTGCTGACTCAACCATGGAAGCGGAGTACATAGCTGCTTGCGATGCCTCAAAAGAAGCTGTCTGGATGAAGAAGTTCCTCACGGAACTTCAGGTGGTTCCTACCAGTGTTGATCCAATACCGCTGTATTGTGACAACAATGGCGCTATAGCTTTAGCGAAGGAACCCAGGTCCCATCAGAAGTCCAGGCACATTCTGAGGCGGTTCCACCTGATCAGGGAGATCATTGATCGCCAGGAGATCGAGGTAAAGAGAGTAAAATCAGAAGATAACACTGCAGATCCATTCACCAAGGCCCTGCCCCAGACTCAGTTCGAGCGGCTGATCGAGATGATAGGTCTTCGATACGCCAGTACATGGCCATAGTGCAAGTGGGAGATTGTTAGTGTATATGCCCTAGAGGCCATTACTGTATCATACTAGTTTGTATATTACTTAATGGAAGCTTGGGATATTCACCTTGTATATACAATCTTGCTCAAAATAGTAGTATGCTACTTGGTTTATTTCTACTTCAATGTGTACATGTGTTTACTTTTGTATATCGCCTATACACATTAGTGGAGCCCTTAGGATCTTTGCTTGATTACCAGCGATGTGATGGCCGTCACACTAGTGGGGCTGGGTAATCTATAAGCACATCCTTATGCAGGTCCCTGGTCGCAGGACTATCGAGACAGGGCATCGATACTCCGGAGTAGACCAGCGCATGCGCTTCTCATCCCAGTGTGGGAGACGGTCTGTCCCACAGCCGTCAGTACGTCGTACTTGAGATAGTATGCGGGTGCCCGTTAGGTTACGGGTACACTGGACAGGACTCGTCGGGAACTGACCAGTTGGTATTATACCTATCGTCAGTTATCAGTTCCCAGGTGACATGAGTACAGCTTAGTCCGCTGACTTGACACTGTCACTTCGCCTCGGGTGTGTTCCCACTGTACTTTGATCACTACCCTACCACGGCTCAAAGGAGTCGTGCAAACAGGTGGTGGTTGGGTGCAGTCCCGAAGCACTTGGAGGCAGTGACGGTTAGACAGGATTCGTCTCTCCCGGTATTGGGGGTTGACATCGCGCTGTGTCTAGGAGAGCCATTACACGAGTAGTCCCTGGCCAGGGCAAACGAGATATACTGGTAGGTTTCCAGTGTTGTCTCAGGGTGTTTTGGGCTTCGCTCCGGCACGACTTGTACCGCTATTGGGGGACTGACGTTTACCGCCCCCTAGGCCCGCCATGCGATGTATCAGACGAACAGACCGGACTGTACGGAGAATGTCACACTCAGGCTCAGTAGGAGTTCAGATGGGTTTCGCCTCGTCGGTCTTCTTGTCGGCATTACCTGGGGACCGTTACGCACAGCTAGTGCCGCTTGCGGTCTGTGGTTAAACCCACTGCCAGCGTAGTGTCGAGTCTTTAGAGTCCCACACAAAAAGCTTTTCGCCTTTAGGCAAAAGAGTAGAGGTCGCATGGTATTGCGACAGGTCGCATGGTTTTACGACAGGGTTCGGTCACATCCGTGCACTTGTGCACGTACAGTGTCCGGACAGTTTACACTAGCGGGCTTTGGTTTAAGCCAGATCCTAGTGTACCTTATGGGATTGGATTTATCCAGTTTGCATTCGTGTTCCTCGGAACGCGGATGCGGGTGTGTATGCACAGTTGACAGGGAGGCACAGACAGCGGATTCTCATTAGGGTTGTTGACAGTTGACCGTTGACTTTTTGACTTTTTGCTCAACCCTAATGAGAATATGATATGTGATTAACTATTATATTAATTAAGTATTATGGTGACTTGGTTGTTGACTTTTGTTGACTTTGTTGACTTGTTGACTTTTGTTGACTTGTTGACTTTGTTGACCGGTTGACTAGGCTTGACTAGTTGACCATCATGATAACCATGGTTATCATTTCATGCCAAAGACTTTTACTTGCTTGTTCATTTGAGTAAAATGAGTGCATGACATGATAAGGTTATGGTTGCTTCAACCATCACACATAAGACTTTTTTGATATGATTAGTTATCATTGCTTTGGATTATGAGAGGGTGAGAGACAAAAGAGTTGCTCATTCTTTCTTGCTCATTCTCTCTCTTGTTCTTGAGCTCTCACCCTCATCCTCTTGCTCCCTCTCTTGACTCTATGGTTCATATCTCTCATGAGTTGAGAATCAAGAACCATAGATAAAATCCCATTCTATTTCTTCTCTACTCATTCTAGTTCACTAGGTTTAGCAAACCAAGTGAACTAGTTTCTTCAAAGAACGAAGAAGGAGCTAAAGGTTGGAGCTTTCAAGTGGATCTATCTTCGGCGTACGGAGACGACGAGAAGGAGCCATCGGACCACCACCGGAGCTTGAAGAGAAGGAGTTCAAGACAAGCTAGGTATAACCCCCTAACCGAGTAGCTAGAAACTCTTAGTTAGGATGTTATATAGAAGTTTAACCAAGATCCGGGTTATAGGTCCATGTTACCACCTCCGTAAAAATTGTTAATTACCAAATTCCGCATTCCCGAAAGTACCGGGAGAGGTAGCATGGACTTACACTGGGTACACTGGACGGACTCGCCGAGAACTCCCAGATGGTATTATACCACACGTCAGATGGCAGTTCTCGGGTGACACTTGTGCAGGTTAGTCTGTAGACCCGAGATCGTCATAGAGTCTTGTGTGATTCCCACTGTGCTTTGATTTCCACCTTACCACATCCATGAGGGCGTGCAAAACGGTGGTTTTTGGGTACAGTCCCGAGTCACATGGAGGCAATGAGCGAAAGGAGGGGTTTCGTCTCTCCCGGTATTGGGGGTTGATGTTGCGCTGTGCTCGATTGGCCCTAACAGGGAAGTCCCTGGCCAGGGCTGATTAGAGATTTACTAGTAAATGTTACCAGTAGTTTCTCGACCCGTTATGAGCCTCACATCGGCAAGACTTATCGGTTATTGGGGTCTGACGTTTACCACCCCTAGACTTGATATGCGACATATCAGACGAGGAGACCGGACTGTACATGAAGTGTTGCCGGTTGGCTCGACGGGAGTTGTAGCAGGTTCGCTTGTTCTCTTCTGATCGCTCAATACCCGGGTGGCCGTTACGTTTAGCTGACCGCTTGCGGCTTGCGGGTGCTTGATATGATCATCACCCACTGCCGGCGTATTGACGAGTCTTAGAGTCCCACAATGGAGTTACATTGTCCAGGCGAAACGTTGTGGAGCGCGTATGCGATATGCACATAGACCCGATTAAAATGCGTGTATAGGATACCGTATATTGATCGGGCGGCTTGCTTTTGGTTAGGGTCGTATGTGATATGGCCGGATTGATAAATCAAGTTTTTGATTTATCATTTAACCATTAGATTCTCACTAGAAATCTTTTCTTGTATCTTTGGATGTATGGATGCATGTATGCATTCCTTATTGATTCATGTACATATGGATGTGCATGCACACATACATACATGCATCATCTATCATGGTTGTTTATACATAGAAAATGGTGGATATATAAGACTCACACCATGGTTTATATTATGGATATTTATTTCTATTTTTGCTAAAACAAAAGAAAAGAGATAAGATTGAATCATGGTCAAAAGTTTCTACACTCTTCTTTTGACCTAACCATTAGCACCTACCTTTTGACCATGGTTTAATCTTTCTCTTGTGTTTTAACTAAAGTAAAATTAAATATCCATAAAGAGATAACCATGGTTTGAGATGAAGAAAGAAAAATATATATACTTGTCTTTTTCTTTTTATCAATGTGAGTTATTCTTCTCTTCTTCTAAAAATAGCCATCATCTTCTTCAACCTTGATCTCTTGCTCTCTAGAATTTTCAAGTGAGCAAATTATTCATCAAGATAGGATTTTAAAGTGAGAAAAGCCACCACAACATCATTCTACACAAGTCTTGCCCACTTGTTTAGAGTGTTAGCTTCGATTTTCATTCTTGATCTTGCGAAGTTGCTAGCTTGGACAAAGCGAACTCCGGGTGGATCATCGGTGACCTAGAGGAGTTCAAGCGGAGCTTTTCCAAACCCCAAGTAGCCAAGGAGTCTAGCGTAAGGAGCTACAAAGGTTGTACTCTCCAAACCCTAGCTTTTCTTTCATGAGATGATTTGCAAGTTTTAGAAACCCTAATTTTCTAGGAATGATTCTATGTTTGTTAACTTAGCACCCTAAAAATTCAATCTTTGGTACATGTGATGCTTCCAAACCCTTCATGAGGTGCTAGGCAAACCCAACAATACGGATACAGGTATGTATATACAGGTGAGGGGTATTTTCGTAATCCGTTACGAGAATACTTTAGAAGATGCATTTCTTTTTGGATTAATCATTTTGGTTTAAATGATTATTAGTTTTGGAAAGGTTGACTCATTCTTTGTGACTCATTAATTCTAGAATGATTCACTAATGACTCATGTAATGAGTCATCTAGTGAGTCATTAGAGAATAAATGATGTTTGTTTTGGGTAGGATATTATGAAGGGTTTGTGGGGATATTTTGTAAAGATATTTTCCTTGATATTTCATCACAAAACCTCATATATATCACCACTCATTATTTGGACAGCCATGGGCAAGTTTCATGCTTGGTTTTTTTGCTCACTTGATTCATTTCTTAAGCTCACCATTTCCAACTCTTTGCATCTTCTTCAACCTCCATCCTAACCCTCTCATGTGATGAGAACCCTAGGGTGTTTGAGAGAAAGTATTCTACTCATTCTCTAATTCATCTTGGTCATCTCTTTTAGCAGACTTGATGACCGAGTTGCCTCGGTATAGAGGCGGGAGCCCGTTTAAATATTCGTTGACGTGGTGCCACCTCGATGAGGAGACGAGAGATCGGATTTGCCGCGAAGAGCGTGGGATGATGGCTAAAACCGAAAGACACGGATCGATCGGTATAGCCTTTCTAACTCTTTACAGTTTGTTAGTTTAGCGTTAATGGCAAGATCCGAGTTATAGTATGCGATAGCGCCAGTTATAAAAGATTTTGTTCCGTGTTTGGCGTCAGAATGACGGCCGGGGCGCTGCCGTAGACTTACGGCTTATGCCATCTGCATTCTCCTCGATGTCCCCTCGTGCACCATTAGGTTAGGTATAACTAACGGCAGAGCGGGGCAGTGCTAGCGTGGGTGTAAAACATAAGCAACGTCTATATAATATATCGCATATACTATATCATGTATCTATCTCAACATATCAAATGATCACATCACAGATATCACAGCAGAAAACAACATATGAAATATTGGATATAGTAGGATTTCCGTGTTTTAAATTAAGCCTGTATAAAACACGGATTCCACGGTCGTGATGAATAGCCAATCCCACACCCCTAGACCCCTACAAGAGAGGCAAGCAACCCTACCAATTCCAGAGTTAAGAGACCCGGTCTCGACTACTCGAGATGGTCTCCCACTGGACCCTAGAACTCGGTTACTTGTGCTCCCCTCCTAAGGTCTATCCTAATGCGGAAAAGTAAATAATATACAATGGTGACATCATCCTCAACCCGGAAGTGCCCCAATAAAAGAATATTACATACAATGAATTTTACATGAATGAAAATAAAAACTTTCATTACACATAAAACCTCCGGCTATTCAATCACGACGATCCAATATAACATATCACAGCAACACATAACATCACATGTCATCAACGTAAGTAAATATGCGTATCCCAATTGTCGTTGACATATAGCACCGAAACCGGTAATACACCATATATTACACTTACGGTCATAGAAAAGAAAGTGAAAAACTACAACAGTTGGAATTCGCAACCACCTTAAACATCATAAACCCAACGTATCACATACTTTGGATTCCATGCCTAACCAAATGAATTCCTTAGACATCTCATGCCTAAGAATTATAATCCCCGCATTTTAGTCTCGATCTCGAAAACACTTTTCAATATCTAGTCGGGCGGTTCAACAAGATTCCCGACATCCTAATCGAATTCTCGTCGGAAACTTTAGTAGACGGCCGCACCCCCCGATGCCGTCGACGAAGTGCACTAAGGCGGAACACCGCTGCCGCGAGCATCCTAACGGATGCTTTTGATGACGGGGTTCTCCTACAGTCACTTGGTCGGGGTTATGGGGCATGGCTATCTATTAAGTTTACCCGGCTAGTATCCGCGTATGCTACGTGATTGCGACGGACTTTTGATCACATCAAAATCCCGTGGCAACCGATCAAATGAGACTGAACTGCTATATTTATAACATTCAAACTAGTTATGTCATAACTACTTGTGGATTCCAAATATTGTATCCCATCATATAATATCCGGACGACGATAAACTCTTCGATCGATTCATCAAAATCCCATAATTTCCCGACAGCTCAACACTTGAGCACGGTTTTTGTAATACCCAGAAGATACCACAGTACCTATGAACTAGCCGTAGAAGGGTCAAACCAACGCCTCACATGTAACAACGCTAAACTACCACAAACCCTAGGGTTCAAGTAGCGGTTTTGATGGCCACATAATCGAGTTAAGGTTTTTGTTCTTCTAGAGGGTCCATAGAATCACTTGCATATTTTTCCGAATACGTTAAACTTGGAAAAATGGCTTTTTGACATTCGATCGAACTTTTTAATATCGCCTAGACAATACGTGAAAACCTGAAACAATGTTAAAACTACGAATACGAAACACTCTGAATTGCATATAGTGTAAGATTAAATCACATGCAAAATTAACCAAAATAAACAACACCTGAAACACCAAAACCCAGAGACTGGAACACACCACAAAACTCAAGTCAATTGCCCATAGGAAATCCAGCGACGCTGGAATCCCTAGCCTAGTCGCCGGCCAAAGTCCGAGCCCTATGGTTGGGTTTTGTTGTGTGTTCATGAGGTGTCACGACCCGAATATTTCGACTCGTGACCGGCACTTAACCACGCTACGTCTACAGGCGTAACGCGACTAAGTAAGCCGAACCCAGAAATCAAACCCATTTAAAAGTAATGAGTGTTGAAAACATTTAATTAAAAACATTTAGAAAACCTTAATTAGTTCAATGAGGTTCTTTTTAAAGTTAAATTATCCTTATAATAATTTTGGCAGCATTTCCTTTGTAAAAGTAACCCCGAGAATCGGGTAAAACAGGATATAAGTGAAAAAGAGATATAATGAACAAAGCATCCCTAACCGGGAGCAATCACGCCCAACGGCGGAAACCATCACCACAAGAGTAATATACGACGCCGTAGCGAAGAATGAGCAAAAAGTAACATCCCAGAATAATCACTGCAAATATAAAGTCGGCTCCCACGAGCTCGACACCAGAATACAAAAATATACATCATCGTCCTCACACTGTCTCTAAGTTAAGTACATATATGGTAGATGGAGAATACTAGATACAAAAGTGTATACAATAAAAGTAACCAGATACCACAACCCACCTAAATAGCAAAATAGCTCTCGCACCAACTGTAGTGGTATCTGAAGCTAAAAGATGCAAAAAGGCAGCCTGCTGCGACTACTCTGAGGGGCAACCTGCAAATACTGTGGTACAACGGGGGTGAGTTGCCAACTCGTGAATAGAGATAACATATAAAGGTAATTACGAGCATGCACGTACTGCGCTACGCTATCATATGCCAGCAGGTAAATCTATATGCGACAAGCAGTAAGTGCAATAATCATGCAAATGCTTTGTCAGGTAAAATAACTACAGGATGAGATACATGATAATCACTGCTAAGCATTGGATAAACAACATCTACACGAAATATCAATCGTGGAAAAATAAATAGTCGGTGCCCAAGCTTCACCCAAATCCTAAATAAACTCAGGCGCCGGCATTCTCCTCGGCCCTCAAATCCTGTACATCTCTGAGAATCACGAGTGCCCAACATCGGCACCCAAAATATCATAAATACTCGTGTCCAGCATCGACACGCAAATCCTCATACATCGGGCTCCGTAAGTCCGGATCAGCCCACGGGCTCCGTCTGCGGTATCGGCCCTCGGCCCCGGCAGTACGGATCATCCCGCATCCATCTCTCGACTCTGGTCAGTATCCTCCGGATAACCGCTGGGTCCAACCAATCACCGGTAGGTACTCGCCCACTTTCAGGCTCAATCGGCAAAGTCCATCGATCATCTTGCCGAGGGGAACCATACCGGGTCCACCACGAACCCGCAAACGGGTCATCTACTCCACGAATCGCGTTTCAAGCACACGTCTCAGCACCGAGAAAACGCGTGGTGGACGCACCAAAATATCATATCACGAGGAACCGGGTTTTCAAATAGTGCATCTTTTCTTAAATAATTCCACGGTCCTCAAAACCAGAAATCACATAAAAATCCAACACCAATGAGTAAATTAAATATGATGTGCTATGTACTTCAAGTCATCATAATATAGGTACAAGGGAGAAACCGCGTTTCTTAAGATAGTTCAGTTTTCAAAGACAGCATGCGGCTTCCAATTTCTATGAAAATCATATCGAATCATATGTGAAATGAACTACAGTATAATGATCATGGCAATTCTACAGTGAGTGTGTCATGGCAATTACTAACGGTGTGTGTGTAACATGCAGATTAGTGCTCGTGCAACATAAACCGTTAGTAATAGTGCGGTGTTCTATCGATTCTAAGTTTTCATACATGTAGCAGGGAATGCAGTATGCAACAACAGTATCCATGAACAGTCAATGTAGGTAAATGCAATGTATAGCTATAAGTCCTATCAGCCCTGACGTAGAACGCCATACGGGCGATATCCTCGTAGATGTTAAATTTACTCACCGAAGTCTCGCGCTAAGTGTAGCCGACGACTTGTTTCCCCTTCTTCGCAGCGTCCGTCTCACTCGCCTGCGAACCTAGATTTACACAATATATCACACATAAGCTCAAATCCACCAAAAACGCAATATTAAGGTCAAACTAAAAACCAGCGTTGCAAACCAAGCGCGCGTGCGCGCGATACGCTAAAACGTGTGATCACGCTCCTGAAGCTAACCTGACACGTCGCGATACGCAGC
The DNA here is from genome assembly GCA_030015575.1 of Agapanthus africanus. Taxonomy (NCBI): domain Eukaryota; kingdom Viridiplantae; phylum Streptophyta; class Magnoliopsida; order Asparagales; family Amaryllidaceae; genus Agapanthus; species Agapanthus africanus. Next base: position 489,739,828 of record JASDDO010000014.1, read on the forward strand.
ACAACCCAAAACCACACAGTATCACGTGTGTCGCGGAGATTTTAAAATACGGAAAATAGGGTAATAAGTCCCAGATTTTGATACATAAATGAAATTACAAAAATAAATATATCATAAAACCCCAAATATCAGCAGACACCAACCACCAAAACCCCAACCCAATACCTTCCCATCTGGCCGCAAATTGCGGCCAGAATGACGATTTTGGCGGCCTGGGTAGGGGGTGGGCTTCCGGGTTTGGTGTGTGCACTCCATACATACTGTGTATATCCCAGTAATTACAATTTTATTCTGAAACACCCCGGGTAGTAGCAGTTTCAACAGAACCCAATTTCAAGTTAAAAATCACACTTTGCACTAAATTGAAACTTTAGGGTATTTTTCTAAAATCTGAAACAATCCTAAGTCTAAAATCACCTATATAACTCATCACCAAGCTAATCAAGCCATAAGGATATCACTTTTAACATAACTTCACTAAATCCCCTTATAAAGCACAAAACATGCATAGAATGTGATATTTTACTACAAATACTATAAGTTATGTAAAAGAGGTGCTAAGGGTGAGTTAAAACCTTCAAAACACCTTAAGAAACACCAAAAATCCCTGCTTTTTCCTCAAGTGTGCAGATCCATCACCAAACACCTCAAAAGCTCATTTTTTTCTATGGTTTGTGAAGGAAAAGTGTTGTTTTGAGTAGGGTTCGAATGAGGAACTAAAGAGAAGTGAAAAGAGAAGAGAACGTGGAGAAAAATGGAGGTTTTCTGCTGGATTTTTCTGCAGAATTTCTGAATGAGGGAAAGATAGAGAAGAGGAAAAGAAAAGGGGTCAAAAAGTCAATTTTTTTCCTACCTAACACCATGCCTCATATTCTATTCAAATTTGGAATTATGAAAAGATTTATGACATGATTAAAATGGTGGGGATAAGTTAGCAACCATGCAACAAAAGAATGGCTAGCACTTTAAACCTAGGTCTCAAAAATGTGCTAAGTGTGCATGGTGCACTTAACACAAAATTTCTCACTTAGGGTAACAAAACTAAAAATAATTAACAACCCTATAAATATATATATATATATAAGCCCATTAAAACACTTCACAACACAAAAGACCACTAGCCAAGAAGGAAAATAAGATATCCGTTTTTTTTTTTAAAAACACGCACACTTGCTAATTAACGCGGAAACATTCTAAACGAATTTCAAGGTGTTACATGAGGTATCACATACATCATTCTGCACTTGTTTAAATAATTTTTTGAACACTATTTAAAATCGACAGAAACTGGGGTTTTCCGTTTCAAGTTTCGGAGTCGTTTCGGTTTCGTAATTCTAACAAAATCCGTATTTATTTCTAGCCTGGCTCTGATACCACTGCAGGGTTACCTACGACGGCAGCAAGGTTTCGGGAGGCATCGTCCATGCCAAATTCAAAAATTTTCCGTTTTAGCCAACCCTAACTAGAATCGTAAACTAGAAATATACGGAATCAAAAGCAAACACTTTGCAATAAGTAAAGAGAGCAAGGAATACAACCTTTGTAGACTGGTCCTTCACTTCAATAGCTCCGTATAGAAGTCCCCTTCACTGCGATCGTAAACTCCTGACTCAAGAGAGGCTCTACGAAGAAACGAACATGCTTGCTTCGATGACTTTGAGGCCGAAGATGATCTACGTTGAGGAGACACTAACCCAAGATATTTCTTCACTAGGTCAAGAACTTTGTGAAGAGAACACCCTATACTAAATGGCAAGTAGTAGAGGATGATGAGGTAGGAAGTGGGCTCACTTTAGAATTGATTTTCCTACACTTTTTCTCATAACTCCATTAGAGCAAAAGAAAGCTTTTTGAGGAGGAAGAACAAGAAGAAGATGAACTCAAGTCAATTATTCATCCAAATGAATTATGTAACCATGGGTGAGTTAAGTCATCATGCTTAACCCATGTAGAGAATTAACCAAAGTGTAAGGTTAAGGGTTGGATTAAGAAATATCCTAAGAAATGACAAAAGAGTTGACTTTGTCAATGTTTCTACAAGCTTCAAGCAAGCTTGAGAACTTTGACTAAGTCACCTCTCTTTAGTTATTCTTTAAGAAATAAATAAACCCTAATTTAACCTTAATATGGTTTAAGTCTCATACACCCATCTTTTTTGTATCATCAAGCATGCCACAAATTTGTACACTTGCATATATCACATATATACAAAGTGCACAATCTTGTGAGAAAAGAAATCATAAGTGAGCTAATACTAGTTAATGTAATGTAATATATCAAATATATAATTATACATTAAATTATTAAATCAACTCTTGATTTAATAATCCGGCTATAACCGACTAATATCATGTGTAACAACTTATCGAATCAACACTTGATCCGATAACCCGGCTATATGTCACGACCCGAAAGTACGGAACGCGACTGGCACTTAGATTACGAGACGTCTAAAGGCGTTCCGTAACCTAAGTCAGCCAAAGCCCAGAAGAATCTAAACCAAAATCAAAAGAGAGTGAAGGAAAACCTTTAATGAAAATGATTTTCAAATCAATTAAGTTGCAAAGAATCCCTTTTTAAAACGTCAAAAATTTCCGAAAATTTCGGCAGAGTCTCCCCTGTATTTTCTATCCCCCAAAATGGGTACAACAAGATAATAAACCCGTAAACATAAAAATGGCATCCCCAAGCGGGAGCTAGCTCTTTGCCAAAGGCGGATCACAACCACATGCAATATAATAGTAATATCAAGAAAAGAGCATGAAAGAAACGCAAAGTATCCGAAAACACAACGCCGGCTCAAGTGAGCTCGACCCAAAAGAACCACAAATATACAAGTCTCTCAGTCTCATCACTAGGTCGCATATACAATACAAGTGGTAGATGGAGAATACTAGATACAATGATAAAGCAAAAAGAAATAAAGTATACTCGCAACCCACCTACGGGCGATGTCGCAAGTCTGAGCAAAAGAAGCTGATGATAAGATAGCCCGCCGCTACAAGGGTGACGGGTCCGACCTGCAAGACACTGTGGCACAACGGGGGTGAGTTGCCAGCTCGTGAGTAAATATAACATCTAATAAGGCAATCGTAAGAATGCACGCAATGCACCACAACATGCATGTCCATATGTGATATAATATCTCTAGTATGCATGCACAGGTATGCAATGTCATTATTAAGTCTTTAAGTGTTTTAAATGCTAAGGGTATTGAATTCTTAACTTTAGAACATGAATATCTGTATAATAGCTAAATACCATCAAGAAATCATCTGAAAACCCGTGTCAAGCATCGACACCAAATAGGAATCATATCTGTCTCAATATCGGGCTCCGTCAGTCCGGATCGGCCCATATCATAAATCTCACGACAACGGTCGGTATCCTCCGGATATCCGCCGCGCCAGACATCACCGGTAGGTAGTCTTCCTCTGCCAGGCTCATCGTCTACAACTCGATCTTCTTGCCCCGGGGTACCATACTGGACCCACTATGTACCCGAGACGGTTCATCCACTCCTCGAATCGGGTCTCGAAATCCAACAGAAAACATGAAAACTCATGGTGGACGACACATACATCACGAGAAAACCGCAACTTTGTTTTAAAAATGATGAATATAAGCTTTTGTTAAATTCTTGCGGTTTTCCCCAAAAATCCAGAAATCGCAGAAATACTGAAATCCTCAAGAAAATCATAATGTTCACATGTTATATATATAATAAATCTCTATGATATCAATGTATATGATGTGAATTTTTGCTAGAATCTATGTAAATATGATGATCATGCGAGGTATGTGCATGCTATGCAATTTCATATATCATGTATGAATGCAAATGGCGATATTAAGTTAAACAGGTTTTCTAGTGCACGTGGCATGGCAATTACCAAAGGCGTGTGTGTCACATGAATAGTGCGCGTGCAACAGATACCAATGGTAATGGTGTTTGTGCCCTACGAAGTGTTATCGCATATGTGCATATGAATATCCATGCAATCTAGCATATTATTAACTATAAGGGTATGCAATGTCAATGAAGGGGGTAAGCTAACTAACAACATGAATCTTACAAGAGATAAGGAAATCCTAACTAGGGGGCGCATCGCGCCATCCAGACGATTCCCCCATAGATGAATACATCTACTCACCTGAAATCTCCGCTAATCCGATCCGGCCACCGCCTTGTCTTTACGCGCCTAGTCCGATGTTTCCGCGACCGATCCTAATATTGCATAACATACAATATAAGATTACAGGTTCATGAAATGACGCAACTCATAATATGAAAAGATCGACACTCTCGAACTTATCACAACGTGCACTCAGTGCGCGGAAAACGCACGAAAATCGCTAAAACCTTACATAAATCGCCGTTTCGGAGCAATCGTCAAAACTAAAACCCGACTTGACAAAACCGCACATTCGCGCACACTAATAGTCGTATGAGATGCTAATTATATTGCCAAAATAACACAATTAGATCACCTCCTAAAATTTTAGAAAAACTAGTAAGCAATTAGCATAGTAATATCGATGAAATTGTCGCGATTTAACGGTGTAGCGATCGCTACATCGCCTAACCATCCGACCTAATACACTAGATGGACACAAAACTAAACTAAACACACTTATTCAACTTCAAACCCTAATTAGGGCATCTCCACCTCTCTTGAATTTCAAAAAAAACCAACCATTAAAATAAAATTAACACTTTAAAACACTAAACTAGCTTATTTAAACTACAAATTTAACAACTAGTTTAGAATTTATACCTCCCAAGTGAACCCCAACTTGCACTTGACCTTGAAAGATACCTCCTTTCACCTTGTTTTAAAACAAATTAGGGTTGGAAAGAGGTAGACAAGGATTATGGTTTGAATTTATGAAGAAAATGGTGTATTTTTATGGATTTTTCTTGATTTTTCATGATTTTTGAAGCAAGAATTGAGGTGAAAAGAGGGGGAGCTGCTGCTATTTTTCGGCCGGAGGTGAAGAGGAGGAGGGTGTGGGGGTTGTGTAGAGGTTTCTAGGTCAAAAAACCCTTTATGCTTCCATTTAATGCATTTCACATCAAGTTTTTACAAAAAAAAACCTTTTTACTTCATTTTTTCACAAATTTCCAACCATAAAACTAAAATCTTATCAAGTCATGATACAATTTATTAGCACCCTATTTTAGCTTATAAAGATTCCTAATTATGAAATTTACCTAATTAAATTTGTATTTATCACTCATTTAATGTATTTTAAAAAGCTTAAAATAAAAAAAAAAATTAATTACGAAATTTTTTTTATTTAAGTAGAAAATTATAAGTGACATTTTAGTGACAAAATTATAGTAATATCTTATCTAAATTTTGTATTATTAGGCCTACAATGAAAAAATACCTATTTTGACTTTTTACGGAAAAAGCCGAAAAATTAGCCGATTACCGAAAAACTGCCTAAACGATTTTCGAAGTGTTACAATCTTCCTCCCTTAAAGAAATTCGGTCCCCGAATTTAGAATTTAACTACGCGTACCTTCAAAAAGATGGGGATATCTCTTCCTCATCTCGACCTCGGTCTCCCAAGTGACCTCCTCGCTGTTCGGGCCACGCCAAAGGACCTTGACGGACGGTATAACCTTCGACCTCAATTTCTTCACCTGCCGATCCAAAATGACCACCGTCTGCTCGGTGAAAGAAAGATCACGCTCTAGCTGGATCGTTTGGTGCTGAATCACCTGGGAAGGATCATGAAGGTACTTGTGGAGCATCGAGACATGGAATACGGGGTGAACATCGGGGAAGCTGGGCGGAAGAGCTAACCGATAAGCGACTGGACCAACACACTCTAGGATCTCGAAAGGACCAACATATCTAGGACTCAGTTTCCCTATCCGCCCAAATCTCATCACACCTTTCATCGGAGAGACCTTCAGGAAAACATGATCGCCAACAGCGAACTCCAGTCGGCGACGGCGCCTGTCAGCATATGATTTCTGCCTGCTCTGTGCCGCTCTCATCCTGTCCCGAATCAGCTGTATCTTCTCGGTCGTCTCCTGTACGATCTGCGGCCCCAAAATACTGCACTCCCTAAGCTCTGTCCAACATACAGGCGATCGACATCTCCTCTCATATAAAGCCTCAAAAGGTGCCATCTGAATCGTCTCCTGGAAGCTATTATTGTAGGAAAACTCGATCAAAGGCAAATGACGATCCCAGCTACCACCGAAATCTAAAACACAAGCTCTGAGCATGTCCTCAAGAGACTGAATAGTATGCTCCGACTGACCGTCAGTCTGCGGATGAAAGGCTGTGCTAAAACTCAATCGGGTGCCCAAGGCTTCCTGGAGTTTCTGCCACAATCGGCTGGTAAACTGGGTACCCCGGTCGGACACGATGCAAGTCGGAACACCATGCAGTCGCACGATCTCATCAATATAAACCTGGGCGTACTGAGAAAATCCAAAAGTGGTCTTCACTGGCAGAAAGTGAGCCGCTTTCGTCACACAATCACCCAAATAGAGTCATACCCTCGACTGGTCCTGGGTAGACCCACAATGAAGTCCATGGAGACCTGCTCCCACTTCCACTCAGGGATAGGCAAAGGCTGTAACTCGCCGGCTGGCCTCTGGTGCTCGGCCTTGACTTGCTGACAAGTCAGGCATCTCGACACAAAGTCTGTAACATCCTTCTTCATCCCGTCCCACCAGTAAACCTCTCTCAAATCACGGTACATCTTGGTGGAACCTGAGTGAACACTGTATACTGATCTATGTGCCTCCTCGAGAATATCGCGCCTCAGTCCCTCTGAATCTGGCACGCACAGTCGAGTCCCAAATCGAAGTATCCCCTGATCATCAATCATGAACTCGGAAACTCTGCACTGCCGAATCTGCTCAATAATCTCTAATATACGGGCATCGCCGGACTGTGCCTCATGGATACGGTCAAGTAACTGTGGGTGTGCTCTGAAATAGGCCAGCTGTCCCCCTGTAGGAGTAAACACGAACTGCACTCTGCTGTCACATAACACCTGCCAATCCGCCGTCGACTGCATCTGCACTGCGCTCAAACAAGATAAGCTACCTCTGGGCCTTCTACTCAAAGCATCTGCCACCACATTCGCCTTGCCCGGATGGTATAGAATCTCGCAGTCATAATCCTTCACCAACTCCATCCAACGGCGCTGCCTCAGGTTCAGGTCTCGCTGCTGGAAGATATACTTCAAACTCTTGTGATCAGTGAATATCTGGCACGACTCACCGTATAGGTAATGTCTCCAGATCTTAAGTGCAAATACCACTGCAGCCATCTCTAAATCATGGGTGGGGTAGTTCTGTTCGTGTTTCCTCAGCTGCCGAGAAGCGTACGTGATAACTCTGTCGTGCTGCATCAATAAACATCCCAGCCCCACTCAAGAAGCATCACAATATACCACGAAGCCGCCTGATCCTGAAGGCAATGCTAACACTGGTGCAGTAGTCAGACGAGTCTTCAACTGCTGGAAACTATCCTCACATGCCTGGGTCCAATCAAAAGGAACCCCCTTCCGGGTCAACCCGGTCAATGGTGCAGCAATGCGGGAGAAATCCTAGACGAAACGTCGATAATAGCCGGCCAGACCTAGAAAGCTGCGAACCTCTGTAACTGATACTGGTCTAGGCCAACGCTGAACTGCCTCGATCTTCTTCGGGTCCACGCAAATACCGTCTCTCGTCACCATATGACCCAAGAAGTCAACACTGTCTAACCAGAATGCGCACTTGGAGAATTTGGCGAACAGCTGATGCTCCCTCAAAGTCTGCAAGGTGATACGTAAGTGCTGCTCATGCTCCTCCCGGCTCCGAGAATAAACCAAGATGTCATCAATGAACACAATAATGAACTGATCGAGATACGGCCTGAATTCATGGTTCATCAAATCTATAAATGCTGTCGGGGCATTAGTGAGCCCGAACGACATCACCAAGAACTCATAATGACCATATCGAGTACGGAAAGCGGTCTTCGGAATATCCTCCTTCCGAACCCGCAACTGGTGATAACCTGACCGTAAATCAACCTTCGAGAAAAACCCTGCACCCTGGAGCTGATCGAATAAGTCATCAATGCGGGGTAGGGGATACCTGTTCCGTACAGTAACCCGGTTCAGCTGACGATAATCAATGCATAAACGCATACTTCCGTCCTTCTTCTTAACAAACAAGACGGGATCACCCCAAGGTGACACACTCGGTCGGATAAGCCCTTTGTCCAGCAAGTCCTATAACTGATCTTTTAGCTCTCTCAGCTCCGCTGGGGCCATCCGATAGGGCGGTATAGAAATAGGCCCCGTGCCGGGGATCAAGTCAATACAGAACTCAATCTCGCGCTGTGGTGGCAGACCAGGCAGCTCGTCAGGGAATACATCAGGGAACTCTCTCACAACAGGGACCTGGTCCAACGGAACCTCTGTGGAGCTAGTATCACAAACATAGGCTAAGAATCCCTAACACACTTTCCTTAAAAGCTGACCAGCGTGAAGAGAAGAAATCAAGCTGGGAAGGGTAGCGCTACGATCTCCCTGAATAACAAGTACCGGCTCACCAGGAAAACTGAATCTGACTGCTTTCTCACGGCAGTCCACGGATGCATAACAGGTAGCTAGCCAGTCCATACCAAGAAGAACGTCAAAGTCTAGCATATCGAGGAGAATCAAATCAACTGAAGAATCTCTCTCCCCAATACGAACGGAACACGATCGGTACACAAAACGGGCAACAAAAGACTCGCCTACCGGTGTAATAACGACAAGCGGCTGATCTAACGGAGAAGACTCTCGGCCCAACCTCGGTGCAAAGTACGTGGATACATAGGAATGTGTGGAGCCTCGATCAAATAATACCCGTGTATCAAAAGAACATACTAGCAGAGTACCTGTCAATACGGCATTGGATGCCTGTGCATCCTTAGGAGTCAACGCGAACACTCGGGCCTGTCCACCACTAATAGCTGGCTGTCCTCTGCCTTTACCTCGGCCTCTGCCTCTGCCTCTGTCGCCTCGTCCTCTCTGAACCAGACCGCCACGCCCATGGCCTCTAGAAGCATCTGGCTGGCGTGGAGCATCATCAGGAGTAGGAAGTAGATCTCTCTGAGGAGGTGGTGAGGGTGGTAAAGTCACATGCGGGACTGTCGCCGTGCCCTGGCGTCCCGTGGTACAGTCTCTGACACGGAGGTATTGATTCCCACACCGAAAACATCCTGGAGACGACTGCTGGGTCTGTGGATATGAACCGAATAACTGACCTTGTCTCAATCCTCTACCTCCACCATCTCCCGGAAATAATCTATCACGATGTATGCCCATCTGCCGCTGAGCTGGCGTATCAGTACGGATCCTCTTCGGCCCAGAAACGACCGAAGTCTCAGAAATACGCTCCTCCAAAAGTAAGGCTGCATCCTTCGCGGCTGCGTATGTATCAAAGTGCTGGGTGCCGATGGCAAGAAATAGCTGTGTATCAAACCCTCGTATAAACCTCTTTATTCTCTTCTCTTCTGTGTCGACTAGGTACGGAGCATATCGAGACAACTGGGTAAACTGTATATCATACTCCGACACTGTCATCCCAGGAGTCTTGCGCAAAGACTCAAAACTACAGGCTCGAGCATCTCGGACACTCTACGGAAGAAAACGGGCAAGAAATGCAGTTGTAAACTCGTCCCAGGTCATAGAAGGTAGACCTGCAGCTCGGCCTCTCTCTACTGAATCGTACCATGTCTGGGCAAGACCCTCCAAACGAAAACTCGTAAACTCCACCAATCTATCATCAGAACACCTCAACGAACGGCAAATCCGAGCCATCCTATCAAGAAATGCATGTGGGTCCTCTGTCGCATCTGTACCGGTAAAAGCTGGAGGTCTCAATCTCATGAACTCCTGTAGTGAAACAGGGATAGTCTCCGTAGTAGCAGCAGGAGTGACCATCTGTGCAGCAGGTACGATCGTGGTCTGTGCGGTGGAAGGAACGTCCTCGGATCTCTGTGCCCGGCTGGACTCAACTAAAGATCCCATCATCGGCCGCAACTCTTGCATGCCGGCCTCTAATCTGGCAATACGGTCAGGATAAAGCGGATCAGTATGACCCTGAGGGGTAGGTGTATCATCCCGCTCGATCCTCGCCTCAGACGGGCCTGCCCGAATCTCATCCCTAGCGGCAGCCCGCTGAGCTCTCGTAGTCTTTGGCGGCATCGTAGCTAGAATAAGAAACAGGACTGATAAGAACATTGCAATTGAATCAAGGAATGCAAGGAATCAAGAAAGGAAATACAAGCAATTATGTCCTAAGGTCACTTAGGCGGAGTACCGTATCGTAAGTATGCCGCGGATCATACCCACGCTACGCCACTCTGCTTAAGTCACCTACTCCATCAACCAAGGTCGTCCTACACTCAGAAAGGTAAAACCTACGCTCTGATACCAACTTTGTCACGACCCGAAAGTACGGAACGCGACTGGCACTTAGATTACGAGACGTCTAAAGGCGTACCGTAACCTAAGTCAGCCAAAGCCCAGAAGAATCTAAACCAAAATCAAAAGAGAGTGAAGGAAAACCTTTAATGAAAACGATTTTCAAATCAATTAAGTTGCAAAGAATCCCTTTTTAAAACGTCAAAAATTTCCGAAAATTTCGGCAGAGTCTCCCCTGTATTTTCTATCCCCCAAAATGGGTACAACAAGATAATAAACCTGTAAACATAAAAATGGCATCCCCAAGCGGGAGCTAGCTCTTCGCCCAAGGCGGATCACAATCACATGCAATATAATAGTAATATCAAGAAAAAAGCATGAAAGAAACGCAAAGTATCCGAAAACATAACGCCGGCTCAAGTGAGCTCGACCCAAAAGAACCACAAATATACAAGTCTCTCAGTCTCATCACTAGGTCGCATATACAATACAAGTGGTAGATGGAGAATACTAGATACAATGATAAAGCAAAAAGAAATAAAGTATACTCGCAACCCACCTACGGGCGATGTCGCGAGTCTGAGCAAAAGAAGCTGATGATAAGATAGCCCGCCGCTACAAGGGTGACGGGTCCGACCTGCAAGACACTGTGGCACAACGGGGGTGAGTTGCCAGCTCGTGAGTAAATATAACATCTAATAAGGCAATCGTAAGAATGCACGCAATGCACCACAACATGAATGTTCATATGTGATATAATATCTCTAGTATGCATGCACAGGTATGCAATGTCATTATTAAGTCTTTAAGTGTTTTAAATGCTAAGGGTATTGAATTCTTAACTTTAGAACATGAATATCTGTATAATAGCTAAATACCATCAAGAAATCATCTGAAAACCCGTGTCAAGCATCGACACCAAATAGAAATCATATCTGTTTCAATATCGGGCTCCGTCAGTCCGGATCGGCCCATATCATAAATCTCACGACAACGGTCGGTATCCTCCTGATATCCGCCGCGCCAGACATCACCGGTAGGTAGTCTTCCCCTGCCAGGCTCATCGTCTACAACTCGATCTTCTTGCTCCGGGATACCATACCGGGCCCACCAGGTACCCGAGACGGTTCATCCACTCCTCGAATCGGGTCTCGAAATCCAACAGAAAACATGAAAACTAATGGTGGACGACACATACATCACGAGAAAACCGCAACTTTGTTTTAAAAATGATGAATATAAGCTTTTGTTAAATTCTTGCGGTTTTTCCCCAAAAATCCAGAAATCGCAGAAATACTGAAATCCTCAAGAAAATCATAATGTTCACATGTTATATATATAATAAATGTCTATGATATCAATGTATATGATGTGAATTTTTGCTAGAATCTATGTAAATATGATGATCATGCGAGGTATGTGCATGCTATGCAATTTCATATATCATATATGAATGCAAATGGCGATATTAAGTTAAAATGGTTTTCTAGTGCACGTGGCATGGCAATTACCAAAGGCGTGTGTTTCACATGAATAGTGCGCGTGCAACAGATGCTAATGGTAATGGTGTTCGTGCCCTATGAAGTGTTATCGCATATGTGCATATGAATATCCATGCATTCTAGCATATTATTAACTATAAGGGTATGCAATGTCAATGAAGGGGGTAAGCTAACTAACAACATGAATCTTACAAGAGATAAGGAAATCCTAACTAGGGGGTGCATCGCGCCATCCAGACGATTCCCCCATAGATGAATACATCTACTCACCTGAAATCTCCGCTAATCTGATCCGGCCACCGCCTTGTCTTTACGCGCCGAGTCCGATGTTTCCGCGACCGATCCTAATATTGCATAACATACAATATAAGATTACAGGTTCATGAAATGATGCAACTCATAATATGAAAAGATCGACACTCTCGAACTTATCACAACGTGCACTCAGTGCGCGGAAAACGCACGAAAATCGCTAAAACCTTACATAAATCGCCGTTTCGGAGCAATCGTCAAAACTAAAACCCGACTAGACAAAACCGCACATTCGCACACACTAATAGTCGTATGAGATGCTAATTATATTGCCAAAATAACACAATTAGATCACCTCCTAAAATTTTAGAAAAACTAGTAAGCAATTAGCATAGTAATATCGATGAAATTGTCGCGATTTAATGGTGTAGCGATCGCTACATCGCCTAACCATCCGACCTAATACACTAGATGGCCACAAAACTAAACTAAACACACTTATTCAACTTCAAACCCTAATTAGGGCATCTCCACCTCTCTTGAATTTCAAAAAAAACCAACCATTAAAATAAAATTAACACTTTAAAACACTAAACTAGCTTATTTAAACTACAAATTTAACAACTAGTTTAGAATTTATACCTCCCAAGTGAACCCCAACTTGCACTTGACCTTGAAAGATGCCTCCTTTCACCTTGTTTTAAAATAAATTAGGGTTGGAAAGAGGTAGACAAGGATTATGGTTTGAATTTATGAAGAAAATGGTGTATTTTTATGGATTTTTCTTGATTTTTCATGATTTTTGAAGCAAGAATTGAGGTGAAAAGAGGGGGAGCTGCTGCTATTTTTCAGCCAGAGGTGAAGAGGAGGAGGGTGTGGGGGTTGTGTAGAGGTTTCTAGGTCAAAAAACCCTTTATGCTTCCATTTAATGCCTTTCACATCAAGTTTTTACAAAAAAAAAACCTTTTTACTTCATTTTTTCACAAATTTCCAACCATAAAACTAAAATCTTATCAAGTCATGATACAATTTATTAGCACCCTATTTTAGCTTATAAAGATTCCTAATTATGAAATTTACCTAATTAAATTTGTATTTATCACTCATTTAATGTATTTTAAAAAGCTTAAAATAAAAAAAAAAATTAATTACGAAATTTTTTTTATTTAACTAGAAAATTATAAGTAACATTTTAGTGACAAAATTATAGTAATATCTTATCTAAATTTTGTATTATTAGGCCTACAATGAAAAAATACCTATTTTGACTTTTTACGGAAAAAGCCGAAAAATTAGCCGATTACCGAAAAACTGCCTAAACGATTTTCGAAGGGTTACAATTTTCCCCCCTTAAAGAAATTCGGTCCCCGAATTTAGAATTTAACTACGCGTACCTTCAAAAAGATGGGGATATCTCTTCCTCATCTCGACCTCGGTCTCCCAGGTGACCTCCTCGCTGTTCGGGCCACGCCAAAGGACCTTGACGGACGGTATAACCTTCGACCTCAATTTCTTCACCTGCCGATCCAAAATGACCACCGTCTGCTCGGTGAAAGAAAGATCACGCTCTAGCTGGATCGTTTGGTGCTGAATCACCTGGGAAGGATCATGAAGGTACTTGCGGAGCATCGAGACATGGAATACGGGGTGAACATCGGGGAAGCTGGGCGGAAGAGCTAACCGATAAGTGACTGGACCAACACACTCTAGGATCTCGAAAGGACCAACATATCTAGGACTCAGTTTCCCTTTCCGCCCAAATCTCATCACACCTTTCATCGGAGAGACCTTCAGGAAAACATGATCGCCAACAGCGAACTCCAGTCGGCGACGGCGCCTGTCAGCATATGATTTCTGCCTGCTCTATGCCGCTCTCATCCTGTCCCGAATCAGCTGTATCTTCTCGGTCGTCTCCTGTACGATCTGCGGCCCCAAAATACTGCTCTCCCTAAGCTCTGTCCAACATACAGGCGATCGACATCTCCTCTAATATAAAGCCTCAAAAGGTGCCATCTGAATCGTCTCCTGGAAGCTATTATTGTAGGAAAACTCGATCAAAGGAAAATGACGATCCCAGCTACCACCGAAATCTAAAACACAAGCTCTGAGCATGTCCTCAAGAGTCTGAATAGTACGCTCCGACTGACCGTCAGTCTGCGGATGAAAGGCTGTGCTAAAACTCAATCGGGTGCCCAAGGCTTCCTGGAGTTTCTGCCACAATCGGCTGGTAAACTGGGTACCCCGGTCGGACACGATGCAAGTCGGAACACCATGCAGTCGCACGATCTCATCAATATAAACCTGGGCGTACTGAGAAAATCCAAAAGTGGTCTTCACTGGCAGAAAGTGAGCCGCTTTCGTCAGTCGATCCACAATCACCCAAATAGAGTCATACCCTCGACTGGTCCTGGGTAGACCCATAATGAAGTCCATGGAGACCTGCTCCCACTTTCACTCAGGGATAGGCAAAGGCTGTAACTCGCCGGCTGGCCTCTGGTGCTCGGCCTTGACTTGCTGACAAGTCAGGCATCTCGACACAAAGTCTGTAACATCCTTCTTCATCCCGTCCCACCAGTAAACCTCTCTCAAATCACGGTACATCTTGGTAGAACCTGAGTGAACACTGTATACTGATCTATGTGCCTCCTCGAGAATATCGCGCCTCAGTCCCTCTGAATCTGGCACGCACAGTCGAGTCCCAAATCGATGTATTCCCTGATCGTCAATCATGAACTCGGAAACTCTGCCCTGCCGAATCTGCTCAATAATCTCTAATATACGGGCATCGCCGGACTGTGCCTCATGGATACGGTCAAGTAACTGTGGGCGTGCTCTGAAATGGGCTAACTGTCCCCCTGTAGGAGTAAACTCGAACTGCACTCTGCTATCACATAACACCTGCCAATCCGCCGTCGACTGCATCTGCACTGCGCTCAAACAAGATAAGCTACCTCTGGGCCTTCTACTCAAAGCATCTGCCACCACATTCGCCTTGCCCGGATGGTATAGAATCTCGCAGTCATAATCCTTCACCAACTCCATCCAATGGCGCTGCCTCAGGTTCAGGTCTCGCTGCTGGAAGATATACTTCAAACTCTTGTGATCAGTGAATATCTGGCACGACTCACCGTATAGGTAATGTCTCCAGATCTTAAGTGCAAATACCACTGCAGCCATCTCTAAATCATGGGTGGGGTAGTTCTGTTCGTGTTTCCTCAGCTGCCGAGAAGCGTACGCGATAACTCTGTCGTGCTGCATCAATACACATCCCAGCCCCACTCGAGAAGCATCACAATATACCACGAAGCCGCCTGATCCTGAAGGCAATGCTAACACTGGTGCAGTAGTCAGACGAGTCTTCAACTGCTGGAAACTATCCTCACATGCCTGGGTCCAATCAAAAGGAACCCCCTTTCCGGGTCAACCCGGTCAATGGTGCAGCAATGCGGGAGAAATCCTGGACGAAACGTCGATAATAGCCGGCCAGACCTAGAAAGTTGCGAACCTCTGTAACTGATACTGGTCTAGGCCAACGCTGAACTGCTTCGATCTTCTTCGGGTCCACGCAAATACCGTCTCTCGTCACCACATGACCCAAGAAATCAACACTGTCTAACCAGAATGCGCACTTGGAGAATTTGGCGAACAGCTGATGCTCCCTCAAAGTCTGCAAGGTGATACGTAAGTGCTGCTCATGCTCCTCCCGGCTCCGAGAATAAACCAAGATGCCATCAATGAACACAATAATGAACTGATCGAGATACGGCCTGAATACACGGTTCATCAAATCCATAAATGCTGCCGGGGCATTAGTGAGCCCGAACGACATCACCAAGAACTCATAATGACCATATTGAGTACGGAAAGCGGTCTTCGGAATATCCTCCTTCCGAACCCGCAACTGGTGATAACCTGACCGTAAATCAACCTTCGAGAAAAACCCTGCACCCTAGAGCTGATCGAATAAGTCATCAATACGGGGTAGGGGATACCTGTTCTGTACAGTAACCCGGTTCAGCTGACGATAATCAATGCATAAACGCATACTTCCATCCTTCTTCTTAACAAACAAGACGGGAGCACCCCAAGGTGACACACTCGGTCGGATAAGCCCTTTGTCCAGCAAGTCCTGTAACTGATCCTTTAGCTCTCTCAGCTCCGCCGGGGCCATCCGATAGGGCGGTATAGAAATAGGCCCCGTGCCGGGGATCAAGTCAATATAGAACTCAATCTCGCGCTCTGGTGGCAGACCAGGCAGCTCGTCAGGGAATACATCAGGGAACTCTCTCACAACAGGGACCTGGTCCAACGGAACCTCTGTGGAGCTAGTATCACAAACATAGGCTAAGAATCCCTGACACCCTTTCCTTAAAAGCTGACCAGCGCGAAGAGAAGAAATCAAGCTGGGAAGGGTAGCGCTACGATCTCCCTGAATAACAAGTACCGGCTCACCAGGAAAACTGAATCTGACTGCTTTCTCACGGCAGTCCACGGATGCATAACAGGTAGCTAGCCAGTCCATACCAAGAAGAACGTCAAAGTCTAGCATATCGAGGAGAATCAAATCAACTGAAGAATCTCTCTTCCCAATACGAACGGAACACAATCGGTACACAAAATGGGCAACAAAAGACTCGCCTACCGGTGTAATAACGACAAGCGGCTGATCTAACGGAGAAGACTCTCGGCCCAACCTCGGTGCAAAGTACGTGGATACATAGAAATGTGTGGAGCCTGGATCAAATAATACCCGTGCATCAAAAGAACATACTAGCAGAGTACCTGTCAAGACGGCATTGGATGCCTGTGCATCCTTAGGAGTCAACGCGAACACTCGGGCCTGTCCACCACTAATAGCTGGCAGTCCTCTGCCTTTACCTCGGCCTCTGCCTCTGCCTCTGTCGCCTCGTCCTCTCTGAACCAGACCGCCACGCCCATGGCCTCTAGAAGCATCTGGCTGGCGTGGAGCATCATCAGGAGTAGGAAGTAGAGCTCTCTGAGGAGGTGGTGAGGGTGGTAAAGTCACATGCGGGACTGTCGCCGTGCCCTGGCGTCCCATGGTACAGTCTCTGACACGGTGGTATTGATTCCCACACCGAAAACATCCTGGAGACGACTGCTGGGTCTGTGGATATGAACCGAATAACTGACCTTGTCTCAATCCTCTACCTCCACCATCTCCCGGAAATAATCTATCACGATGTCTGCCCATATGCCGCTGAGCTGGCGTATCAGTACGGATCCTCTTCGGCCCAGAAACGACCGGAGTCTCAGAAATACGCTCCTCCAAAAGTAAGGCTGCATCCTTCGCGGCTGCGTACGTATCAAAGTGCTGGGTGCCGATGGCAAGGAATAGCTGTGTATCAAACCCTCGTACAAACCTCTTTATTCTCTTCTCTTCTGTGTCGACTAGGTACGGAGCATATCGAGACAACTGGGTAAACTGTATATCATACTCCGACACTGTCATCCCAGGAATCTTGCACAAAGACTCAAAACTACAGGCTCGAGCATCTCGGACACTCTCCGGAAGAAAACGGGCAAGAAATGCAGCTGTAAACTCGTCCCAGGTCATAGAAGGTAGACCTGCAGCTCGGCCTCTCTCTACTGAATCGTACCATGTCTGGGCAAGACCCTCCAAACGAAAACTCGCAAACTCCACCAATCTATCATCAGAACACCTCAACGAACGGCAAATCCGAGCCATCCTATCAAGAAATGCCTGTGGGTCCTCTGTCGCATCTGTACCGGTAAAAGCTGGAGGTCTCAATCTCATGAACTCCTGTAGTGAAACAGGGATAGTCTCCGTAGTAGCAGCAGGAGTGACCATCTGTGCAGCAGGTACGATCGTGGTCTGTGCGGTGGAAGGAACGTCCTCGGATCTCTGTGCCCGGCTGGACTCAACTAAAGATCCCATCATCGGCCGCAACTCTTGCATGCCGGCCTCTAATCTGGCAATACGGTCAGGATAAAGCGGATCAGTATGACCCTGAGGGGTAGGTGTATCATCCCGCTCGATCCTCGCCTCAGATGGGACCGCCCGAATCTCATCCCTAGCGGCAGCCCGCTGAGCTCTCGTAGTCTTTGGCGGCATCGTAGCTAGAATAAGAAACAGGACTGATAAGAACATTGCAATTGAATCAAGGAATGCAAGGAATCAAGAAAGGAAATACAAGCAATTATGTCCTAAGGTCACTTAGGCGGAGTACCGTATCGTAAGTATGCCGCGGATCATACCCACGCTACGCCACTCTGCTTAAGTCACCTACTCCATCTATCAAGGTCGTCCTACACTCAGAAAGGTAAAACCTACGCTCTGATACCAACTTTGTCACGACCCGAAAGTACGGAACGCGACTGGCACTTAGATTACGAGACGTCTAAAGGCGTACCGTAACCTAAGTCAGCCAAAGCCCAGAAAAATCTAAACCAAAATCAAAAGAGAGTGAAGGAAAACCTTTAATGAAAACGATTTTCAAATCAATTAAGTTGCAAAGAAACCCTTTTTAAAACGTCAAAAATTTCCGAAAATTTCGGCAGAGTCTCCCCTGTATTTTCTATCCCCCAAAATAAGTACAACAAGATAATAAACCTGTAAACATAAAAATGGCATCCCCAAGCGGGAGCTAGCTCTTTGCCCAAGGCGGATCACAACCACATGCAATATAATAGTAATATCAGGAAAAGAGCATGAAAGAAACGCAAAGTATCCGAAAAACACAACGCCGGCTCAAGTGAGCTCGACCCAAAAGAACCACAAATATACAAGTCTCTCAGTCTCATCACTAGGTCGCATATACAATACAAGTGGTAGATGGAGAATACTAGATACAATGATAAAGCAAAAAGAAATAAAGTATACTCGCAACCCACCTACGGGCGATGTCGCGAGTTTGAGCAAAAGAAGCTGATGATAAGATAGCCCGCCGCTACAAGGGTGACGGGTCCGACCTGCAAGACACTGTGGCACAACGGGGGTGAGTTGCCAGCTCGTGAGTAAATATAACATCTAATAAGGCAATCGTAAGAATGCACGCAATGCACCACAACATGCATGTCCATATGTGATATAATATCTCTAGTATGCATGCACAGGTATGCAATGTCATTATTAAGTCTTTAAGTGTTTTAAATGCTAAGGGTATTGAATTCTTAACTTTAGAACATGAATATCTGTATAATAGCTAAATACCATCAAGAAATCATCTGAAAACCCGTGTCAAGCATCGACACCAAATAGGAATCATATCTGTCTCAATATCGGGCTCCGTCAGTCCGGATCGGCCCATATCATAAATCTCACGACAACGGTCGGTATCCTCCTGATATCCGCCGCGCCAGACATCACCGGTAGGTAGTCTTCCCCTGCCAGGCTCATCGTCTACAACTCGATCTTCTTGCCCCGGGATACCATACCGGGCCCACCAGGTACCCGAGACGGTTCATCCACTCCTCGAATCGGGTCTCGAAATCCAACAGAAAACATGAAAACTCATGGTGGACGACACATACATCACGAGAAAACCGCAACTTTGTTTTAAAAATGATGAATATAAGCTTTTGTTAAATTCTTGCGGTTTTTCCCCAAAAATCCAGAAATCGCAGAAATACTGAAATCCTCAAGAAAATCATAATGTTCACATGTTATATATATAATAAATGTCTATGATATCAATGTATATGATGTGAATTTTTGCTAGAATCTATGTAAATATGATGATCATGCGAGGTATGTGCATGCTATGCAATTTCATATATCATATATGAATGCAAATGGCGATATTAAGTTAAACAGGTTTTCTAGTGCACGTGGCATGGCAATTACCAAAGGCGTGTGTGTCACATGAATAGTGCACGTGCAACAGATACCAATGGTAATGGTGTTCGTGCCCTACGAAGTGTTATCGCATATGTGCATATGAATATCCATGCATTCTAGCATATTATTAACTATAAGGGTATGCAATGTTAATGAAGGGGGTAAGCTAACTAACAACATGAATCTTACAAGAGATAAGGAAATCCTAACTAGGGGGCGCATCGCGCCATCCAGACGATTCCCCCATAGATGAATACATCTACTCACCTGAAATCTCCGCTAATCCGATCCGGCCACCGCCTTGTCTTTACGCGCCGAGTCCGATGTTTCCGCGACCGATCCTAATATTGCATAACATACAATATAAGATTACAGGTTCATGAAATGACGCAACTCATAATATGAAAAGATCGACACTCTCGAACTTATCACAACGTGCACTCAGTGCGCGGAAAACGCACGAAAATCGCTAAAACCTTACATAAATCGCCGTTTCGGAGCAATCGTCAAAACTAAAACCCGACTAGACAAAACCGCACATTCGCGCACACTAATAGTCGTATGAGATGCTAATTATATTGCCAAAATAACACAATTAGATCACCTCCTAAAATTTTAGAAAAACTAGTAAGCAATTAGCATAGTAATATCGATGAAATTGTCGCGATTTAACGGTGTAGCGATCGCTACATCGCCTAACCATCCGACCTAATACACTAGATGGCCACAAAACTAAACTAAACACACTTATTCAACTTCAAACCCTAATTAGGGCATCTCCACCTCTCTTGAATTTCAAAAAAAACCAACCATTAAAATAAAATTAACACTTTAAAACACTAAACTAGCTTATTTAAACTACAAATTTAACAACTAGTTTAGAATTTATACCTCCAAAGTGAACCCCAACTTGCACTTGACCTTGAAAGATGCCTCCTTTCACCTTGTTTTAAAACAAATTAGGGTTGGAAAGAGGTATACAAGGATTATGGTTTGAATTTATGAAGAAAATGGTGTATTTTTATGGATTTTTCTTGATTTTTCATGATTTTTGAAGCAAGAATTGAGGTGAAAAGAGGGGGAGCTGCTGCTATTTTTCGGCCAGAGGTGAAGAGGAGGAGGGTGTGGGGGTTGTGTAGAGGTTTCTAGGTCAAAAAACCCTTTATGCTTCCATTTAATGCCTTTCACATCAAGTTTTTACAAAAAAAAACCCTTTTTACTTCATTTTTTCACAAATTTCCAACCATAAAACTAAAATCTTATCAAGTCATGATACAATTTATTAGCACCCTATTTTAGCTTATAAAGATTCCTAATTATGAAATTTACCTAATTAAATTTGTATTTATCACTCATTTAATGTATTTTAAAAAGTTTAAAATAAAAAAAAAATTAATTACGAAATTTTTTTTATTTAACTAGAAAATTATAAGTGACATTTTAGTGACAAAATTATAGTAATATCTTATCTAAATTTTGTATTATTAGGCCTACAATGAAAAAATACCTATTTTGACTTTTTACGGAAAAAGCCGAAAAATTAGCTGATTACCGAAAAACTGCCTAAACGATTTTCGAAGGGTTACACTACATCGCATATAACCGACCAATGTCACATATCGCGGAATAGAATACGGTATCGCATATCGTATTGACCTCAGTCCCGCACATATCACATAAATTCTCCTACTCCGTTTCTCTTGAGCCAGGAAACCCCTGTGTAGGACTCTAAAGACTCGTCAATACGCCGGCAGTAGGTGATGATCATATCAAACACCCACAAGCCGCAAGCAGTCTGCTAAACGTAACGACCACCCGGGTATTGAGCGATCAGAAGATCAATAAGCAAGCCTGCTCACACTCCTGCGAATCCAATCAGTAACACTACCGTACAGTCCGGTCTCTTCGTCTGATATGTCGCATATCTCGTCTAGGGGTGGTAAACGTCAGACCCCAGTAACTCGATAAGTCGTGTCGATATGAGGCTCCGAACGGGTCGAGAAACTACTGATAACACTTACCAGTATATCTCTGAAGCTCCCTTGGCCAAGGACTTCCTGTTATAGCCAATCGAGCACAGCGCAACATCAACTCCCAATACCGGGAGAGACGAAACCCCTCCTATCACTCATTGCCTCCATGTGACTCGGGACTGTACCCAAAATCCATCGTTTTGCACGTTCCCTTGAACGTGGTATGGTGGAAATCAAAGCACGGTGGGAATCACATAAGCCTCTATGACGATCTCGGGTCTACAGACTAACATGTACCAGTGTCACCAGAGAACTGCCATCTGACGTTAGGTATAATACCATCTGGGAGTTCTTGGTGATTCCGTCCAGTGTACCCAGTCTCTACTGAGCACCCGTATACTATCTCTGATGTCAAACACCAATGGATATGGGATCATCCATCGCCCATCTACATGGGTCGAGAAGTTATACGCTAGTCTACTCTGGTATATCGATGCCCTGTCTCGATACACCTACGACTAGGAACATTTGAAGGATGTACTTAGCGACTACACTGTCCCCACTAGTATGATCTACATCATAATCCTGGTAGTCAAGTACTCATCCTAAGGGCTTTATCAACATGTAACATAGAGACAATCAAAGTACATGTTAAGATAAAGAGCAACCAGATAGCATACTGTCATATCGAGCAAGAAAGTCCTCCCTATATATGTCCAAGCATCAACTACAATATACATCGTATGTATAGCAATGGCCTCTAGGGCATACATATAACTAACAC
The DNA here is from genome assembly GCA_030015575.1 of Agapanthus africanus. Classification (NCBI taxonomy): domain Eukaryota; kingdom Viridiplantae; phylum Streptophyta; class Magnoliopsida; order Asparagales; family Amaryllidaceae; genus Agapanthus; species Agapanthus africanus. The sequence goes on from JASDDO010000014.1 coordinate 489,762,598, forward strand.
ATGCCTTCTATGAGATAGTTGGATCCTGATACCCACTGCGAGTAAGTGTTACTTCTGGGAGAGTTTTGCACTTTATAATTAGCTGATCAAGTAGATGTCTAAGAAAGGTGTTAACGGGGTTACGCCTCTGCGGAAACGAGGTTATTTAATTAGTTCCTTGCGAAAGCATGGGGAGACTCCCTCGGAGTACCAATACTTGCCTAGCTGAACGATTGGCAAACTTGTAGGGTGTAATTAATCCCGGCTAGTCTTACCTTATAGGGTTTGAAGGATGATTTGATAAAAACAGTGAGAGTCATCCTGATTAGATAAAATAATAACCAATCTAATCTTGCAAGAGCGCACGCAATATTTTCTTCTCTCTCTCTCCTGGTAGCGACCATAACACGCCTTAATCAAGATAATAATATTGATGTATTGACCGAACCCGTTTGTTATACTAAGATGGGAAACGTTGGTTCCGCTCAACCTTATAATTGTTATAAGTCTGAGCAGGAAATAGGGGAATATTCGGATTCCCATGCGACCCGAACGAGGAATGAGCATGTTGATGCATCTTCTTCGGGTGTGTTCGTTACCGAGAACTATTTCTCAGTACACTCTACGTCCTGGGTATTAGATACCGGATAAGGATCTCACATTTGTAACATGTTATATGAGCTAAAGAAAGGTAGAGAACTGGGAAAAGGTGATCATTCTCTAAAAGTAGGGAATGGTGCAAATGTTGCAGCCAAATCATTTGGTGAATATCATCTTGTATTACCAAATGGGAATACATTGATCTTGAATGACTGTTATTACGTACCATCTATGATATGCAATTTAATATCGATTTCTTTATTAGATAAATAAGGATATAACTTTGCAGTAGAGAAAAATGTTATGAACATTTTCCTAAATCAAGTGTTGATTGGGTTTGGTACGTTATGTAATGGTTTATACGTTCTGAATCAAAATACAGTTCTTAATGTACAGAACACACACAAGAGGAAAAGTTCAGAAATGAACGAATCCTTCTTGTGGCATTGTAGACTAGGTCATATCAATGCGACACGACTAGCTAAGTTACATAAGGATGGATATTTGAACCCGTTTGAATTTACATATTATGAAAATTTCCAGTCATGTCTCAAAGGCAAAATGACCAAAACTTCATTTACTGGACACAGAGAAAAAGCTACTGAACTCTTGGGACTGATACATAGTGATGTATGCGGTCATATGTCTACACATGCCAGGAATGGTTCTTCATACTTCATTACATTCACCGATGATCTCTCAAGATTCGGACATATGTTCTTGTTGAAACACAAATTTGAAGCTTTTGAGAAATTCAAGGAATATAAGTGCGAAGTAGAGAACCAAACGGGTAAAATTATTAAAATCCTTCGATCTGATCGGGGAGGAGAATACTTGAGCACGGAATTCCGTGACTATTTAAAAGAGAATGGGATTCCCTCTCAGCTTACTCCTCCGTATACACCACAGCACAACGGTGTATCGGAGCGGAGGAACCGCACCTTATTAGATATGGTGCGTTCTATGATGAGCACTACTGAGTTACCTATTTCCTTTTGAGGTTATGCGCTTGAGACAGCCACATACATATTGAATAGAGTTCCAACCAAATCAGTGCCTACCACTCCATATGAGATATGGAATGGGAATAGACCATCTCTTAAACAAGTTAAGATATAGGGTTGTCCGGCCTATGTTAAAAAGCAAAATCTGGACAAGCTTGAGGCAAGGTCAGTTCTGTGCAAGTTTGTAGGATATCCCAAGCATTCGCGAGGGTATAACTTCTACCACACTGAGGAACAAAAGTTGTTTGTTTCTCGGAATGCCACCTTTTTAGAAAAAGAATTTCTTGTGAAAGAAATTAGTGGTCATGAGGTAGAACTGGAAGAAGTTCCAGCTACACAAACTACAACTGATGATTTGGTGGAGCAGGAGGATTCAATAGTCCACGACGAATCTCATCCACTCCGCAGATCTAGTAGGGTTTCTCATCCGTCTGAGAGATACTACAGTTTTCTCATAGACCGTAGGGACGAAGATTGCATCATGGAAAATGATGATCCAACTAGTTTCGAGCAGGCCATCATGAGTAGGAACTCTGTGAAATGGCTGGATGCAATGCGATCTGAGATGGAATCCATGTACACCAACAAAGTATGGACTTTGGAAGTTGCTCCTGAAGGGGTAAAACCCATTGGGAGTAAGTGGATCTTTGAGAAAGAAACTTGGTGTAGATGGAAAAGTTGAGACTTTCAAATTTAGATTTTTACCAAAAGGTTTTCGTCAACAACCAGGTGTGGATTATGATGAAATATTTTCTCCAGTGGCTATGCTTAAGTCCATCAGGATCCTACTTGCTATCGCTGCATACCATGACTACGAAATCTAGCAGATGGACGTCAAGACCGCTTTTCTAAATGGTGATTTAGAAGAGAGCGCATACATGACACTGCCAAAGGGATTCGTAGACAGTGGGAGCAGCGGAATGGTGTGCAAGCTGCTTAAATCAATTTACGGATTAAAGCAGGCATCACGAAGTTGGAACATCTGTTTTGATATGGCATTAAAAGAGTTTGACTTCATCCAAAACATAGATAACTTGTATATATAAGAAGGTTGTAGAGAGTAAGGTTGTTTTTCTTGTATTGTACGTGGATGACATATTCATGATAGGAAATGATGTTCCTATGCTACACTCGATCAAGCTCTTCTTATCACAAAGGTTCTCCATGAAGGATTTGGGTGATTCCTCTTACATTCTGAGGAGAATCACTGGACAGCTGTAAAGAACATTCTTAAGTACTTAAGAAGGACTATAGAATTGTTCTTGGTGTATGGTAATGGTGAACTCTTTATCGAGTCCCTTACCGATTTGAGCTTCCAGAGTGATAAGGACGATTGTGAGTCGGTCTCGGGTTTTGTCTATACCCTCAGTGGAAGGACAGTATGTTGGAAGAGTTCCAAGCTAGATACATGTTCATCACGGAAAACTGCATTTCAATACCGGTCATTCTTTATCTATTTTGTTATATATCGGTACTATTAACCAGTGTCTGCTCGGTAATACAGATTACAAGTATCCGTGAAAAAATACTGGAAATACACTTAAAATCACGGATATATCATTTATGAGCCGACACTGCAACCGGAACTGGGAACCGACCAATATCCAAAGAGATTTTGCAAATAAAATGTGTGCACAATATTTTGGTCCAACACAATGCAAGTGTGTACACATGCTCTTTGGCATGGACCATGGGATGGGGCAGCCATGAATCAAGGAGCAAGTGGGCATGCTGTGATGTGCATTCAATGCATAAAGTAGTGATGTGACCAAAAGATTCAAGTTCCCTCCAAACTCTGAAGACAAACCACGTTATTTTTGACCAAGCAAACAACATCAGAGTGATATGGGGGAACACACAAACCAACACACCAAATACGAGCCAGAGAGCTCGGATTTCAACCGAGCACACCACCTCTGTGGCCAGCCAAACAGTGCCTAATAGGCCCCAGTCTTCTGTGGTCCCTCCCTTGTTGCCTTGTCATCATATTTCTATTATTTGTTTATTCACTTTTTGAGCCTATAAAAGAAAGCAGTGGGCAAAGGGTCAAGGGGTCATTCTTTGCCTCATTTTTGTTACTCTCTAGTTTTATTTTTGTTCTCTTTTATTTCTCTTGTACATAGCTTAGCTTCCCCTTGATTTCTTAACCTTCTCTTGATCTTGCAACCTCTTCATTGAGCTTGCAAGTTTAAGGGTTGGTTATTGATCTCAAGGGTTGTATCATTCTTGAAGATCAATAAAGTGTTCTTTTGTGCCTTCATTTGCCTTATGTTTTTAGCCCTCTCTTGATCTTGCAACCTCTTAATTGAGTTTGCAAGTTTAAGTTTGGGTTATTAAACCCATGGTGTGTAATTTGTTCTATGGTTCTTAGTGTTTCTTTCTTGCTATTTTATTACGTGCATTTTCTTTCTTGCAATTTAAATTCCATGCTTTACTTACTTGCTCATTTTCATTCCATGCAATTTACTTACTTGCTTGTTAACGTTTTTTTTCTTTGTATCTTTTCTTTTGCTCTCTTTTTGTTGTTGTAATGGTTTGTTAATATTGTGTTGTTAGGAAAAGAAAGATATTGTAAATTAAGGTTTCTTTGTTCATTTCCTTTTCCCGTATTTTCCAATTGAACTCCGCCCAAAGCTTACGCAAGAGCTCCGTTAGGCACTCTACCTTACCAAGGTATCCGTGATTCCTAACCGCAACCGGTTGCGTTCGGTTTGGCCGGAGGCGAAAGCAAGAGACAAGAACGGACGGACAAGGGTCAATAAGCCAGATTTCCAATACCGTGCTTAAGCACCCTAATCCACGTTGTTACCTATTGCTCTAACTTCATTTGTTGAGTTCGGCTCAAAAGACTTGAATACGGATTCGTTTCACTTACACTAATCTATCTATTCCCAACAAACTTTACTTGTGCATACATACACATAGGATAGATACGAACATTCCGCCTACGCGCATTAACTCGTGAAAACAAGAACTTAAAACGCTTCGTCTCCCTGTGGATCGACTCGTGCTCATCGCTGCTAACTGCAAAGCGACACCGTCCTGAACACGGTTAAACTTTAGAACTCTTAAAACTCGACACGCCAAAAGCGTGCGATCAAATGGCGTCGTTGTCGGGAAGACGGTAACGTTTTTATTTTTGTTATTTCGGGTTAATCTTGTTAATATCCACCTAACACTTTTCTAAAAAAAACTAAAAATTTCAAAATAAAAAAACAAAATCAAAACAAAAACTAACTAAACTAACTTTTTTGTTCTCTGGAATTCTTACCTGCTTGCACTTTGTAACTAAAATAAAAAGATAAACAATACCAGTGAGATATTACTTGAACAGTGTGGTCACAGAAGAAGTTTGGAACCCAATCTCTAAAGTTTACCCGGCGACTTACCCACTTCATCCGAGCTCGCTGGCCCAAGTGCTTCATTTTTCTCCCAAATTTGTTCTTTGTGCTCCGTGTTCTGCTTTTGTCCCATTTTTATTGTTTGTTTTTTATAGTTTTTAGTGTGCAGGTATTTGGGCATTCGTATCGTTTTTTTCGCACTAAAATCCGTTTTTCCGACATTTCAGATTTTTGCGGATTTATGAACTGCGATTGTGGGGAGCAAAGTGTACATTCCAAGCTAAGGTGATTGCGAAGTATAGTGCTAAAGATCCGGGTAGTTTGACCCGCACAAGCGAACTTTTCAAGCTTACCGGATTTAATTCAACGGGGGTTTCCTAACCCAAAAAAACTTAACGGTACGTACTTTACTAACACCTTCTTCTCAAATCCAACACATCCGATATAATATCTTTGCAGGATTCTTTGCAAGTTCGCTTTCAAACACAAAAAAAATTGACTAACCCGTATTTGTTG